>OY725337.1:16097601-17347601 GCA_963243735.1 Neocrepidodera transversa | reverse complement strand
GTTTCAAATTGCAAATGCAGTTACCTTGTGCTAATTATGATTTAAATAAAATATTCATAAAAATATATTCACCCATGACTATCATACATTATTTTTTCTATGACTTATTCTTAACACTTTTATTCACAGATGGCAAAGTATACGAATTTTGAGGACAAACAATGCATTTTAGTGCAAAATGTTACAGTACAAAGTTTTAAAGTATAATATAACCAACAACTTTCTTATTAAACTTTTTCCAGAATTCTGAATATTTTCGCCGCTAGAGGGCGCCAAAAAATGTGCATTTTCCAGATTTTTTCTAGATTTTTAGGACAAACATTACACTTTAGTGCAAAATGTTTTGTGCAAAGTTATAGGATGTTAAATTCTTTTGTATTAAACTTTTTTAATAATTCCTAATATTTTCGCCACTAGAGGGCGTGAAAAATGTGCATGTAATAGTAACTTAGGCTGAATTTTTAGAATTTTAAAATGAAAATTTCACAAAATATTTCACTTTTTATATGACAAAAAAATTGGTGAAAATATGCTTTTTATAGCCGTCGAAACCCATGTAACTCCTTAAATGTGCGCGACGGTTTCGCATTGATTTAAACGTCATTATCTCGGCAATCAGAAATCGCGAAAATATTTATGAAATTTTGTCAAGCGTGTTAGAAAGTCAACTGGAAGTATTTAATTAGATCTGCATCTTCCAGTCAAGTGAATTATTATTCCCATATAATTTTCTTCTCTTTGTATATAATTTGTTTTTAGGAGTTGTAAAGTAAATTACATTTGCACTTAAGTGTTTTTATTCTATATTTATCTGAGATTGTACATATAATAAAAAAATATATACATTGTGATTTTACTTTGTTTCTATTTTTAAAGGTTCTACTAGTAGATTTGGTATAATTAAAAATCACTTTAAAAATAATAACAATGTCTGCATTACTTTTTGAACATGTTCTATCAAATTGATGTTTAAATGAAGTAGGTTATCCATATCACAAATGTGGTCCAGTGTTCAATAAATTGAATAAAACTCGAAGTCATGTGCCACAAAATTTAATTGAAATTGTTTAGGCGACTAGTTTCGGCTTAATAGCCATCATCAGGCCTAAAAATGTAACATTCAACAATAAAAGGTTTCACAATAAAAAGAATTAACTAACTTACCACATAAATAACAAAAATTCGTTGAATTACAAAAATTTTTTTTGCATATTGCAAGGGCTCTATCTTATCGATAAGGTAAAAGAAGGGAGTGGGAGAAAAAACTTTAAGGATAATAAATCATTGGTACATGAAATGTAAAAACATCAACAAGGGGAAAGAAGGGGGGGGGAAGGGATGAAAGGTAGTGGAAAAACAGGACGAAGTTGTTAAATTTAAATTAAATATTTGGGGCCTGAGCTGGACCCCATTTTCAGCTAGTGTTGACACACTGCCCGCTCGACGGCCCCGGACGGTCTCCGGAGCGTAAAGTAAGTTTTTCAAGAATAAATATTGTTTGTCCCCCCTGGGACTAGTCGAAAAAGGGGTCTAAAAGACCGGCCAAAACGTAAAAACGGTAAAAAGGCACAATAAAAATGTGACACCGTCAACCCTAGTTGACGGCCACAGCATCACAAGATGGCGGTGCTTAGACAGATGACAGGAAGGAAATGTAAGGGAGGGGAAAGGTAATAATATTAGAGAAATAAGCAAAGGGTAAAGAAATTAGTGAATAAACAATTAATTCCCCTTGTTGATGTTTTTACATTTCATGTACCAATGATTTATTATCCTTAAAGTTTTTTCTCCCACTCCCTTCTTTTACCTTATCGATAAGATAGAGCCCTTGCAATATGCAAAAAAAATTTTTTGTGTCGATTGATTTTTCACTTTCAGTATATTTTTTCCAATTCGCAAGATTAGAGCATAATTATAATTTTGAATATTATTTGTAGTGTAAAAATCATTTAAAGGGTCCATTTTACTATTATTATGATAGTATTATGTTTCTTTTTAGGAAAATATATTGTCCGTTTATTCTGGCTAGGATCATGGAAAAAAATTTATATTAGCGATAGATTACCAGTAAATATAAAAAATCAGTTATTATTGCCATATTTATATAATCCTGATAACGAGGATAAAGAGAGTATCAGTAGTAAATCAAAAGTGGCACCTAAAGTAAGTATAAATATGCGAAAAATGTCTAAATTAATAAAAATTTAGAATATTCTAATTGTCTGCAAACTGGCTTTAAAATTGGTTTTTTTTTATAGCCAAAGAAGAAAGTTTTAGAAATATGGCCATTTCTTTTAGCAAAAGCTTTGATGATTTTGGCAAGCTTAACATGGACTGCAGAAAATGAACTCGTTGATTTTGATATCATTCAATGTCTAACGGGATGGATTTCTCACAAAATTGATGTTACACGTAAGTTTAATACTTAAATCAATTAAAAATTCTACATATTTTTTTGTAGACAACGATCCATTAGATGTCTGGCAGCTATGTATGGATCATACAGTTCAGTATACTTGGGCTAACGACGATAGAAAAATGTACAAAGAGAAAAGTACACAAAAAATGGTAGGCGGTAGGCCTAATCAGGGAACTTCGTTAAAAATGAGCAAACGTGATTTTCCGTATAAAAATCTAAGATCCGAATCTCGAGCTGGGACGACTAAAAGGAGTTACATGCACGTTAGACCCAAAGAAGAGGCAATTAATAAAAATAAATTTGTTGTTGTTGTAGGAATAGAACTTGATGGGTATTAAATATTTGATTTTTCATAACATAAAATAATATTAATGATTAAAATTAATAGGTTAACAGACCAGTTCCCGAAAATGGACTTTCGGCCGTGGATCCATGGATTTTTAGCTGCTCAAACTAGAACTGTACCTATATTAAAGCCTTCAATAGATGAAGGTATGTTCAAATTAATTATTTTAATCTAAGAATATGACTTTCTAATGGGTTTTTGGCATACTAAGTATATTTTGATTTTTTTTTAAAAGGAATATACCTGAATTGTCTGAAATGGCACTTATTACCTATTTATTAAATTAAGGATACTAATAATCAATCGAATTTTTGTTTAATAGTTAAGACCAATATTATTTTACATCAGTGGCCTAGACAGGAGGGACGGTTTAGGGGTTAAAACCCCCTCCCACACCCACACATATGTTTTGTTTCCTGCAGTTTTTTGTATTATATCTTCGTCATACTTCTCCCTATTTTTTGAAAACCCCCTAATAGGTAATTTTCGCTGGGTTATTGATTTTTGCGTAATAGTGGTATTCATATTAAACATTCCTTATTGTAGTACATTTATATTAACATTGAATTAAAAATAGACTACATTTGCGTTTTTATTGTTCGACTAAGAACTGAGTGTTAATTTTTTTGTAGGCTGATATAGACTTAAAAATTGGTCCAGCAACTACTCCAATAGGTAGAATTTTTTTTTTTAAATTAGATTTAAGGCAAAATGTTATTTTGTTTAACTTATTATGTATTTTTCCTTCCATTTTCTCTATCTAGTTTGAGAATTTTGATTCCCTCCTATATTATTACTTCTCTTTCTCCTTGTTCTTTAATGCATTCACATCACTTTTTCATAGTATGCTGTAAGAGATTTTCTCTATACTTTTAATTTCGTCTACACTTTTTGTAGTACACTTGATCCTCAAACAAATATTTGGTCATATTATCTTCGTATCAAATAGAAAGCAATTTGTGATATATGGTGGCCACAAGTCAAGAGAATATATGTCTACATCAGGCGTGCCTCAGGGTTCTAATATAGGTCCTTTGTTATTTAATATACTCATTAATGATATCTAACATATACTGAATGTTGATGTATTGTTTATGATGATATGAAAATATTTCGTAGTTACTGAAAATAGTGATTGTCATCTATTACAAAGTAACTTCGAATGAAGTTTTGAATTGTAATCAACAAATAAGTTAAACTTAAACTTAAAACCAGCTAAGTATGTAGCCATATCGTGTTCTCTTCAGATCTATTCAGTTATGATTGACCGAACTGTGTAAGGACAAACCATCAGTAGTTACAGATTTGCTTATAGCTTTTGATATGAAGCTTTCTTTTATTCCTCACATAGAAAGTATTATCGCAAGATGCTCGCGTGACTTTACAGACCAACTGGCCTTAAAGGGTTTATATCATGCATTTATTCACTAGAAGTTAGAGTATGCGTCTATAATATGGAACCCTAAATATTAAGCGCTTATTGATATTATTGAGGCTTTACAAAGACGTTTCATAAAATTATTAAGTTTTAAAATTGACAGGGTATATCCAGCCATTGCACAGTGGGGCCAAACCAAATAAAAGTTAGCAAAAGTATGAAAATCAAAATAGGAGACAACATTGTAATTACTAGTAAAACATAAAATAAAAGCCAATACCCACCGTCTATTACACTCAAAATAAAGGAGAAGCGAATCGATTTACTTTTAACTAGTCTTAACTTATCGGCTATAAAGATTGTTTTGTTTAAGCACTAAGGCGAGAGAATTAAGTAGTATTTTGAATCAATCCTCTACTTTGAGCAGATCATTTGATTATTTGAATTTAATATGGAATGTTTGGCGTCAGGTATGTACAGAAAAAATGACTTATCATTATATTTTGATATGCATGATAACACACTAAAAAAAATCGGTTGTGTCGCCCCAAAACTTTCCCGACGAGTATCCACGAATACTTTATCAGATATTTAATGTTAAAGTTTCAACTTTTGACATTTTTTAATTTTTGACAGGTGACAGTTGGAGAAATAATTTTGACTGTTCTGAATAGAGTTTTTCAAGGGCTTTCAAACTACATATTGCTTGTCCAATTCCGTGACATATTGCATCTGTCATTTTTTGATGATATTGATACTTCCGTTTGACAGATCTCGTACAAAAACTAATTGATTCTTCCGACAGATACCCCAAACCCATATACCAAATTTCAGCTCAGTCGGATTAATAATTCTTCAAATATTTAATGCTGAAGTTTCAAATTTTGACATTTTTTATTTTTGACAGGTGACACTTGGAGAAATAATTTTAACTGTTCTGAATAGAGGTTTTCTAGGGATTTCAAATGACATATAGCATGTCCAATTCCGTGATATATTGCATCTGTCATTTTTTGATAGTGGTACTTCCGTTTGACAGATGTCGTACAAAAACTAATGGTTTCTTCCGACGGATAACCCAAACCCCTATACCAAATTTCAGCTCAATCGAATTAAACGTGTGGCCTATATCGTGGAAAAATACACACACACACACACACACACACAGACCGACAGACAGACTTCCATCTGGAAATGGTCTTAATCGTCTCAGGGGACCCGAAAATGGATATTTCTGTTTTTATCTCGAATTTTTTTTTAGCTTGTTCACAATTCTTTCCCTTCTAGGAGATGGGTCGGGAAAGTAAAATTAAGTTACTGTAGTGTTGGAATATTGGAAAATAATAACTGTTTCTTATTTTGAGTCAACCTGGTTGTAAAGACTTAAGCACGCTTAAGGTATTAATTATACATAGTTTTGTAGTAAGTAGTATTTATTTTTATAATCATAAGCAAAATTTTGCCCACATGTGCCCCAGTTGAAGAAATTTTATAGAAAAATGTCGGGCGAGAAAAAAAATGAAGATTTTTTAAATCGGCTGCTGATATCATCTGACCCGTATATTAGCGATCTAAAAGAAACTTCAAGTGTCAAGAAAAAATTTGATAATTATGTTTAAGATACGTTATTGCCTGCAGAACTCAGTCAACTCGGCTCGGAATCAGCGGAAGACCAATCAGGCGAAAGTTCCGATAAAAGATTATATGCTGAAAGTCTTATAATTATAAAAAAACTTTATATTATTAAAAATGACTAATATATACCAGTATTATTAATATTTTATAATAAATTTCCTTCTACAATCATGTAATAATTTTTGCCAACTTTTTCTTAATTTGGCCCCACTTTGCATCGGTTCATCTCATTATCATCTATTAGGGAGGCATTCATTCATTTGCCTTGTTGCTAGAAGGGAATGCAGCTCACTTATTGTTTTACGTCAAGTTTTGACTAATAATGTGAACTCTCCATATCTTCTGAAAAAACCAAACAATTATAATAGTACTCTTTTTGATATTGTCCTGAACAAATTAAGTCTATTTATTTAAGAACTTATACCTAGATTAACCAGTTGCATCAATTCTGCTTTTATGTATAATTTTGGTTTTTGTGGTTACGTACTTTAATTTTTTTTTGTCTTTTTATTTGTTTGATTATTTTATTTTTTGTATCTCTAATTTGTTAATAGGAAACTGTAAATTAGAGTTATCCCGAAAACTGATGTCTGCAAATTTATTGTATATTTTTATTTTACTAGTATATTAGTAATGGTAATTTTAAAGCTTTTCTGATTTAATTCAATTTTTGTAGAATATGAAGCTTGGAAACGATTTAGATGGATAGACTGGGCTATTGAAAATAATTTAATAAATCCAAGGTGCCCTCCAAATCCCATCAGAAGCTTTAGAACTGTAGATCCCTTCAGATACAAGTATCAATATTTGTTAATTAATCAAGGTAAATTAAATTCACAATATACTAATAATAATAATATTGCGAGTGAATCCCTGAAGCCAAAGGCTTGTGCGAAGTAGGGCAAACCGTAGTATTGAAATTGTGCAAAAATTTCAAAAAATTTTTGCTCCAAAAAATCGAAAAATTTGAAAAAAAAAATATTGGAAAAATTCTTATTCTTAGGAAAAAAAGAGTGGAACTTTTTGCTAGTAAACAGTATCAAACAATTGCAAAAATAAGGGACTTCGTTGGGGATTTTTCATACAAAGTTTGATATCGGACTTTTTTCCATACAAAGTCCAATAGCGTACTTTAAAAATAGCGAAAACGGCCGTAATAGCCTCTCCCATTTGGCTATAGGTATAGGAAAACCCGAAAAACCTCACCACCATCATGAATCTTTATGTTCTTTTGTTTGAAGTTTTACTAGTTTAAAATGTCAATATTATTTGTATCAGTTAAATAATATGATTAGATTTTTACTAATTTATAACACAAAAATTTTATTTAAAAAAATTGAAAAAATATTGCAAAAATACATATAAAAATATATATGTAAATACAATATTATTAAAAATAAAATAAAATTTTAATTGTTTTTAAGGGTTTATAATTATCCGCCCAAACCCCAATTGGTTATTTGTAACTGGTCGATTATAAAACATATTAAAAACATTTCAAGATTAACGCCTGCCCTTAGGGCAGCGGAAGTAGAAGCATGATGTGTACTATGCGCCGAAAATTTGGTAGTAATACCACTAATATGGAGAACCTTCTTAATCCATCTACTTATACCTCTCCCAGTGGTCTCAATGGATCCACTTTGGATATGTAAAATCTCATAGTTTTACTAAACATAATTCAGGTTTTGTTTCAGAATTTGGAAAAATTAGTATTATTTGCAATCTTTTATAATCTGAAGCTTTCAATGTATTTGAAATACGGATTTTATTCCATCTTCTGTATCTCTTATATCTTTTAATAAAATTTTTGATAGGGTCTGTACCCGATGGGCAGACGTTATTGCTAGTAACATAACTAATTTATAAGTAACCTTTTCCACAGAAAGTTCTTCTAACGGAAACAATTCCGATAAATAATTTAGAACCTGAACTGGATTCCATGTAGCGGCATATTTTGGTTCAGGCGACTTTTGGTTTTACGCTTGTTTGAAAAATCGCTTAAAGGTCTTTTGAGCTTTCTCTTTATATTACTTTAGCTCTTTTTAAACGTTTTAAATACATCCGACCATATTTCATTGTAGGACAAATTGCCACTAAACTATTTTTGCAAAGTGACATATTTTAACAACATTCTTCTTTCTAATTCTTTTTCTGTTATGTTTTTTTATTCTTTTTGGAACTAAAGATATGTTCATATCTGAACTTTTAAATTTAAACCCCTGATAAATAATTTCTTGTAACTGATATTTTTCGATATTGAACCTGAACCCAAATTTTCTAGCTGTGAACATATCACACTTTACTTCTCTCTCCGTTTCAGCCATAAATAAAAAATAATCAAGATATGAAGAACAAACAATACGTAGTTTTTCCATGTAAACTAATACCGCTTTCATTATTTATGTGAATATATATGGTGCAATATTGAGCCCCATTGGTAAACAGTTAAAATCATACAACTTATCATCAAATTCAAATCTTAAGATATTTTCGATGTTTATTTACATTTGATAAAAAACTACGTTCTTTTAGATATATTTTAGTAAACCAGCAAAATTTTGTAATTAACTTTATTACTGTTTTGTAATCCTCAGATTTAAAAAAAATCAAAATTTGCCATTAAAAAATGCGATGACAAAAATTCACCCTTTTTATGATTACAATTTTTGATTGCACCAATTTCAAATAACTCATTTATTGCGGTTAAATACAAATGTTTTTCAGATAGTTTAATCTTCAAGGGCCATTTTTCAAAAGGTTTGACTATTCCTTCTACCCAACTCAATAATCTAGTATTATTAGTTAGTATGGTCCATTGCCTCAAAATTTTTTGAAGTGAACCTGCATATTTTTTATGACCAACCTTGTTTACTGTTTCCTATAGTAACTCAGCGTGCTCCACTGATTAGTTTCGTATTCTTTCTTCTTTGTTTTTACTGTGGTCTCTGTTTCTTCGGCTTGCGAATGCCAGATGTTCATTATTATTATTTTTTATACAAAAATCAATTAGTCTCTTCTGTTTTTTCGTTCTTCTTTCCAATACGTTCCATTCTTTTCCTTTATTTACTCATCTTCATTTGGACCGAACACTATTATTATTGCTGTCTTCGTTTGATCCATTTCTATTTTCAATATTCTTAGGTTTATTAAACGAACTACTCCTTCTCTTGGTTTTTTTTTATTTATACTCTATTCTACCTAAATTGGAATCAACTTTTTTATTATTATTAAATTTAAGAAAAAGTAACTTTTTCTACGTTCATGCAAAAACAAAACTTTATTGAACTATATTTAGTGGCAAAGTGATTATTTGTTGCACTAGTGCAACAAAAACTTTGTTATACTCGTATGTCATTCTACTACAGAATTTTGTCATCAGGACAAACATAAAAATTTAAATTTTTAGTCCACTTTGTTAAAATTAAAGTTTATACCACGCCACTGGCACTTGTTGGTGCTCTGCGTTAAGTTTACTTTTCAATGTTCTATTTATATTCACTTAATTATTTTAAGTCCACATCACGTTGTTTAAATATTGTAATAATAAATTCTTCTTAAATCAAAATTTGAGTTATTACCGTCGGGAGTATTTATGTAACTCGCAACATTGGTCCTTCGAGCCGGATATGAACCAGCGACCTATTTTGTTCCGTTACATGGTAGAACAGAGATTTTTGACAAAGAACGTCGAAACACACTACGGTTTGGAACCTTAACGGACACAACACGAGTCACTTGATTCTGGGTGAAGCTGAATACCTCTGGCCATTGACCATTTTAGCAATGGTTGATTATCTTCCATCAGGATTACGATATCTCCAAGGCTCACTACGTCGCCTTGGGCCTTCTATTTAGATTTTCGTTGAAGTTCTGTTAAGTATTCAGTAGACCAACGTGTCCAAAATTGTTGAAAAAGTTGTGTACGTCGTTAAAAATTGGTTAATCGGTTGATCGGTGTTTCTTGAAAGTCTCTTTCTGGTAGGGCTACTAGTGCGTCCCTTATCAGGAAATGACCAGGTGTAAGAGGTAAATAATCTTGAGGATCTGATGAGATTGGGGATAACGGACGCGAATTGAGACAACTTTCAATCTGTATTAAAATTGTATAAAGTTCTTCATGTAGAAGTAGAGCTTTACCTAGAGTTCTACGCATGTGAAATTTTGACGATTTCACAGCTGCTTCCCACATACCCCCTAAATGAGGACACCTGGCGCTTATAAATTTCCAAATAATACAATAGGTAGAAAATTTGTAACTCGATTTTGTAATTTTATTATTGATTAGTTCGTATAATTCTAAAAGATAACTGTGCGGGCTGATAAAATTCGTACCATTATCAGAATTAATCTCTGCTGGTTTTCCTCGTCGTGAGATAAACCTCTTTAAATACTACTATAATTACTGGTTTTCGTAAAGAACCATGTTTAATCAGTATCGGACATGCGTAATCAACTCCGCATTTGTGAAATGGTTTGTTCGGTACGGTTCGGTAAATGTCCCATTATAAATTTTGTCGGTTTTGGGTTTACTTTAAAACAATGAGTGCAAGACCGTATACATTCTTCTACTACCGATTTATCGTCAATCGGCCAATATTCCAATCTAATGATAGACAATAAATTTTCGATACCTGCGTGTAAATGTTTCTCGTGAAAATATCGAATAATAATTTTTGTAAAAGGTTATTTTTTTGGTAAAATGATAGGGTGCTTATTTTCAAAGTTTATTCTAAGTTGACACTAAAATTACTGGTAAAACAATAGGAAAAATAGATAGTAAAAAGAACGTACTAACCTTGGCTCCCTAACTATAAATGTCATGTGTAGTTATGAAACTCGTGGATTCTTGAAGTGTTTGTTTATGTTGTTGCTATTATGCGGATCGTGTGGACCAATGTTGCGAGTTGCGTAAACACAAAAAATATTATATGCAACTCGTGGAAAAAGTGTTGCCCATACCATAAAAACGCGAAGAGAATTTACTATTTAGATTCTATAGTAATACCTTGTACCTCAATAATAAAATGTAAATCTATCTTAATTGGGTTTATTAAATGTGCAAAAATATTTATATTGTAGATAACGAAAGACATTCTTCAAACCCAACGAGTGGAGTAAAAGGAAGAAAACATCCCTCATTAACAGAATTAAAAGAAAATGAAAACACAGAATGGTTAGATCTTGAATACATCGAAAACATCTTACAATACGTAAAAATCTATTACATACCTTCAACTTATAAATCAAAAGTTAGAATTTCGAATCTGTCGAGCGAAAATATTAATAAAGAACAAAAATATCCATTCGCAAAATCTCTAATAGACCTTTTAGACTTGCAGTGGAAAGAGATCATTAGACCTCAGGCCATACAGATTCACAGGAACGAACCGTTTTATATATTTTGCGATTCTTTGTTTAAACAAAGTATTGTTATTAATTTGAACCAAACTGGTTATCTTAAGACGATAACGGAACGTTTTGTTGAAAAAGAAGTAGTTAAATCCGACACGGACTCAGAATGTGGACTCTGCGTAACAACTATGTTAGAAAGAGTTAAACGGAACTATTATAGAGCTAGGAGCGATAAAAAAGAAGAAGTTAGGAAAAGTATAGTTAAGGTTATTAGTCTTTAACTTAATATGAGTTTTCATTTAAATTTAAATACGTTTTTTTTAGGTCATCCCAAATATTGAACACACTTTTCCGGAAGCCTCAATAATACTATCGAATTTTAAATGGGACTCGAACCGCACTGATGATTTTGTAACGTCGTTGGTAACTCTGGGTTCTGGTTGTATTATTTTAAATATGAAACCCGGACGAAGGATATTTACCATGTGGGTAAAAGTGGAAGGTTCCTACTCGGTTAAAGTCCTTTCTGATAGTTGCCTTTGCGTGGGATCGTTAGAAGAAACATTGACTTTAATGAGTAAGATTTTTTTAATTATAACATAGTTTGTAAGTCTTTATGATATTGGTAGAATGAAAATAATTTTTTGATAAAAAAAATAGTACACGGGGTAAAACCAAAAAACATGAGAACTGTACGCAACACGAAATTTATGGACATAACGCTATGAAGACATTTTAGTCTTTTGAACAAACGTAATCAGAATGACATTTTTCATTAGCTACTGAAGAAGTATTGTGAAGTATAACAAAAGTGACCTGCCTATGGCTGCGAGGATCTATTTATGATAAAAAGTTTCGCTTCTGTAAGTCGAGATTCAAATTTTTCAGGGTCTTTCTTTCTATTTTTTCCCTTCTGTCCAAATTTTTTCCGTACTTTCTTGATTGTTTTTCCAATTTTTTCCGATTTTTTATGATTTTTTTGATTTTATTTTATTTTTTTTTTCTAATTTACTCCCGTTTTTCGATCTTTTCCTATATTATTCCTTTTTTCCATTTGTTCCAGATTTTTCCAGTTCTTTCGGTTTTTTACAGTTTATTACGATTTTTTATAATTTTTCATGGTTTTTTTTAACATTTTTTATGATGTTACGATTATTTATCATTATTTACAAAATTTTACGATTTTTTACTAGTTTTTTTTTGATTTCTACAATTTTTTAACATTTTTCCGGTTTTTTACGTTTTTACGATTTTTTATGATTTTTTACGCATTTTTTACGATTATTTACGGTTTTTCACGATTTTTTAAGGTTTATCCATTTTTTTTTCAATCTTTCTCAATTTTTTAAATTATTTACGAAATATTACGACTTTTTGCCTGGTTTTTACCATTTTCTTTTACTTCTTTTAACGGTTTTTTACGATCTTTAACTATTTTTCACGATTTTTTACGATTTTTTCTATTCAGGTCTCTTTCTTAATTTTTTAAATTATTTACTTTTTGCCTATTTTTTTACAATTTTTTTTTATGTTTTTTTGCAATTTTTTACGATTTTTCATGATTTTCACTATAATAATAATACTCGCCCTACATTTCACGCCCTTACGAGTGAACCCCAGAAGCCACGATTTTTTCCACTTTTTCTCTTTCTTGACTTTTTAAATTATTTACGAAATTTTACGATTTTTTGCCTGTTTTTTAGGGTTTTTTTACGGTTTTTTTACAGTTTTTTACGATTTTTTACGATTTTTTACCATTTTTTACGATTTTTCACTATTTTTGCCATTTTTTCCCATCATTTTTTAATCGTAAAAAATCGTAAAAAACCGTAAAAATTGGCGAATTAATTTAAAAAAATTCAAATTTTAAGAAAAAATTGATTTTATTATACATTTTTATTAAAATTAAATTTTTCAGGGTCTTTCTTTCTATTTTTTCCGTCCTTTTTTTGTTTGTTTTTCCAATTTGTTCCGATTTTTTATGATTTTTTCGATTTTATTTTATTTCTTTTTTAATTTTTTCTAATTTACTCCCGTTTTTTGATCTTTTCCGATATTATTCCTTTTTTCCATTTGTTCCAGATTTTTCCAGCTCTTTCGTTTTTTTACAGTTTATTACGATTTTTTATTTTTCACGATTTTTTACGATTTTTACAATTTTTACAATTTTTTACCATTTTTACGATTTTTATGTTTTTTTATCATTTTTTACGTTTTTTACGATTATTTACTATTTTTCACGTTTTTTTAAGGTTTTTCCACTTTTTTTCGATTTCTCATTTTTTTAAATTATTTACGAAATATTACGACTTTTTGCCTGGTTTTTACAGTTTTTTTGTTTTACTTCTTTTTAACTATTTTTCACGATTTTTTACGATTTTTTCTATTTTTGTATCTTTCCTAATTTTTTAAATTATTTACTTTTTGCCTGTTTTTTTTACTATTTTTTGCGATTTTTCATTATTTTCACGATAATAATCGCCCTACGTTAAGAGTGAACCCCAGAAGACACGATTTTACCCATTTTTTCTCTTTCTTGACTTTTTAAATTATTTATGAAATTTTACGACTTTTTCCCGTTTTTTACGTTTTTTTTACGTTTTTTACAATTTCTTACGATTTTTTGCTATTTTTCCATTTTTTCCTATCTTTTTTTAATCGTAAAAAATCGTAAAAAACCGTAAAAATTAGCGAATTAATTTAAAAAAATTAGAATATGAAAAAAAAATCTAATGAGCTGTTTCGATATTTTTAAAAATGGCGGAGATATAACTTTTTTGATATTTCAACCCCTGTTACAATATTTTTAAAAATTGCGGATATGATTTTTTTGAAATTTCAACCACCTCCAGTTCCACCCATGAAGGTCAAATCTAAAAAAGGTTTAAGTGAATAAGACATAGCCACTTAATAGGATAAAATAATCTGTAAAAGAAACTAACCAAGTACAATTTGGTGCTGGTAGATGATGGAACGCATCCGCCATCATATTGCCTTATAGGGTGGAGCGGCACTACGCAATTAAATCAAAAACAGATAGAGTACATTTTTGAAACAATACATTCCGACCATTACCATACAAGTTTCATCCTTATAGGAATCATCAATGGTTTTTCGTCAGTAAGGTTGCTTTGGTGATTTCTTTTAATATCTTTTTTGTTCCTCTGTTAAAATATCGTTACTCTCAATATTTTTATTATTCTAGGTAGGGATTCGCTTTTGTTCAGAGAAGCTTATTGGTCGATGGTAGAACATCTTCAACTTGTTATTAGTTCTTTTGGAACTCAAGAATATATGACAGAGTTAAACGACTTTCATAAATCGTTTAAACCTAATTGCGATACGACTAAAAAAGAACTGCTGGAAATTCAAGAAGTTTTTTTTAAAGAATTTTTTGAAACAGTATATGATACATTAGGACAAGAAGCGCTTAGAGTATGATATATTTTTTATAGTTTAATATTTGTATTTAACATTTTTTTTAATTAGGTGGTGAAGATTTTATTTAGGAAATGGCAGTTAAAGTCGAGCAATAGATGTAACATTAATGATGTTTCAGAGTTGTGTTATTTAGTCGATGAAGAAGATATGATGTTCGTAAATATAATGCAAGAAAGAATCTGCTGTAAAGATTCAATCATATTTCAGAGGTATTTATGAAAGAATTTTAATGAGGCATCATAATCCCTTGGACAAATTTTATGAAAAAACCGCGATAGGTTTAGCGCTTGTTGGAGACAAATTTATGCACAGTGACAGAAAACTTGGTAAGTATTATCATTTTATGATTCTATTAAAGAAATGTATTTTTAAAAATGAAGGGGAGAGGTATATTTCTTTTGATAAATAAACAAACATGTACTTGAGTTTTTGATAAAATTGATTTGAGATAAATAATTACCCACGGTAAAAATTTTCGTTATTTTTATAAAAATTTGGTTTTATAAAAACGACATATGGGTGTATATCATTGTAAAAATATCACACTGCATTTTTAGAGGATGTAAAATATGTTGCATAACTAATTTGCTTGTGATTGGTGGTTTCGATGATGCCAAGGTTTGAAAAAACAACCATTTTTCAATAGAAATCTAAATTTATTGACATATAAATTTTGTCTTAACCTCAAATCTGTAGATTTCACGTGGAAAAGCACTTCTTCGCTCTGATACAATTCTATCAGGGCCGCAGTTTGATCAGATGTTCAACCACTACACATTTTACATAAATATTAAATATCTTTGACAACAAAAAATGACAATAAAAATACAACGAAACGAGATTAATTATACGAAAAAATGCAACATCACCACCATTCTCTGAACTGGCAACAAGGTCAACAAGACAAGACGCAGTTAGTACGCATGCTTTCATTAACATCCAATCAGAAAACCGCTAGCTTCAACATAAATACAGACGTTCCTATTTACGTGACGTCACGTAAAAATATTTTACGTGAGGTCACATAAATTCAAGACTCGTAAAAATATTTTATAAAACCGTAAAACTACATGATCACATTATCAAAATATATATTTACACGATTTTTATAAATATTTTTATGAATAATTTTACAGTGGGATACTGGTATTATACTTTCTCTCCTATTTCTAATTAAATTACTTGGAGACAAATAATAAAAAATCGCTTGTGTCGCCCCAAAACTTTCCCGACGAGTATCCAAGAATACTTTTTTAGATTTTTAATGTTAAAGTATCAAATTTTGACGTTTTTTTATTTTTGACAGGTGACAGTTGGAGAAATTATTTTGACTGTTCTGAATAGAGTTTTTCAAGGGCTTTTTTGACAGTGATACTTCCGTTTGACAGATGTCGTACAAATTTCAGCTCAATCGGATTTAACGTGTGGCCTCTATCGTGGAAGAATACACACAGACGAACAAACAGACAGACAGACAGACAGACAGACAGACAGACAGACAGACAGACAGACAGACAGACAGACAGACAGACAGACAGACAGACAGACAGACAGACAGACAGACAGACAGACAGACAGACAGACAGACAGACAGACAGACAGACAGACAGACAGACAGACAGACAGACAGACAGACAGACAGACAGACAGACAGACAGACAGACAGACAGACAGACAGACAGACAGACAGACAGACAGACAGACAGACAGACAGACAGACAGACAGACAGACAGACAGACAGACAGACAGACAGACAGACAGACAGACAGACAGACAGACAGACAGACAGACAGACAGACAGACAGACAGACAGACAGACAGACAGACAGGCAGACAGACAGAAAGATAGACAGATAGTCAAACTTCCATTTTTAAATGGTCTTAATCATCTCAGGTGACCTCAAAATGGATATTTCCCTCTTTAGCTCGAATTTTTTTTTAGGCCGTTCACAATACTTTCCCTTCTCGGAGGTGGGTCGGGAAAGTAAAAAAAGTTAAAAACGCTGAAAAAAAGTAAAATAATGCTAAAAACGCTAAATATGCAAAAAAAACCCAAAAAAAAAAAACGAACTAAAAAAGTAGAAAAAACGCAAAAAAAAATACAAATATATACAATGCAATGCACAATAATATATGAAAGTAGAAAATGAGCTAAAAAATGATAAAAATTCTAAAACAAAAGCAGAAAAAGTTAAAAAGTGTCAAAAGAAATTGTAAGAAATGTTTAAAAAAATGAAAAAAAATGTAAAAAAAATTGTTGAAAAAAATAAAATAATGCTAAAAACGCTAAAAAAAATCCCCAAAAAAAATTAAAAAAATGCAAAAAAACGAACAAAAAAATATGGAAAAAATGCAAAAAAAATACAAACATAAAAAGAAATGCATAAAAAGCAAAAAATTAGCTAAAAAATGTTAAAAGCTCTAAAATAACTGAAAAGTAAAAAAAAAGTGATAAAGGAAATTGTAAATAATGCTAAAAAATGCTAAAAATGAAAAAAAAAATCAAAAATTATTTTTAAAAATGCTGAAAAAAAGTAAAATAATGCTAAAAACGCTAAAAGTGAAAAAATGCCAAAAATTTAAAAAAAAATGCAAGAAGATGCCAAAAAATCTAAAAAAAGTCATAAACGCTGAAAAAATTCAAATAATGCTAAAAAACGTTAAAAATGTAAAAAAATCCCAAAAAGTAAACAGAATACAAAACAAAGTAAAACAAATGAAAAAAATGCAAAAAAATACAAGCATATGCAAAGAAATGCACAAAAATAGATGCAAATCAAAATGATCTATGATAAAAATTCTAAAAAAAAGCAAAAAAAAAGGTTAAAAAGTGTTAAGAAATTGTAAAAAATGTTAAAAATATCTGAAAAAGTATTCGTGGATACTCGTCGGGAAAGTTTTGGGGCGACACAACCGATTTTTTTGTTTTTGACAGGTGACAGTTGGAGAAATAATTTTGACTGTTATGAATAGAGTTTTTCAAGGGCTTTTTTGATAATGACACTTCCTTTTGACATATGTCGTACGAGTTCTTCTGACGGCTGACCCAAACTCATATACCAAATTTCAGCTCAATCCGATTAATACTTTTTCGGATATTTAATGTTAAAGTTAAAGATTTCGGTATATTTTTATTTTTGACAGGTGACAGCCGGAGAAATAATTTCGATTGTTCTGAATAGAGTTTTCCAAGGGCTTTCAAATGACATATTGCATGTCAAATTCCGTGACATATTGCATCTGTCATTTTTTGATAGTGACACTTCCGTTTGACAGATGTCGTACAAAGCTAACGGGTTCTTCCGACGGGTAACAAAAACTCATACACCAAATTTCAGCTCAATCGGATTAAACGTGTGGCCTCTATCGTGGAAGAATACACACAGACAGACAAACAGACAGACAGATAGACAGACAGACAGACTTCCATCTGGAAATAGTCTTAATCATCTCAGGTGACTTCAAAATGGGTATTTCCATCTTTATCTCGAAATCTTTTTACCTCGTTCACAATACTTTCTCTTCTCGGAGGTGGGTCGGGAAAGTAAAATATTTGTACTCCCTCAGGGGGGAGAGCCACTTCACTCTAAAAGAATCACCCTGTATATTTTTGGTTGACGCACTTGAGCGGGTTTTTGGTTAACGCTCTTACTCGATCGGGTCAATATTTGTTTAACCCCAATTTTTAACCCCTTAAAGTGAGAATTTTCTAAATTCCTTTTTTAGTGCTCCCGTACACTACCAAAGGAATCTATCCTGAAAATTTCACGTCTCTATCAAATGTGGTTTAGGCTGTGCGTAGATTGTCAGTCAGTCAGTCAGACAATTTTATATAAATAGATGTAATCATAATTTTTTTAGTATTATTACCACCCGGTACAAATTTAAATTAAATTAGAGAACAATTAATGAAACTAATAAATTATGAATGATTATATGATGGAAAGTTCTAAACCATAATTGAACATCTGGAAAAATAATCCTAATTTTTTATGATTTCTTGTACTAATATAATAAATTTTTTAGGGGCAGTTGTAATGCGAAAATTTATCAGAAATGATACAATTCCGGACTTAAAATCAAAATATTCATGGTGTGAGACTCTTGCTAACGATATTAGCACAGCTCAGTTTACCGCCCTTACCAAAATAACCGAAACCGGGTGGATATTTATTTGTAGGCACATATTTTATATTGGCACTCCAGATCCTTTAATTATAAGAATAAATATTTTCTGCAATTTGAGCCAATACTTTCTAAAAGTTTACGATAATGATACGACAAAAGAAATGAAAGAATTCGTCAATAATGTTGCTGTCAACGAGTATCCACCTAATATTGGGGGATATACTGCTGTAGCTTATGGATGGGCTACTACTGGACAGACTTATGTGTATTATAAAATAATTTTTGCTTGTCGTCAAGGCAATATTGATGATTTATTGTCGTTTTCTACCAAGACTACAAAAAAAGAAATATTGTCTGATTTTTATATCCCTAATACTTATAATACATTATGTAGGTAAGTTCCGTTTTTAATAGCTTTATTAATCTAGGATACATTAATTGTGAAAAAATAAAAACGCAGATTTTTACTTTTTTAGAAGTGTGTAATAAATTTTTTTAAATGTCAAGCGCTTTATGATTAAAAAGGGGGACATTTAATTAAAAAAACAATGATTGGAAAACAAAACTCATTAATAATCTTCTTTTTTTATCTCACTTTTTTTTAAAAAAATTGCCAAACAATGATCATCAGATATGACATTTTTTTTCATATATATTTTGTTTTAAATTGGAATATATTTTTTAGATATATATTGGAACTAAATTCAATGTATACCATTATTACAATCCATTTATCTACGGACTATCCAAAAGTAAAAATGAAATTGTGGATTTTTAACACTGCTACTCCGGAAAAGAAATTAATCGAAGTGACTGGAATCGGGAATGTCACGGTACCGTCATTAGTCCTTGGAAATTGTCAAAAGCGTGATAGTGATAAGCCTTTATCAGTTATTTTTTTGGATAATAGACCTTCAATAAAACGTAAATAATTAGAAATTTTTTTAATACGTTTACTTAATTATATATTTGCTTGTATCGTGAATTCGCATTTGGAAATATACGTAATGCTAAAACTATAAATTATGTGTCTGGGACTGTTAAAGATTTATTTTGATTATTTTCTGTCAAGATTATCGGAAACAGGATCAAAAATTCCCGCAAGGAACATATTCAAAATTATCTCAACTAGTTTTTTAAACATGGCAGAGTGATTAGTGTTCAGATCAAAATTCTCTTATGTGTCGATAAAATTTTGACAGATTTTTCTTGATGTAAAAAATCTAATACTTTAGTGAAAGTTATTTTTAGAATCTAAATTAACCCGAAAGAGAAGCGTAAAAGACGGCACTGTTTTGGAACCCATTTCTGCAATGATGTATTCGAATAATGAAGACATCTATGCTCCATCTAATTATTATATAATCGAAGCATTTATAGAAAAAGATTCTTGGCCCCTAACTGCAGGCGAATGGATTAATGTTGAAAAAGAAAGGGATAAAAGAGAAATTGGACAAACCGGACCCAAGAAAAAAGAAAAACCCAATCCACTACCGTAAGTTTTTTATTCGAATATGAAAACAAACGACAACAAACGAAAATAAACGAAAACAAATGAAAACAAATAAAAACAAACGAAACAAATGAAAATAAACGAAAACAAATGAAAATAAACGAAAAAAATAAAAACAAACGAAAACAAACGAAAAAATATAATAACATTTATGTTTAATTGCCCTTTTCTTCTATTATTACGTAGTATCATCAGCTATTCATAAATTATTTTTAAACAATACTTTCTCTTTCTAATTATAAATTCCACTTAATTTTCTCATTTTTGAACTTTGTTAATTTTCTATTTTACTATGTAATGAAATTTTTTTTTCAGCGGTGAACAATCTGTTAGGCGACTTAGTAAAAGTTCTATTTTACCAAAACGTGATGGTCCTAAGTGGACAATGGAAGTGTTATATAATCATACTGATCTGATTACGTTTCACAAAGATCCTACGAGAGATGATTTTATCAAAAATACTAAACAATCTTGGTTCAACACAGATCCATCGAGATATGCTTTAGGCCAAAAGCTAAGGTGAAACTAGTCATTTATAAATAATAATTAGAACCAAACATTTCGGATAAAGGTTTTATTAATTTTTTTTTAATTAACTTATTATTTTAGGACACGGTTTATTACAGAAAATTCAATAGTAAACCCAGACTGGTGTACGGATCCCGACATAAGATCGTTGAATAAAGAAATATTTTTTGAACGTATTTTACCACCACTAGATTTTACACCCTACTTGATAAAACCCATTGAAGAAGTCAAAGAACGGTAATTTTTTGTCTCTAGCTCTAAATTATCTTTTTCTATTTTTTCAAACTTTCCATTTCCCAAAATATTTTACCTTCTGAAAAAAGTTTTTTTTATTACAATCTCAGTGTTTATATAATAATGTAAAGCATTATATGTCCACGGATATAAACCAGAAGAACGAAATTTCTCAGGTTTTAAGCCAATGATTTTTTTCCAAAATTAGAGCGAATAGGCAGGTTCGACATTTTTGTTTAACTTAAATCGAGAAATTTTTTATTTAAAAACGATCAAAAAACATTTGAGCGCAAAATATTAATATTTACGCACGCTGTAAGCATTTTAATATCAAGGATCGACAAGAGGCTAGAAAACGTATCTGTGTGCGAGACTAGACAGTGTGACGTCAGTAGCCATGAATGCTTGGCCCTTGGCCCGCTGCTGCGCTGTATTCACGATACACACACATTGATCCTTGATTTTAAAATGCTTACAGCGGACGTAAATATTAATATTTTGCGCTCAAATTTTTTTTGATCGTTTTTAAATAACAAAATCTCTTGATTTAAGTTAAAATAAAAAAAAATAAGAAAATGTCGAACCTGCCTATTGTTCTCTTATTAAATTCAGCTACATCTGAACTGCACGTTGGATGGTATAGGTTAAGAGGCCTGCACACCACGTGACTGTTGTGGTTGCTTAGAGAATTACCCAAAGAAAATGTGCTTGTATTCTAATATATTTGGTGTAAAAATTGTTTTTTTAGTGTTTTCAGGTTCAGGGTAGAGCGCCATAAAACATAATTATTCGTTTTTGGACGAGAACTCGCCTAATATAATAACTATAAATATGCGGTTTTCTTTATCATATTTAAAAAAATTATCAGAAGTACGTGTCTGTTCTACTTTTTTCCAATTTATCTAGAAAAAAAGTTGATAGTCGTATCACTTTTACTAAAACTAATTAAAAAAAAAAGATGCGCTCTAAAGAATTAGGTACAGAATCCATGCGTAAAAACCGCAGCTTCCTATTTTTAATATTAACGGAGCGCCCGTCCAAAAACGATTTCAGGAAAGATAACATATGTTAAAGTTTAATAATCAATTATTTTTGAATACGGTGCCAATAAATATATATGGATGTTAACAATTATACTTCTTAACGTTCAAACTGAACGTATTTATTTTTTTAGGCATTTAAAAACGGAAGATGAAATGTGGTCAGAAAATTTTGAAACTTTATTTAAATATGCGGACAGTATAATTGACTTAGATTTTTCGGAAAAGGACAAGAAAAAATTCTTCAAAAATGAATTAAAAAAAATAGAAAAAATCAACGAGTGGTTTGAAGGTAATTTTTTTGTTCTACCTATAATTACTATAACTTTGCACTAACAAATTTCTTAAATTTTTTTTTTATTTACATTTTAAAACAATAATTTTATTGGAATTGTATTATACCAGTGGTTTTCACCCGTTTTTATCTACTGTACCGCTTAGTTTTCTCTTCTTCCATAACTTCTCCATTTCCAACCATTATTCCTTGAAAAATTTGGAAAAAGTTTATAATTTTGGGAATGGGTATATAAAAATAACCCAAAATATGGTTAATCATTTCAATGTGATCCTTTAACTTTTTTCATGGAACTCAGCATTTTAAATCTGATGCTGCTTCATGCTTATTATAAATATTTAATCTTGGTATACGGATAAGATGAGAATTCTATATTCGCGAAATGTGTAAATAACTATTATAGATTCATAGTCGTCTTTTATTGTTCCCTAGAGCTTATTGAGATTCAACTTGTTAAAATCACATTGTAAAGAAACATCGGATAAAAGTTTAGACAATATTTATTTTTCCGATAATGTCAACTTTTAAGCTTGCTAAATAGTTAGTTCGTGAAGAGATTTGAAATCCAATGGTATTTTTTTAACTAAATATCTTTAAAACTTTTTTGTATATAAAAGTTTCACAAAAATCTAATTTATTTATCATTTACTCCATTTTGTTATATATAAAGAAAACTATGAAAAAGACGGAGGTATCTTGAAAAAATTAAAACAAAAGGAAATCATTTTTCATTAGTTTTAATAATATATTTTACAATATATTGATAAGAAAATTTAATATAAACGAACCAGATCATGTCAGATGTCATATCTAGGATGATCAATCCTGGGTCAATAACTGTTTGGAAATTTGAAAAAAAAAATTAAATCAAGTGGAAATGAAAAAAAAAGATTTAGGTTTTTTATTTTTTTTTTATATTTGAGTTTTTGAGAATTGTCAAAATATAAATGGGTAATTTTGTTAGATAGATATTGAGATATGGAATTTTAAAAATTTAAATCTTGAAGAAGAAAAAAGAATTTATTGAGCAAGGTAAAATTTTCGTTTGAAATAAATAAAAAATAGAATAAAATCAAGTGCGGATCTAGGCAACTTTTCTGGGGAAGGTAAAACACAGTCATAGGGTGCGCCCTAATTTTCGAAAAAAATTAAATTACATTGTAAAATACGAAACAATAAAAAGATTTCTTAATTATTGTTTTTTAACACAAATTAATACATATTTCGAGGAGACGAAATACGTTTCTGCTGCTACATTTGAACATTAACATTAGATACATTTTAAACCAAACTTATAATTCAAAAATGTTAACTGCGGTATAGGGTAAAAAAAAAACTTGAAACTAAAAAATAAATCAATAACAAACTCAGAACGAAAAGATATAGGAGCAACATTAACTAAAATCGTAATTCTAGAGACAAATTTAAACCATATTAGTGAGACAAAATCTTAATCAAAAATAAA
Organism: Neocrepidodera transversa; assembly: GCA_963243735.1. Taxonomy (NCBI): domain Eukaryota; kingdom Metazoa; phylum Arthropoda; class Insecta; order Coleoptera; family Chrysomelidae; genus Neocrepidodera; species Neocrepidodera transversa. The sequence goes on along the minus strand of OY725337.1, from coordinate 17,323,823 downwards.
ATAAACAAAATCTTAGTTAAAAAGATTAAAATCATAACAATTTCCAAAACAATCTAAAACTTTCTCAATATCTATTAAAATATCTTGGTGGATGTGCAAAAGGACAAGACCTGCTATACGTTCCTCAGGCATGTTTGATCTGAGCCACGTTTTTAACCACTTTAAAGCCAAAAAGGACCTTTCTGCAGAAGCTACACGATTTATGAAATTTGGTCTACTATAGTAGCCAGAGAACAACAATATTTTTTGAATTATCATGGTGTTTTTTTTGTTTAAATTTTCATCCATTTCGATTAGCCTCGGGGTGGGTAATTACCCCCATTACCCCCTCATAGATCGGTCCTTGAATAAAATAAACCAAGATATATACAGTATGAAGACAGAGTGAAACAAAATAAAATATTATCGGAGGACAAGATAGATAAGCTGTCTAATGCCCATATCAGACTACCGGCTGCTCAGCCGTCGACCAATCAGAACACAGCCGTCTGCAATCATGGATGCAGACGAAGAAATAGAACTGCTTATACAATATTGGCTACGGCTCCGAATTGTAGCCAATCAGAGCGACGCAATAAGGCTCAAGTGAATATCTTACAACGATGATGTAAATTAAAATAATACACTTACTTACATCGACATGACGTAAACCCCAATAAATATACTTATTTCATTGCATCTGTAAAGACTAAATACGTACGTCGTGTTTTTTAACCTTAATTTAAATTTTTTTTTATTTTGCGGAAATTCATATTTTTTAGTCTTTTTTTTCTATATTTTATGCAAAATATGGAAGCGTTTTCGGATTTCACAGAGTTAGCAGATGAAGGAAATGGTTTTACACATTCTTCATGATGAGGAGAACTTGGACAACAGAGGCCTACTTCATGACCGTTTTAACTTAGACAACTTGTCCAATTTAGAGTGCAAAATCTATTCAGGTTTGACAAGAATCATCTGCTTAGGTTATCCAAAGGTTTGGGTATATCAGAAACCTTAACCACACGGGATAGAGTCACAATTCCAGTTAGGTTTCTCCTTTTTCCTACTAAAAATTGGCACTTCTTTTGCTGCATTGGTTATCTTTGGATAACGTTCCACTAACTGTTGTCCTCGTAGGGATTTTGTCCAACAATCTTTCGCAATAAATACAAGTTGTCTTCACTGTTAAAATATATTCGTGAACGAATTTATAGCCTTTGTTGTTGGTGCATGGGGATGACCTTCTCTGTTTCCATATTAACAGATTTTTATTCCCCTAGACTTTTGAATCGCACCAAAACATATTTAATTTTATTATGTTAACTCACATCACATTATAAAAATCGAAAAAAATGCCATGGAAAATTAGGTCACAGTAAAATGACATCTTGGATACGTTGGTAGGAGGATTAAGTCGTAACGCGACGTCTGGCACTTAAGGCTAGTCATAAAGACAACTACTTAAAGCTATCGGCAGTTAATATTATTCTGTCGAGATAAACAGTCGTACTATGGTATTTGTATGTATATCATGGATATCCAAAAGCTCGCTCTTTTTTATTGAAAGATAATGAAGACGGAACATATAATGGTTCATTTGTTGAATGAAAAACGAGCGAGTATATCTAGAATATATAAAACTGGGTCAGAGGAAAGCGTTTTCAACATACATATTAGATAATGGAGAAAAGTTTACGCAATTTTTTAGATTAAATCAAAATCAGTTCAATTTTGTCCTAGACCTAGTAAATGGAGATTTGAATAAATCATACACCCACTTTATCCAAGTTCCTATTTCACCCTAGGAAAAGCTCCAAATTTTTGTAATCGTAGAACTGACGATATTTGCTGACTTCGGAAATCAGCATTTCATCATCATTTCACCGACATGCTATAATAGCAGAGTATCTGTTGCTATAAGGGTGATGTGTCATTAGTACTGCATATATCTATACAAGTAAAGTTGAATTGATTACATAGAAAGTTAAATTTTTGTGTACTGTGCATTGTTTAAATTGTGTTTACTAAAATCAATTTAAAAATTAAAAAAAACACTGTTATTTCACTTCTGTTGGCTGTCCCCATGACTGCCTATGTTATTTATTTTGTTTTAATTCAGTCAGACTTTAAATTGTGTTATTATTTTTTTATAATGGAAAATTAAGAAACAAAAAATGCAGCAAATACAAATAATGCAAACTTAGAAAATTAACCTCGGAATGGGAAAAAATTAGCAAAAACAAATAATAAAAATACACTAATAGAATCAATAGAAATTTAAATATTAAATCACGTTTATGCTCCTTTCACATTATACGATTTGGCACGACCGTTTAAAAATCGTACGTTAAAATATTATCAGTCGACTGAAGAAGAGCATGGCCCCATTCACATTACACGATTTCAACCAGGCATGATTTATAATCGTGTTGACAGCCGTCCAGTTCCACTGGAATCGTACGTTTATTTATCGTCCGTTTCACGCTCCTTTCATATTATACGATTTGGCTCGTCCGATTAAAAAACGTACGATTTTATATCGTGTGCATTGTGGTTTCACATTATACGATTTTTCTTGTTTAAAGATTAATTTATATTAATAAATACTTTCCATATGAATTTTTCTCTGTATCACTAATCTCATCAATACCTGATTTCAATACCAAATAAACTTCCCTCCAAGCATTCCGTACCGCGATTCGGTCTTTGTAAATATCTAAAGTTTTGTCCCACAATACAGATTTGGCTTCACTAAGTGAAATTAAAACTTCAACGTCAATTTCTTCGATTTAATCAATAATAAACCAAAATCATCAAAACGCAATAAAATAAATCGATAAGAAGTACTATCCAAAGTAGCTACTGGACGACTAAAAAACGTATAATGTGAAAGCGCTCATTTAGTCTTGTGTACCACTGAGACAGACGGACCATAAATAAACGTACGATTCAACTATTTTAACGTACGATTTTTAATCGGACGAGCCAAATCGTGTAATATGAAAGGAGCGTTATAGTTGAAAAAATTATGTAAGGGACTTTGTTACTGGCGGGGATTCCCCGACCGAACAATTTTTTTGTTTTTTAAAACATCACACAATATTTAAAGACAAATAAAATAAAACTAGGATGTGACGTAAATCAAGACCCATTCATTAATATCGGAGTCTTCTGAATTAACCTCTAATTTTTTTTTAATTTTCAAAATCACACTCCCAGTTTTTTCTTTTGATTTTAGAATTTATGATCTCAACAGTTACCAAAAAAGTGATTTATAGTATATATTTTTTTTTGGTTTTTTTTAGGGGTAAGAAAAGATTCGGAATACATGATGGAAAAAGCTTATAAAATACGAAAAAGATACATTGATAGTTTTAAACAAAATGGTAAAAGAAAATCATTGTAATGCATGGAAAAGTCTAATATTAAAAATTACCTAGCCAGAAGAAACTGACTACAAATATTGCTAATTTATTTTTTTAACCATTTAGACCCCTATTATATAATAATACAATCATTATTTTATACTGCATTTTAAATTAATTATAAGTGACAAAAATTGAATTTTGAATTTGTCATTAAAAATTTTGGTGGAATAAAATAGAAGGTATTAAATTGTTAATTTCCCCAGTGAATATCGAGAGAATGTATGAAATGTCAGCTAATATTTTTGGTGTATGTAAATGAACGCTGGACCTGTGGCTTTTGTATTTTGAACATAGCATCATATAGTAGAGATTAATATCTACCTGTTATTCTCATGACACGTTTCAGATATAACAATGTATTATCTTTGATAATGGAAGAGGGTGTCTGTTGTGAAAGTTAGGGTATATTAATTGAAAATAATTATTACCTTGGGATTTACAACGAACATTTATTAGTGTTTCTTAATAAATGAATACTAGCTACAATGGGATAATTAAGTATCTGATTATCGTGATAAATGTAATTTACTTTTTTATTTTCGAAATACAACAAAGCTAAATATTATATTCCAGAAATTGTTTCGAGTCATTTATTTACGTTTTGTGGTCCCAAAAACTATTTTAAAAATGATGGGGCAATCGTAAATAATATTTTCGGTTTCCACTAAATTATTCACTTCATGAATACCACTAAAATCTAACTAAAGTCATTTTCAAAGTTATATAAGAAAATAACCAATTAAGTCTCAGTTTTGCAACTTGGAAACTAATAAGAAAAAATACTGTAGATTCTGAAAATTACATTAGTTTTTTGGTGAAATCTGAGCAAGTAGGCGTTACATATAAAAGTTTGAACCATCGACCGAACAAAAATGGAATATTCGAATATAAAATTTGACATTTTCAAAATTCTTGCTTTAACATTTTTTTATTTGTCTTTTCAACACTAATTGTCAGTAGATAGAACGTCCTTTAACTTTAACGGTTCTGTAACTAACGACAATGACGTTTAGATTGTGACAATTGTACAAGAAATCAACTTGTTAAATTTTATTCTAAACGTCATCGCCTTTAGTTATTGAATCTTTAATGTTAACGGACGTTCTATCTACTGACAGTTTTAATTATAATATTGTATTTTTTGAGAAAAAAAATTGAAATTGGTAAAAAAAATTGCAAGTGCAAAATACCACTGAATGAATATTATAAAATGGCTTATATTTTTGAGTTTACAATAATATTTATAGATAATGTATTTAGATTAAAATTTGGTATTGAAATTTGTAATACAATACTCCAGAGCCGGTGAAACTATTAATATCACTAGTTCAAGAAAAAATTCATACCTTAAATACCTTTTAAAGTAAATAAATTGAAAATTAAATTTATTAATTTTTTAATGAATCAACTATTTTATATAACAATATAAATGATAATAATTGTAAAATAATAATGCCAAAATTAGAAATTAATTTTCTAGAGATACAAAAATCCGCAGCTTTATTTAACAAATTATAACTGGAAGTGTAACACTAATAAAATAAAATTAAAGTTGAAAAGTGCCTATTTTTTTGAATTTTTTTTTAACTCTTTTGAATTTTTGTTGAATACGTACGTTTGCTATAAATTTTAGTAATACATTAATACATACGCACAGGTACAATATTTATATTTACAGGGTGATTGACAAATGTATGACGGTAGTTATTTGCAAAATCTTACTTTTTCTATTACGACGCCACCCACATAGATGTATGCCCCTTAGGGTTGGGCCGTTTGAGGTGATTTTTTTTTTAAATGTTCATCATAAAATTCCCTATCGATCCCTCATGCTCGTCTTGAACAACCCTACAAGACTATCCACTTAGAAATCGGGGAGAAATTTTCCGTTAAAATTGAGACAATCATTTTAAGGGCAACGGAAATTTTTCCCCTAATTCTAAGTAGATAGACTTGTAGGGTTTCCCACTTCGAGCTTTATCCCATAAAAAAATCAGCAAAATCTCAATCCCGTTATCCGTAGGGTCGTTTTTGTGCGAAAAATCTAGTTTTTTCCATGAAAACCCATTTTTGGAGTCAAATTCAGCGAAAATGAAGACCCGAAGCAAAAATCGAGAAAGATGGATCGATAGGGAATTTTATGACGAACATTTAAAATATTTATTTTCCTAACAAGTGCGGAAAGTTATACTTTTCCGCACGCAATTGCAGTTTCCCGAACGACGCGAAGCGGAGTTCGGGCATGCAATTAAGTGGGGAAAAGATACTTTACGCAAGTGTTAGGAACAATATTTTTTCTACAAGCGCCTAGAATTAAAAAAAAAATTTAGCAAAAATAATCGTTAATGTTGGAGGCCCTTATTTCTTAAATATTATTAGTTAACTTTTTGTTTTTTTGTAACTTGTTTCATAATTTTTACAATAATTAAATATTTCATGAACAATATTTTTATTTAGTTACCAAATATTTTTTTAATCATTTTAGCATTTATAAAATCAGTGCGAAAAGTAACTTTTCCGCACTAGTGCGGAAAAGTACAACTTTCTGCACTCAAATGCGTGCGGAAAAGTAAACTTTTCCGCACGCTTGTAGAAAAAAAAAATTACCTCAACCGGCCCAATCTTACGTCACGTCAATTTGGGTAGTACAGTGGCGCTTCGCCAGGGAAGCATGTTTTCAAAAGATACTCGTAAATATAGTATTTTGACGAGAAAATATCGAATAATTCACATTTTTTATACAGGGTGTTTCATAGAGATCACCCCAATATAATTTTTTTAATGATTAATTCAAAACCCTGTACTTATGGATTGATTTTTGGAAAAAGTAATACCAGTAATATATGTGTGTCTCTAAGTGTCAAAATATACAAGGTGGTTTATTTTTCCGGAGGAATTCTATTTTAAGTAAAGTACTAAAACCATAAAATTTTCTCCGTCAAATCTAACCATTTTCCCAGTATATAATAACTGTAATAATGTCTTAAGATATATGAAATCTACATCCGATCCTCTGACCATTTTTTAGAGATACAGGGCGTTAAAGTGGAGAATTGCTATATTTTTTAATTTTTGGATTTTGGATTTTAGCTAGATTATACTCGTATGTTGCATTGCGTATACAAGTTCAATATAAGTTTTGGTTAAATATACGTAAAAAGGTACAGATAAAAAAATTTACCGTTACAGGGTGATTCACGAATAAATCACAATAGGTTTTTTTTGCAAAACACTTAATAATGTTACAGTTGCGCCCCAGAAAAATTATTTTATACAGTTAATACCTACCCGTTCACAATTTTGAGGGTAAAATATTTCGCTATGATAAATTTTCATACAGGGTGAGCCATACAGATATAACCATCAAAAATAACAATGGTTTGAATTTATTAAAACAACAACGATATGGGCCCATTGATACTTTTAGTTACGAGGTCGACTACAATAACATGCCAAAGTTTCAAAAAATTTGACCGGTCGCCACTTTACATAAGAAAAATCACTAATTTTTTAATGAATTAAGTATTTTAAATTATGAAAGAACAATATAAATAATAATTGTCAAATAATAATGTATAATTAGTAATTAAATTTGAAACAAACTCTGTATTTGAAATTAAAAAGACCATCGATGATAACTAAATTAATATTATTTAGATTAAGACTTTGATTATCTAATGGCGTAAATATAGCTTAGGTTTTCACAATCGATAAAATCAATAACTGATAAAGACAGAACCGGTAGATATTTTTTTATTCGAAAATTGTTAAGGGAAAGAAAGTTAATCAAAAGTTAAATATCCAATTTATACTATTGGTAATTAAGTTATTTTAATTTAGAGATGGGAACTGACAAAATAAAATAACAAAAAAAACAAACGTTACAGTAATGTGAAATTCTTGTCCAAATATTTTCTTATGATATAAAACTACGATTTTAGGCTACGATTCCTGAGTAAGATTCTAGTTTACGACTAGTTTTATTATTATTATTATTATTTAAAATGATAAATAACAAAGAATAAAAAACAAAACTAAAGTGTCATAAAATAGAATAATAAAATAAACATAAATTAAGAAAAATAATGATGTATTTATACATAAGAATTTTTAAAATATTCTAGTTAATATTCAAAGAATGCTATACCCATTTTTTTTGGTTTTACGATAAAATGAACATCTTAGCGCTCAAAATGCAAAAAAGTTGGCTTAAAGAGATGCATCTACCCTAGAATTTCTAATCTATACAACTTTGGTTTAATAGAAAAGAAAAAACCGTTTTTATTTGCATCAAAAACAATGTTTATTCCAATTATCTTCATTATTGCTTTTCCGGGTTCTTTCGCCATTTATAGAAATACATATAATTAATAAAGGCTTTCGCCAAAATTGCAAAAAAATATTAAATTTTGTGTTCTCGTCAGATTTCGATAGTTTTTCTTGCTACATAATATGTTATCATCCTAGATTAGTCCACAAAAACTATTTGAACAAGAAAATTGGAATATGGTAATTATTTCAGGTATGCGTTCAAAGTTTGGATTTTATCCAGCATTTTTTATGTTAAATTCTTAAACATTATTGAATATATTTTAATATTTTATCCCTATACCTAACAGTATAGATGGAAAATGATTGTAGTAAAATTTATTACATTCTGTATATTATAAATTTATTAAAAAAAGAAAATAGTGAGTAAGGGTTACATGAATAAATATAATATGAAATAGGATTTAACAGAAAGAAATTATAAAAAATTAACAGTTTTGGATGCCGAACACGAAGAACAAGGAGATAAAATAGAAATACAAGAACAAAATGCAGGACCCAAAATTGAAGAAGATGCAGAAAGAATTCCAGACCAAGAAGAAAAGAGTGGATTCACCAGAGAAAATATTTAAAATATATGATGAAGAAAATAGTAAAAAAATTGAGAAAAAATGCAAGATAATAAAGAGGACAATAAAGAAGACAAAAATAGAACAATTGAAGAATTATACAGACAATAAAATAGTAGGAACAAAAATAAAGAATGGAAATGATAAGAAGAAAATGTAATTGAGGAGAAAAAATGGAAGAAGATGCAGAAAGTATTCCAGACCAAGAAGAAAAGAGTGGATTCACCAGAGAAAATATTTAAAATTTATGATGAAGAAAATTGATGAAAATATTAAAAAAATTGAGAAAAAAATACAAGATAAGAAAAAGAACGATAAAGAAGACAAAAATAAAACAATTGAAGAATTATACAGACAATAAAATAGTAGAAACAAAAAAAATGAATAGAAATGATAAGAAGAAAATGTAATTGAGGAGAAAAAAAATGGTAGGAAGGTGCAGAAAGTATTCCACACCAAGAAGAAAATAGTGGTTTTACCAGAGAAAATATTTGAAATGTATGATGAAGAAAATTGATGAAAATATTAAAAAAATCAGGAAAAAATGCAAGATAAGAGAGAGGACGATAAAGAAGACAAAAATTGAACAATTGAAGAATTATACAGACAATAAAATAGTAGAAACAAAAAAAAAAGGATATAAATGATAAGAAGAAATTGTAATTAAGGAGAAAAATGGAAGAAGATGCAGAAAGTATTCCAGACCAAGAAGAAAAGAGTGGATTCACCAGAGAAAATATTTAAAATGTGTGATGAAGAAAATTGATGAAAATAGTAAAAAAAAATTGAGGAAAAAGTGCAAGATAAGAAAGAGGACGATAAAGAAGACAAAAATTGAACAATTAAAGAATTATACAGACAATAAAATAGTATAGACAAAAAAAATGAATAGAAGAAAATAGAAGAAAATGTAATGGAGGATAAAAAAATGGAAGAAGATGCAGAAAGTATTCCAGACCAAGAAGAAAAGATTGTATTTACCACAGAAAATATTTAAAATGTATGATGAAGAAAATTGATGAAAATTATACAGACAATAAAATAGTAGAAACAAAAAAAATGAATAGAAATGATAAGAAGAATTTAATATACTTCAAAAAAAGTAAAATTTACAGAAATTAGAAGAAGAAATAGAAAAAGTAAAATTAATGGAACAAGATAACGCGGAAAAAATGGCAACTTGGGAAACTCAATAGTAACAGATGGGAAAGTTAAGAAAGATATACAAGAATTTTAAAAAAGGATAAGAGAAATACAGGGGAAAATAAAATAAAATATAGAAGAAAAATTGAAAAAGCAAAAAAAACAAAAATTGTGAATAATGGTAAAATTATCTGAAAATTAACAGAAACGAAAGATATAAAAGAAATTGCAAGAAAAGTAAAGGGAAAGACACAAAAATCGAATAAAATAAATAAACGGGGAAATTCGAAACGATAAAAGACTTAATGTCAAATTTAAAGTAAAACAATGGATACTGGAAAAGGTCTACAGAAAGTCAAAAATAAATTTAAATTAAAACTACTAAAAAAATAGTACTGTAAGATGATTTGTTAATAATTAAAGTATCTATAAAAAAATTAGCTGAATCATCCAGAACTTTTCCGGTTAGGTAGTAGAAAATAGGAATAGATTAAAATTTGGTTTTTCATTGATGTCTATATTCAACACCATTTATAATAAAATTTGTTAAAATTTAATAATGTTTCAACTGTCTCTTATTTAGTTTCAATTTTTAATTTTTTAAAAGTTTAAAAATTTTTAAAAAATTCGATAGAATTCCAAAAAAATTAAACACACTAATATTTAATAAACTTTATTAGATTAGATAATTAATAAAATAAAAAGATCATCCTTAGCGGCAATTAAATGCAAATATATGGCAATAAATCCAGCAAGCGTTTTAATAGATCCGCTCCTATATAAAAAAAAATATAGCTGCCGTGTAATTTAATACATTTCTTTAAACTTGGTAACATTTCATATGAAAATTACAGTTGTTGCGGTTTTGTGGCCTTGGAATTTTTTTCAATTACAAGACGATCACTTAAATACCAGTAGCGCCGCAAATAGCATTGTTATTTCTCTTTATTGCTTTTACTTACCAAAAATTTACTGTTGTTTATTTATTAACTAGGTAATTTTTTGTTTATAAGTTTAGCACCGTTTTTACCTCTCGCCCTTCAGATAAGAGAGGTATAGGAATCATGCTAAAAATTGGGTAGTCAGTTTTCAATGGATAAACACGTTTTAGGGTCCCTAGAATACGATTTTAATATTTTCGCGATGATGTCTGTGTGTGTGTGTGTTAGTGTGTTAGTGTGTGTGTGTGTGTGTTTGGATGGATGTTATAGTAACGATAACTCAAAAACTACTGCATAAAAAAATTTGAAATTTTGCATACAGAATTCTTATACCCTAGATTAGATCTGATTATATTTTGGTGTTAATCGCACAACCGGAAGTGGCAGTTGCTATGTGTGATAACGCCATTATTATACAAAACGGCAATAAAGTTTGACACATATATTTTGTATACCCTATAGTTTATTTTCATCTCATTAAAATTTTCGAAACTTTTGCCATTGTTGCCAGATTTACAAAAAAATAATTTTTTTTCATACTTTTTTGTGTCAACCTGTATATTTTTGATTCCAAAATGGCGAGAGGTCATGTGCTGGCCACATCAGATTTTTTTATAAAGTAACAGTTTTTAAATTTTTAATTAATAATTATTGTTAGAATTAATTAGAACATATTTTAATCATAAATAGAAAAAATTAAGCAAATATTAATACTCATCATTAAATTATTTTTGGAGTAACCGATTACTTTTTTAGTCAAATCTTTATACTTTTGTGTTTTAATTTACTTATTTTTTATTACTTTATTGGCATATAATTATTATAATTATTTTTAGTTTTTAATCAGATTTTTTTTGTTCTTATTGAATTAAAATTGTTGCATTAAAAAAAAATAGGTGCGCTGCCTCTGTGCACTCAGTACATCGTTCAATGTCTTACAAATAATAAAAGTAATTCTGTACTGTATATCAAGCGGAACGGTATTTTGATTTATATTTTGTACCGCCATTTCATGCAACTACTCGACTTTGTACACTTTTTCTTTTTACGTCACATCGTATAACGTATTCCGTTCTTTGTTTTGTCACACTTCTTAATGTCCATCAAGTAATTATGGTAACTCAAAATAATATGATATAGATTTGAAACAATAAACAAAAATATAGTTTTTTTGGTTGGGTTATTCACTATTCACTATTTTCCCATATAGTTGGCTTTTTGTCCTGATTTTTCTAGATTTATCTCTAATTTCCCTATTTTATCTACCTTTTTTAAATTTTATTACGTTTCCAAATATTTCGCTATTTTTCTATGGTTTTTCCTATTTTTCACTATTTCTTCCTATTGTCCGCAAATTTTCCTATTTTGCCTCTATTTTCTCTATTTTTTTATCTTTTTTTTACCCAGTTTTCCTATTTCTTTCTATTTTTTCCTGTTTTCTAGAAGTAGTATCGATTCCCTATTTTCCCCATTTTTCTCTATTTTTCAAATTTTTCTAATATGTTTCACTATTTATTTTCTACTTTCCCTATTTTCCCATGTTCTTGTCCTATTTTTCTTATTTGCCCAATTTTTGCATATTTTGCCTTTTTCTCCCTATTTATCACCATTTTGTCCTATATATCATTATTTTTCCCTATTTTGCTCTATTTTATACTTATTTTTACAAAAATTTGCCCTATTTTTTTATAGTTTTCCGTATTTTTTCTATTTTTTTTCCATATTTTCCCCCATTTTTCACTATTGTTCCTATTTTTTCTATATGTCTATTTTTTGTAAGTTTCCATTAGTTTTTTATATTTTCTGTATTTTTTTTTATTTATTTTTTCCAATTTGTCCTTATTTGTACTTGTTTTTCTCAATTTATTTTCCATATGTTCCCCTATTTTTCATTATTTTCTTTATTTTTACTATATTTTCCTATTTTTCCTATATCTTTTTATTTTTTTTTGTTTTCTATTAGTTTTATTATTTTCTTTATTTTTCCTTGTTTAGTATTTATTCTTGTTTTTGTAATTTTCCCCATTTTGTCCCATTTGCCGCAGTTTTTCTCATGTTTCCTTATTGTCCCTACTACTTCCCTATTTTAAACTATTTTTTCCATTTTTCCCTATTTATTCTCTAATTTTCTTATTTTTCCATAATTTTTTTATGTTATTCCAAAATTTCCATATATTACTATTTTTTAACTGTTTTTTTTCTTCTATTTTTCCCATATTTCCCCATTTTCCCTATTTGCCATTTTTTTTACTGTTTTTCAATATTTTTGCCAAATTTCCCTATTTTCAGTTTTTTTGTTTCTATTTTTTCCAAATTTCTCTATTTTTTATATTTTTTTCTATTCTTTCGCTATTTTCCAATTTCTCTATTTTTCACTATTTTGCCCTATTTGTTCATATTTTTCCTATTTTTATATGTTTTACCACATTTTTCACTATTTTTCTCTATTTTTTTTTCTATATTTTCCTTTATTTTTCATTACTATCGCCATCTTCTATTTTTCCTATTTTTCCTATTTTTCCTACTTCTTTCTATTTTTTCTATTTCTTTTGATATTTGCTTGTTTTTTCATTAGTTTTTCCTATTTTCTTTATTTTTCCTTAGTTGTTCCTGTTTTTCCCTATTTTGCCCTATTTTTGCCCATTTTTCTCTATTATTCTTTATTTTTTCCTATTTTCCTTAATTTTCCTTATTTTTCCTATTTTTCCCTATATAGGAAAAAAGAGTTTTGCTTAATTTTTTCGAAAACCACATTATATTATATATATTCATGCTTTTTTATGTAATTTGTTAATTTGTATTTAATTTTTCCGGGGGTTAACTTAAACCTTAATAGGAAAGTATGGAAAATTGGTTTTAATATTCAAATTATTTGATCCTGAATTTATACTTTAATTTTTGTAATTTATTTGACTTAACTACCCCCAAAATAATTTTATAAGATATTCTCTAATATTCTTCTCATTAAAATATTAATTTATAAACTAAAATTTAAATACAAAAACTAGTTTTTCGAACACATGGTAGAAAGAATTATAAACTATAAAAGATACTTATTAGGTATCCAATTTGCAAGAACTACACAATTTGCTATTTCCTTTAATGGCATCCAGATTTACTTGATAACTACGGTCATTAGACGTTCGGTATTGTAATAGACAAACAATTATTTTGAAAAATTTTATTAATATGGAATTTCCTTATTCAGATAAAGTATCGGGAATCCGTTATGTTGTAAAATAAAATATTATTTCATATAAAAATCTCTAAGAATTTAAAATAATTAGGTCATAACATAACAGTTTTTATTTATTGTTTGATTGGTTTGGATCTTTTTGTTGGGTTGATTAATTTTTATTTCACAACATATTTCCACATTGTAGAAACAAGTGCCATTTTCGTTTTTATTTATTTAAATAAATATACGTACTTTTAGTATAGTAAAAAATTTAATTCCAATAAATTGTTCAAAAAATAGAATTAAAATATTAAAAATATACATGGTGACTCAATAAATAAGTAAATTAAGATTTAAAAAGTATTTTTTACGCACACTCTGTATTAATTTGCCAAAAAATTTTATTTTTAATAAAAGTTTCTAAATCCAGTAAATTACACAGCCCCACAAAAAAAAAGTTCATACACAAGAGAGTGTCATATATATTCCCATGTATTTTTCGACGCTGAATCCGATCCCGATCTCCGAATTTGGTCTACACGTCTGGAATTGGCCCCAGGGCCGAAAATGGCCTGAAATGCGATTCCCGGAATAAGGCAAAGTCGACGCTAAATTTTGGAGCTAAAGCTGGATTTGTGTTCGAAAAGTTTATGGCCAACTGAAATTCCGGATTTGGGTCCGGGAAAATGACCCCGTGGGGCGGGAAAATCCTGTTTTGGACGTCCCGGTCGCGACTATGGTATTTTCATGGACTTTCCAATTCTGAAGCTGAGACTGGGTGTGAAAAGTGTTTGGTCAGCCGAAATTCCCAATTTGGGTCCGGGAAAATGGCGCATTGGGGCCGGAAAATCATATTTCGGACGTACCAATCGCAACAGTGGAATTTTTATGTACTAATTCCTGTAGCTTAGACTGTGCTTGACAGGTTTATGGTCATGTGAAATTCACTGTTCGGATACATCAGGTCCAGAATTGAAAAACACACGAAAATACTACTGTTGCGACTGGTATGTCCAAAATATGATTTTCCGGCCCCAATGGGCTATTTTCCCGGATCCAAACTGGGAATTTCAGCTGTCCAAAAACTTTTTGAGCTTACTCCAAGGACCAGGATTGAAAAATACATGAAAATCCCACTGTTGCGACTGGTACGTCAGAAATTGAATTAAGATTGAATAATTATTTTTTTGTAAGTACACCTTGTATTATTAATTTGTCAGAAAATTTTATTTTTGATTAAAATTTCTAAATTCAATAAATTATTTAAAAAATGGGAACAATATCTTAAAAATATACATGGTGACTCAATAGATAAGTAAATTAAAATTGGAAAAGTATTTTTTTCTACGTATTATCAGTTTTTTTTTTTTGTAAAAGTTTCTATATTTAATAAATTATTCAAAAAACAGAAATAAAAGATTAAAAAAATTCATGGTGACTCAATAAAAAATAAGTTAAGTTTGGAAAACTATTTTTTTCTAAGTACACCTTTATTATTTTTCTTTCTTTTTTTGATAAAAGTTTCTAAATTCAATTAATTATTCAAAAAATTGAATTTAAACATTAAAAATATACGTGGTGAATCAATAAATAAGTAAATTAATATTGAAAAAATATTTTTTTTATAAGCACACCCTGTATTATTAATTACTCAGAAAATTTCTTTTATGATAAAAGTTTCTAAATTTATTAAATAATAAAAAAATAGAAATAAAATATTATAAATATACATGGTGACACAATAAATAAGTAACTGAAAATTTGAAAAGTATTTTTTTCTAAGCACACCCTGTATTATTAATTACTCAGAAAATTTCTTTTTGATAAAGGTTTCTAAATACAAAGTATTTTTTTAATTACTCAAAAAATTTTACTTTTGATTAAAGTTTCTAAATTTAATAAATTATTTAAAAAATAGAAATAAAATATTAAAAATACACATGGTGACTCAATAAATAAGTACGCTCTGTATTATTAATTTCTCAGAAAATTTTATTTTCGATAAAAGTTTCTAAATTCAATAAATTATTCAAAAAATTTAAATAAAATATTAAAAATATACATGGTGACTCAAAGAAGTAATTTATGATTCGAAAAGTATTTTTTTGTAGACACACCCTGTATTATTAATTTGTCAGAAAATTTTTTTTGTGATAAAAGTTTCTAAATTCAATAAATTATTCAAAAAATTTAAATAGAATATTAAAAATATACATGGTGACTCAAAGAAGTAAATTATGATTCGAAAAGTATTTTTTTGTAGACAGAAATAGTCAGACATTTTTTTTGTGATAAAAGTTTCTAAATTCAATAAATTATTCCAAAAATGAAAATAAAATATTAAAAATATACATGGTGACTCAATAAAAAAGTAAATTATGATTCGAAAAGTATTTTTTTGTAGACACACATTGTATTATTAATTTGTCAGAAAAAGTTTTTTGTGATAAAAGTTTCTAAGTTCAATAAACTATTCAAAAAATAGAAATGAAATAATAAAAATATACATGGTGACTCAATAAATAAGTAAATTAAGATAAAAAAAAATAATTTTTTTAGGCATTATTAATTTGTCAGAAAATTTCTTTTATGATAAAACTTTCTAAGTTGAATAACTTATTCAAAAAATAGAAATAGAATAAGAAAAATATACATCATTTTTGATAAAAGTTTCTAAATTTAATAAAACATTAAAAAAATAAAAAAAAATAAAAAATATACATGGTGACTCAATAAATAAGTAAATTAATAAAATATTAAAAATATACATGGTGAATCAATAAATAAGTCTATTAAGATTGGAAAAGTGTTTTTTTCTAAGCACACCCTATTTTATTAATTTGTCAGAAAATTTTATTTTTGATAAAAGTTTCTAAATCCAATAAATTATTCAGAAAATGGAAATAACATATTAAAAATATAAATAGTGACTCAATAAATAAGTAAATTATGATCTGAAAAGTTTTTTCTTCTAATCACTATTAAAAAAATGGAAATAAAAGATTAACAATATACATGGTGACTCAATAAATAAGTAAATTAAGATTGGAAAAGTATTTTTTCTAAGCACACCCTGTATTATTAATGACTCAGAAAATTTCATTTTGATAAAGTTTTCTAAATATAATAGATTATTCAAAAAATGAAATAAATTATTAAAAATATACAGGGTGACTCGCTAAATAATAAATTAAAATTGTAAAAGAAATTTTTTTTACGCACATCCTGTATTATTAATTACTCAAAAAATTTGATTTTTAATAAAAGTTTCTAAATCTAATAAACTATTCAAAAACTTGAAATTAAATATTAAAAATATACATGGTGAATCAATAAATAAGTCTATTAAGATTGGAAAAGTATTTTTTTCTAAGCACACCCTATTTTATTAATTTGTCAGAAAATTTTATTTTTGATAAAAGTTTCTAAATCCAATAAATTATTCAAAAAATGGAAATAAAATATTAAAAATATAAATAGTGACTCAATAAATAAGTAAATTATGATCTGAAAAGTTTTTTCTTCTAATCACACCCTGTATTCTTAAATACTCAAAAATTTTTTTGTAACGAAATTTTTGAATATTGTTAAACTATTAAAAAAATGGAAATAAAAGATTAAAAATATACATGGTGACTCAATAAATAAGTAAATTAAGATTGGAAAAGTATTTTTTCTAAGCACACCCTGTATTATTGATTACTCAGAAAATTTCATTTTGAAAAAGTTTTCTAAATATAATAGATTATTCAAAGATGAAATAAATTATTAAAAATATACAGGGTGACTCGCTAAATAATAAATTAAAATTGTAAAAGAAATTTTTTCTAAGCACATCCCGTATTATTAATTACTCAAAAAATTTGATTTTTAATAAAAGTTTCTAAATCTAATAAACTGTTCAAAATCTTGAAATTAAATATTAAAAATATACATGATGACTCAATAAATAAATAAATTAAGATTGAAAAACTATTTTTTTGTAAGCACGCTGTATTATAAATTACTCAAAAAATTTCTTGTGTGATAAAAGTTTCTAAATGCAATAAGTTATTCAAAAAATAGAATTAAAATATTAAAAATATACATGGTGACTCAAAAAATAAGTAAATTAAGATTATAAAATTATTTTTTCTAAGCATTATTATTAATTACTCAAAAAATTTCTTTTGTGAAAAAGGTTTCTAAATCCAATAAATCATCCAAAAATTCAAAAAAAATATTAAAAATATACATAGTAACTCAAAAAATAAATTTGTCGGAATAAAATTTTTTAAATAGGTTTCTAAATTTAGTAAATTATTCAAAAATTAGAAATAAAAAATTAAAAATAATCAGGGTGACTCAATAAATAATAAATTAAAATTGGAAAAGTAATTTTTTCTTATTAATTAGTTACAAAATTTCATTTTTGATAAAAAAATTCTAAAATAAATACATAAATAAATTGGAATCTGTAGATCGAAAATTAATTGAAAGTTTATGGGAAATAAAGGTCACTGGCTGAAAATAAGATCGTAGTACCATGTTCTGGTTGAGTTCAAATTTTACTATTAAACGATAAATTACATTAAACTTTTTATTTTTCAACAAAAGTTGATTTTCTTTCTTTCTTATGATATGCGACAATAAATAGAAACCCGTTTCACACCAACGGCGTAGAAATTAATTATGAATAAAATTTTAAAACATTTATATTTTCTCTTCTTTTAGTATCTCGCATATCCGTTTCAAACGAGACCAAAAGAATTTGCAGCAATTACATTTAACCTAACAGTAAACCAATACCATCCTAGCTTCCTGATAACTAGTTCCTCCAAGAAAAGTGAAGACAATAATATATAACAATATAAGACCGCTTAGACAGAACTGTAATTATAAATAGGATTCTCACCGAGAAAAACCGATATTATCATTTCATCTCTTATAATGGTCGAGCTATTATTCCATAGTGATTGTTTTTTGCCGTTTATTGTTTTAGTAATTGTACTTAAAAATTGTACAAATGATTTGATAGTATGTTATACATTTCCTGAATGTATAATTTATGTATTTTATTGTGGGAACTTTACAATATTTTAAATATTAAGAAATAATCTTCCTCGTTTATAACATAATATAATAAAGTTATTATAAAAAAAACCGTTAAAATAAAATAAGATAAGCTATTAAAAAAAATCTCTATTACTATCTAGTACAATTTTTTGAATCCGGGACAGATGCTCTACAGTACATTTGTAACAGAGTAGAAAAACACCCAGTACAATATATTGCGTAAATGTGACCATTTTTATGGGTAGCAAATACAATTGACTCGTCAAAAACAAAGAACAAGAATCTATTTAGCAAGGAAAAAATATGTTATATATTTTAAGTTCTATTAGCAATACAAGATGGTTCCAGCGGAGCTTGGCAGTTTTTGGGCAGGTTTTCTGTCGTAAACATTGACGCCTCGCCGGAAATCATACAGGATGTTTTATTGGGAAACGGGAATAAGTTAACTGTAGATAGGGGGCATCTAGGTGATTCTAAATAACTCATATATGATGGGTTTTGACCATTTCTGTATTGGCCTCTAACTTACAATTTGTTTATTTTTTTATATTTGGGCTACATATTCTTCATAAATTGAAAAATCCATTGAGACATTGATAAAAAATAAATTCCATGTCCGACTTCACAAAAAATGTACAAATTTGGTCATCCCCAAAACAACACCCTGTATTCCTGAATTTAAAATGTTTGTTTCCATATTCAAAAAGAGCGCAAAAAACTTAATCTAAAGATGTGCTTTTGGAGTTTGCGCAGAATAGTTTACTACTTCAATTTTATTTTTAAATAGCATATTTAATAGAATTTTCGGAAGTGAAAATGAAATCCATCAGATTTTGTTTCATTTTAGTGATAATTATCTTATCTTAAATAATAAATGTAGGACATTTCATCAAGAATAATTTTTTTACCAAATATAATTTTTTATTTAAAAGGTGTAAAAAAACAATCTTTTACTGAAATCTTTTGTCGATAATTGACCTCTGTTATAGGAAATAGACTCCAGGAATTGAGAACATGGTAGCGCAACAATAAGCCGATAGCTAATGGCAAAGACATAAATCTATACTCAGTTAATTGCTCTTTGGTTTCGGGCTGCGAAAAATATTTTTAATGCTATCGGCTTTTCTAATGAATAACAGCGTCTTTTGGTTTTGATGTGCTAATTAAGTACACATTAATTTATGAATTGCTGAAAGGATTCTGAAAAATAAATTATTGAAAGTACAAAAAAATATGTGTAAGATTAAGACTATAAATACCAGTTGGGCATAACCCTTGTATTTTCTAATAAGAATAAATAAATAGTCTCAGGAATTGTAGTTTCTGATATATTTAGACATTTCTGAGGCAAATTAAACTTGAATAAATATATTTTTTCATTGAAATAAGCAAACTAGTATTATATATCATTATTCATCTCTAATAATTAACAGATTAGCAAATAGTTGAACCTAAAGTGTTAAAAAAACTAATGACAAAAATTGAGTCTTTTAACTCGGCCATCAGACAGCGAAGAAGTTTTTAGTTTGGGACTAAGTTGAAATTTTATTCTGGCCTTTGACAGAAACATGGAATTTTTAAGCTTTTCGTCCGACGATGATCAAAATTTCCGAAAAAATAATATATAATTTAAAAGATTGTATATAGTATATAGCAACTTCCTAGATAAGTATATTTGGTTAATATGTAAAATGAACGTATTAGTGTCTCAATGGGGAATTCAACTTGAAATATTAATCCATCTTTTTTTTGTATTATTTGAGAAAAAAATGAATTTCTTTTTAGGAAAAAATCGTTTTTTCTGTTTTTTTCTTTAATTTAACATGTAAAAATTGATATTTAAAAATTACTGCATCTATGCAACTTGTAGTGCACCTACGTCACTTATGTGCAATAGCTGCAGCATAATATTAACGTGGGCCAGTTTCTCTAAATAAAATTGACGCTTTCAAATATAGATGACGTTTGCTTATAAAGTGTCATTTGGTCAATGTGTTTTTAATTGTGTTTACTTTTACCTTTGTTTACGTATCTTTACAAATACAAATAAATACGGACAGTGAACTATGCAGTAAGCAGACGCGGACGCGACCTTTCACTTAATCAGGAACGCTTGTGCCCAGCACTTATATACCAAACAGCAAATTATTACCTGATCTCGTTAAAATAGTCGTTTTCTTTATCTAATAGAGGAATCTAATATCTATTTATCTCTCTCGATTTTGAATACGAATTCACAGTGGATAGATCCAAGTTTTCATCTTTATCCAATTATCATATAATAGTTTTCTCCATCTTTGTCTTTATATGTGAGATTTAACAGCTGTTATTAATTTGTATTCTCTTCTTTACACATTTGAAGTTAATGGCTAGACGGTAATTTCATTGCCCATAAGTGACGTCACAATCGTAATGGCGGCATATTCGAATAATTAGAAATTTGAATTTTTAAATTATCTTATTCAAAAATCTAGCTCAAATTGGGGTAGATAATTAAACTCAATGGGTTTTATTTGATTAATTCTAACTGTTAATAAAGAAAAAACGTGAGGTTATATTTTTGTTGAACTCCCCATTCCTTTATAAAGCATTTGCCCGCGTTGATGTTGGAATAAATAAAAGTAGATGTTGGAGAGGTTCTAAGTTAATTTTTCCGCCGGAACAGCACATATCTATGGAGTCCTCTTTCCACTTTAAGGCATAGCACCATTTGAATTTATGGCTCATTGTGCCAATGGTAACTATATGATTCGTAAGGCAAGTCAAGATCGTAAGTGAACCCTGACAAAGCTTTATTTATCCAAATATTTGGCAGGATACTTTGCCTTTGCTGAGACTTAGCCACAGAACGCTGCTCGAGATGGGTATGGTCGTACTTGCTAATGGCTTGTCTGTGCCCTTGAGGATGTAACCTTTAATGAGTGGCTATAGCTTGCCTGTATCCATCAGGCTGTCCCCTTTGATGAGTGGCTACAGCTTTCCTGTGCCCTTCAGGATGTCCCTTTTGATGAGTGGCTACAGCTTACCTGTACCCTTCAGGATATAACCTTTGATGAGTGGCTACAGCTTGCCTGTACCCTTCAGGATGTAACCTTTGATGAGTGGCTATAACTTGCTTGTGTCCTTCAGGATGACTCCTTTGATGAGTGGCAACAGATTACCTGTACCCTTCAGGATGTAACCTTTGATGAGTATCTACAGTTTGCCTGTGACCCTGAGGGTTAGCTACTTGGTACTTGGAAACGGCGTTTCGGTGAACCGCGGAATTGTTCTCAGCCATAGTTTTTCGAGCTTTCTTAAACTGGGTTTTCCTAGTTTTATCTGTGTAACGCGCCCTACGTTTCTTTTTTCCTTACTTAGCGGTGTGGGCGGAACTTGGTTTGAGTCATCATCTGATGACGGTGGTATTGACCATGTAAAAGATGCTGGAATCTCTTCTGATATCTTTTTGGCCTTAATAGTACTATTTTGCGAAAAAAGAATAAAAGCATCAAAATGACCGCTCATAAATCTTAAGCGTTTGCTAGGACGGTCATCAGTTCCTGTCTTTACATAAAGTATTCCATTGCGATACACTTCGAACACAAACTCAAATATACGCCTCGCTGCTTCAAGCTCGCACAAACTACCCATTGTGGAATGTCGCAACATTTTGCTGTAGTATTCAGCGGCCGAGGGATAATTATCCCCGTTTTCATCGCAGGACAAAACAAAAAACTCATCCGAATTGTTGATGATTGATGTACATCATAAACACGATTTTGAGTTCCATACACCAAATTCGACAAAGCTCTAAATATGGGAACAACAATTTGATGCACATTTTCTCTGTCGATAACTAAAATCTCGACAGTCATTTTTAGACAATTTAACAGAAAAAATTAGTGTTCAAATATAATATAAACTAATAAAGATAAAAAATGAACTAACGTTCTAAGCAAAATAAATCCCAACACCTCAATACAAATCTACAAAAGTATTAAAGAGAAAATGAAATAGTTTTTATTAAATTAATACTAACATACTCACACTACCTACATATACCTACCTAATACCTAAATAACTAAATATCTATTTCACCTAAAAATGACGTAATAAATAATCCGTAAAGATCTAGAAAGAAATAAATAAACAAACTTAAACAATGAAACAGAACTACGTAAAATAATAAGTAATGAAGAAATGTGCGAAAAACGTTTGGGAAGCATATATCACCACCAAAATAAAGTAAATAAATTAACGAAATCTCGATAGAAATTCGCCTTGAGTTTAGAGCTAAGGTACCTGTTTTGGAACTATAGTCCATTTAAAACGCAGATATGACGCTTGGAACGCCCCACACAACGAGACTGCTTTTACAATATGCTTTTTGGACGCTGATAATGAAAATCGTGGTCCCGCGGCTCTAAAATGGTTGCGTCACCCCTAAAATAGCCAAAACCACCATTTTGGGGTTTTTTGCCAACAATTTGTATGACACCCCCAAAATTACGATCTATAATGTGCCAATTATGATGAAAATAAGCAAATTTAGTACGCCCATAAAAACTAAGTACAAAGTGTCTCTTAAGGGGTGACACCCACCTCTAAATTGACGTACAATTGAAAAATGCTGGAACATTTTTTTTGTTACTTTTTTATATAAGTTCAAATGAAGCGAGTCGTAAAATTAAGATACATTTTTTTCATCCCTTCGGGGGTGCAAACTAACCTTAATCGCTTTAAAATTCGACTAAATCGTAGACATTGATTTGAGATAAATAATTTATACTTTCTCTCTTATTTCTAATTAAATTACTCAGAGACAAATAATAAAAAATATTTGCACTCCCTCAGGGGGGAGAGCCACTCTCCTCTACAAGAATCACCCTGTATGTTTTTAGTTGACGCACTTACTCGAGCGGGTCAATATTTGTTTAACCTCAATTTTGAACCTCTTAAAGTGCGAATTTTCAAAATTCCTTTCTTAGTGCTCCCCTACACTACCAAAGGAAACTACCCTGAAAATTGCACGTCTGTATCACCTCTGGCTTAGGCTGTGCATTGATTGTCAGCGACATGACAATTATATATATATATATATATATATATATATATATATATATAGATTTGTATCTAATCATATCATGGATCATAATAGACCTACGTACCCCTTAAACCATATTCCTATCTCTTTTGTGAACCTTAAATGTGATCCCGGCATTCAATAAAACCACTGTCCATAAATAGTGAAAACTTTATATCCGCCATTACAAATTTTCCCAAGTTGGGAACCGCTAAAATAGACTGTATTAGTAAATAAATAAATCCTAGATAATGCTTATACATTTTCAAATTCCTCTTAGTTCAATATCTAGACACGTGCTCCGAGAAATGAAGACTGGTAACATTTCAGCGAACGAAATAAATATTCAATCAACTAAAACTTCTAATAATATAACGATTTAAAAATAAGTTTGTTCTTAAACGGTTCGTTGACCATGTATAAGAAAAAATATAATAAGCGGTTTCACACTTTGACATATAGTAATTACCTGCTTAGACCCACCAAGTTGATTGGACTTTTAAGCTTCGTCTTTTTATTGCCATTTTTATTTTCAGTAATTAGACGGTTAATAGATGTTATCTAAAGAAGCGTGAATAAATGCTTTTTTTTATAAATTTAATTGTAATTGTTCGTGCATACCAAATTTTAACTTAACAAATAACCAAGACACTAATACTTATTTAGAAGTAAGTACACCGGATGTCCTAAAAAGTTTTGACTTGCAGATCAGCATAAAGATTTTAAAATATATGATGCATAAAGTTCATAAAAAACTGTATCCTCAAAAAAATATATTCTAAACCATATTTTTCATGAGGTGTTGTATGTATATATTTAGGATGTAAAGGAATCATAAAGCTAGTCAGAAAATTGTTAATTTTCTCTAAGAGAATAAAACAGCAGATTGCAGTCAATTTAAAAATGATGATCACAAGTTAAGAAAGAGTTAACAACTGTCAAATTACAATTAACCAACAGACAGTAGTTTAAGTACTGCCAATAATCAGTATCAAAATAACTAGGCCTGGATTTAAGGAAATAAGCAGCATATTTACTAGAATAAGACTCCTACACTATTATAAATTCTATTTTATGTTTATAGAAACATTCGAAATTTGGCTCTAACTGAGAATACCTTTAGTAAACCAAGTTACGAGTTTTAGAGTCCTTGTGAGAATAAAAAAAGGAATTAGTTAATAAATTCAGAAACTTCTACTTTTATAAAAATTGCACTAAATACATAACTATATTGCCCAACCAACCAGTATACAGAGTGAAACCTTAAACAGTGATGATTATTCTTTTCTGTAAGAAAAATGCTGTCACTCCAAAACGGTAATTCTGGATTGCTACGATACCAGTGTAACGCTCTTTATCCAGGTTTCGGATTGCCTTGGGCGTCACCTTCCGTTTATAGTGTGAAGGCCACTTGCACGGGTATCTTCAGTGGAGAAAAAGATACTCCAGGGGTCGTTATGGTAACGAACAAATCACTAGCGGCCAGGAGGGCGGGCTTGACTTGCCACCGTGCCCCATATAATTTTAAAATAATTCTAAATCCAGTGCCGTGCGAGATTTAATTTAAATTATCACGGAAAGTAACTTCGTTTCACAAGATTATTCGAAATCTGTATCTTAGATGAGTGGAAGAAGTATAATTATGGTTCTAACGATCTTAGATATTTACTTAAACAAAATTGTCACACTTCTACTGCCCTGGCAGCTTTGGTACGGCCTAATTCGGATCGAAAGAGTTAGGTAGGATTCGTGCCTCTGCTGATCTTGGAGAAGTCTTTCATATAAAAATTATAGACTGGCAAAGGTATATAGGGATCTTAAATATTTCAGTTAACGCTATGATAGTCTAGTTGGAAAATAATTGACGACGGCTGATGTGTTAAAAAAAACTTAAAGTACTAAAAGAGAGCAAAATTGAAATATTTAAAAAAAACTTTTATAAAAAAGAAAAACATTTTCTACTACCGTCTGTTAATTGGTAACTTTACACATAAAGTTCAACTTTACGCACCAGTGCGTAAAATGAAAAAATAGTGCGTAAAATGAAATACTAGAGCGTAAAGTAAGGTATTTTACGCACTAGTGCGTAAAGTATATTGCTTATTTTTTACTTAACACGTACATATTTTTTGGTAGTAGAAAATATATTGTATGCAACTAGTGTGTAAAATGCCGTTTTTCACTTGCCTTTGGCTCGTGCAACAAAATTCACATTTGTGAAAAAAGTATCACTTATTTCATAAATAACTATTTTTTCACTTTGAAATACATTGTATATTTTAATAATTTGAAAGCGATTAAAATTTATGGCAATATTAATATTTGTGTCGATAAAATAGTAATTTAGGTCTCTTTAACTTAAAACCACTCCATATAACTTTTATTTCATCAAATAACGACCTGCTGGACTTCATTTTTCAATGTTTTATTTTTCACGCCTATTAAAAACTAATTAAAATAAAAATTTCCCCAGGCTAAAAATAAAATACTTCAGTCACTGTGACTAAAAAAACTCAAACAAACACTATATTGCTTGAAAACTAATTAACAGTTCTTATAAACACGTTGATTAGAATTTTAGCTAGTTGATAATTTTAACGAGCGTCGTGAGCTACCTAGTTAGTATAGCTGGCCATACACTAATTTCGATTAATTCTGGTGGTACAGATTCTTAATGAAATTTTACTAACTTTAACGTTTAATTTTCCCCATTCTTATTTTTAGATTCTAGCTTGCTTGAATTTTATTTTAACGTCTTTTTTCTGCTACCAAAGCTAATTTGGACGGGACCTACAGATTATCATGGGCTCCGAACCACGGTCCTCGATCACTATAAACCCCGGACTATGCCATAGTCATTCCCGTGATCTACCGACTAATAAGTGTATTCCTGTGCCACTAACCCCTATCAGTTCCACAAGATATTTGATCTCACTCCGTTTGGTGACCGGAGTGAATGGAACTCCACTTTGCACAAATACCTTTTTGCACTTGCCCAGATTTTTTTTTGCTCGATTTTTAATGGAATCGAAACCCACGGCCCAGACAAGTATAAAGGGTAATGCCTTAACCAACCTAGCCAGCGTGTCCTGTTTTTAGGTTCTTGATTTTAATTATTTTTATTTGTAGACTTCCATTACTATTTTCTTAATGATTCCTTTGTCGACATATGATTGATTTAAAAAATGTTTTGGATATATGCCACTTACTTGGAGGTTCCCAACGCCCCTAAAAATCTCGAACCATCTGTCAATCCTACTTTTCTGATACTGGGCTACGAAAAGGCGAAATCTAAAGTGGTTTTCCAAATATTCTGATACGTGGCTGCCATTTTCATCTTTCCCAAACCATTTTTCAAAAAATTCAGTCCTAGTCCGATGTTCTGAACATGTACCATGATGTCGATAATCCGGATAATGCTTGTCACCTTCGAGTTCTGGCTGCTCTCGCTCTAGTTCCGGCGGCTTATGTTGAAGCTGCGTATCAGGTACTTACTGATTCTAAGTTTTAATCGTTTCATGATAGTCAATGCGAAAAGTTATTGGACTTGTTCGTGTAACTCGCCGTGTTTGGATTGGTCCCCTTTACACTTATAAGATTTGGAATCGACATCATGACGCAGTTTTGGAATTACACGGTTCTCGAGTTGAATCAGGCTAACAGAGGGACGGAGAACAAAACCGTTTTGTAAGAGTTTTAAACTCACGGAACGAGACATAGCCAATGGGATAAATCATAAGTTTATTCGCTGTGCCTCCATTAAGGTACGTTTTTCTCCACAGTCGCCGACGACTAGCGACCCCGACCGAGCAGCTGCGACTGGTTCGCGATAGTTTCTTTTTTGTATTACCAATATTGTTCTGAGTTGTGGAGGCGGGAATCTTTTGTTGCCGTTTGCACCAACTATTTTAGGGAACACCTAACTTTAGGGAAGGAATAAATTAACCCTAAGTGTCGATTTCACTTGCACCACTTGATCTTCCGTCCCTATCTTGTTTTAGGTTTTCTTTAAATTAGATGTGGAAATTTGGGCCCCTAACTTCTTCCTAGTTATTATAGGCATTATAACGTGATTATAATAACCTATAATTATTTTGATTTCTGCCCTTGGATATTTTGTTTTGTTTGTTATTTGTTAGGGAAATGGAAATATTTATTGATGACTTGGATTTATTGGAAATCGTGGATAATAGTTTCCGTAGAAGAGTTAACGAAAGTAAAAATGGATAACCTGTTAATTTTTAAGAGATTTCGTCTGACAAGACCAATACTGCAAGAGATTGAGGATTCATTAGAATTTCCATATGATCGGTATACAAGATGCTTTTGGCATCGCCTACTCTCTTCCTAATATCTTCTTTTATGTGTTCATAATACTTTTTTAGAAAATTTGCCTCTCGATGTACCATATTTTCTCCCAAGCCGCATTTTTTTTTTAAACAGACAGTATCAGATTTTTTTTTGATTTCTATTATATTTTTATAATCTAGTATACAATTCAGGAGAAATTCCGTCAACTTCTTGTATACTTTGCTGCTCGTTTTTGACTTGTTGAGAATTTCGAGATCTCCCATTTTCAAGATTCATAACGTAAAAGATAAGTTAATATAAGACTAAGCATTCACTAAAAATAGTGAAAAACAACGAACTGCAAATGAAACTTGAGTTTCTCCACAGATGTTTGACAGATCTGAACAAAATTGCAACGTTGCCGGTCGTTGCCGATATATAAGACTACCCTAGTAAGGTATTTCAGAATGTAAGGTGGTGCAAGAATAGTTGGTGCAAACGGCCCTTGGACACCTCACGCTTGGTTCTATGCGTGCGGTAGTGCAGGACTCTTCCTTGATCCTTCTGCAAGTAGAGTCAGGGGCATACCTGCTAAACCCTCCTAAGTAATTTGTCCTTTTTGTTTGGTGTTTCCTTGTACCCTACTGTAGGAGAAGATTCTCCTCTTCAGGGATACAGTGGGTTGTTGTTCTGAAAATGAAAGTATTTCGCGATGGCATATTCAGTGCTTTTAACCTATCAGTTTTCCTACCTGATAAGTCACTGGTCGTATGTTATCTTCGAGAGAGGATTTACAACTAATTCGCCGTGAATTTGCATTTATTATTGAGGTTATTGTGTGCAGATGAACTGAAAAAATATTATTTAAATTTAGTTTCGCTGTCCTTTAGGTCTTTATTGATTAAAATTGCTTGAAATCCTTCTTTAACAGGTTAAGGGCCATAGCAGACACCGGTATTCGCTTCAAGTTTTTCCACATGTGACATGGATGTCACCGGTGACCGCCCGATTATCGAATTTTTATCCATGCGCCTCGGCCAACCTAACCTAAACTAATACATCCCTTTTGTCGCGCCATTTCACAACACATAGTCCTCGTTCATTTTCTTGAGCGATAATTTCGCCCTTTTTAAGTTTTTTGGAAATTACTTCTGGAGAGTTTCCCTTGCGATTACCTCGTAACACAAATCCTACCGCTCTCTAACAGTCCATCTACTAGGTTCATTACAACTTTTGTGGAAATGGGTATTTTATCAGGATTTTCATCTTGTTCTTTCCCAGAATATATCTTACAATTCCAAATGTATCCATTTTCACAACAAAGTTTGAAAATCTTAATTCCATATTTATGCCCTTTTTGGGTTTTATATTGTTTGAACAGCAACCTATCTTGAAAGGGCACTACTGTTTCATCTACACAAAATGTCTTTCCAGGTGTGTAGATATATTCCCAGTTTTTCACCAGTTTGTCAAGAAGCGGTTGCACTTTATATAATCTATCACCTTCTGGGCATGCCTTGTTGTAATAAAAATGAAACATTTTCAATAATAGTTCGAATATATTTCTACTCATAATTTTATGAGCAACTTCGTTTTTGAAAAGCCATTTAGTGGACCAATAATCACGTATGGTATTAATTCGCACAATTCCCATATATCCCAGTAATCTTATAAAATGCAAAGTTTCTTTTCAGTTGGTTGGCTCTCAAGAATGAATTCGGGCATTATTTGTAATATTTTCTGTATCCATCACACATTGGGTCGCATACAGGTTAGTTTGGTCCACTATTAGATCTATTATAGAAAAATCAACAACAGCTAGATAGTATTCTAGTGGTTTGCAACTCTTCAAAGATGCTAGATTATTCCATCATCAAAAGTTTCCTCAAATTGTAAATGATTTCCAACAGGTGGTCTCCAATTGGAGTTAGCTAAATTACGGAGTCCTAAGCCGATGTTATTCTCTTGATTATCAATTTTTATTTCCTGGATTTCATCTTGAACCTCATCGTCACTATTTTTTGATTTAGCCTTTTTTTGCCCTTTTTGTTTC
This sequence comes from Neocrepidodera transversa, assembly GCA_963243735.1. NCBI lineage: Eukaryota > Metazoa > Arthropoda > Insecta > Coleoptera > Chrysomelidae > Neocrepidodera > Neocrepidodera transversa. Next base: position 17,293,790 of record OY725337.1, on the reverse strand, counting down.
GACAACTTAACACGTTTAGGAGAAATTTCACCTGAGCAACCAGGGCGTTATCGTCTTTTATAAAAGTAACATAGTCACTGATTTTGCCACCATCTGAACTACTACCCGATGGTATATACGCCGGGTCATCGTAAGAATCGTCTAAAAATGGTTCTTCCACAGAACTACTATCTGTAAAAAAATTGGTAATAAGACGTTTTTGCCAGAATTTTTTATATTTACCAAGCAAAAGTATAATTACCTACCTTCATAATGTTTTTCCAAAGCTAATTTTACAATTTGTTTTGAACGTTTACTCATTTTAAGTCACGTGCGACTGCGAACCTCAATAACAAATAATTATTTGCTGATCGCTGCTTTTGCAAGCTCTGGCATGTTCAGTAAAAGTGGAATGGCTATGTCGTGGGAGGGAGTGGTACACCTATCTAAAATTGCACCTTTTTCAGGCCATGGCGGACACCGGTGTCCTTCGCCTATCTGGCAGGGTCACGTCGGACACATATGTCCTCTCGTCTTCAAATCTATCCAAAGAATAAGATTCAGGCGAAAAAAGGGTGTTGGCCCAGGTGGTAGTTTTGCTCAAAACAGCTTGGCGCTTAACGTGGTAATACAGGATTCTTTATTTAAAATTGCTTTTAATAAAGTCACCTTTTAACACTTTGCAATAAGTCTCTAATATTAAATCGAAATGCCTTTTGTAATAAAAATAAAATTTAAATATATTGCATAAAATTCTATACAAAGTAAATAACATACAACCGGTATAGTGATAAGAATAACACGATATGACTCCTCGGCGAACATAATCAGAAATAATTACAGTATCATGAAGAATACAAAAAATTAATAATATGTCTCGTCACGATTTAAAGGCCTAACTTCGTAGGCATCAACAAGTGTTTTTCTTAACTATTGATGGCTCAGCTGTCGTAATCTATCAATACCGACCAGCCCGGTTCTTTGTAATGGTGACCATACTCTGGTAGGTATGTTATTTTAAAATTAAAAGCAATTGCTTCGGCGCCTTACACAAGTATAGCTTTCTGTTTAACGAGGAAAAAATGGATCAAATCATTTTGAGAATATAATAACTAAAGAGGAGGTGACAATAAATAACACTGTAATACATCGCAATAGTTTTTTTCTTAAATTTTAATTTCCAAATAGAATTTTTTTTATAGATATATAATTTTTCATAATAAGAAAATTGATTAAATAACTGTGCATAACCTTGTACGCATATTTTTAAAATTTATTACATTAGAAAAAAACCACAAAATGCGTTCCTCAAAAATTTAACCTACTTCCTATCATTGTTAAATTAACCAATAATCTTAATTCTTATTATTATTTATAATCTTGTATTAGAATACCGTTATTAACAATCTGCTCACAATATGTGAGTTGACCTATAGTCCCACAACAATATAAATACAGCGAGTTTGAAATTTAAGGCCGATTTTGGCACGATTTTCCCATTTCTTGGGCGGCCAATCCAAATTGGATCTAATAAGTTTTGAACCGTTGCGCGTTGCGTTTACTCAAGTTGAGATAGAGCCTACATATATGTTTTAGATTTAAAAGCAACGGTACACCGCAAAAGGTACTTAATAACTTGATGATATAGAGATATAACGATGTCTAATAGAATTCGTGAAAAGATACTAGATAGCTTCATGTTTACAAGCTTATAAAGGATGTCCCCGATTTTTACCTATTTCTAATATATATAATTTAATTTCAACATAAATAAATGGAATGGAATGTAATTTTGAGCAATAACTACTTTATAATATAATTAGATCGTCCAATGTAATATCAAAGTATAACTCAATTTTAAATAAATTTGAATCTGTTTTGTTTTGAAAGTTTTTTGAAAAAATAAAATAAAACAAAACACGAAATGGTTATTTTTTAAGGGTATTATGGAGAAGTTTCTACCAAAATATCTCACATTGTACTGAGATGCCTTTTGGGCCGCACACAATAACCTTAAATAATAATATATCATTCATTAAACTAGTTATAATATAAACAATATAAAGGATGAGACGTGAGTTATATGTATCGTGATATAGCAAGGTAACGCTGACAGGTTGAATGCCGGCTGTTGCCCAGGTCAGGAAATGTTTATTGTTGGTTTTGCATATATAGGTTGTTATCTCCTTGAGAGGGGTCATTCTTGATTCGTTATTCATTCTCGATAAGGTATCGATTTATTATATTCTAGTAAACATGTACCAGTGAATAAATTTGTTGTTGAAAGGATCTACTGTTTATCTTTCCAGTATTGAAATACTCTACATGGCTACCTTACTATCCCACATCACAGTACGTCACTGTATCATAATACGCTAATGATCTCTTCACATGGAATTTGTGCTGAACAACGACTAGCAATCACTTTACAGTAAGTAGACAATTATAATTTTCTCTATCTTACCTTCATAATAGAATGATTACTTTAACATTTTTTTTTAGGTATTTATCACAGGGAGGTAGTATGCAAAGTCTAGCATAGGCATTTCAAATTGGTTTAACGACAGTTCATGAAAGAGTACATGAAACTAATAGAGCACTTAGAAATGTGCTTTCCCCACTTTACTTAAAGTCCTTTGGCTGTTTCACTAGCCACCTGAACCATTTGACCAATTTGGTTATCTTCAAGTTTTCTTTTTTTTTTCGATAACTTAGAGGAGAGTCGGGATTTTGAACAGGAATCAATGATCCTTGAACTGCAACCGATGGTCCTTGAACTGCATTCAATGGTACTTGGACTGACGTTACACTGCTCAGTATCATTGATTCCTCCGCGATAAATTGAAATAAATATGTTATCAAATATAAAGTAATAAATAATAACCTTCAGAAATGATCTCCAATGGGGAACATGGGGGCATCATTATGTCCAAGGAATTCCACGTAGCATTAGAACAAGGTGATAGGGCCTTTTCCTAGACACTTTCTACTCTTTCTGTAGTTGTAGTTATTTTAAAAAAAGGATAAAATTATTATAAATACATAATTTTGGTGATTTTTAATTACTGTCATCATGCCAATTCTGGTTAAATTAACTGAAGAATAATTTGCCGCGTTTTTATATAATCCAAACCTTTAAAATAATTAAATCTGACATAAATTTGCCGTGGAAATACGTATTCTATCATTTCTAAAATATCTAGATCACATTCTTGGACTATCTAAAAAAAGAGCAAAAATATTTTGTGCAGTTTCACCACTCCCCGGTTTGGTAAAAAATATCAAGTCGCCTATGAAAACCATTAAAATGTCACTCTGATTATATCTGTTTAAAACATCGACATATACTAAAGGACGTATATCATTTTAATAATTATTTGGTTCAAAAACAGTGAGAAAGATGGCGTATAGTTTCGAACTAGTTCTATCTGGTTCAGTATAGGCGATTAATATTTAGAGACATGGAGATGGTCCGAAATATCGTTTTAACTCATTCTCTTGAAATGCTACAATTCTCGCCGCTAGAGCATGTCTATTAGTATATGTCGATGGTTTAAAAAAGTCAAATGCCAACATGGCGTAAAGTCAATTAATTTCGTGGTACGTGTAATTCTTGTGATTAATTTGTGAATTTATCGGGATAAATTACTAAAAACTTCATGTGTTTTCAAATAGTGTCATATTTTATAGAGTTCTAATTAGATAAAATTAATTAGTGAGAAAAACAAAATGGACAAAATTTTTTTTCGGGTACATCTGATGATGAAAAAAACAAATTTGTGAAGTGACAAGAAGCTGAGAAAGTTGAAGGAGAAGGTGAATTTGTTTTTCATTTAATAACTTGTTTGGATAACGGCGTAGAAAAGTTGTTGAAAATAAAATTTCTTACAAAATGAGTTTCCAACGAGCTCTTTAATTAATTAGGCCAAGATTAATAATTTAAGCTAACAAATTTAACGTCAATTTTTGTCGTTGTTATGGTTATTTTTATTAACGATAATGGTTACTACCATGGTTGAAGTATATCAGGTTAGACATTGCGCAGGATATGTGACGTCACCTGGTGCCCATCAAAAATTTTTAATGTGTCATTATATGAGGTTATGTCTTTTTTGACATATTTTTATTTAATTTCACCTATAAACTGATTAAAAATATATTGCGCTGTGTTTGGTGTAAAAGTAATACTCGCCCTAAAAACAGTACAAAGTTTTTTCGATTTCCAATGTGCATTTTATTACAAAAGCAGTAGGTGATTATATGAATAAACATGTTTAACATTTTTAGACTTTATTTTAAATAATACAAAAAAAGTTCTGTAAGGTGTATTGTGTAATAGCTTTAAGTAGTTACGTATTCATTTATTAATTAGTATTTTATTCATTAATAACAATAAAGTACTGCACAACTTATAAAAAAATTTATAACATTTATTTTACATACCAACTTGTATGACTGTATTTAGATTTGCCATATTCGTTCTTTGAGTGTAAATTAAGCACTAGGTATATAAATGCCTAAGTAACATAAACCTATAACAATATGCATCAAAAAGTTCCACTGATAATATAGGCTATTTCAATTCACTTTTTTATAAAAATTATTTTTTTGATTAAACATTTATAAAATCACTCTAAAATTAATCTAAAGCATTTTATTTGTTACTAAAATTAGCCATAACATAATTGAGCATTTTCTGGTTTTTTACATCTAGCAACTAAATAGTTTTTATAATATAAAGCACATCGGAATCTTAAAAAAGTTTATAATTTTATTAAAGCAGTTTTCACTTTTTAGTGTACAATACTTTACAATATATTTTTATTAAATATATAGCCGTAAAAAAATAAAAACCACCCGACACAATAACCCTATGCAATCCAATGTTAAATTATTTCGTTTGGACTCCATGTTTGGACGTCATGCGCAAACTTGGACAAAGAAGACAAAGAAGGGATTTTAAGCTATTTAAAAATAAAAGATTGTTTACGTTTTGGCAGTTCGGCGTTATAACCTCAAATATTATTAATCTGTTTTAATTTTGTTATTTAAATGTATAAGCTGAATACCCGTGGTTTGCTATGGAGTCTCTTTAAGAGTATCTGGACGACCGAGCTTTGCTTGTTTTTTTCCTATTGTTGCCTTTTTCCTATTTTTCATTACTTCATCCTGTTTTCCTTATTTGTTCCTATTTTGTTCTGTTTTCCCAATTTTACCCTATTTTTCCCAGTTTTTTACTATTTTTCCCATATTTTTCACTATTTTTCCCCTATTTTCTCTAACTTTCGCTATTTTCCCATTTTTTCTATTTGGTCCTTTTATACCATTTTCTTTATTTTTCCTTATTTTTTTCTATATGGCCCTATTTGGACCTTTTTTCCCCATTTATTCCAATTATTCTCTATTATTTAATGTTTTTATCTGTTTTTTCTATTTTTTTAATTTTTCCCTATTTTATTTATTTTTCCATACTTTTGACCATTTCTTCTTATTTTTTTATATTTTTGTCAATTTTTTATCTCATTTTTCCCTGATTTTCCATATTTTATCCTGTTTTCCCTTGTTTTATCTTTTCCCTATTTTTCTCTAATTTCGCTATTTTTCCCATTTCTCCTATTTTTTCTGTTGTTTCCTACTTGTCCGTATTTGTCCCTATTATTATCTGTTTTTTCCTATTTTTACTATTTTTCCTAATTTTCTCCTATTTTTCACTATTTTTCTATTAATTTCCCTATTATTCTGTATTTATTTACAATTTCCCTATTTTATCGAATTTTTTTCTATTTTTCCCAATTGTCCCTATTTTTTAAATGTTTTTTGGTATATTCCCTATTTTTCGCAAATTTTCCTATATTTCCCATATTTTCTCTAGTTTTCGCTATTTTCCCCAATTTTCCCCAATTTTCGCTATTATTCCCTATTTTTTTCTATTTCTTTATATTCTTCTGTTTTTCATGAGGTATTGTTTGCTGTTTTTCCATATTTATCCCTATTATTTTCTATTATTTCATTATTACATTTTTTTCTTATTTTCCCATTTGAATGAAGTAGTAACGTGCACAGATGGGCCCGACTGCAATTGCGCTTAATTTAAAACATTTCTGTGATTTTTTGAAAAATAAATTCTTCCTTGGATCATATTCAATAACATACTCATTGCAGGCCAAAAACGTCATAGAACAAATCAGTGCCAGTTTTTGTCTATTTTTCAATAGTGTGTACTCTAGTGCCACTCCAGAGCTGAAAGGGCCACTTTTGGCACCATTGTGCTACATTTGACAACACTGTTTGTAATTTTTCACTATATCTATACACTTGTAACCATCCCTTACTTACTTTGACGTTTCACATACATTTTCATTAAACGTCAGTGTAAATAAAAGTCTGAAATCAAGACAACAGATCTGTAAAATATTTGTTATATTTTCCTCTTCTTTGTTTTTTTAGCAGGCAAAAAACAGTTGTGTGTTACACATGCATAAAACACTTTAGCAGCTCTTAGCTATTAGCTTCCATAATAATTTAACAGCGTTGCCGCTATTTGGTCCTTCGATAATTAATCGATGCTAACACGTCGACTGCTCTAATAAATTTGTCTAAGCATTTATCAATCCTTAATCATATTTGTTCAGTAACTTTACTATTCTTTTCAGAGTAAAATATATACAGTATATCTTTGATTAAAAATAAAAAATACTAACTATTATAATAGCGTATTTGTCGGTCATTCCATTCTCGTTGTTTCAATTTTAAGTTTAATTAGGCATTTTGAACTAACTGCTAGGCAGTCCGGTTTTATTTATAGGAGTCGATCGAAGATTCTGCATAAACCGATGATATAATGCAGAAATTGCATATCACGAGATGCATACATTGACATCGATGACCTCGACGAGCAACAGAACAATTCACGGTTTTACTTGTTGCTTGTAACTCTCACGGTAGTAGCTAGCAGTAGTCACAACGAATTAAACTTGAACTTGAATCGTTTAGACAATATAAAGAATATTTGAGTTAAATATTACGAGGAGAGTAAGATAAATATCGAATAATTATTCTGTCCATAATGTTTTAAATTATATATAATAAAATTATAATTTAATTAAAGATGCTTAGGTCGCCAACTTTTCAATTTTCTAAGATGAAATAAAAAAATGTCTCAATGATGATAACAAAACACATAAAATTATTAACATAGAAAACTTGTAAATATATATGATAAGAAAAAAGAAATGATTACTTAGCCGACAAAATATATCATAAAGATTATAATATCAATTATACATCTTAACTTAAATTGGGAATTTGGAACCTTTGATTTTCTATAAGGTTTAAGAATATCGTAACCTTAACCAAAAAATACATGTCTATAATACCTGGGCAAATACCAACAAGAAATGACTGGATCAGAATATTAAAATTAAATCGAGAACTTAAAAAAAAACAGTAAAGATTTTCTTTGCCAGTGCCATTAACATAGGTAAAAAAAATTTTGTTTCATGTTTTTATTAGTAGGCCAGGGCCGAAGCCTGTAAAAATGGTAAAATCTGAAAAAATCTAGAATAGTATGTCACCATTGGAGAAGGAAGAATATATAGCAAAAATAACAGAAAAAATATTGTGGGGGAGATTTGAGGTAGGGGGTGGAAGGGGTGATTTTTATCTCCCATAAAATTTATTTTTACGAAATTTAGTGTCTATGTCCTAAATACACCGTAATTTTTTCGAATTAAAATATTTATTTTTACCCGTTATTTTGACTTTAAAGTGAAAAAGTAACCTCATTTTTAATCGAAAATACCATAGACAAATAAAAATAGAGATATCATTGTTTACAAAATTCTGGACGCCAACAACACCTCACAGTCTAAACCACCAAGAGGTATAAAGTCACAGTGATCGTTCATTATTGCCAAACTTATTTTTAAATTTGAGTATTTACTATAAAGTATATTTCAATAAAGGATCAGAAAGACTCTTTAAGTCGCTTAAATGATTGTATTAAATTTATAAAAGTTTAATTTTTAAATCGATGCTAACAGTGACAAATTTAATAATCCATAACAGTAATACATTACTATATATAGTTTAGTTTCTCAATTCATATATAATTTAGTTTACCATTTGGCAACTGCGCGTACTAGGGTTTCAATCAAAATGACAGATTTGTAAGTTTAATAGTAAAATATTAAGGCCATCTTACATTATATGTCATTTGGAATAATCGAATATTTAGTGTTTTTGGAGTTCATTAGTGATTTAGAGACTTATGTTAGATAAATATGGTTAAAAAGGCCAAGTGATCAAAAAATTGGACTATTTAAATCAAGTTTTATCGTTTCACGAGTAAGTTTATTTAAGGTTATATTTCTGAACCATGGGCGTTCGTACATGTTTTTGAGAAAAAAAACCACTACAACCACAAATTTTTCAAGAATCCATTTTAAGGTAAATTTTTCAAGAATCCATTTTAAGGTAAATTTATTAAAATAAGTATATACACATGTACATAATATATTAATGAATAAAATCAATAGTTTTAAGAAATGTTTCCCTTATATTATGGTTCCTCCTTGATAGTCTGCAGTGTTGAAGATATTAAGATATTATAATGAATTTTCATTAATTAAATGCCTACACAGTTAAACAGCATAACTGATATTTATGAACTATATCCTTTTTATTTCGTTACTACAAAAATAATGAAGAACCGTTCTACCAAGCTTCTAAACTATTTAGTAATTTATTACATGCAAATGCCATAATTTCGAAGTTATATTATTACCTTCGCCGAAGTTAAAATAATACATTTAGATGGCTATGACTGCGCCATGATTTGTATAAATCTTTTACTGCACCAGTTTCATTAAACTTTTTACTAATTTACTGAGAGTAAATCTTGTTATGATATTGGAACCTCAAAGTTATTATTGTAGCCGCGAAGATAATGTAAATGTAGCTATAACTCCGAAATTATGGCATTTAGGTAGAGGGAACATTACATAAAAAATAATCAGAATTTCTTAAGGATTTCAAAAGGCATAAAATATACATGGTGATCTATTTGAAATAACAAAGTTCATTATTTTTCCGGAAAAATGGAGATCTGACAATAATATAAATACCACCATAATATCAGCCGCATCACAATACCCTTGCTCACCAAAATCTATAAAAATCGTGCGATCCATTTTCGAGATAATTGAGGCGTTCCATACATAAAACTCACTCTGTATAAGTAGCGGAACCAAAATAATTGTTAACATACCACTCATTTTGTACAATCTGAAATGGTAACCAAACGAGAGAGATGGATTGACTTAACAAAAAAAGTTGAGGAACAAAAAAAAGGATTACTTACCACTTATTTTGTTATGGTACGATATATATGTTAACCAAACGACCATTTGTTTATGATAATATACAATTGTTGTGAGACTAAAAACTGGTTGATAACAAATTTTCTTGATCAAGACAACAATTTAATTTGTATGGTGACTTAACTTATTTAACTATTATTTGCTGGTTGATTTAATTATTAAATTGGGTAGGATCATTTTCATATCCTCTTTTTGGTTGATTTTACCCATTAATTTCTTTAAGCCTTTATTTGAGTTTTGTTGCGTATTATACTCTACTGTATTTGCTTAGATTATTTTTTTTTGTATGAATGTAATTATTGGTATTTGTATTCTTCAGTTTTGTTTTTTGTGGTAAATAAAGACTAACTTAAACTGTTGTTTTTAAGATACTACATGTTCTCTAGGTATAGGTAATTCTGTTAATAATTAAAGCAAATATTGGATATTTTACTGTATAATATAAAAGTTTCTCTCTTTTAACTGTTAGCTATAATTAGTATTTTGATGAATTTTTAATAAATTTGTATTTTTTCTATTTTATTATTACTTTTTAAGTCATTTCCTTTTCATTCTACCTACCAAGAGATTAATTTTTCATTGTCTGCAATTTTAAGTATTAATTTTCGCCATATCGAAGAAATTTACCCTTTACCGTTACGCCTATGTATATACTTTTAAAAGTGACGTCATACTCACTCCCAAACATCCCCACTCCTACTTTCTCCTTTCCTCTCACCTCACCTGACCATGTTTAATGTTGGCGTGTAAACAAATAGTAAAGAATGAATGAGTCGTTGGGGATGTTTAAAATACCCACGTCAAAAAAAGTGCTTTTTAAAAAAAGTCGGCACTTTTTTTATTCATTGTAACCTCTACTTTCTAATGGTGTAAAAAATATGTTAATACGGAAAATATCACAAAAAATGGATCGAAAAGTCAATTTACAAATTTAAAAATGAAAATATAACTTTGAATCAATTTTCAGGATCTTTTAAATTGGCAAATCTCCCACCAACTGAAGGTGCAGCTGAATAACATTGTTACAGGGCATATTATCAATATCAAATTTGGCTAAGTAACAAACTGATGGCAACAGATTGGGGCTGGGAGCAACATCAACGTGGCATTATGCTCAAAATGGACAGATAAAGAATTAATTCATGGCTGTGACACTGGATGAACAATCTAAAATGTTTTACTCATTAAAGAATAATAAAACTCCAAGTCATACCACACAGATTTAATAACGAGATATATAGTCAAGACCCTCATCAGGCATATAAACAAATATTGTTCTTGAAATGACATCCAATTAAAATAAACCAGTATTATTACTCACAAAAATATTGGAATCCAAAAACAAAAAATTAATTAAAATGAGGTATAAAAAAACATCGGAATTAAAATTTTGAACGACGTTGAAAAACCATTAAAATTATTAAAAAACTCCAATGGAGTTCTTTTGCAAAGTGCATAACTATGCACTATTCAATAATTAAATGAATGTATTTTTTTACACCATCAGAAAGTAGAGGTTTGGGACATAAGAAGGTAAGTTTCCATCAATTTTCATGAAAAATATTTTTTTTATTGGGGATAAAAATTAAAAACTAAAAAATCGGTTATTTCGATTTTTCGAGGATATTTTGAGGTTATGTGAAAAAAGTGCTATTTAACTTTTTTCGATAGAAGTTGTAGTTTCGCCGGAAATCTTGATAAACCGTTTTCCACCACTAAAATTTTCACCCCCTTCCATCCCCTACCTTATATCTCCCGCACAATATTTTTTCTGTTATTTTTGCTATATTTTCTTCGTTTTCCAACCAGTGTCGTTATTTTAAGACGTGTATTTATTAGGGTCTATAATGTCCTAATCATTCAAGTAGGAAGATAAGTTCTTCGCGGGTCTAAAGTAGTCTGCAACAACCCTTATTGGGAAAATTTCAAGGAACTTTAGTGCAAAATTTTCTAGTACAAAGTTGTAGAGCAAGAAATTTCTTTTAACATTTATATTTAACTTTTTTTCCAATCCAAAGACAAACAATTCTCTTTAGTGCAAAATGTTCTAGTGCAAAGTTGTCAAGCAAAAAATTCCCTACACCTTTTGTATCAAACTTTTTCCCGAACTGCCAATAGTTTTTACCCATGATTTTGTTCCTTCTTGTACCATTTTTGGCTTTTTTTATCTTTTTACCAGTTTTTTGCACTTTTTCTTGCATTTTTTAATTTGTTTTTAGATTTTTTTAACTTTTTTGAGCTTTTGCTTTTTTTGCCTTTATTTGTCTCTATTTTGCTTTTCTTTCCTGTTTTTGTCATTTTTAAAACTACTTCGCCTTTTTTTTTGCTTTTTTAACCTTTTTTTAATAGTTTTTATTTTTTTGGTCTTTTTTGTTTTTTTCTGATATTTTTTGCATTTTTTATCGTTTTTTACTTTTTTCCCTTTACTTTCTTATTTGGCGTATTTTTTAACTTTTTGTCGATTTTTATTTTACACTTTTTTCCTCTTTTTGCCTTTATTAGGTATCTTTTTCTTTTTTGCTTTATTTTTTTTTTTTTCCTTTTGTTAGGTTCCTTTTTTGCTCTTTGTCTTTTTCTGCATCATTGCCTCCTTTTTCCAAATTTTAGAAATTGCTTTAAGATTTTTATCCTATTTTTGATTTTTGCGTAGTTTCACTCTTTTTTTATTATAGTTTTAATTTTTGCTGAATTTTAGCAATTCTTCATCATTTTTAACAATTTTTTGGAAATAATAAAGTACCTTGTTAGGATTTATAATAACTTGTTCCCATTTTTGGTAACTTTTGTCGTTTTCATTTTAATTAATTTTTGGGCATTTTTGCAATATTTACCCATTTTTACAGCATTTTACTTTGCAATTCAGGAATTTTGTATTTTTTAATTAAAATAACCCTATTCTTCACAGAAGCGCCGGCAAAGTTCTGGGATGACACAGCCGATTTTTTTAACTACTATTGTGATGTGTATATATCCAGTTAACTCAATAAATAAATCCAAACAAGTAGTCTTTAAACTTTAGAAACTACGTACTATTAAAACACCCTGTATTTCATAACAAAACATGTATTTTATACATCGAAACTAATGATAAGTAACTTCCTCATAGCCGATATTACTTCCTCTTTGGATCTTTCATCGACATAACTGATTATCCGGATAATTTCATTAACCCAAGAATCTCACGTAAATTCGATATGCATTCATTCGCTCACAAGTTTACCTCCCAATATCTAATTACGGCTTAGATATACCGAGCTACTTAACAATCTTGGCATTCCTCGATATAAGGTATTACGCTATTTGCTCACCAACTTAGAGACTTTACTAACAAAAAATGCCTGAGGTATCGCTTTAAGATAATTCCCAGACGAGTTATTGAACCTGTGTGCAACATAGACGCCTCTATGAATGGCGAAATGGGCATTTCATCTCCTAAAACTACTAATTAGTAAAAAAATAAAAATAACATTTTAAGAATCCGGTAGTCACACTGATAAAAACACCGTGACGAATTCAAAAAATGTTTTTGAAATTCTCTGACGCAATTTCTGGTCTAAAGGAAGTCATTTTTCAAAATATTTTATAGAATTAAATTTTCTTTATTTATCAAAATCATTCAAATGAGCTATCAAAGAATTTGATCAGATTTTTAGTTTTTGAGTGCGAGTGTGAATAAATTCATAAAAGTGGGCGTGGCGCCTTTAGTCTGGATTATATGATGAAATGATACTTTCCACGGCAAATAATAATAATAGCCGTCCCTTCCCCGCACAAGCCATTGGCTTCTGGGGTTCACTCGTAAGGGGGTGAAATGTAGGGCGAGTATTATTATTATTTTTTTTTTTTTTTTTTTTTTTTTTTTTTTTTTTTTTTTTTTTTTTTTTTTTTTTTTTTTTTTTTTTTTTTTTTTAAGAGCTTCAACTGCAGTGGTCATTAGCTCTTTTAGCTGCTTAATTAAATTTTCAGAAAAAGGTTAGTAGCTTTCAGGTATGATATAATTTTATTGGCATTATATTCGTTATTTAATATCATTCTCTCAATTCCAGGTGCGATATTTAGGGAGCGCCTTTCGTAAGCATATTTTGGACAGGTTAGAAGATGTGGAATGGTTAGCCTTTCTCTGCATACATCACATCGCGGACGTCTTGTACCAGAAAGAAGATTATTATTATTATTATTATTATTATTATTATTATTATTATTATAATTAAACTAATACTTGTTTTGCCAGGGAGCGCGACGAAAACGCCATCTGATGGTTGCATAAAATTTGGCTCGACAATTGTGAAAGAATTGAGACATAGTGGTAAAAGTTATTTAATCACATCGAATAATTATACAATAAAACACACATTATACACAGGTTATATATTACTTACTTTTTTCTCCTAACTGCGTTTATCCAGTTCTTACTTTTCTCTAATTTCCAACTAGCTCTTGAAAATGTGTAAAATTTGCACTTGCTATTTCTCCCTGTATTTTTACAAATAACAACACAAAAACTTTTATAAACCATTTTTATACTTAATTTTGACGTGTTTATTTATGACAAGAGCATGATTTTACGAAATTTTGACCACTACGAGCGCTGAGATCGTTTTAGTTGTCCCAACCATGTACTCTGCACCGAGCGAATATTGTTAGATTTTAAATACCAATGAGGAACCCTGTTTTGTAGTGAATTGATAACGACAAGGGGTAAAATGAAAATAATAGCCAATCCGAAAAATACGTTTGTTACACAAGTACAAATACACAATTTTTGTATAGTGATAAATAAGTAATTACTTCATTTTCGTGTATTTTAAAATAATAAAATATAGGTACTTATCCAAGTATTTCCAATTTAAGTTTTGACAAAAGCAAAAGTATATTAAAAAACTATATTTTTCACTATACATTACTAACTTTACACATACTTTGGCCTGCGTAAAATTCAATTTTATGCGCTAATGCGTAAAATGCAACTTTTTGCACTAATGCGTAAAATCAAATACTCGTGCGTAAAATGAAATACTAGCGCGAAAAGTAGAGTATTTGACTATATAACTACATATATTTTGGTAGTAGAAAAAATACTGTATGCAACTAGTGTGAAATTCATGTGATTCATATTCGTAAAAAAAGTATCACTTTACACACTTGTTGTATAAATAACTATATTAAGGTGCATCCAGACCGGTGCAACAAACAGCACAAAACGTTCGCGAACATTTTGCAACAAGCATTCGGGTGAGCGTGGATAACGTCTAAACTGCAGCAATAATTTTTTGTTCGTCAGTGTTCGTTGATGTTTCCATTTTTGTAATTCAAATTCCACGTCCAAACTAACACGCACAAACAAGCAAATTTCCTTTGATGTACCGACATCGCATGGAAAATATTTTGTGCTGCGCAAACAGCGCGCGAACGAATAGGCGTGAGCGCGCTCCCGTCCAGACCGAGATGTTTTGCAACCGGTCTGGATGCACCTTTTAGAAAAATCGTTAGAAACGTAATTGATCTATTCCAGAAATTTCCTTAACATTTTCTTTTATTTTACACTTAACAGCGATCAGAAATTTCTATGAGCTATTCAGATGACTGATAGGATAGTCTTAGGAACGTTCTGATGAGACTTCTCCAGTTAGAAGATCTCTTACACATTATTTGAGGTCAATTGGCCAGCTTCGTTTCAGTCTTCTATTGTTTGGTTCTTGGGTTAAAGGCTGTAGCAGTAAATTAGGATGGGTGTCCACTTTAGATAGTGGTTATGGCCTCTTTATTGTACAGTATCTTGTATTGTTGGAATACTGAGGTCTTGATGGATCAATTTGTTTGTGACCGGAGCAAACCATGGTGCATCGGCTGGTGTTCGGAGGATTTAAAATTATCCTCGTTGTAGAGCAATACTAAATTTGCTAGCGCATTCCCATAATTCTATTCTGTAGGTCAAGTAGGGTATAATATCTGCCTTATATATTAAGATTTTATTTTGTACCGAGACTTCTTTCCAGTAGCCAATGTAGTCCTCGGAATTTTAGGTTGATCTGTTTTCGTTTCTTGGCTATCTGTTCCCTCCAACTGAGTTTAGAGTCTAAGTGTAATCCCATTTATTTGACACAAGAAGTTTAGGTATCACTATGTTGTTAATAATAACCGGAGAATATTGACTTTTTCTTAGGGTAAATGTTATTTGCTGGGATTTGTTTTCGTTAATTTTTATTCTCCATCGTTCAAGCCATTCTTCGATCTAGAATAAGTGATCTTGGAGATTGGCAGAAGCTATTATTGGATATTCATTTATAGCCAATAGCACAGTATCATCAGTAAATATGCTTGTAATAGTACAGTCTGAGGTTGGAATATCAGACTTATATATCAGGTAAAGTGCACTGCCTTATGGAACTCCAGCTTTTGGAATTCAGAGGACTTATCAGTAACTTTTGTTTTGAAGGTTCTCAGAGCCGTAGCTAGGGCGCACGATGGGCAAGGGCACACTATAGTGGACCCAGTTCGGCACCTTTGTTTTATATTACATCCGGCGGCGCCGCTCTGGTTTTATCGTTCGCTCATTTTCGTTGCTTCTCACATCACAAGTGTTTGGATCTTCTGTAAGCTCTGTGTGCTAGTCATAGTTATTTTTTCAGTTGTTTTTTTCTTTTGATAAAAACATACAACGTATATAAGTTAGTTTTTTTATTTTTCATAAATTCAAAAATGCCACCAAAAAAGTTCTCAGGTTCACAAAATAAAAAAATACGAGCAATGACTTTCTGCCGTTAAATGTAATACCGGCGATATTTCAAAGTTTCTTCTGCCAATCTCTACTGCCCTATCTGAGAATAGTTCGAGCTCAGCAGATAGTGAAGATAAAATGGTCGAAATATAAAACCAAGAAGAAAGCGTAGATATAGAAAGAGATCTATATCTGAGAATGTAAATGAAGAATGAATCTTGAACCACAATTACCTGAACAGAAAATCGATAATATTGACGTCAATAATCCTAAGACAGGTATTATTAACAAAGATAACATTAAGATGTATATCGAACATGGCACTGATTTTGATGATGATGTTACATTTTATCGAACAGAAAATTTGAAAATCAGTCATTAATGAAAATAAAGGCAAATGGCGAAAGAATAGCCAGAAAATGGATTATATATCGCAAAGAGCTAGAATTTTTTGCTTCCCATGCATACTATTTTGTAATAATAGAAATAGTGTTTGGATAACCGGATTTAGAGATTGGAAACATTTGAATTCATTGTTGCCTCGTCACGAAAATTCGGAAATCCACCGTGAAAATTATATCTGGTTAAAGGCATTCGAAAAATAATAGAATGAAGGTGGGTTTGTTGATGATTAATTTTTAAATGCTATGCAGACGGATAAGAACAAATGGAGACACATTTTGAAGGTAGTGAGAGGCGCAAAATTTGTAATTTGCCACAGGCGCCAACTAATCTAGTTACGGCTCTAAAGGTTCTGTTTTTTAGATATGACTGAAGCAGGCTGTAGTATTAATTGGGTAGACAGAGTTTGATTTTATTTCACAGACCTACATGCCAGACTTTGCCGAAAGCCTGGCTCAAGTTCCGGAAGGCTGCAGAGCAGTATTTTTTCCTCTATATCTGTATTGATTGCATGCAATACTCGATAGCACTGTTGAATTTCTTAATACAGATTAGGCTTTTGATAAAGTAAAATCCTTCGTATAAAATAAAGCGATAAGAATTCCATACTCACTCTACTATTTCTATGCGACTACCCACAGGTACCCGTTAGTATTACTTCCATTTCCACACAACTCTAGACGCTCCATAAGTTATAGTACACATTTCAATAATAAATTAAACTAGAAAAATATTCCTATATTTTATCTCCAAACGATTTTTTTTTGTAAAATAAATATTTTTAGCATACGAGATCAGCAAAATCTACTTCATCATCCGTTTTGGCCAAAATACTCATTTTGACACCATCATGAGGTAGAGTAAGTGGCACATTTTTCATCGTGGTACCTTCAGTATGCCTAATACGCATACATATTTTTAGGCGGCATTTTTCCAATATGGCGGTATAAGCGGCAATAATACAAGGATGCGCACATCAAAATTTGTAAAATAAGCAATTTTCAAAAATCTTGGAATACTTTCCGGAAGTGACAGTTGCTGCTGATGACGTCATTACTAAATAAATAAAATAAATGTTTACACATATATTAGTGTATATTATAGTTTAATTTCAGATAATTAAAAATTTCAAAAACTTTGGCCATTATTGCCAGATTCATCAAAGAGTTATTTTTTTTTCATTTTTTTTAAATTGCCAAAATTATGCATTTTTATGAAAAATTACAGGATATCAAAGTTGTAAAACATAAAATATTCTACACATTTTACTGTTTTTTCGAATTCCGCATAGTATCATCGCTAGAGGTCGTGAAAGAAATATATAGACTTTAGCACCTTTTTTTAGATTTTGAGTCAAAATTATGAATTTTTATGAAAAATTACAGGAAATTAAAATTGTAGAACACACAATTTCCTTCAAAATTTGTCTTTACTTTTTTCTTCGAATTCAACATAGTATCGGTGCTAGAGGGCGTGAAAGAAATATATTTATACTCTTGCTCCTTGTTTAGATTTTTATCCAAAGTTATGGATTTTATAAAATATTACAAGCTATCAAAATTGTAGACCATAAAATTTCCTACAAATTTTGCCTTTACTTTTTTTCGAATTCCGCATAACTTCGCCGCTAGAGGGAATAAAAAAAATATATCTAGAACGCGCCTATAATCTGTATTAAAGAAGATCACAAGTTTAATTGATTAAACAATTCTTTTAATAGGAGTGTTCGGATAGTTGGGTGGGATTAACCCCTCTTTTTTCAGCATGAAATATAATATAAATTTTTTTGTTATTAAAAATATTTATAATAATAATAGTAATAATAGTATAGAGACTAGGAAATATTATATATCACAAGCAATTCGCTTGGAAACCAACGTGTTAAATTGTTATTTATGATAGTAAGTCGTAAAATAATAGTTTATGGCAGTGCGTACCTCCAAATGTTGTTATGTTGTTAGTCGCTGCAAGATTGATTTTCTAATTGGATAAGATGTAAAATAAATAAAAAAAACTAATATTTACATGTTGTCAAGTGTTTAACTTTACAACTAATCCG
Organism: Neocrepidodera transversa; assembly: GCA_963243735.1. Classification (NCBI taxonomy): domain Eukaryota; kingdom Metazoa; phylum Arthropoda; class Insecta; order Coleoptera; family Chrysomelidae; genus Neocrepidodera; species Neocrepidodera transversa. The sequence continues at coordinate 17,275,252 of OY725337.1, read as the reverse complement.
TAGAATATTTCAAACGAAGAGCTATCAAATATAAAATTATTTTATTTTGTTCAAATCCCTTTTATATTCTTTAATAAATAAAACGTTTATCTAAAAAAAAATATTTTCGATTGAAAAAAAAGTTGTTTATGCCTTTAACAATTCTATTAGGAACGTCTATGAAACGGATTATGTCTTAATTTTAGCGTTTACTTTTACGATCGCTCATTATTTGCAGGATGAGTTTGTACAAATTTCCTATTCATAGATAAATCAGAAAGATAAGACACGGCCATTTTTTTAACATATAATCTACATTGTTCTTTTTAGAATAGGTCGTGGACCGACAACAAGAGTTGCTTAGATCGTATAAGGAAGTTCCCATAATTTTTAATATATTTTTTATTAATCGTTAGACACACTAACTGTGTGTTTGAAAATTAAACAGTATCCGTTTTTAATTTGCTTGTTTTTCTCACCAAGATAAGTAAATGCAGAATACAAGGTGATTATAAACTTTATTACTCATTAGAAATTGAGTGCGTTTACCAAGTTCGACATTTTTCTACTTTTTGTCTAATTTCGAATCGCTTACGCACCAGTAGCGGAAGAAAATAGACAACTCGGTATTTCTACATTATCATAATAAAATGGAGTTCAGACAATGCTATAGAAAAACTAAATTATTATCCGTTACATTTTTATTAAAAGAATATATGTTTAAATTACCAAAAAAATATTAATTACAAACTAGCGCACGTCACTGTCAGCTATCTGTCAGACGCACTTAAATATCACCGACACACTTGACAGAAAAACGTATGATATGAAACTGTGAAGAATGGATGTTTCTTGAATCCGATGAATAATGTATTTATCTCATTTTAGCATAACAAACGTGACTTATATAAGTAAATTAAGCTCAAGTGTATCAGACAGAGACAAATATTAAAAACTACGTAGTAGATTATGTCAGGAATGGTCCAAGAACGGTGAAAAGGATTATACAGAAGTATTTCTAGATTTATTTTTAGATTTTCGTCTTTATTTTATAAGAATAATTAATCTTATGTTTATATAATTTTATTTACAATTATTGTTTAATAAAAGTTACCTAAATCCAGACCGTAATTAAATGATAATCAAAAACAAAATAACCGGACAATGTTTGAAAACGATCGAGAATCCTTTGGTACAAACTAATATAAATTAATTATTAATTTTACAACTTCCGAAAATCTTTAAAATTATACTGGCACAAAATTAAAGTATACGCCATTATTGGATTAAAATAATTTTAATTTATGGTGTTAATAAATTTTATCATTAATGTGATATAATAAACATCCTGCCATAATTAATGTCCAGAATGCGGACATCGACGCAACGATAAAAAATGTAATGTTAATCGATTATTTTACTAATAATACTTTAACGTGAACTAATTTAAATAAAGCTTTAGCTCATCTCAATAAAGTTACATAATTGACTAAACCAAGTTTAAATCCAATTGGATAAAAATGACTGAATACTCTTAGATAGAAACTAAGAATTAAACAAAAAAAACTATAAAAGTAATAATGTCAAAATATGACAAAAAATGATAAATAAAATTAAAATAAATGTGATAGCATTTTTAGAATAGCATATTAAAAAATATATGTTATGTCGTAGTAACGGTTATTTACGTTGAGAAGACGATAACGTAATGTTTAGTGTAACCAATATTACAAAATTCTATTTCCCAATGTTAAGTGCATCAAATAATGACAAACTAGCAATATTTTATGTTAGTAACAAAGACTAGTAATTTAATAAGATCGGACACTCACATTAAACCTTTGTAAAAACACCCTCAGTCTCATTGACCTTGTATGCTATTTATGATATACGAGGAGCACCATGTTTGTCTACAGTAAATCCTAAAATTGTTGTTTTAAAAATAATGTAACAGACCCTCTTATATATCCCCGAAAAGGACTGACATTACTTCAAATCGACCATTTTAATATTGCTGTCAGCGAAATATATTTATTATTTTGTTGGACCAATACCACAAACAATTGTTAACCGAAACATGGGCGTACCATCCAGAAATACGAAATTTTAACTATTAAAAGAAATAAAAGGGTGAATGATTGTTACACAAAACAAATAACATGTTTATATGTTTTGTATGTGTTAAAGGTCGAAACCCTAAAAATGAGGGAATGCTTATGAAAAAATCATATTTATTAATATACTGGTATTTGTTGGTAAAATATACGTAACAATAAATATTATCACCAAATTTCAAGTTCATAGGTGAATGGAAAGTTAAAAAATACTTCGGAACAAAATTTTGTAAAAAATGCTGACTGGATTCTTCTTATGCCTACGTTTTGCAATATTTTTTAAAACAAAAAAAATGGCTTTTATCTACTCAATGAGCTCTATTCAACGATACCTCACTCGATGGGGTTGGCCAAATTTTTTTTAGCGCCCTCCTTTAGCAGTATGCCCCCCCCCCCTTGAAAACATTTAAAAATATTTTTTTTACTTGATATATCTTTGGGTCAACAAGACGCATATACTGTGAAAATTTCAAGACTCTAGCTCCAACTGTTTAGCTGCTGACCGGTGTGATAGACGGACGGACGGACAGACACGCGAGTGAGAGCAATAGGGTTCCGTTTCGACCCTTTGGGATACGGAACCCTAAAAAGGGATCCAACAATAAAATCTGTGAAACAAAAACTGCGAATTTTAGGTTATGTTGCTATTTGTTTAATAGACTTTCATTACAAAATACCTTCTAAAACTATTGGAAACTTATATTCTCATACCAAAAAGTAGAGGAATATTTTCCCACAAGTTTCGTTGGAACATTCCTAGTAGTTGCGTCAAGAATACAAATCGTAAATTCCCTTTGGAATAAAGTTGAGAATCGGGATCCTGGTGGTATAATAGCTATTTATGCAACCAGTTACGAAAAGCCTAATTTTGTGTAACGCATGAGATTTTTGCGGATCGAACGCAGTGAGTTCCGCAAAAGCTCACAAGTTACACAAAATTGCATTTCGTAATGTATTGCATACAAGATTTTTTCTAATTTTGAAGTAATAAAAAAAAATAATAAAATATAATTGATAAAAATTGTGAAAACATAAATCTAGTCTATTTGCTGCCGTCACTTCATTTCAGTTGTCAGTTTGACATTTTGGAAATAAGCCTGAAATATTTGGTGAAACATCTAATGCAAGTGCGCCGTCTCCCAAATAACAGAAAGTACGCAGCAAGTACCAGCAATAAAACAAGTTTGTCGTCGGACATTAATTTACATAATTGCAAAAATTATGTTATCAATATTTATAATAATTAATTAATGTTATAACAGTTAAATAAATAAAATTCTTTTTGTCACTAATTTTGAAATCCATTTTTCGCCACCAGTTCGATAATATTTTACTTTATGTAATTAGTTACACAAAGTAAAACGTTTGATAACGTCTGGCAGTTTTAAAAAGTGTCACTTTATATGTCAAAATTAAAAAAAAAAAAATATATTGCATATGCTTGACCTGTCTACCTGGAAGTCATTTTTTCTATATAAAAAATATTGCAAGGGTGGTTCAAAGGAATACCGTTTTATGTAATTCAGGTCTCTTATAAATCTTCCATTGGAGGGCAAAAATATTAATCGTTCAGAGAGGCATGATAGCCGCCGCTCTGAACAATCAAATTAAGATCCAAATATTGAGCAGGGACTGGTAGATTATTGGCCTGAAAAAATAACAGGAAATCCTGGAAGCATATCTCAGAAAAAATCTGTGTTTTTGAAGTGCAGAATATGCTATAAAAATGAAGCCAACTCTGTGTCAAGTTTTTTTCGAGGAATGGCATGCATGGTCCAATGAATGACGACTGAGAATCTTTTGTTTTTTCTTACATAAGAATATTAGTTTTATTTTACTCATTTTGTTTTTCATTGGTTTTTATTACAACCTATAGTTTTGAAGGTTATTTCATGTATTTTGTTCTTTTTATGGAATAAAATTGTTTTCCTAAATGTTGTCTGTTTCCACATTTGCAGCGATGAAGCAAATTGTGTTTTTTTATACACGCGACATTTATCGGCGTCTTGGCGATATGTAACAAAAATTGCTCTTAAAAATGGCAGGACGCTTACCGGTGTTAATTTTAAATTGGCCTAAAAACGCTTTAAAATTTTTTTTTCCAACATTATAAAACATTTGCTACACCCGGTAATTCAGATGTCTTATCAAAGATTCTCAATCCCCGCTGGGTTCACTATAAAAAAATAAAAAAATTATACAAATATAATTTTAAAGAACCCCGCAAAATCCTTATGGAAATTGGGTCTCGGTGGATTTGTTTTAATTTTTGATATGATGCAGTCCATGGAATTCTGAACATATGTTAACATTGCACCAACCCCCAAATATAAACATTTTTTCTGCTAGGGGGGCTTAAATTCACATATTGCCCATAATGGACTATTTATTTTTGAAGACGGGAAAAATATTTTGAAATATTTTATTCTAGTTTATATTGCATAACAATGAACTTAAAAAAATATATAACCCCCACTCCCCTATTTAACCCCAGCCCCTATTTAAAGAAATAAAAAATTATTAATTGCTGACTTACTTCAAAAATTATAAAGGAATGTTTTAATAACTTCAAAATATTGGTGGATTTTTATAAATTTTTAGTATAATATAGTACATTTGATTTTGACCAAAAATTAATTAAATTCACACTATACTCAAATAGACTATTTATTTGTAAAGAGGGCAACAATATTTTTAAATGCTTTATTCTAATTTATATTGAATAATTCTATTTTGTAAAAATGCAATTTATTTTTTTACACCCTAATAACTATTAAACCATTTAAAAATATTGTTGCCGTCTTTAAAAATAAATGGTTTACTATGAGCAATAAATTGTGAATGTAACCCCCAATAGCACAAAAACTGTTCATTTCTGATGATTGGCACCTAATAAATTTTTGGTCAAAATCAAATCGACTATATCATACTAAAAATTCAGAAAAATCCACCGATATTTTAACTTATTAAAACATTCCCTCATAATTTTTAAATTGACTCCGCAACTTATATTTTTTATTTCTATAAATAGGGATTGGGGTTGAATATGTGGGGTGGGGGTTATATATATTGTTTAAGAACACTATTATGCAATATGAATTAAAATAAAATATTTTTCCATCTTCAAAAATAAATATTCCATTATGGGCAATAGGTGAATTTAAGCCCCCCTAGCAGAAAAACTGTTCATATTTTGGGGTTGGCGCAATGTTAAAATATGTTCAGAATTCCATGGACTACGTCATATCAAAAATTAAAACAAATCCACTGAGACCCAATTTCCATAAGGATTTTGCGGGCTCCTTTGATCTAAATTAATTTCTAACTATTTCATGATTTGTTACTTCTTCTTCATTTTGTATATCGCTTAACCTTTTCTTAAATCTATCTGACTTTCTTAGCTCCTATCTAGCTTATCTATCTTGTCCGTTGATATTTTCTAAATATTTAATTTTGTTTCACCCTGTCTTAATATTTTATATGCCTTGGTATACATTTTTTTTTATTTATTGTAAAAAGAAAATTTCACCTCGCTCAATAACTTCTTTATTTCTTCTTCTAAATCATAATATTAAACATTCAAAACAAAAAACATTAAAAAAATCCAAATATTTATCATTCAAAATTGACAAAATCTTATTTTTAATTTCATGTGATTAATTTAATTCTTAAAAATTGCCAAATAACTAATTCAGCCAGGATTGATCATCTTCATTCTAACATCTGTGACTATTTCATATTAAATTTCTTATTAATATATTGAAAAAAAGTATTTAATAAATTTTAAGATTCATAAATATGTAAATTAAGATATTGAAATTGTCACTCCCACACCTCATTCCACATTAATCTCGATATTATCTGCAAAGATGATTAACTTTACAGTTATGTCGATATAAATATAAACCAAAATTAATAGATGTATCTACTCCACCTACAAATGCAAATTCTTACAAAATATTTATAACCAACAAATAGCCTTTTGACCCAAACGAGTATATGTTCGCATCTTTGCCAATATCTTTATTGGCATATCCAGCGGTGGGGAAAAATAAATTTTATAATGAAATTAATGCTTAATAAACAACAAAATTATTATTAATTTTCACCTACAATTTTTAATAATAAAATATATTCAATTTATACTTTATGTATTATTATTATTATTATTATTTACATTTTACAAATTGTACATCTATAAAATTCTTTTATATTCTATCACATACGATTTAGGTCAGTCATAAAATGAAATTTCTGATACCTACGAATAACCATATAACTTGATATCCCTTCCAAATGTATACAGTTTGAAGCTGATAGCGAAATTTAGTAGGGAAGACCTAAAGGGCTGTGATGTTTACTATTCAAGTTGCTAAATTGCTTGGGGGTACTGTTATAAGGTTTAAGGTCCCCCGAGAAACAAGTAAGAGAAACACTAAAGGAAGGATGAGTATATGTAGATGAATGTGTGTATGTATATTGTTGTGAAAAGAGAGGGTTGTGTAGAAGCAAATTGAATGTACAGGATGTTTTAAATACAACAGAAAATTTTTATTATATATTTTCAGCATGAAAATTATTTTATATTACTGAGACCCAAAAGTTTCAGTATTAATTTCGTGATGGCGAAAAAAAAAATCTTATTCTAACTTTTTATTTCGACGTTTTTGGACAAAAAAATCCTTTCCGGACGTCTGTCTGTTTGTCTGGATGAACACTATAACTCTTGAAAGAAAGCTTTGAATGTGTTCCGGTTTTCACTTTCCTAGTTATTTTTACTCACTCAGGGAAGAGCCCTATTGAATTTGAACAGGATCGGGCTGCCCCTTCCGGTACCCGTCATACAAATTAGATGTTTTGCATAAGAAAACATTTTTCCAGTTCAATTTTTTCCACGTCACATCATATATAATATTACCCTATAAGTATGTGAGAAGTTTGGCCAGGATCGTATAAGTCATTCCGATAACCGATGGGCAAAAATAGTAAAATTAATATAATTTTTAAATTAAGGTTAAATTTGAGAGTCTTATTTGATAAAACTAAAAAACGATCTTAATTTTTTTTTCTAGACTTAAAATTGTCAGTTAAAAATCTGGCGTGGTTAAAAATACGTTGTTTAAAATAGAGTCAATAATCCCAGAATAAATTAAATTACGTATAAAAATAATAAGAAAAAAAACGGAATTATATGCCACAAAAAAAATGATACAAATTTAAATGAGCCAAAATATCGCAATCGGTTTTAAAGAAGAAAAAAGTGATAAGTAAAAATTATTCCAAAAATTATTTGAAGATACACATTCCAAAATCGCCAAACATTGTATTTATTACATTAGAAGAACTACTAAAATTATTTTATTAATGATACAATGATACAACAAAAAATCGGTTGTGTCGCCCCAAAACTTTCCCGACGAGTTTCCACGAATACTTTTTCAGATATTAACCCTTTAACTGGGGGGCAAAATTTTGCAGCGCTAAACGCTCTAGGGGAAAAATATTGAAAAATATATTAAAACATTTTGGCATTAGTTGAATTTTAAGTAAAATTAAATAAAAGATCAATCAACATGATTGTGATAAATTCAAAAATTTAAAAACAAAACGGAGATTTAAAAAATTCAAAAATTGAAAATATATCAAAAAATTCCAAAATTTAAAAAATAAATGAATACAAATGTCTATAAATTCGACAATTTCAAAGTATATCAAAAATTTTAATAATATATGAAAAATTTTAAAATTTGCAATTTTTTTCGAAAATTTCAAACAGTAAAAATGTCAAAATATTCAACATTTCTAAAATATGTCAAAAATTTCAAAACACGTAAAATTATTCGCTTAATTAAAAATATTTCAAAAATTACAAGAATTTTACCCATTTCAAAAATGTTTCAAAAATCGTTAAAAAATTATTCGGAAATTTCAAAAATATATCAAAAAATTCCAAAATTTCAAAAAAAATGTCTAGAAATTCGATAATATCAAAAGTATATCTAAAATTTCAAAAATATATCAAGAACTTGAAATATTCAAAATTTATAAAATGTATCGAAAGTTTCGAAAAACGTAAAATTATTCGATTAATTAAAAATATTTAAAAAAGTACAAGAATTTTACCAATTTCAAAAATGTGCCAAAAATCGTTAAAAAATTATTCGGAAATTTCAAAAATATATCAAAAAATTCCAAAATTTCAAAAAAAAATGTCTAGAAATTCGATAATTTCAAAAGTATATAGAAAATTTTAAAAATATATCAAGAACTTGAAGTTTTGCAATTTCTATTGAAAATGTCAAAATATTAAAAATTTTCAAAATATATCAGAAAATTCCAAAACTTAAAAAAAAACTAAACAAAAAATGTCTAGAAATTCGATAATTCCCTTTTTCAATAAAAATGACACAAAATCGACCCTCAAATCAAGCTCCTGGATCCGTGCCTGAGCCATACGTTAAAATAAAAATGTTAAAAATGTTAAAAAGTTAAAATATCTATAGTAATTAAGTAACTTTTAATTTTATTTATTTTTTAAGTTAAATTCGTCTAGACGAACTTAGACACAAAGGGTTCAGGGACGAAAATAGGGGTTCGGTTACAGTTAAGGTGCAGAAAAAAATTTCGGTTCCGGTTTAGTTTTCGGTTCTAAAGGGTCCGGTCCGGGTCCCAGATTCACAGTAAACATTGTATATACAATTTTTTTTAATTTTCTCCTTGACTTTCTGGTTTCGCTTTAATTAAAATAATTTTATAAAAGTCCTTTAAAAATAAATTTGTAATATTTTTGTCGTCCATTTTCCGTTACACAATATCCACTTCTTGTTATTGCGCATAGTGTTCGTTGGTTCATTTTGTGGAAATGTTCAAAAGGCGTTTTCTCTCTAGACCGAAAACCAGTAGGTCGAACGCTTTGGGCTGAATTTTTCCAATAGACCGAATAATGAATAATCGATGGATACTAACAGCTGAACAATCACTGATGAATGCATATTCATGTGATTGTTTTAAATCATGGGGCTATGTTCAGTTTATTGGGAGAGTGCGTTCTGTTTTTTAGAATTCGGTCGATAGTGCGTTTTGTTTTTTAGAATTCGGTGGAGAGTGCGTTCTATTTATTAGAATTCTGTCTGTTGGGAGAGTATCGGCCTATTGGTTTTGGGTCTATTGGTAGTCAGCCGTTCAATCTTCGCTTGAATCTTCTAAAAGTATCGGGAAATTTTTAAGGTAACATAAAAATCTAATGGCATCAAATCAGGTGATCTGACTGACCACTTTAGTTTGTTCTTATCCATCTCTGCCCAGATAACTAAAGCATTATGTGGCTTTACCTCATTGAAATGAAAATACCTGATTTTCGGTAGTAAATTATTAATATTCATTTAAAAAAACTGGCAACAATTTAATAAATTCAGTTAATTAATTGGATAATTATGTAAAAATAATTTAATAACCATAAAAAACTTATGAATAATTTTTTGAAACTAAAATTTAATAAACCTAAAAATAATTTATTAAGTATGGTAATAATTTATTAATCCTATAGATAATTTGCTTAAATTAGGAATAATTTAATAAATGTAGCAATCTCTAAAAATTTTTAAAAAAATTATCAATAGAAATCTCCAATTTTATTAAAAAGTAAAAATTCGAAATTTTTTTTGTCCATATAGATTGTGCGCTTGACCAATCCGTTTTATATTGGTTATTACCTGTAATGGGCACTTTATGTTAACCATTCGTACAAATCGGACCTTATCTTCTGTAATAATACGACTGGAAGCTCCTTAAAGCAGTAACTTTCTTGCTGTAATAAATGTTTAGAGCTTTAGTACGCGTGTACCGCCTTTTCAAACGATTATTGTAAATCACTTTAGTTTTTGCTTTTCAGATGTGCAAATATGATTACGGAAGAATTTATAAAGATTAAATTTTAATTTTCTGAGAACGGTAGATACCGGAACCGATTTTGTGTTTAATTTTTTACACATATTTGTAAAAAAATGTAACTCGGGCAAATCGTATATTCACAGACAAACTGCCATTTAATTTAACAAAATTAAAAATATTTTATGGTTTAGGGTTAATTCTCCAGTAGTCAGTCACTTAAAGAAATAAAAAATTTCAAGTACTTGTAAAAAATATTATTTCTTTTAGGTTGCTCATTCCAATTTTATGTAAAACTCAAAAAACACTTTATTTTTCACGGAAATAACAAATAAATTCTGCGTTTTTATATCCATATAGTTACATCAGTGAAACGGGGAGCATTTCAAACGAAATCAATTAGGATATCTATCCCAGCTATTATTTTTCACGATCTTCAATATCACTATCCATATCTAATCTACAAGTTTCACATTTTTCCTTAATCCTTATTTCTTTATCTTTATTTTCGATCACAGATTTTGGTAAACTATTTCCTATGTCCATTACAGATTCAGTTTCTTCAGTCTCTTTATTTTGTTTGTTTCGTTTATTTAATTTTTTTGGATAAGAATACTGCAGCTGAACGTTTAATACCTGCTTTTCTCTTTTCCTTTTCATCTTCAGTTTTTTTCTCGTCTGCAATTCTCTGTCACTGGAAGACATTTCTTGCTCCGTTTATTCTTAATTGGTGCAGTAAAATATAAATGACTGCTGAAAGATGGAGATAAGGAAGAATTATTCAATGATTTTAAATTAATATCCTTCAAAATTGTATTGTGTTTTCAGTTTTTTTAGTATTTTGAATATTGTTTCGACTTATTGATTCACCTATGTACAAGCTGTTGCTTCCACCATTTTTTCTAATTTCTTCATTTTCTGAAATATCTTCATTTTCTATCACTTCAATCTTATTCATATCTTCTTCTGTATGATTATTCACAAATACTTTGCGAATTCTAATGATCTTATTTGTAGGATCTTTGTTTTCTGATAATCTTGCTATTGTTTTCCCTTTCGTTATTTAAATGTATAATAGCCGTAATTATGATTTCACATAACTGAAATTTTCCTGAACATTGTATTCCATCAACTATTTGCTCTAGTCTAGTCCAGGGCATTTAGAACAAAATCGAGGGAATAGCCGAAATTTTTAGGGACAGCAGATATCGAGATTCGTTTTTTCTGCATTGTGTTCAGGAAGGTCCCAGGAAAAAAGTCTATATCGTCTGGTTTAGCCATTTTTGGAAAAATGCCTTCTGGGCCGGAAAATACATTTCCCAATTGCATCATTACTTGCACCATTATAGGATCGACTGGAAACTCGAAAAAATCGCTCGCAAATCGTTATTCGGGGGTTTTCGGGGCTGCCGAACTCGATTCTGGCATTAGAATTATCCAGGGGTGCACGGGGGTGGCTTTGTGGGGGTGCGCGAGGGCGAATTGGGGGAGAAATGGCAGCGTGCATAAAAATCGCTCCAAACTCGTTACTCGGAGGTTTTCGGGGATGCCGAATTCAATTCTGGCATTAGACTTCCCAGAGGGCGCTTAGGGGTCGCTCTGTGGGAAATGGTAAAGAAGAAAGTGAAAAATCACAAATTATGAAAATACTACTTTATTCAAATTACATATAGGAGTCTTTATTAATATTACCATTTCCCACAGAGCCACCCCCGAGCGCCCCCGGGGAAATCTAATGTCAGAATTTAATTTGGCATCCCCGAAAACCCCAGAGTAACGTGTTTGGAGCGAATTTCATGCTCGCTGCCATTTCTCCCCCAATTCACCCCTAGCGCACCCCCACAGAGCCACCCCCGAGTAAATCTAATGCCAGACTCGATTCAGCAGCCCCGAAAACCCCCGAGTAACGATTTCCGAGCGATTTTTCCGAGTTTCCAGTCGTTCCTATAATGGTGCAAGTAACGATGCAATTATAAAATGCATTTTCCGGCCCAGAAGGCATTTTTCAAAAAATGGCTAAACCAGACGATATAGACTTTTTTCCTGGAGCCTTCCTGAACATAATGCAGAAAATCGCATCTCGATATCTGCTGTCAATAAAAATTTCCGCTATTTTACCTAACTTACCTGGACTATCATATCTATTCAACATTACGTTTTGTGTTCAATTCATCGAAATCAAATATCACTCCTTCTTTTGTTAAAGTTTTTTGTGTGTCTGTAATGCCAACTTCTTTAGTATCATACCTTTGGAGAGTTACTTCTAGCAATATGAATGCATGAACTGTGCTATTTAGTGGGATTAGATATTTTCTACTGAGTTCTAATTTTGGCTGTAACAGAAACATCTAGTCTCAAATTTTTAGAATAATGACATTTTTCTACAAAATAATATCATTTTCTATTAGTTTATCTCATTTAATAGTTTAAAGCTTCCTCAAGATTTATTAGAGAATAATATTTATAGTAAGTGCGAAATCTACTGGTAAATATCACTTGGACAATACGTAAATATTATTTATGAGTACATCACCAACAGGAGGAATCTTGATAAGGTACGTCGTTCAATTTTGGAAGGTGTAACCATTCGTTTTACAGAGGAGGTAAAATATCTGGAGATTATCCTAGATTAAAAACTTAACTGAATCTTCCATCTCGAAAGATCAATCAATAAAGCCAGGGAATCCTTCTGGCATCCTAATGAACCCTAAGCAGCTTTACGGGATTTATAAAACAGTGATAAAACCAATGGTCACATATGGTGCAGATGCATGGCGGACAAAGGGGCCCTAGTGTATTGCAGCCATTAAGTTCTCTGGATTTCAACGACTAGTTTGTATGACCATTACAGGTGCCATGTCAGCTACCCCGACAGCGGCAATGGAAAGAACTCTGGGTCTTACTCCCCTCCACATAAAATTGGAGCAGAAGGCCAGAATGACTTATATATCGGTGGCTAGTCAAATCGAGGGGGAGAGGTTATGTGACCACTCTTGAAGAAAACCGAGAGTTAATATCACAGTAAGCCTCGGCAAGTATGCTAGCATCTTTCAGGTGGAGGCCTTCGCGATGGATTGTGTGCAAGTGATTTGGCAAACCATCCTATTGTCAATAACGGAATTTACATTTTTTCGGACAGCCAGGCAGCTTTAAAAGTACTGAGCTCCAACCGGCTGGACTCGAAGCTGGTGTAGACCTACATCCAATCCTTGGATCGCATTGCTACTAGTAACAGAGTAACTCTACTCTGGGTACTGAGTACAAAGGGATAGAAGGCAACGAGAAAGTCGACACTCCAGCGAGAAAAGGTGCAGAATCCGACTTTTTTGGACCGGAACCATTCTTTGGTATATCCAAAAGTAGTGCCAAAGACACTGCCTGGAAATGGGCCTAGAGGAAAACTTTCCAGCACTGGAAATATATTCCTTTGTTAGCTCACTCTAAGGCGTTCATAGTTAAATCCTCAAGTAACAGATCGCAGATCCTGGAATGGAGTAGGAGTGATATACGCATCTTAATTGGACTACTTACAGGGCACTGTGATCTGTGTTACCATCTGAAGAAGCTACGTCAGAATCAAACATCAGACTGTCGCTTCTGCAGTGTGGAAGACGAAACTGTGAAGCATATTCTATGGTCCTGTCCAGCCATGGGAATCAATAGGTAACCATAGACTTCGTGAGAAGGTATGATGAATTGTAGCCCGTACGGGTGATCCACAATAGGCCTCTGATATATTTTTTTTTTTGAAGAATTTTATAAATTGAGTTGTTTTTGTTCAGTTATGTTTTATTTAAAAAAAATTAGATGAACTTTATCACCATTTTATTATTATTATTATAAAAATAAAAAGTTATATTGCTCAGCGGCAACATTATCAGTGATGTATTTGCAACCAGGCGGACTATGCGCGCGCCTAGAGCGTCCAAATATGGGAGGCGGCAAAAATTATTAAGCTGAAAGCTAAATATGAAGGGAAAATGAAAATTTTTAAAACTTTATTCCATATATTTGGTTTTAATTGTCAAGTGTAAAGTGCGACGGCAGGTTTTTACGTGTATTTTCGTGCTTGCTGGATAGACAGTGCTATGCGAGAGGCACGAGTAAAGGCCCGTAACATAGCCTAACGTATTTTTGCATGTAATAAATGCAAGCCGGGATCAAAATAAAGCCGATCCCGTTTAAATTGGAGCAACTTGTTTTCCATGTTTACTATTTAAAATAGCTATTTAAGTACTTTGATTTTAAAAAGTATAGCAAATTATTAGATAAATATATCAGATTATCCGTGTCTCAAATGTAGTCAACCAATGAGTAATGAAATACACAAAGTCCAGTACCACAATATATATTTGCTAAGTTGTTTTAGTGAAATTGGCAACTAGTTTCGGCTTCCGCCATCATTAAGCCATCAACATCATGGGGTAAAACGGTGGGTGTAATTTAAGTTAAACGGTTAAAAGTTAAAAATTTCATGTTGTTAAAAAAAATTTCATGTTGTTAAATTTTTTTAACTTTTAACCGTTTAACTTAAATTACACCCACGTTTTACCCCATGATGTTGATGGCCTGATGATGGCGGAAGCCGAAACTAGTTGCCAATTCCACTAAAACAACTTAGCAAATATATATTGTGGTACTGGACTTTGTGTGTTTCATTAGTCAAATTATTAGATAGTTTGTGTTGAAAAAATCAAATTAAACCGATTTTTGAATGCGTAAGTGCTTGTAAAAAAGTCAAGATGCAGCTCAAATGTAGCACTGTAAAGAGGGCGGCTGAATTTTAATTTCTGGTGGCGGCAAACGCCTAAATCCGTCCCTGAACATTGTAGTAACAATTAAATATGAATGAAGTAATGAAACTCAATGTCATGTACCACAGTAATTTAATATAAACAGCTATAAACGGCAACTAGTTTCGGCTAATAAGCCATCATCAGGCCATGTAAGCAACAAGGAGTAATTGAAATTAAAATACCACAAGTTGCATAAAGGTGATGCGCATCAGATAAAGGTGAATTTTATAAAAATAAAATATGGAAAATGAACAAATTTTCAGGGTACATGAGTTAACACGAAAGGTTCAGCAAAGGGGGAAAATTATAAAAAAGGATAATAAAAGGTTTTTAAAACAATTAACTGAGTATAAAACTCAACATGTTGCAGGTGGGGCCTGAGCCGGGTCCCATTTTCGGCATGTGTTGACGCACAGCCCACTCGACACACCCGAAGTGTAAAATGTAAGTGTATAACAATAATAATAATCCCCCTTGGGACAAAATCGCAAGTGGGTCATAAAAAGACCGGCCGAAAGTTAAATTAACTTAAGTTAATGTGCGTCAACACATGCCGAAAATGGGACCCGGCTCAGGCCCCACCTGCAACATGTCGAGTTTTAGACTCAGTTAATTGTTTTAAAAACCTGTTATTATTGTTTTTTATAATTTTCTCCCTTTGCTGAACCTTTCGTGTTAACTCGTGTACCCTAAAAATTTGTTCCTTATAAAATTCACCTTTATCTGATGCGCATCACCTTTATGCAATTTGTGCTATTTTAATTTCAATTACTCCTTGTTACTTACATGGCCTGATGAAGGCTTATTAGCCGAAACTAGTTGCCGTTTATAGCTGTTTATATTAAATTACTGTGGTACATGACATTGAGTTTCATTACTTTATTGAACACTTGGCCACATTTGGGATATGGATAACCTTTTACATTTAATTAAATATGATGTTCTCATCGAACAATATTACAACCCGTCCTATTTAAAATATAAATAAATGACCTTCAACTAAGAAAGTAGCACTACATAAACCATGAAATTTTACCCAAATGCGATTACATTTAAGAATTAGAGGTCGAATATATTAGTATATAAGATTTATGAAATTAATTATTACTCTGTACCATCGATCTATAGACGACGGGACGATTATACGAAGGAATCCCAACACACTGTATATATTTATAAAAATTCTTAAGCGTCGCAGAATTGGCACCAGTATGTCGACGTATTCGTGCATGACCTACGACACTACGAAAGACCGTTGCATGGGCACCAGCACCAGCACACACTTAAATGTAGGCAGAGCCATCGCTATATAGCACCCATCGCTTCGTCTGTAACTTCCTGTTCACCTTCGCTTTCTTCATTTTTTTTATTCGTGGCGCTTAAGTGGTTCCTGGAAGATTATTAGCTTTGTTATGGTTTTCGTTTGTTGTATAGAAGTCAATGATATTGTTATCGTCATCATTAAAATCAAAGTACAATGGTAACGGTTATTTATTAAATGGGAATATAAAAGAAAAAATTTTTAAACTTAAGTAGTAAGAAGGCGTTTAACACTGTATGGATTAGAGAAACCTGTAAAGGTAAAATCAAAAAAAATCAACTAGTCATGTTGTTCATGAAATTCAAATTAAATGCTAAAAATCTTCCGAAAGAAATTATCACCTATTTGGTTAATGGTTTTACTTATTCATTTAAATTTTTTAACTGCTAAACGACAAATAAGAGAATGTTTAATGAAGTACAAAAATAACATACAACATTCTAAAGCGTCCATAATTAGAATTACACTCCTAAGAACGGTTCATGATCGACATCGTTAACATTTCTGTTATGTTAGCGGTGAATAAATGCAAATTAAATTTCGGTTCACTCAAAAACACTTTAAAAACTAAAATATAGTATTAACTATAAAGGTATAATCAAATGAATTTCTACAGTGCGTTGTAAATAGTATATTAAAGTATTCGTGGATAACTTAAAACAGTTGTTCTATTTCGAGCACTCCGGATTGTTAAAAATTTTAATATAGTTTTTAAAACATATGCTAGTAATATTTTATTTGACGTTACGCGTTTTTAAAAGTTCGATTTAATCACGCTGGAATGTTTTTTTAAATAAGTAAAATAGGATACCAATACAAAAATATATAAAATATACGAAGTTGGAACTTTTATTTCCTGCTGGTTCAATAGGTTTTCAAAGCACAATTTCTGCATTTCCCAGAAGAAGGTTTATTAACTAAGGTTCCTGGATCTTGTAATTGGTACTGTAACTTTACAGAATCGCTCTTTGTTTTAGTTTTTTTATTCTGCAATTTCCAAGGAGTAGAGCTATGGATAATTTGATATAACTGTGGTCTATTCCTGGTTATTATGAAGAGATAGGTTCTCCCCTTTGTTCAGCTCATGAATTTCGTTTAATGAGATTTTTGGCAGTATTTAGGGCTTCACACGAGAACGATACTTTTCTCGTCTCGTCTCGTCTCGTCTCGTCTCGTCTCGTAAAACTGAAACGAGAGCGAGATGAAACCTTTTTGAAAATTATTTAGGCGATACCGAGACTAGATACGGCGCCCGAGAGTCTTGTTTCTGGCCTCGTTCATATTTCTTCAGAATTTTTTCTGAATTTCCGAGAAAAATAAACTAGCAAGCAGTATAAACATTTTATTTTTTTATAATAAAAGAAAAGTCTGCATAGGTTACGATAAATTTACGAAATCTAAAATCTCGTAACCATCTGTTAAATATTTGATTTTATATAAAATGACACTGTCAGTGTGATTCAATTTTTTTAGGACTTCCAAACAGTTTGAGGGTAATAAAATTTGATAACTCAGTTTTAAGTAGCTAGAAACTATAATTGTTGTTGAAGGTTAAATGTATGTGTGCAGAATAAAACATTTTAAATAAATTTTTTAATTCTATTGAAAATAGGAGTAACAAAATCAATATTAACATGCTCTCCAGTTCAAGTTCGACAATGGCATTTTTTTTAAAACGGTGTCTGGTTATCTCCCATATAAAAAAATAATTTATAATAAAATAATATTTTTAAACTAATTAACATTTATCATTAACGAAATGTTTGCGGAAATATTGTAATGTATATGCATGAAAAAAAGTTGTATTCTAGCAATAACGAGATTTGACGAGACAGGACGAGATAAACGGTTACGAGACTAACTCTACCAGACTTATTTTTTTCTCAACTAACGAGACCGAGACGAGATTTTTGAAATTCTCGCCTCATCTCGTCTCGTCTCCCTAGCAGTATTAAGAGTTTTTCTTGGATAATTAGTTATACATTTTTTCATTGTATTTCAATTGGCATACTGAATTTAGAAACGTTTTATTGAGTACCATACTTTTGGATGAGCAACTGTCGGTTAATTAATAATGATAATAAATTGAAACTCTGATATCTTTTAAATTATTTTAAGGGAAATTTTGAAAGTAAGGCAACTAGTTTCGGCTCAGAAGCCATCATCAGTCTTAAAAAATTTACATTCAATGAACACAAGTGTTTAATTAACATTATGGTATTTAACTTACCAAAAAAAAACAATTGACATAATAGTCATAAAGTGATGTAAAGTTAACAATAAGTTTTTAAAGCCTTCCTTGACATATACTCATGGACATTCCCAGCGGTAAGAATTGTGCTGTTTTGAGGGAAAGAGATAAGACGATGGTTCGGTCAATCTCTATTTCTCTCAAAACAGTATCGTATGGTTAGGATATTAAAGACAGCGCTAGACCGAACCTATAAGCCATCTTCCTCGATCTTTTCAACAAATAGTTATTTTCCTAACAAGTGCGGAAAGTTATACTTTTCCGCACGCAATTGCAGTTGCCCGAACGACGCGAAGCGAGTTCGGGCATGCAATTAAGCGGGGAAAAGATAATTTACGCAAGTGTTAGGAACAATATTTTTTCTACAAGCGCCTAAAATTAAAAAAAATTTTAGCAAAAATATTTTTTTGTCATT
Organism: Neocrepidodera transversa; assembly: GCA_963243735.1. Classification (NCBI taxonomy): domain Eukaryota; kingdom Metazoa; phylum Arthropoda; class Insecta; order Coleoptera; family Chrysomelidae; genus Neocrepidodera; species Neocrepidodera transversa. The sequence continues at coordinate 17,256,489 of OY725337.1, read as the reverse complement.
AAACAAAAATTTTCTTAGTGCTTCTTAATAAATAAAACATTAGGCTGAAAGTAATCATAGTAACCAAGCAAGAATTAATTTTAGCATTTATAAAATCAGTGCGGAAAAGTACAACTTTCCGCACGCTTGTAGAAAAAATATATTACAACGATATCCAGGGTAGACCGGATTTAATTTGCGTATACAGTGATCTCGTAAACCGCAATAGAAAAAATATTGGTTAAATGGGGAAAAGTTGTGTATTTTCCAGAAGAATTTAATGGTTTTCTCTAAATTAAAATATCATGTTCGGTTTCTAAAATATTTATAAAAAACCGAAATTGAAGATTTTCGTTTTAATTAATTACCACCTTAATTTGTAAGCTAGAAAAAACCTTATATAACTATTTTATTGAACGCCAAATATAGCTTAACATAGCATATCCAATTTTTTAAAACAACGTTTCGTCTTTGAAGGACCACCATCAACTATACGAACCAGTACTTTTTATTTCATTTTTGAAATATCCATATTTTCCTTTTTCCGACCATCTAGAAATATTTAATTTTTTTAAGGTAAACAAAATTATCCATACTTAAATGTAGTAGTGGGTATTCAGAAGAATAAGACACAAAAATATAATCTTAAAATTTCAAAAAGTTAAAGCGACGATATGTTTAGGAAACAATAATTACAATGTAGAATAAAGTAACAATAATTAATGGTAACTATTAACTTACAAATTTTGTAGTAAGTGATCACTAATCACAAAGAATTGTAAAAATGTATGATTAAAATACAGAACATGTGGTAATGAAAATTAAAACAAATATTAAAGTAGGTTAAAAATTAGAAAAGTATTTACAAAAATTCCGAGGAAAAATTCTACCATACAATAGTGCTGATATACCAGACGAAAATAAAATTCTTGATTGACAAATGACAATTTAAAATATGACAGCCAAAATTAAACTTAATAAAATAATAAAACTTAATAAGGGTTTTGACAATGATCTTATACTTATTTTTATTAAATATCTTAAATAACTACAATAAATAAAGAAAATTTATTTAAATTTCAATTATTGAATCACAAATTTTTAAATAGTCATTGTGAATTATTTTAATTATGTCTATATCTACTTCCTCTGTTATGATTTTATATGTCCTTCCTGTTATCATTAGCTTTAGTTTTCTAAGTGGCTAATTTCAGTTTTTTCCTGGCTAGATACTTACCAATCTATCCTAGCTTTTATTGGCTGATACTTTCATTATCCTGAAATCCTTCCGCTATACCCACATCATCCGCATATGGTATTTTAATTATATTTAAGATATTAACCTTCATCCAGAACTATTTTTGTCATAAGCAATCTTTTCTTTTAATAGAGCACTATTCACACTATTAGCAAGAATGGAAATTAGTTTTGATTTTTTATTTGTTTTATTTATAAATTTTATTATTTTTTTTTTAGAGCAAAATGAATTTGTAGATTAATTATAAAATGTATTTTTATCACAAAAAAGCCATTAAATGTTTTATTAATTTTTTTTAACATTATAAAAATTTCAAACAATGATATAACATGTTTATGTATGTACTTGGGAAGGGTGTTTTACACTCGTTTAACCCCGTAGCTACGCAACTGTTTAGTATATGTCATATGTTTATTTTTTTTTTGGTTGTTTTAAACTTCTTTAACATTTTTATGAATACAGTTATTTGCATGTCCAACTGACTTATTCTTTCTTGAAAATTATGTATTTGTAATGAACTTTCTATGTTCTGTATGTCTTACCTTTTGCGGCGTCTTTGCTTTTACTATATATGGAATTGTAGACATTTTCAAGACACTAAAATACATACATATAGTTCTTCGAATTCTTGTTTTAACACTCTATACACACTGCGAGGACGCTTCTATTGTTTTAAGAATCTTTACGCTGGGATTTAAGAAAAAACGTATTTTTTAAGAGGCATATCAGAATTATTCGAGATTTTATCCTAGAATTTCTATGATCTTAACTTAAGGGTAATAAAAATCGGTCTAAAAGGTAAAATTTTAAATACATGCATAAATTGAAATTACATCTAAAATAAAAATATAATTCATAAATACAACAAATATTAACACGTTAAGTGCTACATGTATTTATCGTGAATACACACGACATATGGTTCAAAGTGGCACGTGTATCCAATATTAATGCACTTGCAAATTTGTGTTTCAGGTCGAATGTATCTAAAGTGAATGCATATATAGTGTATACCTTTATTGGAGATGTTACTATGTGGCCCGGAATACCCGAAAATAGATTTGGCCAGCGGCCTGAACAATACTGAAATAATTTATGTCATAGGACAAAGTAACATAAAACTGAATTGGAGCAATATTTATTTAGAAAATAAATATAAAATTGTAGTGAAAAAATAAACAAAACACAAATAAAATAAAAGTAAAAAAATAGAGTGAAAACGTTTTAGTACATCAAACATTTATGGACATCAAAAAAACATGACAAACAATAATATTTGTCGCAAGTGACACATCTGTATTTACTTTGGGTGGCTCTAGATGTCAGTTGAATTCATTAAAGGACCAGGCACAGATATAAGGGATGTTTTAGGTATCGATAGAAATTGCTGAAATTTTAGTATGTTACACCTAATGTATATGATTTAACAATTACACAGGTTAGACACTCACGCAACCCAAATTCGTCCAAGTTTGCGCATGACGTCAGCTGGAGTCCAAACAAAATAATTTAACATTGGATTGCATAGGGTTATTGTGTATTTCGGGTAGTTTTCATTTTTTTACGGCTATATATTTATATTATAAAGTATTGTATACCAAAAAGTGATAATTACTTTAAAAAAGGGATAAACTTTTTTCACGATTCCGATATGCTTTATATTATAAAAACTGTTAGTGCTAGATGTTAAAATCAGAAAAAAACGCGATTACATATTATGGCTAATTTTATCGTTAAACTAATTGTCAAACATGTAACAAATACAATACTTTAGATTAGTTTAGAGTGATTTCATAAATTTTTAGTCAAAAAAATAATTTTTATAAAAAACTCATTTGCAAATGATTGTATTATCAGTACAACTTTTTGATGCATATTGTTATTGTAATGTTGTGAAGTGCTTTATTGTTATTATTTATTATTATTGAATAAAATGCTAAAATTAATAAATGAATACGTAGCTGTTACACAATTCTTACAGTACTTCTTTTATATTATTTAAAATAAAGTCTAATAATAATAATCTACTTTTTTTGTAATAAAGGACACTTCGGAAATCGAAAAAAATTTGTACTGTCTTTAGAGCGAGTATTACTTTTACAACACAAACACTGTACAATACATTTTTAATCAGTTTATAGGTGAAAATAAATAAAAAAATATCAAAAATCACAATAACCTCATATAATGGCACATTAAAAATTTTTGATGGGCGCCAGGTGACGTCACATTTCCTGCGCAATGTCTAACCTGATATACTTCAACCATGCCTAATGTATATTAGATTAATAATTTCATGCTAAGCGATCACGATAGTAATTGCATTTATTGATATACAGGGTGAAATAGACTCTTCCTATTTCTTCAAATGTAATAAGTATTTTAATTTTTTTTCTGTTCAGGGCTTATAGAGTCCATGAAAGCTGTTAAATACATCAATTGCAACATTTTTATCTCTTTCAGTTCTACTGGAAATGATATCAACCGGGAATATCTTCATACTTTTTGTGACACACAACGTCCTCTCTTTTTGCCAACACCACAATTTTCTTCTATTCGCATTTACATTATTGCCTGCCTCAAACCAATGTATCAGATGGATACATATGGCTTGAGAAATAACATGTTATGTGGTCGCATCTGTCCACATAAAAAATACAATTTTTTTTATCATTTTTGCATGTTTCTTATACATATCCATGTATCAAAAAAAGTCTTTGGTACTCGTTAGTAAAAAAAATTCTTATGGCCACCTAGACCCATTTTTTTTCTTTCATGGTGGCACTTAACGTATTAAACATAAACTAGACAAGGTAGTTATACTTTTTTCACGGTGACATTTTCAATAAATATTTCCTTCTTCTCTCCCTTTAGAGTGCAGCAAAATCCGAGTCAAATTGATATACAAACAACTTCAGTGAGAAATTATATAAGGGGTTACAAGGAGCATGTAAACAAAAAACGGCGCTTTTGGGGGTGGTCTAATTTATTTGGGAGTTGTTAAAGGGGTGAAAAATGGTTTTTTGCTATTTTTTATGATTTTCAGCAAAACCTGATCTCATAGCAAATAACATGCAACAATAAAGTTGTAGCTTATGAAAAAACCTATAACTTTTGTATAAATTAATCTTGACAATAACCTCAAAACCAAGAAAATTAAGGTAGATCAAAGTAATTTTTTTTTGGTTTTTTATTTTCATTTTGATGAAACTTTGTGAAAGTATTCGCTTTTAAGTCTTGGATGACCACAAAAAAACATTAAAAAATCTTTGGGATATTCATTTTTTTCGGTCAAAAACAGATGTTTTTCAAATTTAAAGTTGAGTGGCGAAATTTTATCGTATACAGTTCTCTGATTGCGCATTTTTTTTGTTTTTACATGTACATTTTGATGTAATGATAAACAACTACAGTTCCAATTTAAAAACATGCTCAAGAATTAAAATGAATGAATTTTTTAATAAATTATTTAAAATTTTAAGAAAATTGAAAAACTTATAACACCATTAAATTGTACGAAAAACCCACAAAAGGAATTATGTTTTATTGTTTGATCCGAAATTTCATGTTTGTATACTATTTTTATAAACAATAAAGATAAGCGTTTTTTAATTGTTTTGTTATAGAATCGAAAAGGTTGTCAATAAAACAAAAGTTGTAAATTATGAAAAACTCTTTTAGAGGTCACTTTTTAACATAACCTTAAAATTTCTCAAAAAAAAAACGAAAAATCATTTTTCTTCCTTATTCCATTTTTAAATTGAAATAGGTATTTACAAAAATAATTTAATTTTGACGAAAATTCAAAATAACATGTACTTTAGTTTATATTATAGATACATTAAAGGTAACATTTTCGGATGTAGGAGACACAGGCTTGCATTGCACATATTTATGTACAAAGTGTGAAGATAATTGATGGAATACAGAAAAAAATTGCGGAAGATGTTAGTGACTTGGAGGACACTTACACTGAAAACGAGCAGGCAAGTCTTCGCATAAATCCGGAAAGTGAGGTACCATCTAAAGAGACAGATCTTGATGAATCGTTTCAGGTATATGACGAAGATAAAACGTTCGGTACCCGGTTTTACCCTATTTTCTCCTAATTTTTGCACTGTGTCAGAATTAGGTTCTAAATTCAGTTATTACTAAAAATGAAAATTTGACTTTGGAAATACAAACCTTTTTTTATGGTCACATTCTAAAAAAAATGTAAAAATGTACAATCAATTGGTTTAATAGCAGCTATAAAATGGAATTAGCCGTGACTACAGTATATTATCACGGGATAAAACAGGACAAACATCAAATTTTAACACTAACAATTGTTTCTAAAGCGTCAGTATGAGACACGAGCGTCGACAAATATTTCACAAGCTGGCAATAAAATGATTTTCTGCTTTTAAGATTATATGCAGATCGACGATTAATTGTTGATATAAAATTTGGATACAAAGAAAAAGCAGGTATTTTCAGAATTCTTGGTCAACTTTTAGAGATTTATTCTATGTTTCAATAATTTTTTTGGGACATCTAACGGTGCTAGTACCTCATACATCAACAATGAAATCTTTAATTTGTTAGATTATCCATCTAAAAGTCATCTAAGTTTTAATTAATTAATTTTAATTAAAATTTAAAATTGTTACTCATTGCGCCATCGACTAACTCTAAGCTAAAAAGGAACGCATTTTATTATAATTTTTTGTTGTTTAATTATATATTGTTTCACTATAAACTATACGTAAATTTTATTATCGTATTTAATTCCACTATCCCAAAAGAACGAAATAACAGATATTCTGACAAGTATAAAGTACAAATAAGGCCGTTCCAATCCTGAGAAAGCTGTTCTTAGAAATACTGTTAGAGCAATTTCTTTGTTCCTGTATAAAGCCTTTATCCATGAAATTATTTAATATAGTGTTGTTTCACAGGATTTTTCTATTTGATTCGCATTCTTGTTTTCCTGGAGTGCAGGTTTCCTTGACCAATTTTTCCAATAACTTTATAATAAATATATCAGTTTGAATGCTTTTGCGTGCGGATTACTATTTCCTGGATTTGGAATGAAGCTTTTTTTTAAGCTGTCTGAAGTATAGTTCTAAGAAGTTTGCAAATCACTAGTACCAGTACTAGTTGCCTTGCCGTGCTGTAGAAAAGCTGGGATTCGATTAATTTGTTTATTGTTTAAAATCATTTGATAAGAATATGTGATACAACGATCAACGAGGCCGTCTCTGTCTCATTGAATGTACATAAGTGACTCATCAAAAGCGTTTCCGACTAGACGCAACGAGAAATCCATCGATTGTTCTGGAAACGACGTCAGCGTTCCCAGATCAATCAAGATGAATATAAATAATCTGAAAGGAGAGACAAGAGTCAGTTGAATTCGTTAGTCGTGTTTCATATAAATATGAAGTTTTATTTCTTAAATAAATTAGTAATAATTCGATCAATTGTTTAATTCCAAAGTACGAAAATATTACAGAAAGACCAATTTAATTCTGATAATGATAAACGTTCCATTTAATTTTTCGACCCAAACTTTTATATTAATAATAAAAATAAATCTATAAACTTCTCAAAAGTCTTTGTTTAAAATAAATTAAATTTTATTTTATATTTTACTATCATCTAATTAATCCTTTTTTGCAGCTCTGGGACTAAAACATACATTTTACTCTCTTATTTTAGGGACTAAAGTGCTAGTTTTACTCTCTTTGCATTATATATTTTTAATCCCCCGTCCGAAGGATTAAAAAAGTTTATTTTACGATTTATTTATTAATAGTAAAATTATTAATTATATTGAGTGTTTCTTTTCACATAATTACCGTATGAATTTAAATGTTTTAGTTCTTGAAGTGCAAAAAAATTCCATATGTACTAAGTGACTAAAGATACTATTTCTTATTACATTTCATTTTTTTGCCTTGTAATTATTTGTACATATTTATGCGTTTTAATCATATATCATATGTCCTTTATAAATTCATTAGTTTTTGGGAAATTATTATTAACAAAATAGGAGTAACCTTACAAAGCAGAGAACAAAGTGAAAACAACGAGAAATTTGACGTCAAAGACCGGATAAAACAAGGGGATCCTCTGTCATCATTATTATTTAGTTTCGATTTAAAAATAGCGGTTATTACCAGGGTAGGCATTTATTATAGAAGACTTGAATATAAATAAGATAAAATCCAAACATACCGAGTGATCAGATAAGGCATTTACGGTTTAGAGATAAACAATCACTTAAGGAATGAATGAGCCTATTAACTTTTGAATATTAAAATCTGTGACACTTCAACTTTCGCCGACTCGTGACGTCATTCTGCATATACCGTACAGTAATCTAATACATTCCGTATGAAAGTGGTGTTTCTTTCCAATTTAAAATTATTATTAATGTCATTATTATTTTGACTCTTGGTTTTTTTAAGGTGTTTGATTATTTTAATAAAAAAGACTTTATAAGTACAGAAATCCCAGGAATAAAATTAAAAAATAATATTACTTTTATAGATTTAATTTATATTAAAAAAAAAATTAACACACTTTCCTGCTATTTAGAAGTTTTTTCTCACTCATTTTAAATCAGAAAAAAGATATAAAATACATAATTTAATAATAACACGCGGTTTTTAAACAGAAACAACAAGCGCCTCACGTTTATCTAGACTGTCGCCCGACAAGCATATGCAAAATGACGTCACTCGTTTTCGCGCGGTCCAATTATGGTAATTTATTTAAGGGCTTAAACGTCCGAATAAAAATCTAAAAAATTGGAAAATACCTTAAAAAATATCAGATATAAAAGACATTTAACGAGTCAACACTGTGCATGTTCACTATGTGTCCATTAGGAAATGCTGCAGTGATTTAATGCAATTCCATTGTCTCGTCCATCCATTTACGCTCTCTGAACTTCGTGGAACTTCCATTATGAAAAATAAATTTGAAATGAAGTTTGGCATAAATTATTGTATAGTATTACAAAGTAAAAATATTTAGGAAAGTGACCTCCAGAAATAAATTACAAATTCGATAATTATGCAAAAATGGGTTCAAATTACTAATTTTATTAAGCCCCATCGAGAACGAAAATTTAAAAGTAAATTGATAACATAATATGGTTTAATAAAAGCTACAAAAATACACTGTGCGTTGGATAAAACGGCCACACAAAAAATTTATGAAATTATCTTTTTAACTATATCTTTACTTTTACAATAATTGACTTGAAGAGGCAAGAAATGATTCTCTTAATTCGATTTGGTATAGAAATCAGCATGGTCTAAATGTTAGCTTAGCAAAAATTGGTCCATTCATCAATAAGGATCAACCGGAGCAATTCGCATGTTGTTGGAGCAGGTATGCAACGTCTTACAAGCGTTTTAAACTGGTCCCAAATATGCTCAATACAATTTCCTCGAGGTCATAGAGTTTTCCCAGCGGAAACAACGGGACATACTGACCAATCTTCAGCGTTTCCCGCATTTTCCAGCGCTTTTTAAATAATATTCTGGCAAAAAGACTGAGGTGATCGTTTCATTATTATATAATAAAAAGACAATGCTCAAAAATAGTCAATAATAAGATATCTAAAAACCCGTGTTTCCACTTATACCTGTAAAAGTTTGGGTCAAACTGGGAGATCTCTACCTACTTGATTTTGACTAATTTTTGAGAGATTACTAGAGTTTCACATTAGAAATTTCAGATGGCGCATATATCGCTCATAGTAAACTGTAATCACAGATCACACAGGGTGTATTTATAATTTGGTACTGAATACAGACGAATGCTCGAATCTGCTGCTTTACACTGACAAAGTGTGACAAACTCAACGAGGACTCAAATAATTCTAAACAGCGCCATCTTACAGAATTCTAGTAAATTCTATTGAACGCAACAGGTGGTTCTCCCATGGAGTTCGAAACAAAATCGAATTATTAGATACACCAGGGTTTTTAGATATCTTAGTCAACAATTACTCTAACATTTAAATGATTTAAAATCCCCTCATCCCAATTCTGGATAATTGATCAGTGTCTCTATTGACTACTTTAGAAGATATCACGCAAGTTCCGAGGCGTACCGTTTTTTTTTTTCGCTGGAAAACTGCTCTCTGGAAAGCGTTGGAAAATGAAGGGTACGCTGAAAATTCAAACCATGCGTTTTTCCTCTTATGACCATAAACGCTTGGTTTGCTTGCTTGTTTGCTAAGTAGACGTTCATGGGCTTTAAGGAGGAAAAATGTATTATAATTTATATATGACATTAATATGCCATTAATTTTATTATTATTATTATTAAGGAAGTCCATATTTGGAAACTAGCGTCTAGATCCCAATTGTAACTCAAGTGCCCACCGTTGTTACTAAGTTTAAGTGTGTTATTGACGTAAACAAAATATTTATTTTATTAAAAGAAGACTTGACTATCTAAATCTAACCAGTAATGTTGCAATCTGAATAGCTGTTCGATATTTTTCATCCATTATTAAATAGTACACTTTACTTTAGGAGGACCAGTGTAGTACAAAGATACCTTTAAAACAGAACACAATACATGTTCATACGGTCACTTCCATGAAACTCGATTGACAAGTAAAAACGTATTCTGATAATTTTTTTTGGTTTTATGGGTTCCTCAAATTTGTTTATATTCTTTACAGGGTTGGCATGACTATGACACATACTAACGAGTTTTAATTTTTTATAATTGATGCAGATTAGTCGTAAAAAAAAAGATTAAACTATTATTTTTTTCTGTTCTTTTAAACTCTACGTCGTTATTATTCAGATCTTTTATTTCATTTTCATCCATTGATTTACCTGACCAAAAGAAATTTAAAAAGTAAGACTGCTGTTCATAATATTTTCTAACGAACTCGTCTATTTTTAGAGATTCTTGGAAATATTGGTCAACTAGAGAGGTCTGCAGACTACTTGATGAACAATAAGCGTTTAATACAACATATGTGAGATGATATGTAGAGTGTCACTTCGGTAAGTGATTTTTATTTAATATATCTGCATTTTAATCCAGAATTTCTCGATGATAGACGATATGTCTATAGGCTTTTTATGTCTTCTTATTAGCTTAGACTGGTCGAAAAGTAGCATATGTTGTATGTAGTATCAGCTGTACTGCTTGGTTCTTTTTTTTTATTTTACTGTTCCTACTCGCGAGCGACTAACCTACAGTTTGATTCTATAATTCTTAAAACTAGATACTTATCTAAGATGTCCCCATTTGTGTCTCGTAGTGCGCAGACACACCATACCATGCTCTCCTTTTGCACTATTTTTCACACTACACAGTTTAAAGGGTTTAACCCTTTTGAGTATTCTCTTCAGGTTTACATTGTCCAGTAGTTGCAACAGTTCGATATTATCGTGGACATGGAGTTTTTTTTCATACTTTTGTGCATAACTTTGTATTTCTTCTTTGATTGTTGGAATCTTTGGATCTCGGTGAAGATGATCATTCCAATAGTACCATGGAGCGTTGACAATACCATGGAGCACTTCGTTTTAAAAGACTTAAATCTTGTCTATGTTACTTTTGGCTGAACATCCAAGAGCTAAATTCCGTAAGTCCAGTCTGGTTTTAAAATTTGTTTATACAAAAGTAACTTATTATGCACATACAGTTATGATTTTCTTTCCGTTAACAAGTACATTTTTTATATTTGTGGTCAAGTTCTTTCCTTCTTCCCTTTATGTGTTCTTTCCATCGAAGACGGACATTTTAGGTATTTTGCAGTATCGCAATTTGGAATGTTAGCATTATAATTTGTTATAGAGAACTGTTTATTTTGTTTATATACAAAGTGATATGCGCCGATTTACTCTTGTTTATTCTTGTTCTCCATCTCCTAGTCCATTCAGTTACTTGGTTCCATGGCTTGTAGTTTAGCAGCAGTTTTTATGTTATCATTGCCAGTTGCCAGGATGGCTGTATCATCGACAAAAGTGGCCATTGCGACATCTTGGGTCTGTAGTATATTTCAAGTATACAGCAAGTATAATATGAGTCACAATATACTACCTTTGGAGTACATCTGCATTTATGGCTCTAATTTTTGAGTACTCTTCCTCAAATTTAACACGAAAAATTCGATCAGAGATGTACAATTTTAATATTTCAGTATATTGTTTTGGCAACATACTTTAGATCTTGTGCACCAGACTTTGTTAAAGCGCCTGGGCTAGGTCTAAGAATATTGCTGAGCAGATTTTTTTCCTCGTATGCATTTTTAATGATATCCATTATTCGATGAACCTGATATATTGTCCTAAATCCAAATTGGTGGGTAGGGATTAAATTTTTACTTTTAATGATTTGTTTTAAACGCTTCAAAAGCAATTTTTCACATTTGGGAGTAGTGAGATTGGTCTGTACGATAAGACATGTTTTAGTCGAAAAGCTGCATTTATCAGGTAAGTAAGTTTAACCAAAGCTTTCCTGATTAGTTTTTTAAGAATTTCTCCAGTCATAACATCGTATCCTGGACTCATTTTTGCATTGATGTAGGTTTTAATTTCTTCTGCTACTTTTTTAGGAGTTACCAGATCAATATTTATATCCTGACATTCAGCTTGTGGAAATTCTTCAACAAGTTGTCTTTCGTTTGACTATAAGATTTGTTCTGAATGATAAGCAAACTTTCCTACTTTTTGTTAATTGATTTTGACCTAACTTCCATCAATGGATCTAATTGGTAGATTATGGATATATACTCGTCGTTTCAGTTTTTTTGGTGAGTGTCCAAAGAGAATAGTCTGGTTTTGGCGTTTGGTGCTCTTGTTTGCTGAGACTTTTTTCTTTTTCAGCGACTAACTCTCTAATTTAAATGGAATAATTTCTACTGTTCGTTAATTTCCTGATTACATGTATATTTTTCTGAGCCGCCTATTGTACTTGAGTTACAAATGTTTCAGCTCCTTGATGTAAATATTTCAGCTCACTTAGTGTTAAGATTACTGTAAAGTGATCAGAATTTAAATCAAAATTCTCTTCAACTAGCATGTAGATCTTTCTGGATATAAAGAAGGCTTCAAATCAGTGATCTTTCTGGGATCGGTTGGCCAGTAATATATGAAGTGTCCATTAGTTTTATAGTATATTTTCATATCAGCAGATAATATATCTTAACGCTTAATAATACAATATTTTATGAAATGTTGATCAAGAGAACAAAATTTGTAGGAAAAATGAGATTTTGTAGCACGATTAACTTGAAAGTCTACCGAGATTTAGTTAATACTTTTAGAAAAATGTAAAAAAAAACGTTTTTTTATTAACACTGATATTGATGTAAAATAAATAATTGATTTTCAAGAATAAATATTCAGTTTAGACCAAAAAAAAGTATTCGGAGACAAAAAAATAACCTAATATATTTTATATTATTTTTGTTGTGTTCTTAAATTGTTTTCTCACGGCACCAAAATTTTATCTCTCGATTGGATCAAAAACCGATTTTATTTTGCCAAATACAATGCCTCGAAATCCTATTACCATACCAAAAACTGTTGTCTAAAATTTGATGACTTGTCATGGCTCACGAATACTCGGAAATTCCTCGGGGCATCCAAAAATTAATTTAAAATTCGAGGAAGGCTATTTATTACTCCCTTGCATACATTTTGAATATACTGTTATTATCATATTTCATAAGTGTGTGAAGAATTCCAACGGAATATCAGGTTATGTGATATAAAGTTTGAGATAATATTTTATGATTAAATTTAAGAGACGTTACATGAGCTTTAAAATTGGTTTATGGTAATGCACAATGTAGAAATGTATTCCAGACTACTTTTATCGTAATTTTATGAAACCATAAGTCTCTACTCTACAAGAAAAAAACAATTTAAATTGAATTTTTAATTAAAGCCTCTATTTGTCGGTACGAAATAATTTCCTGATGCTGGATGGTATCATAAGTCACAACATAATTATGCGCCAATTATTGTCGCTGAAATTAGGATAAGAATACACTTTAAAAATAAAACCGTAAATATAAATTAAAGCTACAATTATTTTTATTCTAAATTTTTTGTACACTTTTTAGATGTCTCAATAATGCTAAAGATTAGCGAAAGGTTGATTTTTTAACGAAGAGTTTTCTTTTGTGATTGTCGTTGACCACAATCTCACTAGACACAGAGTTATAAAAACAGGAATAAAAAATCGAAAAATAGGGGAAATAGAAAAAATAGATAATAAAGAAAATAATAATGAAAAGGGGAAATAGGAAGAAATAGGGAAATTAGAGAAAAATAGGAAAAAATATAAAAAAATACTGAAAAACAAAAAAAAATATGGGAAAGCAGGGGAAAAAATAGCGAAATATAGTATAAAGAATTCTACGTTTTAAATTGCTTATTGAAGTTTTATGACTTCTGTGTGATTTTTCAGGAGCAATCACAATAAAGTTCTTCTAAAATGCTATCATACAACAAAATAGCGAAAAAGTAATATGAAAACAATTTTTTGCTTGTAATATTCTTGTTTGTATGTTAATCAGACATTTCAATCCTGCAAGTTGAATAAATTAAAAAATGGTAAGTATAGATTTAATAATGTTATTTTTATATTTTATATAGAACTATAAATGTAAACTACAATTATTTGAGGTAAAAAAATTCAAGTAAATATCCAATAAGTCCCTTTACTAATAATTATACGTCATTATTTGCCCTACATAAATCTTCTGTTCTTATCATCAAACTTGACAGTGAATAAATTCCCTTCCTCTTGATCTGATAAACAGTCTTCCGGTTATGAATTTATGAAGTCTCTTAATGTCATTGCATTCTTCTAACCGAGTGAGTGAGATGTCACTGTCTTATAGAGGTTTTTTTACGGTTATTTAATTACTTAAGTTCCTTGACTATGACCGAACACGGGCTAATCAGGAAGTTAAAGGATTATTTCGTCCCACCAGAACGATTTAGACATTAAGTAGTTCGTATTTTAAATTTTAAAATAAATCGCATAACTTTGAAAACAATGTGTATTGTTTAAGTGTGTCAGACTCACTAAAACTCAAATAACGGTTTTAATTTTTGGTTTGTTTATTGAGCAGATAAAATTGCTTCATTATCTCAAAATTGGTCACCAAAACCAACGAAATTAAATTAAAAATGTTATCAGTTACGGTAGTTAAATGGAAGTTAATGTACAAGTAGTTAAACACTAAAATATAGGTTGCAGCCAACTTAACACTTTTACGTACGCTATTTATATTATTTAAAACAATTCGATAACTTTAGATAATATTATCAAATTCAACCCCCTGTATATTAAGATCTATATTGATAAGAAAATTTAAATATAAAGATGTTAGATCATGTCAGATGTCATATGTACGATGATCAGTCCTGGCTTAAGTATTGTTTTGATTTAAAAAATAAAATGAATCAAGTGATATGAAAGGGTGGAGATTTATCAATTTTTTCACAAATAAATTTTCGAATATAGAAATCTATTGAATAGTATAGGAGAAAAAAAACCACAAACTTCTAACACCTTCACAAAAATAAACTGCATGCCATCTCATAAACTGTACAGCATAAATATAAATATGAAAAAAATTATAACTAAACTGCATTTGAAAATCGATAAACTGTAGAGCATAAATATATAAAAAAATGGTTTGGCTAATTGGCCTCTTGAAACGACACTTTAAGTTGTTAAAAATAATTAATGTGATTAAGCTCAAATTATATTATGGGTTCGTTCCACGAATAGAATTTGAAATATATCAGAAGTAAAATATCAAATAAAAAAATTTTGGACGCCAGTCAGTTGATTTTTTGATGTGATTAGAAATAATTGACAAAAAACTATGATATATTTCAAAATCCGTCCTTTCTTTCTTTTTTTGGAATTAAGGAAATTAAACTCAAATGAAACGTTATATTTGTTGATTTGACGATAAGTCAGAGATCCTTGTTTTCTTTTCAAAAAAAAAACAAAAACTTAGATTCTTTAAGGTAGGTTGTCTTGTTTTCGTACGAAAGCTCTTTTTATCAGCTCTCCTCTTCTGAGTTGTCCTATTCTTCAGAGAACAGGAAAAAACTCCTTGGACCCCTTATAAATAAAGGGGAGACAAGAAAGAAATCTTCAGTAGAAAACACTGGCGATATAAAGATATACAAAGTCTACTATTTGTATTAAATAGATAAAGAAAAAGAGAAGGTTCTTAGCATGGGTAGACAATTTATAAGAATGCCAAGAGAAGAGGGGGGAATGACGCGAGGAAATAAGAAAGGGAACATCAAGCGAATATGAAACTATAAAATATACGGAGTAGAGGAATAATGAAATTACAGGGTGGCACAAAAAAACGTAACACTCTGCCAAAGCCAATAAAATAACACTGTGACTAGCCACACGTTAACCTGTGGATAATTTTAGAAATTACCCACACGTGAAATGTGTTTCGCTTAAATAATAAGTTTGAACACATGTATGCAAGAGCCGCGTAGCTGCGTAGACATAGTGCTTGCTAGTGGTGCAGTAGGTCCGGGGATCGAATCCCACATGGCCCTTTAGTTTTTTTTTAAACACAGGTAGATTTAGATAGTAAGAATTCTTTTAATATATTTTTTTAAATATACAGGCTAGATTTAATAAATTAATAATTTTTTTAAGTCAGATAACCAAGTTTAATATTTTAACGTGTGGGGAATTTCTGAAATTATCCACACGTTAACGTGTGTGTAGTCTCGGCCATAAAATAAATAAGTTAACACAAGGAAAGAACAAATAGCTGTTCAAAGACGAGACAGTAAATGAACTAGTAGAAACAGATAGAACTAAAATTTCAAAGCAAGTAGAATAGCACAGTATTCTTAGAAAAACGAGACATTAAGAGAACTACAAGGTGAGGTAGAAGGAAACTGAGATAGAGAATAGACCGATCATCACCGTAGAAAGTGAAGAAGAAAAGAAAATTAATATTGAATAAAACATTTTTTTTTATAATTTTTAAAAATTTTCTGTATAGTGAACCCAACCCGGATTGAGAATCTTAGATAAGAAATATGAACTACCGGGAGGTCCATATCAAATGCTGCCCAACGTGGGACCTTATTTTTTATACACAATAGTGTGTAAAATTTAAATTATATATGTTTAACTATTATAATTTTTTAGACTTTAAAAGTTTAATTCTATTGTTTGACTTTAATAAAGAAGATTTAGAACCCTCATTGCCTATCTACTTATACGCAACTAGGTACTACATCAAATTTTTTTCAAGATTTGATGGATTTTAACTCAACATCTTGAGGGCTGACAGTTAAGCTTAATGTCAAGATCGCGATCAAAGGTCACCCTCGACTGTCTGACCATCATTATATATCTACTTATACGCAAATACTTCATCGTTTTTTTTTCGAGATTTGATTGGTTGAACCTATTAATGTCTTCACGGATCAATGTCAAGATCACAATCAAAGGTCAAGGTGAAAGATCACCCTCGCCTCCCACTATTTGGAATCCTCATTATCTACCTACTTATACGTAACTACTGCATCAATAATTTTTTTTGTCGAGATTTGTTTGGTTGAACCTGGTAATGTCTTCAGGAATGAATGTCAAGGTCACGATCAAGAGCCGAGGTCAAAGATCACCCTCTCCTCCCACTATCTAGAACCCTCATTGCCTATCTACTTATACGCAACTACATACTACATCAAATTTTTTTCGAGATTTGATGGATTTAAACTGTCAACGTCTTGAAGGCCGAAACATAAGCTCAATGTCAAGATCGCGATCATAGGTCAAGGTCAAAGATCACCCTTGACTATCTGAAACCCTCATTATCTATCTACGTATACGCAACTATTGCATCAATTTTTTTTTAGAGATTTGATTGGTTGAACCTGTCAAGGTCAAATATCACTCTAACCTACCACTATTTGGAACCTTCATTTTCTATCTACTAATACGCTCAACACGGAATGGGGCATTTCTCCAACTTTTTTATTGTTTTTTTTATTAGTAGTAGGGGTCTAGTGTACGCAACACGTCCGAAAACATTCTTTTTGAACTCGCAGAATTTTGTCTACTCGTCCAAGTATTTTCCTGACTTGTTACGTAAATTACTAATACAAAAAAAAAACTTTTACTTCAACAAAAAAAAAGCTAACTGGAATAATTTATAAGTTATTACGATTAACAAAACCACAGCATCCGAAGAGCATTTATCTCTATTCATAGTAGGTACTTCACATTCAAATTGGCCACAGATAAATGAACAATACCTTCGCCATAAATAGGAGTTCATTTAAATGTCGAATGGAAATTAACCCCGTATAAGGCCATAACTCTTTATTTTCTGACAATACTGCGTTCCTAGCAATAAATCACTGGATACGACGTACGTAAACCTTTCTTATTAAATTAACATTATACAGGAATGCACGTAAAAATGTAAAAGGATCACCGAAACAATTGGTTGTTAATAGGAATCGTTTTTTTTTGGAACGAAGTTCCTTTACGCGGCTTGCGGTAGGATTTAACTGACAGAAAGCATCACGTAAGGAAAAACCGTTATACCTTCCCTTTTTTCTTTCTTATCTTTTTCTGCAATATGATCATTTAAGAAGAATTTAATCTTATTCAGATTTTTTTTACATAATTTATAATTCACTATTGTATATTTAATTTTTAATAAATGTAGAGAGAGTGATATTGATTTTTCCAATTTTTTTTGTGTTTTCTAATTTTTTCTCGTTTTTTCTAATTTTTTCTGTTCTTTTTATTTTTCCTTATTTTTCTCATTGTTCTGTTATTTCTTCTATTTCTTTCTTTTGTTTTCTGATTTTTTCTAATTTTTTAGTCCTTTGATTTTTTCAATTTTTCTTTTTTAGTTTTTTTTTCTCATTTTCCTGTTTTTTTTTATTTTTTCTAGTTTTTTTTCTCGTTTCTGTCTCATTTTTCTGATTTTTTGGTTGTTTCAAGTTATCTATTTTTTTTCTCATTTTTCTTATGCCTCTTGTTCTTTTCGATTTTTTCTGTTTTTTCGATTTTTTTTGCTTGATTTTTCTGTTTTTCCTCTCATTTTTCAAATTTTTTGTTTTTTTCTAATTATTTTCGATTTTTTTTGTTTCATTTTTTTGATTTTCTGCTCATTTCAAGATTTCTTATTTTTCCTCTTTCTTTTTCTCATTGTTGTTTTTTTTCTAATTCTTTCTTTCGTTTTCTGAGTTTTTCGTATGCCCCTTGATTTTTTTCGATTTTTTCTATTCTTTTCGATTTTTTTTATTTTTTCCGATTTTTGCTTGATTTTTCTGATTTTCCTCTCATTTTTCTAATTTTTTGTTTTTTATCATTTTTTTTCTCATTGTTTTGTTTTTTTCTTCTATTTCTTTCTTTTGTTTTCCCATTTTTTTCTAATTTTTTTAATCGTTTGATTTTTCAATTTTTCCTTTTTCGTCTTTTTCTTTTAATTTTTCTGATTTTTTGGGCATTTCGAGATTTCTAATTTCTCTTTCTTTTTCTCATTGTTGCGTTTTTTTTTCTAATTCATTCTTTTGTTTTCTGTTTTTTTCTTATGACTCCGATTTTTTTCGATTTTTTCTATTCCTTTCGATTCTTTTTATTTTTTCCTATTTTGGGTTGATTTTTTTTGATTTTCCTCTCATTTTTCTAATTTTTTGTTCTTTTATCATTTTTGTCGTTGTTCTGTTTTTCCTTCTATTTCGTTCTTTCCTTTTCTGATTTTTTCTCAATTTTTCTAATCCTTTGATTTTTCTTTTTTTTTGTTTCTTTTTCTCATTTCGTTTTTTTCTCATTTTTCCAATTTTTTTTTTGATTTTTTCAAGTTATTTTTTCACGTTTTGTCTCATTTTTCTGATTTTCTGGTTTTTTCTAGTTTTCAATTTTCCTCTTTTTTTTCTCATTATTCCGATTTTTTTTCTAATTCTTTCTTTTGTTCTCTGATTTTTTCTCATTCCTCTGATTTTTTTCGATTTTTTCTATTCTTCTCGATTTTTTATTTTTTCCGATTTTTGTTTGATTTTTTCTGATTGTCCTCTCATTTTTCTAATTTTTTGTTTTTTTCTAAATTTTTCCGATTAGTTCTAATTTTTCCTCATTTTTTTTCATTGTTTTGATTTTTTTTCTATTGCTTTCTTTTGTTTTCTGATTTTTTGCCATTTTTTCTTATTCCTGTGATTTTTTTCGATTTATTTCAATTCTCAATTGTTTAAATTTTTTCTTATTTTTCTGATTTATTTTTAATTTTTTCCGATTTTTATTGGATTTTTTTTATTTTTTTCTCATTTTTCTGATTTTTTGTTTTTTTTTGTCTTTTTTCTATTTTTTTATTTTTTCTTATACCTGCAAAGTTTTTTTATTTATTTCAATTCTTTCGAATTTTTTAATTTTTTCTTTGATGGTTACAATTGTTTCCATTTTTTTGCGGTTTTTTTATTTTTTGCCATTTGTGCAATTTTTTTGCAATGTTTTGCAATGTTTTGTGATTTTTTTTTTCGATTTTTAGAGAGTTCATCGTTTTTTTAGATGTTTAGCGGTTTTTGTGTTTTCTTCCATTTTTTCGATTTCTTTTGATTTTAAAGTATTATCAAATTTTATTTGTAATTTTTATACAATAGTTTTTTATTTTTTTCAATGTTTTCTGTTTCTTTTTTCTTATTTTTCCCATTTTTTAAAAATTTTTCTGTTTTTATAATATGTCTACATTTTTTCTTCTTGTTCTGTATTTTTTTTTAATTCTGATTCCCTGTTTTTCATTATTTTTCCTATTTGTCCCTAGTTTTCCCGAGTTTTCAATATTTTTTCCTATTTTTTTTTATTTTTTCTATTTTTACATACTTTCGCGCTACTTTTTCTAATTTTTCCTATTTTTATTTTTCGATAATTTTACTATTTTTCCTTATTTTGCTTTATTTTTCATATTTTACTTTCATTTTCCCTGTCTTTTCCTATTTGTCACTATTTTTCCGTACTTTTTCCTATTTCCATATTTTTTGCAGTTTTCCCTATGTTTTCCCATTTTTCTTAATTTGTCATGTTTTTCTCTATTTTTAATATTTTTCCATTTTTTTTTATTTTTTGTTCTATTTTCGAAAATTTTCCTTTTTTTTCTATTTT
The DNA here is from genome assembly GCA_963243735.1 of Neocrepidodera transversa. Lineage (NCBI taxonomy): Eukaryota > Metazoa > Arthropoda > Insecta > Coleoptera > Chrysomelidae > Neocrepidodera > Neocrepidodera transversa. The sequence goes on along the minus strand of OY725337.1, from coordinate 17,236,094 downwards.
TGCCAATTTCTCTTAATTTTTCCATATTTTTCCCTATTTTCGCCATTTGAAATGTGACTTTTTAATCCCCGTACATTCTGTCCACTTTGACCTACAGGGCTCAAATTTAAACTCGACCGAGGTGTGACCAAATTTAAACCGGTCCTGGGGGACGGTCGTGAGAGCTCTCACAGATAGACACACTAACATAATGAAAAATTAATAACTAATTAAGTACAGAAACGTAAAAAATAACTAAGCTAAAGGACGTATTGGCTAAGATCGTAGATGATAGAAATCTTATACGTGAATGTAAAAATTTTAGGTAATTAATTATCCACTAGTAAAATCAATGTCCTAACTACTGACCTGTGTTGTAGATTAGAGTTCAAGATTTCAAGTTCCAAGTAGTATTTTTTTTTAATTTCTTTATTGGGTGACAAACAAATTAAGGATATCACTAGACGTGAATATTAAAATATAATAAGTATTTTCAAGTGTGGAAGTGCATCAGATCGTTCGCCGAAGCGAATCAACTTGCTGTATAATATCGTGTATTTCTACGGCAAAAAGAGGAGACGATAAAGAATAAGAAGAATGGTAGAAAGATCGAACACGCAAGGTCGTTTAGTCAACGACCGCATTTACTACTTCCTTGAACTTGGCAGAAAACTGGATCTCATATTATGAATAGATTGTCCCATGCATTAAAATATACACATAATGGTTAATGATTAATATTCAATAAAAAGTTAGTTTATCATAGTTTCACGTTTGCCGCGCGGTTCGATTCAGTGGAGTAGATAATTAGATCAAAGAAGGTACATTTTCATTTTTCATTGAATCAATTTCGGAAATTTAGAATTTTTATATGAAAATATACCTAAAAAAAAGCAAAAAATATGTAAAGTTCATTGCATAGCCTTTCAGTTGCACGTCATACGGCATCTATTTCGCTCCGTCCACTATAAATTTTCGTAAGGCAACAACATCATGAGAGATCTACACATAGATATTAAAGCCGTTTTTTAGCCACCACATTGGTTTAAAACATTTTTTAAATCGTGTTCAAACTGATGTCATTAATTAATAGATGGCTAAAATGCTGTTTTAAAAATGCAATCTGTCACCTGCCACATATCATGGGATGTGACGAAATAAATTTTCTAAATTGATAGAAGTTGATTTTTAAAAAATGGATTTAGATTTTTTACTGATTGTTAATCAGATGCAGGAAGACAGAGGCTTTGATTAAAAATTGGAGTGATTTTCATACATCGCAATCTTCAACGTCTACAATTTTATTTTCCGAGGTTTTTAGACAAGAGCACATTAGAAATTTTACTAAATAAAACATTGACTAATTTTTTGAAATTCTTCTTTGCAATCCTGCTGTCCTTGTTTCTGAATATCCACTAATTCTTTTAGGACCTTGTTCTTTTCTATAGGTGATTTAATTAAATTGTAACTGTTAAATCTACCATCAGTTTCTTTTTCTGTTCTGTTTTTAATGCTGATATTAGGTTCTTTTAATGTACTGCAACTGGGGATCTCCGAATTTTTTGACTCAATTGTTTCAATAACAAGAATTGCATTGGCTTTATGCTTGTCTTCAAATATATCATTTAATTCTTCATAATATGTTGGTTTTTTTTTAACCAGCCCCTGTTTTTTATGCTGTCATTGTATTTTATATACCCAGTTTGCAAATTGGCAAATTTTTGTCTGGTTTTCTCTCTATCGACATTAAATCCTTTGTCCTTCAAATCCTTGCAAGTTTGTTCCCAAATAATATTTATTGTTTTTTTTTTGTCCATAAACTTAATTCTAACAGACATACCGTTGCTTGACGATCCTTTTCCGTCGGATTTTTTTGGCTTTTCCAAAGTTCTATTGGATCCAACCATAGATAAAACAAAAATTCACAAAACAAAACAGAACATACGAATCTCTTATAGTGTCAACTGCCAACCGTTATTGAACCATATGCCTCCGACTCGTTTAAATAATTTAGCTTTGGTTTAAAATATTTCGTATTTGACGTCACCGTTGCGTCGCTAAAATGTAAACGGTTTAAAAAAGTAGGAAATATTTTAAACCAATCCTTCGCTAAAAAATACCTCAAATAACTACAATTGACACAATACAAGCATTTCATTGGCTGCCGTTTGCTATAAGTCATGGCCTCATAGTCAAATTAAAATATTGAACACGCTCTTTAGCTATTTTTGATAAACGTCAAAGTGTACACCTGACAGTTTGAATCAGAACAGTACTTACATTAGTTCCATTTGTAATTATTTTCGTTAATCACATTTTTTAGAAGATGGAATATTATTTTTAATTTATTTATTTATTTTGATAATTATAAACATGCCAAGGTATAGCGAAAAAGAGCAAGCGTTAGTATTGAAACTGCTTGCTTATTTCCAATTAGAAAAACAAGCCGGTAAAACTCTATTGTCCGTAAATGCTGTACATGAAGTAATACCCGATTGCACCAATGAATTTAAGGAATCCTTACCACTAAGCAACCCCTAAAATCTTAATTTTCGTTGCACCAACGTTATGGAATGCTTATACTCTTCTTGAAGCTTGATTTGTTAAGCATTTGTTAGCGATCACTTAAAACTGTCCTTTAGCAAGAAAGCGAAGTTTTTAGGTTTTATTTTAATTTATAGTATTTGTTTAATTCTTGAAATTCATAAATTACGTCCCACGGAAAGTTAGTATAAATATATATTGATAATGGAGTACCTAGAATATTTAGAGGATGACTCAGATTACATTGAAGACGATATAGAACTGGTAGAATTGGTTGAAGTAGGTGTATCCAGACAAATTTATATACGATCAAATTACTTTGAGGAAATGAATCCTATTGGATTTTTTAGAAGGTATAAGGCTAACAAAAGAAACTGTTTTAAATATTTTAACTCTCATAGAAGACCAGCTAGAATATCTCCATAATAGGTAAATGAATTCTGACAGCTGATAAAGGACATTAGCAGCATTGTTTTATTAAGGAGTGAAATTCTTTTATTTTGGCTACAAATCGTCTCAGTTTCACTGATCTTGAACTTCAAAAGTTTTAAGTTGAAACTTGGATAATTAAAAAGTGAGGTTAGTTAATGGTAGATGCTCTTCTTTTCACTTTTCCACAGCATGTCCAACATTTAAAAAGGAAAATGTACCATATTATTACAAAGTTGTCAAGTGTAACACATACTTAGCTAAGGAAGCCTTAAGAAGTGATAGTGCAAGCAAATAATAAATTAAGTACTTCTTAACTTTATGGATCCCTTAGCTATTCCTTGCTTAAATATATGTTGGTGCAATCGACCCTAAGTTTCACATCTTAAAGTTTAGTAAAAATTCATTGATGATCAATTAATTTCGGCCGCCTTAGGAATATCACCATCGACTGTAGGACGATTGGCAAATGAAGGTATTCAAACAGATCGCGAATACTCAGCTAAAATGTCCGATTCTGTGAGCGTTAGCCGTGGTCCTTCCTATTTGGCTGAATACGATCCTGACATCTGTCAAAATTTTGTAGATTCGTCATCAAATGTCATATAGTAATCAAAGACATGCCGAAAACATGATATGACGTCATATTTGGTGACGTGCAACTAAAAAGCTATACAATGAACTTTATTCAAATATTTTGTATCTTCTATAACAAAATATAGGGATCATTTTCGAGACAAAGTGGTACAATTTAAATATTTACAAAATCTCTATAAACGATTAAGGCGGGGTTTTAGGCGTTAAATGACATATTTAAAATATAGTGTAAAATTTGTAGCAGAATCAAAAGAAAATATGTAAAAAGTTAAATTAAAAAATCGGTTGTGTCACCCAAAACTTTCCCGGCGAGTATCGTTTGACAGATGTCGTACAGAAACTAATGGGTTCTTCCGATGGATAACCCAAACCCATATACCAAATATCAGCTCAATTGGATTAAACGTGTGGGCTCTATCTTCCACGATAGAGCCCACAGACAGACAGACAAATACACAGAGAGACAGACACACAGACAGACAGACTAAATGGTAATCGTCTCAGGGGATCTTAAAACGTATATTTCCACCTTTCTCGAAGAACTTTTTTAGCTCGTTCACATTACATTTTTTCCACACTTGAATTTGAAAAAAACAATAGAAGCAAGAATGCGTTTTCTTGCACACGAATTTGAAAAAATAGAATAAAAACACATTTTTTCCACAAAAAAAAAACTAGAAAAAAATTCAAAAGTATTTTTTCGCAGACGAATGTGGAAAAAAGCCAAAAATGCATTTTTTCACATATAAATTGGTATAAAACCAAGAATGCATAAAAAACTAGAAAAAAAAACAACAAAAATTGGAAAAAAGAGCATACTTTTTTTTACACAAATTTGAAAAAAAAACGAAAGCGAGAATAAATTTTTCCTTATTCAAATTTGAAAACATGCAAAGTGCGTTTTATCTCACACAAATTTAAAAAGAAACAAGCAACAACGCATTTGTTTACACGAAAAACTAGAAAAAACAGCAGAAATGCATTCTTCAACCATGAATTGGAAAAAAAGCAAGAATGCATTTTTCCACACAAAAAATTGAACAGAACAGCAAAAACGCATTTTTTTTTCATCAAATTCGAAAACAAAAAACAGAAGCACGAATTCACACTCGAATGTGGAAAAACCGCAAAAATGTATTTTTCCACAAAAAGAATTGGAAAATTCAGCAAAAACGCATTTTTCACATATAAATTGGTAAAAAAGCAAGAATACATTTTCCACATAAAAAACCAGAAAAAAAATAGCAAAAATGCGTTTTTTACACATAAAATGAGAAAAAAACGATCATGCATTTTTCCTTTTTCCACACAGGAAAACAGAAAAAAAAGTAATAATTTATATTTTCACACATAAAGTAGAAAAAAATCAAAAAAATTTATATAACCAGAATGTATTTTCTCGAAGGAATTTGAAAAAAAATCGGTTGTGTCCAGAGACGAATACTTTTTCAGATAATTAGTGTTAAGTTTCAAATTTTGACATTTACAGGTGACAGTTGAAGAAATAATTTTGACTGTTCTAAATACAGTTTTTCAAGAGCTTTCATATGACATATCGCAAGTCAAATTCCGTGACATATTGCATCTGTCATTTTCTGATAGTGTCACTTTCGTTTGACACATGTCATACAAATACTAATGGGTTCATCTGACGGATAACCCAAACCCATATACCAAATTTCAGCTCAATCGGATTAAACGTGTGGCCTCTATCGTGGAATAATACACACACACATACACACACACATACACACACAGACCGACAGACAGACTTCCATCTGGAAATGGTCTAAATCATCAAAGGTGACCTCAAAATGGATATTTCCATCTTTATCTCGTTCACAATACTTTCCCTTCTCGGAGGTGGGTCAGGAAAGAAAAATGTGTTTTAATTCTTTGCAAATTGCTGGTTTTTAACTAAATTCCTCTACAAATAAAATCGCAATTAAATATTAAATATCGTCTAAATTATCGCAGTATTTTGTATTTCAATTTTTGTTCAAATAAACTAAAAAATTAAAATTCAGATATAGCCAAGGCATAGAATATCAATTTTCCTTTAGTTTGGCTAATCAAACTTGTCGATTTTTAAAGTAATATTCAAGTTCTGTGCTACATTAATGGACTCATCCAGTGATTTTTTTTAATTTTTTTATTTTATAATTTTGGCCTACCATAAGATATTGCACCGGGTCCAGCCCTTCTGAGACCTACCCTGCGGGTGTAATTAATTCTTAAAATTTGAATATCGGGGCTATAGTGGCTTGTGACGTGGCCCAATTGAAACAGATTATATTTGGCTATGTTGTCATATCGATAAAACTGGCAACTCTCGTTCTCATTTGTTATGATTAAAAGAAGGAAAGAAGTATGTCAAATTTTTCTACAAACGAACAAAGCTAGAATATTGGCAATGCTGTCGAAAGTAAAACGTTAATTATTGGTCAAGAAACAGCGCCACTTTCAAAATATATTCATTACTTTTTATGGAATTTTATGAATTAATGAATATTATAAGAACAATGAAAATCAACATTAGCAAATAGGTTCTTTAAGCTATTCATTCATTAATATAAAACCAATAAATTTATTCCTACTGGATAAGTCCATTAAAGATTAAATAAAACATAACTGCTTGCATATGGTAATTTGAGAAGGTGGAAATTGCTGATATTAGTTTGGAAATTCACAAACAGATACCGCTTCTTGGAAAGGTAGATACATATTTTTATTTAAATAAATAAATAATAAATAAATTCTTTATTTACCAAAGACATTGTACATGTATAGGTGTCGTCTATTTAATTACACAAAAAAAAGAAAAATTTTTGTACTACTTATTAATGATAATAAAAAAAAAGAAACATCATTACATCAATAAAACAGATACAATTAAAAACATTATTACGCATAAATATAAAATTATCCTTCCAAATATTCGTGTACACTGTAAAAATAATATTTCAATTTATATTTGAAAGTTTGGACCGTTTTACACAATTTGATTTCCGCCTTGTATTATAATTATGAATATCCTTATTTAAATTAAATTTTCCTTTGTTGTTAAACACATATAAGCAAACTTCAAATATATGTATATATTTAAATATTTGATAGCCAGTTTTCCCGCCCAAAACAATAACATTTTTAAATAACTCCAGAATTTAATAATAGAATTATTAATGAAAGATAATATTTTTTCATAATTTTTTACCAAAACTGTTGAGAAATTAGGATATAAAGGGAAATAGCAGCATCTTTCCTCAATATTAATAATAATAATAATAATTATTATTATTATTTAAATTCAATAACAATTTCAATAACAATAATAATTGGTTATAAATACATAAACGTTGAAGGAACCCATATAAACCAAAGGTTGTGCATTTATTTATTTCTTATTTTTATTTTTATTTCTGTATTGCTTTCGCCTTTGTTACTATAAGCCCACAACCACACAAGACTTGAAGGAGAAAATTGAGCGTAAAGAAAAATACCATTTTTTATGAAATACTTGGTTTTTTCTATGAAAATTATTTCTTGCGTAAATTTTGGGCCACCTGTTATTTAGTTAATGCTTTTTAAATCAGTTTTTTTAGACAAATCTAAAAATGATAAATTATGCATTTAAAAAATAATATTTTCATACATTCATCCTCTAGCAGTTCACCTAATTTCGAGAAAGCTCTTTGGACCAGATTTAATATAATTTTCTTTCCATAAATCTCGTTGTGTGTCATTTTAGTGTCAAAGTGTATTTTAGTTCATGTAATATTTATATAATGGTGGATGTAGGGCAAGTTCATATCTTTTATTTTATTGTTGCATAAATTTAAATTGTTTCCATTTTATTAGCCTATAAATTGTTCTATAGCCATTTTTTATGGAAAACTATATTTTCTGTGTCGGATCATTCGTTCATTAAATTTGCGGTTTAATTATAAATTAAATGAAATGGGAAACCGGGACAAATCGTAACAAAAAAAGATTTCTCAAAACTGTATAAGGTAAATATCCCAATTAACGACATCTTAAGAGGTTTTTGATAAATCATATGATAATAAAATTGTTAGTATTAGTTTCAGGATGTCCACGATTATTGCTGTCCAATGTTTATATTTCAAACAATACATACTTTATTTATAAAAAATAAAATAGTTGGAAATTTCCATTGGACCCAATTACCGACATTCGAAAATTTGTCTTATACCAAATATCGACACACGTGAGTACGTAATACTGACACTTGAGGCCATTTCCAATTGAGTCCATTCTCCCTTTGTGAGATTTCATATTCGAACTCTTCGTTTTCTTTATAACCACATATACCGATAATATTCCCTGGTAGTGCTTGGTCGTTATAGTTCACTATAACATAGTCATTAATATGTAATTCATCTGTATTCATACATTCCAATGCTTTTTTATTTCTTCACTAATTTTCATGATGTTTTGGTTGTAGGAATGCATATTCTCTGTGTTATCTTTATTTTCGTTAACGTCATCTGTAACTAATTTATTTTTATCTTTCTTACTGGATTTTTTAATTTTTTAAATTTGCAACTCTTCCTTTTCAGCTCTTCTCTCGTTCCGCTTTTATTTGTTTTCTTCTTTCTTGCCATTCTTTATAAGATGCCTCCGCCCGAATTTTTTCAACGACGACGGATTTTTTTTTCATTTATTATACGGCGAGACCCTAGAGTCTTGTTCATATTTCTTCAGAATTTGTTTCTAAATTTCTGAGAAAAATAAACTGGCAAGCAGTATAAATATTTAATTTTTTTCATAATAAAAGAAATGTCTGCATAGGTTACGATAAATTTACGAAACCTAAAATCTAGTAACCATTTGTGAAATATTTTATTTTATATAAAATGTTCATTTTTATTTGTTTAGTCAATATTTTGCTTTTTAACAGATTTTTATTTACTTGATTCGCTAGGTTTGTTGCCATTATTTTTTCTTCGATCTCCATTCTTCTTTTCCATACATTGTTTATCATTAGGACCAGGTATTCTTCTAGTTTTTTATTTCATATTCTTATTTCTCCATTTTATCCTGCTTTTCCAATTGTCATTAGATTAGTTTTCTTCACATTAATTTTTAGTCCCAACTTTCTTCCAACTTCTTCAATCTCCTTTAGTATTTTTTCCATGATTTTCCTTTTCTTTGTCACTAATACTATGTCATTTGCAGATACGATCAATTGACATCCTCAAATTTCCCTTTTGCATCTTTCGTAAAACGAATCATATATCCTGGTCTTCATTCTTTGTTTTTTCGAATTCTTCCGTTTCTCCTTTTTGTGCTACGAGAAGGTTAACCAAAAAATTTACAATAAAAACGCTTTAGTCAGATTATAAGAAATATTTTTAATTAAAAATACTTACATAAGATTGAGAGATTTGCTACAAAATCCAATTTGTATCACAAAAAACCGGAGAGCACGGATTTAAATACATTTATCTCGAAAATCAAATACTTTGTTCTCTAATTGTACGCCAGACAATAAAATGGGATACTCAACTTTATTGGCAAGTCATTGACAGCTTATTTCAGACCTATTTTAAATATGTGTCCTGTAATGGAAAACAGCTGGAAATCTCTCTGAACATATTTTTTGAATTTGTTATCAATTAACTTTAATAAATTAAATTTTGAAACACTCTGTATATTTTAGGCCTAAATACGATTAAGTTAAGTGAATAATTTAAAAATGTTACTCAAACACGAGATTCTATTTCAGCCTATTGGATTTTAATTATTATAAAGTTTTCATCGCATGATACGAGATTCTTGCAATTATCAAGTTGCGTGTTTTCACCATATTTCCATGTACTATTTACATGCAAGATAAATAATATTTTCGCTAATTTTTTTTCTGAAAATGCTATTAAGTTCATCGCCTAGTTTTCGCGGTTCTCATTCGTATGTGCCACTTAAATCGAGATTAGATGAGAAGATTAAGAAAACGTGAGAAGAGTAAAATTGCTCCAAATGGAAGTTTTAATAGGTTTATGCAGAAAATTATTTTAAAATCGAAAATTTAAACCTTAACCAATAATAAATTTAATAAAAACGGTGTATGTATAATATTTATTTAAAGTTGTAGTGATTTTATTAGCAAGGTTTGTTTGTTTATTTTAAATGAAAATTAATTTGTATTGCAAATTATATCACGTAGAGTATTAATAAAAGCAAAAACAGAGAAAGCAGACGAGCAAAATAATAATTATCACATATATGAAATTCCTTGAATGAAAAAATAATATTTCTTTTATTATTATGTTTTCAACTACTTGCCCTGAATATAAAATGCGTTTCTTTCTGTAGTTTTAAATTTTTTTATCATAAACAGCAATCGGTCATAAAATTATAGTAAAACAATTCTTACAGTCTAGACATTTAGATATAATCGGACCGCAACCAAAACTAACTTTTACAGTTTCTTAGAATTTTTCCACTAATTTCAATTCAAGTTTTTATTATTCATTTAGTAGTAAGACCATTCTAGATTAATATTTAAAAAACAAGACTTAGAACTTTAATCATTGTTGAAATGGGCTTTTCAAAATCAAAATACCGGGTATTTTTGCACATTTTCAGGACTTGTATCTTCCGAACCAGTTAAGATATCTCGATGCGGTTTTTACTAAAGACTTAAATAGGTACTAGGAATAATCACTATTTTGTATTAATTATTTATGTAGACATTTTATAACAACTTTAATCTTATATTATTTATTATGTAATCCTCTCAACAGTGGGGACGACCACAGAACCATTGCTTGGACGAGTATATGATCTTCGGTAGAGTAGAGGTATATTAATCCGGGCCGGTCGTAATATAAATATCACGCTAACAGTAGGGTCATAAGTTTTATTTAGGCTATACCGGAAACGAAATTTTAACTTCCGCTGAAATGGCGCCATTTCAAAGTTCATAAATTTTCTTTAAATGAGACATCCTGCATATTAACACATTTTTAAAAAACCTTATCCTTTTACTACATAAGGGTGTGCTTATAGTTTCAATTTTTTTTCGAAAATGCCTACGAAATTATATCGAAAAGAAATGCTTGCATAGGTAAATCTGGTCGAATTATTGTTCTAAAACGACTAAGAACATTAAAGAAATAAATAATTTCTTAATTTAACAAATAATGAAAAAATGGAATGAAAAAAATTAATTAAAATCTTGTCTATGGTAGCAAATGTTCAATGTGTTTCCCTTCTTTATGTGCAACTTATTAAAACGAACCAATTAATATTGAAAACGTTTTAATAACAATTAACAATTTAATAAAATTGCTAATTGACAATTGAGAAACATAAACTATTCATAGCCTCTTATATAATTCTAATATAGGACCAGGCACACATCTTATGGAATTAAGTAATCCAAATTTAACAATATTTATATTGAATTATTGTTTTAATAGCAGAATATTTATAAGAAGCTAACATTGTAACACCGAAATCCTACTTTAATAAGAAATATTTTAAAAAAGGAGAAATTGGTGGATTTCCTAAAAGGGCCGGCGATCCATTAAAAATATTCAAATGATTGAACTCTTTCCATTTTTTTTTGATGCTGATTGAATTCATCCAAAGAATGAAATTACTCATGGGTATTAATTTAATTTGTAGATAAAAAAAGGCTAAGCAAATGATATTTTAAAAATGCTACAAGCGTAAACAAAAGTAGAAACATTCGATCAATATCATTAAATTACTTTTTTTTAAAGATAATTTTTTTCTTGGTTTTAAAATATTTTATCATTGAAAAAGTTTTAGCTAATGTTATATAGTTTTAACACATTAACTAGCACTAGGTGAAAAAATGTATCATATTAGGTCACTCTTATTTTTTCTATTTGATTCAATAAATACAATGAGTTTATTTCTTAACCAGCAAAACCTTATTTTTTGCAAAAAAACAAAAGATCTGCTAATGCAGACACGTCCATACGTGTCATAATATATGATATACATGGACATGTCTGCTTAAGCAGATAAGACATGTTATCAAACTTTTTATTGAAACAAAAAAAAATGCACAAGAAAGCAAATGGCTAAATTATCAGCATAAAAAAATAATTATCAAAACAAATAGCACAAAATGGTACATACGAACGTGGTAACTTTAAGAGGCATGGGAAGCGCGTCATCAACTTTTAATTCTCTCCCGCTTCCTACCACTTCAAGTCACACCGAGTGGATATCTAAAATTTTGTAGTAGCGCAATCGTTTACACATGACAACACCGCTTAAATTCTCAAAATGTAATTTTATTGCTATTGAGATCCTCTAAACATTTTAATAAATTTACAACTACTTAACCCCATATTTGTATTTTTAACTTTATCAGTGGTCGCCAAGTGGTCGAAATTCGACTGAATTTCATTAAAATTTAAAGCATATATTTTTTTTACTCTTTTTTACTGTTTTTTATTTTCCCATTTTTCCTATTCTTTTCTATTTTTGTTACTGGAGCACTTAGAAGATACAGGCACAAGTTATAATGGATAAGGCGTCTGCAATAACAGACGCGTCTTATTTAGGGGATGTAATTATTGTCAATGTGTTAACGATTTATTATCCGAAGACACTAGGTATATCGGACTGTATTATTTATTGGTTTCAACTGGTAGTATTATTTTATAGGAAATACTGTTGATTAAATTTTATACACATTTTACACTGATAAACACTGATTTATAGACAACATAATTCTTAGATATTTCGGTTGCTACTTAAGTCTGTCAGTTTAAATGAAATAAACGCGAAAAATGGCATCCATATGGATAGAGAGATTTATCAGAGAACAATATTAATTTCGTGATGTCTGTGGCGTGTTTTCTGGCGATATGATTATTGTCACGTCTGCCATAAGATTTGATTGGTTAAAGCCCAACAGCCGGATCTAATACTGTATCATAGCTTCTCGTTTTGATTAAGTAAGATGGGTATGTTGTAAACCATCAGAATTATGATTAGCTTCAAAAAATATTTTAATATTAAATATTATATTTATTTTTTAAAATGTCGTTTAAAATATTAAATACGAGATTAAATTTATTTCCTGTGCAACGTACATTTTGATTCTGTGATTAACTAATCCTAGATTAAAGCTGGCAACATTGCAGATTTTTAGGGATTTTTTAAGAAAAATTTAAAATTCCCCAACATATTTTGTTTTGTCTATAGAGACTGTTGTCTTTGCCTTTGTACCACCCTCTGTAGCCTCTGCTACCTTTTTGTTATTCGGTACATTGAGTGTTTTTAAATTTTTTGAGTTTCGTGTTATTTTATTTTTAAAATAGAAAATGTTGAAAAAAGAGAATGAGGTCGACTAACTTTATTCCTGACGAAGATTCAATTGTAAGTTTAATGGTTAAATACCAAAACATTATTGAAAATAAACAAACCAACGCAAGTAGTTTTATTTTGGAAAACCGAAATATATTATTTTCAAAATTTCATAAATTTTATCGTCATAAATATCTTTATCATTCATTTTCACATTACCAATGTTACCAATTTATTAAAATGAAAGTATTACGTAAACTCTAATTATAATACATCCAGTAGATGCAATTCGACCAACTTTTATAGCTATCCCTGTAGAGACCGAGAAACGTGGTCAAAAGGAATAAGCTCGCCCCGATACATAAAATTTGCTTCCTCCGACCACACCGTTGACCTTCAGGTGTATCCATCAAGAGTTAAAAAAACCACAATGAACAACTTTTTTTAAGTTAAAAAATCTAAGAATTAATTTAAAATTTAAATCGCTGCATAATCCTTGATTTTTGACAGATCATTTTAGTTCGATTGCAGTATAATTTAGTTTGGGGTTAAAATTCGGTATAATGAAGTAATTCTGAATTAAATATCTCGGTGCAAACGGCTGTAACAGATACATACAAATTAGGTTTAAGTCAACACAGCTCAATAATATTGATTTACTTGTTTTTAACTACCTTTAAAATAATTAGAGCGTACGCTTGTGTACTCTTATCTCGGAAGTTGACTCCATGCAAAATTGCTGCTGCTTTGATAGTTCATCTAAACGTATACCAGTTTATAAAGTGCAAATCTCATGAATAATTTAACCTTTTTCTTCATCGATCAGAAATCGTCCTTTGTTTTTATTTCTCACTCATTTACTAAAGGTATTTATGTTTTATTAGGATCGTTATAATTTATTTTTATAGCTTTGAACTTTAATTATTTCAGAGAAAGTTTTTAAAAGTACATAATTTGGTTTTGTATGGTTCGTTAATCGAACTGATAAGGATATACTCATACTAATATCTACTTTGTATATAATCCTAGACAGTTTTTTTCCTTTTATAAAATAAGAGCCGACACTTAATAGTATATTCTGTAACAAGGTAAATGCGAGCGTTAGCGAGCGTGAGGAACCACGAGTATCCATTATTTTCATTCTAACCAAGTAAGAGACTATTTTTTTCACGATCAGAAAGTATGAATCAAAATTAAATTAAATCTGAATACAACAAGTTATTTATTGACATATTTGTATTACATTGTATTAATATTTATAGTGTTGGTAGACTTACGGAAATTAAAAACTAATGCATTGGTGTTTTTTCAGGTGGAGTATTCCATATCTATTTTACTCGATTTTTCACTCATTTTATTTGAACTAAATAATTATTACTGTCGACATTTATATTTGACATTCTATGTTATTTATTCCGGTTACGGAATATTCATTCTATACCTTGATATAGAATAAAAATAAATGCAAAATACATAAGCAAGTATGTTAGAATAAATATTCTAACTCTAGAGCGAATATGTATACATTCTATTGTTACTATACTATCAAAGCTCCAGTACCAAAATATAAAATCACCTTGTTGAAGTATTTGGTATTTAATATTAAATTTAATTTCATAACTTAATCCAAAATTTAAATTTTTTTTAAGTATTAAACAAATTAATCACGGTCGTAGGTAAACTAAGCAATGCATAGAATCATCAAAATTTTAAGTGGGTCACTGATAGCTTGGTAAAAAAAACTGAGGAGTTTTCAGCCATACAAGACAGCTGGACCCGATGGCATATTCCCCGTCCTTCTTCAGAAGTGACAAGAGGAACTAGAAGGTCCGCTGTGCCAACTACTCCATGCCAGCCTGGTATTGGGGTATGTACCAGAAAAATGGAGGTGTACAAGAGTTGTTTTTATACCCAAACCGGGTAAAGCGAGCTACACAGAAATCAAATCTTATAGACCTATCAGCCTGACATCATTCTTTCTAAAAACTTTAGAAAATATGATTGGCAGTTACATAAGGGACGAGATATTGGTAGATAATCCGATACATATAAATCAATTCGCATAAAAATCTAGGAAGTCCTGTAATGCTGTCATTCACAAGCATTGGACTGTCATTTCTAGACGAAGATTGGGCCATCGATTCGGCTTCATACAAATCCATAGTGGGAGCTATACGGGGGCGAGGAGCATCTCAGAGCATTACGCGATGGATAGAATTCGTGTTTCAGCATAGGAATATATACAGCACTCTTTACAACGTATGAAGGGAAGTCATTGTCATCAAGGGATGCTCTCAAGGGCGGGTGCTCTCCCCACTGATGTTGCCTGGTAGTTGATGACCTTCTTAAAAAGCTAGAGAGAGAAAATATCTACGCACAAACAAATGTGGGAAAACAAATAAAACTAATAACGTAGGTAAAATATTTTGAGAGCTATCTTAAATAACGAATTAACGTTCTCTAGATATATAGGTAGGGCAACGGAAAAAGCTCTAAGAGCCCTTTGGGCCTGCAAGATGATGGTGGGATAGTAAGAGTGCGGTCAGGAAAAATCAATCAGTCTGGTATACGGACGGGTCCAAAACAGAAGACAGCACAGGTGCAGAACACAATAGTAAAAAAAAAGCTAGGTAAAAGATAGTATTTTATTCAGGGAGTCTATTTTAGGGTACGATCAAATGAAACTAATTTTGAGATGGATAGAAAACAAAAAAGTTGAAGTAAACAAATTATGAATGTACCAATTAGAAAAAGAAGAAATAAACACATTATCGTATTAAAAAAATATAAACATTTAAAAACTCTTCTTTAATTTTTTCTTATTCTTTTGCAAAATTCAGTAAATAAAAAGATGAAATCAAAATTAAATAGCTACAAAAAATAAACTTACTTAGATATGTAATAATTTCTGGTGGAATAGTTATTTACTCCAATATTACCCTTAATTAACCAACTAGTCATTTATTATAGATTAAATAGTGTTCGCTTAACTCATGGCTAGTTAGGAAAACATTAATCTGTAGTCGAATGGTATATCCACCGGATGCCATGGCGCTTATTCTAATGATACCGTATGTTAAATGGCAATTTATTCAAATAATTATAATTGATCAATTTGATCACGTAGCCAGGTAGTTAAAATGGTTTCGTGTATAGGCATCTCTAGTCCTTTTATCATTGTATCCACGGATTATTATTCTCGAGAAGTACCCTCTTGCATAATTCCTGTAGGGCACTATGAAGGCGATTCAAACGTTTTAATAATAAGTACAAGGAAGAACGAGTATTTCGTGTAATATTTTTAATTTCATTATCTTTTCTCTATAGTCATAATTTATTTCTTTAATTACATAATTTTCATAACTTACAAATATATTTGTGCCAATTTAGAAAATGCATTTTTCGATAATTTTTTAGCTCGGAAAGTACGTCGTTGTCGGTCTAGACCGGAAAATTACCATAAAGTACATAATTTCTCAAACTGTTATGTGAATTATGACAATTGCCATAACAGTAACGTAGAGATGTCTCAGTAGATGTTTTACCGTTTTGATGCATTTTGTATATTAACCATTTAAATATAAAATTATTGATGGCTGCTGTATCATTATAATCTAGTTGTTTTTAAAATAATTTTTGTGAATAATTAAGGGTTCGTGCACAGATCAAATAATATGTTTTAAGTTAGTAATTTAATCAATAAAAATTTTAAGGCGACATTTAAATACTTTTTTTTATGATGATGATGATGTACGCAATGGTGCTTATAGCTCGAACGGCAGCTCGGTGGGTCGCCTGCTCTCACCTATGTATCTTGTCCGCTATCTTGGAGTTGCCATCTTGAATTTATTCATTTTAACAAAAAAATTGATAAAGCCGGACCCCCAAAAACTCTCACATACTAATTTTAAATGGAATCGGTCCATAATCATAAATCTCATCCGCCATCTTGTATTTAAAATTCAAAATTGGTTTCCCGCACATCTAGATACTTTAGCGAACAAACTTTTCAAGATTTCAAAATTTTTCAGCATCAATACAAAGCGCTACAACCGAAACAAATAAAAAACAAACAAACATACAAAAAAGCAAACTCGATGAAAATATATAATAAGGATATATTATTGTGTCGAGCGAACCTAAACGGGTGTGGATTACAATAAAATGATAATTATTGATATAACTAATTATAGACAAGTCTACATTATCAATAGTGAATGAAGTTTTATCCCATTATGAATGATGTCTCTAATGTTTTAGGTACCTTTTCTGTTAGGAAACATCGAACTCTGCCACGGATTAAGTAGGCGATTATTTATGGCCGAATTCTGCCACAAACTACAGGGAGGTAAAAAATAATTATAATAAATACAGGTACCTAATAATTGATCCTGATAAAGTCATTACTACAATTTACAACAAAATTATTTGAATTAATAATATTTTTATTGTAATATTTTTGTACTTTGTAATTTAAACACTTCGTTGAATTATAACTAATTTATTTAAGTCACACAACTTCTAATTTATATAAAACGCGACTAACGAAATATATTATTTTAATTAATACATACAAAATTCAACTTTTCAAATTATTTATATTCATTTTGCTTGATCCGCGGACGCTTGTATTGAGCGTTAAAAATTAACAAAAATGACCCTTGAAGTCCAAAAATAATCATAAAATAAATCCTAACTGTTAAAAATAATCAGAATTAACAAGAAAGATCAGAAAAAAGTGTTGAGCCATAAAAAATTAGAATTAACAAAAAATGATCCTGAAGATTCAAAAATGATTAGAATAATTCTTGAGTTGTAAAAATTAACAAAAAATGATCCTTGAATTCCAAAAACGATAAGAAAATAATTATTAACTGCCAAAAATAATCAGAATTAACAAAAAATGATCCCGAAAATCCAGAATTGATCAGAAAATAATTGTTGATTCTTAAAAATAATTAAAATTAACAAAAAATGATCCTGAAGATTCAAAAAGTATCAAAATAATTCTTGACTATTACAAATTTACAAAAAATGATCCTTGAAGTCCAAAAACGATCATTAAACAATTCGCGACTGTTAAAAATAATCAAAATTAATAAAAAGTGATCAGAAAAAATTGTTGACTCTTAAAAATAATTAGAATTAACAAAAACTAATCCAGAAGATCCAAAAATGATCAGAATAATTCTTGAGTGTTAAAAATTAACAAAAATTAATCCTTGAAGCCCAAAAACGATCATAAAATAATTCTTGACTGTTAAAAATAATCAGAATTAACAAAAAATGACAACAAAGGTTCAAAAAATGATCATAAAATCATTGTTGACTCTTAAAAAAAATCGGCTAAGTCACCTCAGAAATTTCCTGACTCGGATGTAGAAAAAGAGTAAAAAGAGGCAAGAATCAAAAATGGGAAAGAATCTTAATACAATTACACCAAAAAAGTAAAAAAAAATCAAGAAGGATTGGAATAGCTATCAAAAAAAGTAAAAAAAGGGCAAAACAGTGGTAAATCATCCAAAAAAAAGTAGAAAAAAATTTAAAAAAATGGAAAAAGGGGTTAAAAGGCCAAAAAAAGGAAAAAGGTAGAAAAATGCCAAAAAGAACAAAATAATAGGGTTAAAAATAATAATGAAAAGCAGGCAAAATATGGAGAAATAAAAAAAATAGGGAAAAATAACAAAAATTGGAGAAAATAAGTACAAATAGGATAAAATAATGGAAAACAGGAAAAAATTCAATGAAATAGGAAAAATGGATAAAATGGGGAAAAATAATAAAAAATTATGAAAAATAGAGAAAATATAAGAAAATTGCCGAAAAATACTGAAAAATATTGAAAATAAGCAAAACATGAAAAAATAGGGACAAATTGGGAATAATAAAAAGATAAATAAAATAGGAAAATTAGAGATGAACATTAAATTTTTTAGGATTATTCTTATTTTCTTTTTTAACTTTTACCATCTTTCCCCATTTTTCTGTCTTTTTTTTGCTTTTCCCATTTTTTTTTCGATTTTTTATGATTTTTTTCTAATTCACTCGCTTTTTTCGATCTTTCCCCTTGTTCCAGTTTTTTTCTGTTTTTACGGTTTATTATGGTTATTACGATTTTTCGCGATTTTTCACGATTTTTCACGATTTTTTACGATTTTTTACTATTATTTATGATGTTTTTCGGTGATTCATCATTATTTATAAATTTTTACCACTTTTTACCAGTTCTTGACGACTTTTTTACAATTTTCTCTGACTTTTTACGATCGTAAAAAATCGTAAAAATTAGGGAATTATTTTTATAAAAATTGGAAGATGAAAAAGTCTAATGACCTGTTTCGATATTTTTAAAAATGACAGAGATATAATTTTTTTTGATATTTCAACCCCCTTCAGTTTCACCCCCGTAGATCGGTTAAAAAAAATTATACAAATTAATTTTATAATAATAATTAGGATATGAAAAAATTGTAACGACCTGTTACAATATTTTTAAAAATGGCGGGTATGATTTTTTTGAAATTTCAACCCCCTTCAGTTTCCACCCCCTTATAGGTAGAATTCCCAAAAACAATAAGGTTCCTCTCGTAGATAGGAGAAAACGATTGGCGAAAGAATTTTTGAAATCCGTCTACTGGTTCTTGATTTATCATCTCATATACATCCATCCATCCAGACCGACGGACATGAAATTTTTTTCACCTAATCGTGTTGTGAGTGGTTCAAAATGCTGAAAAAAATCATTTTAAGCAAAAAAAAATTCAATTTTTTTATATGATTTTAATACTTCCGGTCCGGACCCGAAGTAATATACGTATTGATCTATGCTTTTTGTGAAAGTTGAATTATAAAATAATGTTCCTTCTCTTTAATGAAAATGTACTACACAACTTTTCTTGATTTTTAAAATCCTTGATCCTCCCTTCCCCAATGCACTTTCTGGGATTTTATAAATTTAATAATTTGGAAGTATAGTTGTTTTCATATGATTGTTACGTTACCCTCGTATGTACGCTTCCAATGTTGAAAGAGGAATAAAATTACACTGGTTAACTTTTCTTATAGGAAACGTTTCCACGACCAATTGAGAATGCAAAGTATCTAAAATGTTTAAGGAAATGTTCTATAAGCAAGAAGTAGCGGTATTTACTTGCACTATCATGCTAAAGATTAATCCTCCGTCGGCTAGGACAGGTAGACAATTATCTAGAACAAATGTAGGTATTTACTCTACGGTTATAACACTTATAATGACCACGAAACGTTTATTGAAAATTATAGAGTTTCAGGAATATTCTTACTAAATTTCTAGCCGGTAGGGCAAAGCCAAAGTTCAAGAATTTAACACTTGCGAATTGTTGTTTTTTTTTTTAATTACCTTATTTACTAATAATGTTATGCAAATAATAATTAAAAGTTTGAAACTAAAATAAATTACAAGTTGAGGTTAATTTGATAAAATTATTTATCATAATGTAATTCGATTTGAAACAGGACTCTCGATATGTTAATTTTCTTATTTGAATAGGACTGATATAGGGTATTCATATTTTAAACAAACTGAAAGCAGGAAACTTGAGAACAAATATTTGTGCGAAGCTATCAATATTGGAGATTCACGCTATGAGGGTTAGATAATCTTATTATCACATAACTCATCGTTGTTCATAGTTTTAACATTGAAACTAGCTGTATGATTGAAACTAGATTATATTTTCTGACATGTCATAAGGTATAAAGGTGAATTTCCACTCCGCGATTTTGTAACGTATTAACTTCAATATAATGAAAATTTGTTTGTACTTGACCGAAGTTAAGTTACATGTGGCGATGGCAGCTTTTCATCGGAGAGCAATATGGGAAGTGCGTAAGGAATACATCATAACCCAGTGGGCGAAATGCAACTTTGAAATGAGATCGCTAAGTCCATAAATTTAACTAAGTTGCAGAAAGTAAAAATGTTTGCGATTTGCGTGAGTTCGAACAATAAAATTCACAAATATTTAATATCAAAATTTTATTTAGTATGTGTTAGTAAACAATCCCAGAAATAAAAAAATATAAATATAAGTGATATAACAGCCCGATCTAAATATTTTGTCATATTGTATACAGGGTGTCCCACGACGTTTTGACAGTCCAAATTCTCGAAAACTGTTCATATGACATGTATGAAATTTGGCAGATATAAACAGTCGAAACTGATGCTTATATTTATTATAAAATGACTTCCGTTTTTCCTGTCGAATTTATCCCAAAAAATATTTACGAAGGTCATTTTCAAAGTTGGATAAAAAACTAACCAATAGAGAGGCAGATTTGAAATTTTACACATAGAAAGAAAAAATACTATAGATTCTGAAACTAAACTTAGTTTTTTTATTGCATCTGTGAAAATTGGTGATATTCATAAAAGTTCGAACCAATGTCCGTAATATATGGAATTTTGGAATCTCAAATTTTAAAGTTGAAAATTTTCAAAGGAAAACAATAAAAAATTATGAAAATATCTTTTTATTATCGGTTGAAATATTAAAAAAAAAATTTTGGGCGCCAATCTAATTGATTTGTGATGTATTTAGAAACAATTGACAAAAAAAAACTATGATATATTTCAAAATCCGTCATTTCTTTCTTCTTGTGGTTTTAAGGAAATTAAACTCAAATTAAACGTTATATTTGTTTTATTTTATAAGAAAAATTTAATAATCCTTCAGAGACTTTTTCTTTTATTTCTTTGGGAGATGTCTTCGAGTTTCTTCTAAAATTTCCTGGATTCGGCAGTAAAAGATGTCACGTTCCAAGATAAAACTTGTTCCAAAAGACAAAACGATATGTTAAAAGTAAAAGTATTCGGTCCCAAATGAGAAAAAAATTGCTCGTTCCAAAAAAGACGTTCAGTCCCAGAAAAAAACTGTTCTGTACAAAATTTATTCCCAAAAAAAAAATGTTCTGTCCAAAAAACCCCTATATGATACAAGCGATATAAAAGTCAATTATTCTGACTGAAGGGGCAAAGAATTGTTAACATAGGAAAGATATTTTATAGTAATACCAACGGTGTGTATTACAACCACAAATTTTGTTGAAAACTTATATTCACATTGAAGCTGAAGAAAGTACAGTTTTGGAACTATATGAATATATTTACTCGTATATAAATGGAACTGAGGAATATCAAGATTTTCAATGCAAATCTCTCCTAATGTACTTAAGAGTAATTGTTAAAAATATACGTAAAATCAGTTTTTCTAAAGAATTAGTTACTTTACAGACTTGTTCTTAGCCTACCATGTAAAATTTGATTTTAAATCAAGAACATAAAAGAATGAAAATTGCGATAAACAAAACACGCTCATTATTGAATGGAGTAAAGAAGGTTTTAAATTTTCAGTTCAGCTAATTATTTATTTTTATTGATTTATGGATAAGTAAATATTGATAGTTAAATGATAGTTTTTTATGGATATAGAACAAGTACAATACCAAATCCTTTAAGAGCGAGCGTTCACGAAAATAACCATTCGCGTTGGATTTGAATTGCCGAAGATTATGTTCCCTGGGAAACACGGTTTCAAGGTGACGATCTTCTCCAGATAAAAGAGTTCTTAAAAAAAATATTGTAGTTGATAATTTTTAAAATAACGAAAATTATATTTATTAGAGAGATTTTAAGCCCTTTAAAAAATCTCCTTATTTTGGCGTTGTTGTGGTTATTTTTGCTAACCATAAAAATAAGCACGGTAATGAAATTAAGACATGTTAAACCCTAACTTTAAACTTCACAAAGTGACAGGCGATAGTTATTTTCTTTTGGTTTTTCTAAACTCTGAATTTCTGGTGTTTTGTTGTGTATTAAAATTGAAAGAATATGTATATATATTGTTATGATATTCTGCATTTGGAATTTTTATAACTTGTTAGACATCGAAAATAAATTTCTGTTTACTAATTTAAATTTAAAACTCGCCTCAGCTGTACTCAAATATTTTTTTATATGGGTTTTTTTATTTATCTATTTTTTTTTTTATAAGTAATTTTGAACATTGACTCTTTCTCTGAGTTGGGATCACTTCCACTGTTAATAATTTTGGTTTACAGATAAAATTTATTTGATGAATTTTATAACAATTTTTTTTTTATATTATCAAAGTATCATCTGATAATATAATATCGTGATTCAAATTTAAATTTGTGGATAAATTGTATATAAAGATATTTCTATGGTTTACTATTTTATAATTGAATTGTTTATTATTTAAATAATCAAATATAACAAACTTTTACACAAATTACTTTAACTTCATACATAAAAACTTAAATTACCCTTTCATTCACTGATGCATTCCTTACTAAATATAACTTAAAATCTAACTACAATGACATTCCTGTCCGTTGATTGACAGGTATGTTTATACGGAAAATAATCCATTAATATGGTACAATACCTTAAAAACTAATAAAGACAACTCACTGTCTATTCAGTTCTTGTTTTTTTCTGTTGTATAACCATTTTACTGCACTTCCAATTTCTAATCACTGCTCTACCAAAGTCTCTATATGTAATCTTCCCAAAAAAACCAATTGAAATACCCCAAGTTGAACTAAACTTCCATCATAACACTGGCGTTGTATTTTAAATTACAATTATTTAATTTATTTGATTATTTAACACATATTTATCAATCTTCAATATTCTTTGACAACCTTCTTGTCAAAAGAAACCAAACAAAACTCCCCTCTTTTTTTTTCTTATTTCCCTGGAAATAATTACACAGGGTGTTTTTTTTATTACAATATATAGGTATATATTTAATTTTGAAATGGAGAATGTTTTGGAAAATGTTATCAATATATAAGAGATCGTAATGCGGATTTAATAAGGTAGGCTATAAGAGATATTTTCCATGTGCCTGAGATTGGGCTAGTGGAAATCCCAGAATTTCCTATAGAGGATAAGTTTGTGAAACCATATTTCAGGTTCGAAAGGCTGGAAATATTTAGATTAGCAAGGATTCTTCGAATTCCTAATAATATCAGGACAAGATAAGGACTATTCACACACCAAAAAAGTATTCACAAAGTATACACAATTACAATATGTTTTCGCAGGCCAACGTCAAATCTGACAGAACTCTAACAGTAGTTAGGTTATGTTTTTCTCAAGAATCTAATATCACTTCTGCGCGTTGTCAGATACTCAATTTAAATTTTACAATCACGACATTGCAAAAAAATTAAACATGATATTTGCACATTGAACAATATTTTTACGATATTAAGAAAAAATATAACAAATACTCCGTAGGCTAAAGAAACAGATATTTTTTTAAATAGTTTAATGTTAAATATTTTAATCAGCACATGCATCTCCTTTTTCAAAATTATTAAATGTTCTCGAAAATCTGAAACGTGTGGCAACGGTGCTTTGATACGCATAACGATAGACATAACCACTCTCTATCTTTAATCACTGATAATCTGATGCGAAACTCTTGCGTTTTATGAATGAAATGACAATATAGTCGCTATGACCTTCAAATTGACGGCCACCCTCACTTTGCCATAAGACGCAATGTAAATCTGTCAGTGAGGGTGACACGACCTGATTGGCTGAAATTGATGAATTGCATCCACTCTTTCCTTTAAGATGGATTGAAAAGGGATAATGATAAAATGGGTTCGACCTGTTCGACTCTCGTAATTTTGAATGAAATTACATTTTGTTACTACATAACCTTAAAAGCTTTGAACTGGTTTATTTACTTTTTCTTTTAGAAATAACATCAATATTTTTTTAAATGAATTGTGTTTAGATAAAATTGCTTCTATAATAAAAAATATCGATGATACAGTCTACAATTAATTTTAACATTTGTAATGAATTTAAAAGTTATACTATTAAATGGAACTTTCATTTTCGTTTTTTATGTTCTAGTTTTTCTTTTATTAAATTTATAAGGTCCATGTAGGCAAAATAAAAAATCACTTTTTTAAAATCTCCAAAAATGCACTTCAGATATTAACATCGCAAGGCACAGCAACGCATAAAATGCAAGCCGTATTTTACGCTTTTCTTGTTTACAATGACAGTAAAATCGTAAAATCTGTCAAAGATTTTGGCCAATTAGAACCAATTATTCAAATGCAAGGGCGGAGCCAAAATAAAAATTTAGCGGCAATTTCGAGGTCACAGATGTCAAAATCTCAGTTTCGCATCTACTCATTAGAGGAAATATCTAAGCTTTAATATTCCGTAGGTAACGGAATCGTTTATCGTTATTAAAGTTAAAGGAACGGCAAACTTCCGTTGCGCATGCTCACAA
Source organism: Neocrepidodera transversa (assembly GCA_963243735.1). Classification (NCBI taxonomy): domain Eukaryota; kingdom Metazoa; phylum Arthropoda; class Insecta; order Coleoptera; family Chrysomelidae; genus Neocrepidodera; species Neocrepidodera transversa. The sequence continues at coordinate 17,210,904 of OY725337.1, read as the reverse complement.
TAACGATAAAGGAAGAAAAGCGAATAATTAAAGGGCTTAAAATCTCTCTATTACAAACTAAAAAATCGGTTGTGTCGCCCCAAAACGTCCCGACGAGTATCCACGAATACTTTTTCAGATATTTAATGTTAAAGTTTCAAATTTTGACATTTTTTTATTTTTGACAGGTGATAGTTGGAGAAATAATTTTAACTGTTCTGAATAGAGTTTTTCAAGTGCTTTCAAATGACATATTGCATGTCCAATTCCGTGACATATTGCATCTGTAATTTTTTGATAGTGATACTTCCGTTTGACAGATGTCGTACAATGGGTTCTTCTGAGGGGTAACCCAAACCCCTATACTAAATTTCAGCTCAATTGGATTAAACATGTGGCCTCTATCTTAGAAGAATACACACACAGACCGACAGACAGACTTCCATCTGGAGATGGTCTTAATCGTCTCAGGGCACCCGAAAATGGATATTTCCGTTTTCATCTCGAAATTTTTTTTTAGCTCGTTCACAATACTTTCCCTTCTCGGAGGTGGGTCGGGAAAGTAAAAGACAAGATTATAAGGTAAAATCAAAAGTGTCTCGTATATATTTATAGTAAGTACTATTTAAAAAAAATCAACAGTAGCTGTAAAACCAATAAAACTACTACTTAAGCTCCTGCTACTTATCTTGAGTAACAAGGCACTTCTAACAATTCCAATCAAATTTAAGCATCTTTCAGCCCTGTGAAAATCTGTACCCGATAGGCGATTTAATGTTTATCCTTAACACTCGATGGTTAGCAAATCAAGGCCGTTGTCCTATTATTAATGAAGGCTCAATACGCATCAGATAAGAGAATGGACAAGTCGACCCCCGAGGTAGTGCATCTCATTAAAATTATCTCGGGATGTGATTGTGATTGGCCAAGTAAAAATGTAACATAACGTGTGGGTACTTAAGTTATCAACTGTACTGAAATCTATTTAAAGACAGTACCTTTGGCGGTTTTGATATTTTGCTTCATTATTAAAATAATAATAAGGTAATAATAAAAAATTTTGATAAATACATTTTTTGAATATTTCATTTTAAACAGATTGAGAATAGAAAATAATGTGATATTTTCACTTTCATGTCCCTACATAGTTATTTAGTATTTCCCAGAAAGTAAAACGCAAAATATCCTTAAATAGTTACGGTCGTTGGATTTGATTCTCTTCTTGGAATTTCTTGTTAAGTTATAGGACGCATTGGCTGCCATACCAGTAATATATTCAAAATAAATGACTGCCGTTTGTAAGTACCTAGTACCTTGTGGGGTTGACATCCGTTCTGTAAATTATCGTACAATAGTACTCACAATATTGTTATTTATTACGAAATTATTGTTAGAAATGGTCACGTAATATGACTTAGTGTTGAGGATGTGCTGTTTGTTAGAATGAAACGCGGTTTAAGGGATATAAAAATTAATATTTTGGTTTGTTGGTATTCTCGTTTAGTCGTATTATTTATGTTTCCGCAAATAGCCCTGTGAAAAATTACCTCTAAAATTTTTTTAGTGGTGTGACAACCATTAAGAGGCTTTTATTTTTCTATTTTTACCCTTTTTTTATTCTTTTCAATTTTTTCATATTTTTCGCTATTTTTTTTACGTTTTCCTAATTATCTAATTTTTTTCTATTTTCCCCTATTATTTCCTATTTGTTTCATATTTTTTTCCACATTTGCCTATATTATTCCAATTTACCTAGTTTTCTCTATTTTTTTATTTATTGCTATTTTTTCCTATTTTTCCGTATTGTTTATGGTTGCTTTGTTTCTCTATTTTTATCTAATCTTCCCTATTTTTTTCTTTTTTCCATTTTTTACTATTTCTTACTATTTTTTCGATTTTTCCCCATTTTGCTTATTTTTTTCCTGTTTTATGAATTTTAGCTTATTTTATTCCATTTTTTCCCAATTTTTCCTATTTTTTTTATTAGGTACTCTCCATTTTTTTACGATTTTCTATTTTTAATTTTTTTTCATGTTTCCTATATTTCCCTATCTTTACAAATTATTCCTGTTTTTTTATTTATTTGCTCTATTTTTTCCGTTTTTTTCCAATTATTTGTTATTGTTTTCTCATTTAACTATTTTTCCCATTTCTTCCCATTTTTCCTTTTTCTATCTTTCTGTTTTTACTATTTTTTCTTGGTTTTTCCCTGTTTTTCCTGTTATCCCTGTTTTTTTCTATTCATTATTTTTTCTATTCTTTTCTTAATTTTTATGGTTAGAATTTGAACCCAAGTCTTCGCGAGTCTTGCTTTTATACCACTCGGCTACTATACCAATAAAAATAAATAGTCTTATATTTGAGATAAACAATGAATGTTATATTATATTCAATTTAATTTATTGTAACACATATTATATATTAATTTTATTATTCTGCATACTTCCTATATATAAACTTTAACTGTGTAAAATCTCACACTCCTCTGTTCGCGCATTACTCTTAAAAATGGGTCCGAAGTTTCTCTTTGCGTATTAATATATAGATAATAAAAAAATAATAAAGTCATTATTAAATATAAAAAAAAATTGAACTTTAAAATCCCAAGATAATTTCATTTAAATTACCCAATCAAGATTTCATGAAAAAATCTAAACTTGGAAAAAATAAAGCAGAAAAATGAATGTGTAAAAATGCAGTACAACAAAAGGGAAGAATTATAGATCAAAAAGGAAAACACGTTAAAAAAAAGAGTTATTTTATTTAATTTAAAATTTGGTAGGTATATACCGGTTGATCCAACCTAATATATGATACCAAATAATGTTGGGCAGCGGTTTTTATCACCAACCTCCTGTTAGTATATCTTAATTTCAGACTCGCTTGATATCTCTTCTTAATTTCTTCTCAGGATCTCCCTCTCCTCTTAGTATTACGGAGCGCCGACCATCGCTTCGACCATAATATCGCACCATCACAAAAAAAATTAACACACATTTAAGGTGGTCAACATTGCTCGTATTTCTGCTTGCGCTTGGGCTTTTGCTCGTACTTCCTATACTTGTGATTGTGCTTTGGCTGCTCGTCTAGATTTCTGTACTCGCAAACAAGTTGTCAAGTTCGCTGTTCAGTTGGTTCCGACAAAGTATTCGTCATTTTTTGACTTTCTCTTCTAAATGAAGCCAACGCCAATGCAATTTTTTTTCTTTAAGTCAGCTACTGGTATGTTCATAGCATCTTTAATTTCTATCCATACGTCATTTTTATTATTATTTAGTTGATAGTGGTTGTGTTGGAAATCCCAAAAAACTGAGTATATTTCTTTCATATAACCCGATTAATTTTATGACTTTTTCATCAGTCTAATCCATATCTAAACACGTAAATTTGTAAAATTTCGCACGAATACCACGATACCACGAAAACAAAATTTTTTGTTTGTTCGTGACGTTCGCTTTTGTATTCCGCTCGTACTCGTACTGCTCGTGAGCAATGTGGACCCACCTTTGATTTGTGTAACATCGGAGCGCCGACCATCGCTCCGTGGAGTAAAACCGAGCTTAGTGTTTTTTGGATCCTCGAATTGAGTACAATATATTTTATTTAACTGATGTACCTTCATAATTTGACACTCTTTATACAGGAACCACTTATTGGTACTTGAAATCGGAATATTATCTCCTTCACTTGAAGAAGAGGATGCAGAGAAATCCATGTTTGTGAAATAATCGTTTTCGCTTAACTAGTGCAAAATTGCGGTACTCCGAGCCTCAATGTAACAACCAGTGCGTGTGAGTCGCAGCGAGGGTGAGGGCAAGGGTCCAGGGTACTATGTTATGGTCGAAGGTCTATGATTCCTGTTGTGTCCATACTTAGAGCTAGATCAAGCCAAAGTGAATCGAGCGAAGCAATTTCAATTGTACCGGAATCCAGAACCGTTAATCTAACCGTCGCCAACCTAGAAGACCGTCTGACACCGCCGAGTAAAGACCTCCGGATTTTATTTTGGTAATTGAATAAAAAAGAAACTTCCGTACTCAAATTTATTAAAATATATACCTGATCGTCTAGTATTGTTGTTAGGACCAACGTTTTGTTTAATAATCGTAGTAATAATAATAGCATTATTATTAATAATTGTAATAACCCCAGAAATTCTTTTAAAGTTTGGTGACAAGTGAAAACATAAATCAAAACACAAAAATCTCAAGAAAATATTTATTCACTAAGAAAATTTACTGAAGAATGATGGCACTATTTGGCATAAAAGGTATAGGGAAACCTAACCACCATCATAATGACTGTATTAATTATAAATTAAGCAATTGCATTGACAATAAATAAATTGTAAATAGCCTTTTTGGAGCTTATAAAAACTACATTCAACGAATACCCACCCCCAGGACATTTATCAACGAATATGTACAAAAAGTTCTTAAATATCGTAAATGTCATGTGCAATGTCTCTCTCTCTGCATTATTGGCAATATTGCTCTTTTAATGGATATCTCAGGTACCATCTTTTATTATTGTTGTTTGGATATCAGTGATATCATCTTTTGTATGGACAAACCTACTAGATTACGACCTGAATACTCGTAGGACCATAATTTAGAAAAAGATAATGCGATTGACATAGTACGCATCTGCGTAACACTGACAATATATTCTAGAAAAATATATGAAAAAAGTTATTATTTAGAATGGTATAATTAACTGATAAATGACACCCTCCCCGCGAACCCCCGAAAGATGGAAATCTTATAAGCTGGTTCAGTCGATACGGATTTAACCTTTGGCTCAGGGACTATAATAAGTTGGTGAATTAAAATATGAAAAAACTTATTTTGATTTATTTTTCCGAAGACAAAATAAATCCAGACGTAGAGAAGAAATTGTCGTTTACGATGAGACGTATAAAAATGAGTAGACGCCGAAATATTTAATGTCGGGGCGAAGATCGTAGCGTCGTCGAATGGCGTCGAATATTGAAACTTCTGCTAATGGCGTTCGTAGTTTAATTTGTGCGAAAGTACTGGGTTTTGATGAAGTAAAACCTAACTGTTTGTCGAAACTATTGGCGTCGGCGTCTCGACGCTAGATACAAGATTTTCGGTGACGATGTTAGTAGTTTGAAATTTGATCGGTTGTAGAAACATGTACCTACGGACAGACGAATGTCTTTTTGAAAAACTACTTGACTTCGATAACTAGATAAACAGACCACATTAAATATAATATGTTTTGATTATCTCTTTAAAATTCTTGGAAATCAACTTAATAAGACGAGGCAAAATACCATTAGAAATTGTTAAAAAAAATAAAAATAAAATACCGGGGGTTGGTTTGTCACAGTTGTAAGTGGTAAAATTTTAGCAGCAAATACCCAGATACCCAATCCAATAGAACAAATAAAGACCGTCCTTCTGGCCGCCAGTAATTGTGGTCGATACATGTGGATTATTTTTTCTCTACTGAAGCTGCCCGTGTAAGCTGCCCGTGTAGGCAAACGTCTATAAACGGAAGGTGGTGCCCGAGGCAAACTGAAACCTGGACTAAGGGGCCAAAATACCACTTGATGAAGTATAGAGCGTTACAATATTGTTTTGTACAATTTTTTTGTAATTTTGTTGAAACCCATTTTCTTCAAATTACGGAGGTGTTTATCAAGGTTCGATATTTTTATATGGATTGAATGCTAATTAATTAATAAATTTAAAACTATTAAATAATATAAATATTAAGAAAGTATTTGGTTAGATCATTTTTTAAATTGTTCATTTTCTTTAGTAGTGGAAATCTTAAAGAATTCCGCAATCTTTTTTTTTACTTCGTTTTGCACATTATCCTTTCTTTTTATTATTAGTAGTTCAACTTTTTCGCACGAGTTCCCTTTATCCAATAAAACTTTTCCACTTAGTACATTAATTGTGTTGGAGATAAACAGAATTACGTGTAAAAATTTAATTAGATAACAAAATCAATTCCAATTTCGGAAACAGGCACTCAAATCCTGAAAGTTCGCGACCCACAAGCAGTTAGACAACTTCTTTCAGGTCAACTTTCTCAATTTTCGGGATCTAAAATCCGTAGGAGTTAAAAAGAATGTTTTTAGTTTTTTCGTAGACTAATTGGCTCGGTTCTCGTTTTACTTTTTTTTCTGCATTGCACCATTTTCTTAGGATACAAACTGAATTTTATACGGTTTAAAACAAAATTCGATTTGTATCTAAACATACTTTTATTTTATACAGGAAGATCCAAAGTTAAAGTAGAATATGAAAATTTCTAACCCATATTGTTTTAAAACTGCAAATAACAATAACAACATGCTAATCAGATTTTTAATTTTTATTTACTGATAATATGAGCTAAAAGATATATTATTCCGTAGCAGAAGTATAGTGTCCATACCTTTTTCCGGTTTTTATTTACTTGGATATTTTATATGGTTGGGAGTTATAACATCGTCGCAGCAGATATTCCGGAACTCAGTCATGAGAGCCAGTAAAGTCTGTCCTACTGGTCGACACGGGATTGGTCGAGGCCATAACGACCCCTGGAGTATTTCTTTCTCCACTGACGCTGCCAGTGCAGTGGGCTTCACACTATAAACGGAAGGTGGCGTAGAGGCAATTCGAAACATGGACTATGGAGCCAAAAAACAGCTTGACGATGCAAAGAGCGTTACAACAGATATATTAATCTATTCTTTTAGTACTATAATAATTATATTTCTGTATCCCATTCCTCAGTTAAACTATATTATCTATAAAACATTATTAATTCAATTAGAGTAACAATGAAATTAATCTCCTGCTGTTTTTCTTGGGTTCAAATTTTAACTGTCTATCTTGGCTAAAATCATTAAGAGTAATAGTTAATTGAACCCAATTAGGTAAAATGTAACGATTTAAAAATTTAATTTGATAAAATACAGAGTTGAAAAGTAAAATTAATCAAAACTGCCACCCAGTCTAACAGTAAACCTATTCTAGTGTGTGAACGGAAGGCAAAACGGCAATTTTTTTTATAATTAACATTACGTAATGCCACAAATCATTGATTAGTTAATTAGGTTATTGTTTTATAACAATGAATAAGCTTCTCATTGAAAATATATAAATATTAAGAGATAAAAAGTACCCATTATCAGTTAGAGAAGATCAAGATAAAAGGTGCACCGGAGGTCAATAACTTTTTTGTTCACAATTAATTATTTTACAATGGAAAACTAAGCACACAGCTTGACTTGAAGCAAATAAATAAGAATGATTTAAGGCAGTTATAAAAAAATTATTTAATACAATGGAGACGAGCACACACATTACACATATGGCAAATAAACTGATCAAGTTTAACGGAACAAATATAAAGATGATATGCAAAAATTATTCTTGAAATCATAAATATACACAATAGAATTTAAATTTATTAATGAAAACTATTTTTCAATCAATCAATCAGTCAATTAATCTTTATTTGTAATAAGATATCCTGATTGGAATTAAATATACACTAAATAAAAAATAATAAAAATAAGTAGGGGAGTGGGGTATGTAAATTATTAGTTATAACATCATGTGTAGACTGACTCTAGGAAACAATTTTTTGTTGTAATGAATTACATAGGTTTTTTTCGATATCATTACAAATAACACAACGATTTTTATTATCATAGGCATCATCATATTCATCATCATTGCATAGTTCTGTTTGACTTACATCTACATTTTCTGACGATAAACTCTCTATGATAATTTGTTTTTTGTGTCTGGGTCTCTTAGTTTGGGTTCGAGTTTCAGTACAGTTTTTTTTTATCCGTCATCAAAATTTTGTGATAAAAAACTTGTTTCTTCACTTTGTCCTTCTTACTGAATTCTGCTTTCTTTCCGGTATTATTCTTTTCATGCGATCTGGTTTCCTTTGTTTTATGGATATTTTTTTCATTTGCATTTAAAGTATTGGAGATATCTCTAAAAGTATATCAAAGATATTCATAAGATCATCGCCCCATTTTGATCAATCCGGTGTTGGATCAGGAGAGTTCTTTTTGTGGAATTTTTTGGTATTCTGATTCGTATGATATGACATTTTTTGAAGCATCGTTTTCCTTATTTCCTTCTGGCGTAATTTTTCCATTAGTAATGGTTCTCCGCTCTGAAACTACACGCGTCACTGGGGTAGGATCGAATACAAAATCTTCATCAGTAAAAATATCTGGTTGATATGGAAGAATTCCTGTTTATTTGAATCCTGATATTCCTTTTACAATAGAAGCCATCTTACAGTAACCGTATTGCACTGAATTATTGGACTTCATGTAAACATCACATGTAATATAATAGGCTTTTTTAGAGGATCAAAAAAAGTTACATCTAAAGGTTGCATGCGATGAGACCAATGTCAGGCAGTATAGTAACTTTATTTTTCTTGCAGTATTCGTAAGATTCAATAGTCTCGTGGTTCGGATGATTGTTGAGCACAAGCAGTACTGGTTTATCATTTCTAGGCTTTGTGAACTGTCTAAAATGTTTAAGCTATAGTAGAACGTTTGTATAACCATTGAATGTAACATGATATTCAGCATCTGGAGGACCGAGTATCTTTTGAAAGTAGTGGTGAAAATCTCTATCTGGGAAATATAAATAGTGGGGGCACGAAAGAGCTCATGCGCCAGATTACCGTAATATTTTTTCCACGCTTCCAACTAGTTGCTGAACCGACCCATTTTTGTCCTTTTTTTGCTAGTATTGTTCCGAATTCTTGTACTCTCGTTATTAAAAATGTTAGATTTCTCAAACTTATATTTATTCATCACGGTATTGAGATTTGTGAAAAAACGGGCCACTTCTGATTTGTTAAATCCTTTGTTGCGATATATGCTTCTAGTTTTTGTCATAAAAAACCTTCTAACCAATATTTACCAGCTAAATGTTTTCTTTATTGAATAGATGATCTATTTTTAGATTATCTGCACATTTATAGGCTGGGCGATAAAACTGATATCTTGCAAAGCTGTAAAACATATTAGAAAGTGTAATCAAATATGCTACCATTTCGCATTCTTCGTGAATACTGTTTTTATTAAGTTTCACAGGGCATTGGAGTGCAGCTTTTTTCATCCGTTTCTGCAATATTTGATATGGAATACCACCCCCAGCTGCAGATTTGCATGGTTTGATATGGAATAGCACCCCGAGATGCAGATTTGCTTATACCTCCGAACCGCCCTTTGCAGACTTTCTACCGTCCAAGAGGCCTTTTCAGTTTTTGGTCTATATAATCTAGGCATATGTAAAAGATTTGATATCTTAATTAAAAAAACTAATGCCGATCATGGGTTAATGACTTCTATTACCCCAGATAGTATGGCTCCTAATACCCAATCAAAATTGAAAATCGTTAGTGAAAACATCCAAACAAAAAAATGAATAGAACATAACAATCTGCATACCTCCAGAAGTATATAAAAACAACAATAAAAACAATCAAGCTCACCGAATTTACACGTGACACTACTGTGAGTTTATCAAAAATAACAAGTGCCTTCCTAGACTGTTTGAATGGAACTAAATGGTTCGCATCGGTACGCAGAGTTGCCAATGGCCTTCGACGTTATTCTGCGTTGCACGACTGGCGATTCCCCAAAATTCCCCACATTATATATTTTACAACTTACAACGCGCGTGCGCCAAATTACACTTTTCTGCAAGTATTAGGAGGGGATGCATTAAAACAAATAAGTAAATTTCTTAAAACTATGTTTAAATTAAAACGTTAACCGCCTTGACGGTCGCTAGGGACAGCCAAGTCACCCCTAGAAAGGCATGTTGTTTTAATTTTTTTGTCCAAATGTAGTGTCTAGCAAACCTAGAGGACGTTTTAAGAAAAATTAATCAATAATTGTGTCACTTACCTACCTACCTTATTTAGTAGAAGAAATCCTGGATTCCCCACAAAATCCTCACAGCAGTTACACCCCACAAAATTCCCCACAGTCGATGAAATTCCCCACATTTTGGGGAATTCCCCACAGATTGGCAACGCTGTCGGTACGGACAGCTTCTGTGCTTTACGGTCAACTGTAGGGTGCGTTCACAATATTAGTAAAGCTATAAACACAATGAAAAACTTATGCTATAAGCAATAGGTTTTATGATTTATGAAATAAATTAAACCAATTAGAATGGATTATTTTTTCGAATGACATTTATAATTTAAAAAGAATCTAACCTCATTTCCGTTTTATTTTCGTTTCCCTCCACTTTATTTAATTTCTATTTCATAATTTGCGAGTTTGCACATTATAGGTACATAACAATTATGTCTTATCAACAATGGACTTTATCGAGTCGGAAAATACAGTCAATTGTGTTCAAAATTCAGATGAACTTTTAATTCAATAACAAATTTATTTGTTTAGTTTATATACGTCATACATGTCAATTTCAATCAATCGTCTTGGACACACCTTTCAATCAACGCCATTGGTCAAATTTATGTTTTAATTTTTTGTGGTCTTGCACCTTGCTATTACTTATTTTATAAAACCTAAAACTTATTGCTTATTTCATAAAATTTTGATTGTGTCTCTTCCTTAACGTACTCAAAAAGCATGTATAAATTGTTCAACCACTAAACAACACCTCCAGCGTCCCCACTTCTATAATTTTCCCTTTATTCTTTTATTACCCACTTCTCTAAATTTTAACGTAGCGGTCGTTTTAGTTGTTGCACAAAGTTTATATTGGGGTGGCTCTCATTACCCACTGGCTCCCTTTACCCTCCGCTCCCCTATAATAAAAATGTGCAATTTATGTCATACGACTAAATAATTAAGTATTATCTGTATAAATTCGTATTAAAACCTTTAAATATTAAATGTTTTAAATTTACTAAAGTTTGTAACAGACCGTGTATCATTCTGTAAATATAAACGATTGTCGAATAATTAAGATTTTTCAAATTATACCCACTCTAATGTATGGAAGCATTAAACTTATTTTAGCCAGCTAATATATTTTCCAATTCATAATATTCACTAGTCTTGGTATTAGAATACGATCATCAGTAAATTAAAATACATTAACAAATTTTTATTTATTAAATAAACATAAACGTTTATCTATAAATTTTAAATATAATCTATTTAGATATTATTGTCATTAACAACTGTTTTAAATGGTGAAAAGATATCCGCACCTAAATACTTTAAAAACTTTTGCAAATGGATTCTGTTAAACGTATTTACGATTAAGATTTAATGGTCTTCCAGACAATTTAACTCTTATAGGAAATCGGTAAATTTTCGTTGGAATCCATTTTAATTTTCTTGAAAATTCCTTGATGATTTTAAATCTGCTACCAGGTATTTTATTTATAAGTATTTTTATGTTAAAAGTTCTGTCATTATAAAAATTATTTCCAATTCACTACCTTTTTTTTTGAATTGACTTAAAATTAATTTTATAATATTTGCCTTTGGACGAAAGTGATTATTAAAATCATTGGTTCCTACTAATTAAAAAATTAGTTTAACACTAATAATTAATAAATTTTCGATCAATTATCGATCTTTCAGACAAAAAAGTCTGCTCAGCAGCAATCCTAAGTGTTGCTCAGTTTTTTGATTAGGTGTGGCACAACGGCGTCATTCATAAATAAAATAATAACAACATGAGGTATAGGTATAGATCTTATCTTCATATAGCACCAGGTTTTTTTTAATCAAACAGTGTCAGTATTTTTAATAACAACTCAAAGTAATGAATCGAAATCACATCTTTTTTATTGTTGATAACTTGAAATAAAATATTTCTTTAGGATGCCTTTTAAGGTAATGAAATAATCACTCTGCATAGCAACAACCAAATATTTTTGGATAGTTTTTATTACAACTCATCTTCAATGTTCTTAGCGTTGTTCAGATCATATTCCGAAAAATGGTGTTTGGTATGAGATAAGACCAAAATACATTTATCCACTATTATTTTATTGATAATGAATGATAAGCTGTCAATATCCAGATAGCACAGGACAGGACGTCTTCGGGAAGTCCAGTTTATGACCTTTAAATCCAAATAGCTGCAAATAGTACATCTTTAGGACGTCGTCAGGATGTCCCATAATAGAACGTCTTCGGGACATTAAGTTTATGACCATTCTTATTCCAAATGTCCGAGGCTACAAATAGTACATCTTCAGGACGTCTAGAATTCAAACTACGACCACAGGTACGATACTTCTTCAGAAGATTTGTTTCTGCAGAAGCCTCAATATGAACTGGGATTATCAGAAGTGAGACTTACAGCAATACCTGAGTGAATTGGTAGATGTAGGACTGATACTTAGAATAATGAATTATTATGTATACCTGGGTAAAGACATAAATCATTCAAAAAACGTTATACCAGAGTTTAATTAACAAAGATAGATTTTGGCAGTGGCTACGACACCGAAATCTGTTTTGGTAATTTATACCAACAACCTAGAACTCGGCACTCTAGTTTGTCTTTCTCAAAATGTCTTAATATTAATTTGAAAAAACACAGTAGCGAAAAAATTTAAACTTGTAACTGTTTATATGCATTAGTCACTTAAAATAGTAGAGGCTAATCCGGATGATTTATTTGGCACTATTTCCAATAGCCAACCACGTCCACCAAACGACAATGAAAGAGAAAATCGAGTGATTCCTTTTGTTTCCAAAAACGCACTTAGAAATGGTAAGTTCCAAATTGTTTTTGGCAATGATAGAAGACTTAACACAAATAGTACACCAACATATCCAAGCTAATCGCCTCTTTTGCTAACGAGAGGAAACACGAGAACATTAAACAGATACACAATTCAGTTAACTTTTTCTTCAAATCATCTATCCTAATGCTGACATCTCTATCCTGGGTGATTTTAATATCCACAAAATTAACTGGGTTAAACATTTAAATGCAATTGCGGATTTATTCAGCTTGTTGATGAACCATCACGGATTTCAGATCGTATTAAAGAGTTCGACAATCTCCTAGACCTCTTTTTGACAACACATCCTGAGTATCAATTAGTACCAACAAGGCGCAAAATTTGGCACTATAAATCAGCCTAGTGAAAGGAGCTTAAAGAACATTTTCGTTCTTTTCCCTTGTTGAAGTTCACTTCCGTACGGATCATCTATCGATCTACGCTAAGTAGAACTTCAAGGTCATTTTGACTGGCATGGAGACTAAGATTTGTTGTGACAAAAAATGTCCTTCCAATGAAAATTCTTGGTGTGATCAAAGATGTAAAAAAGCTGTCGCTTCCAAAAATATTGCCTACCTCTAATAGTGCAAAAACTTAGTTTCGAAAATCAGAACAATTTTGTTACAGCTCGAAATCAATGTAAACAAAAAAGTAAGAAAGCACATAACCAGAGAATTATAAGCAAATTTCTTGCCACTCCCAACTGTTCCAGAACCTTGTGGTAGGTAACTCAGTCAAAATTTTACTACATCTACCATTCCACCATTCACAGAACTATTGCAATGACATCGACTGAAAAATCCAACCTTCTTAGTGAACTATTTTCTAGAAATTAAATTCAAAGTAATTCATCTCAAATATGATTCAAATTTTTAAGAAATAAAACACAAAGTCGTGTACAACAACCAGAAACTCGTCAGTCAACTTTGAGGGACACCACCTAATTTTTCTCGATCTCGATCAACATTTCCCGATATTGTTTTGAAAGCTACTGGTCCTGATGAAATACCTGTCATCGTTCTTAAATATTGTGCCAGAACGATGACACATATCTTTTATAGGCTTTTCAATATATCCTATAATTTTTCTTCTTCCACCTAACCAACTAAAATTGACAGGATCACGAACAGCACTGTTCGAGAGCATTACTTGGAAACAAGCAGAGGAAAGAAATGTCTATTTAAATACCTCTAGGTGAAAGAAAAAGTAAGTAAATTTTAATTTTATTGCTAGTTGTTTTATTTTTAGTAATTCTATATTCTCTTTCCTGATGAAAATCGTGTAGAATTAATTTCCCAACTAATCTTACAATCATTTTAAAACATTTTACTAATATATAATTCTTCAATTTCAACATCTACTTTAATTAATCTTTAATAAACTCCTCCACTTTCTACATTTTTGTTCATTTTTTATTAATTTACCGTTTGTGTACCACAAACAGATGCGGTAGAACTAGACCTAGAAATCTAGACATTTAAAAAAATTCAATGCATGCCATCGAAAACATGTGTAAACAGTTAGAATCCTTATTTTTGCATAACCGTTTATTAAATTGAACATACACGATGTCTCTCAACAGTTACAAGCACGTGGAGACTAGACTAGTAGAAAGAGGTTCGGTATGATAATATAGGAGGACCGAGATTAATATTTAATATCGGTCTTGTTGGATTTTTTTCCTATTTTAACATGTATAATTACTCTAAATTTATATTCTTTCAGTGAGAGCCAGTTATTTTTTTAGTTTTTTGCTTTTTGAACATTTTTATTCAATACTCCAGTTACATCCTGTACCAAATTGTTTTGTTGATCGAATCAATACATTGATTGAAATACCATCAGTTGAATGTAGATACATTCCTAGTAGTATAATTGCTGAAGCCGTTCAAGTTATTACCGAGCAGAATAATTGCGAAATTATTGATCTTCTATCAGAATGTGGTTACATATTAACTGTTTGTTGGATTAATATAGTTTTGCGTATTTAGCTAATGAGATACGAAAAGAAACGAATAAATAAGGTGAGGTTTTGGTTACGGTACTGATTCATATATATATGAGGTGTGCCACTTAATGCTACTTTGGCTGATTTCTTCGAAATATAATAGATATTTTAATTCTGTAAAATTTATGGTCATTATGATAAATCATGAGTTATAAAAAATTTTGTATATATATTTTTATGGGTAATTTAATACAGAATTAAATGTTAAATGTTCAGCAAAAAAATAATTAACTCGGTATACTATGACATGTGAATCAAAACAAAAGACTATCACGCGGCCAATTGTTGTTACAAAACGTGCAATCAATCAAAGTCGCGTAAAAAATAGTACCTCTAATCATCGAGTCGGTACTTCACCAACGGACTTCTTGGAACATCACCAATGAGCATCACCTTGACGTCGCGACGTGGTTACGAGGGACAAGGAGACAAAAAATACCGGTAGTTCGAAATTTGACAGCGACGGGCGAAGTCGGCTTCGAAGGAATCATTTTAATTAAGCTAGTGACGTTAAGTAATCAGAAAATAATTCTGTTTGAGTTAGGAATTTGGAACCTTTGGTTTTCAAGAATGCTGAAGAAAATGGTCACCACTAACCAAAACTACACTTTTTAACCACTCTACGTACGTTTTGCCAACTACGTTAGCATCATCATGTGTCCAAATTCTCAACTCAAACAGAAACAAATTATAATTAAAGAGAAATTGAAATATCTTATTATTTATTTAATATATTTTAGAGAATAGGCGGGAGGGAATGGCTTTTCTACTTTTTTTAGTGAAATATTTGTATTATTTGTCCTCCGCTTTCTTTAGGCATTAGTCTTCGTACGATGCACGCAGCCTACTCTTCTACTCCATATAAGTCTATTGGTATTGTTACCAAGTTACCAACCGTAGATCTCTACTTGCATTTTTATATTCATATCGCGAATTTAAACGTATAGGCCGCTTCTTTTTTATGGGCGTTGAGCTAGTTATTGGTACTTTAGATATTGGTCCGAGGTTAAAAAAAATTGGATCAGATTCTCTACAGATTTGAATGGAATCTCTCTGATAAACAACGACAACTTTTGCCCTAGTACCAGAAGTCTTGGGTTGTTCGGGATACCCCCACCTCTTCAGAGAAAGGCGCTGTACCTTCTTACCAACTATGGTAATCCTATGATGCACTAATTTCGTCTTGGTAAAACCGAGAACGAAATGCCCTGTGGCTTTTTTTTTTTTAATTTAAGGGAAGAAAATTGCATTGTAGTTTTTTTTTAAGTTCAAGATATTAAAAACGCATTGTTGCTTTTTCCAAATTTGAGAGAAGAAAAATGCCTTGTAGCTTTTACCTAACTTCAAGGGAATAAAATTGCATTGTTGCTTTTTTCTACGTTCAAGATATTAAAAATAAATTATTGCTTTTAGCAAATTCAAGAGAAGAAAATTGTATTGTTGCTTGTTTCTAAGTTCAAGATATTAAAAATGCATTGTTGCTTTTCCAATTTCTAGAGGGTAAAAACGAATTGTTGTTTTTAGCAAATTCAAGAGGAGAAAAATGCCGTGTTGCTTTTTTTTAAATTTAAAGGATGAAAATTGCATTGTTACTTTTTTCTCAAATGCATTGTCGCTTTTTCCAAGTTCTAGACAAAAAAATGCATTGTTGGGTTTAGCAAATTTTAGAGAGAAAAAATGCATTGTTGCTTTTAGCAAATTCGAGAGATGAAAAATTCCTTGTAGCTTTTATCTAAATTCAAGAGAAGAAAAATGCTTTGTCGTTTTTGCAACTTCAAGAGAAGAAAAATGCCTTGTTGCTTTTTTTTTATAAATTCAAAGGAAGAAAATTGCATTGTTGCATTTTTTTAAGTTAAAGATATCAAAATTGCATTGCTGCTTTTTCCAAATTCTGGACAAAAAAATGGATTGTTGCTTTTAGCAAATTCGAGAGATGAAAAATGCCATGTGTCTTTTTTTTGAATTCAAGAGAAGAAAATTGGTTTGTTGCTTTTTTCTAAGTTCAAGATATTAAAAATGCATTGTTTCTTTTCCAAAATTCAAGAGAAGAAAAATGCATTGTTATTTTTTGTAACTTCAAGAAAAGAAAAATGCCTTGTTGCATTTATTTTTAATAAATTCAAAGGAATAAAATTGCATTGTTGCATTTTTTTAAGTTAAAGATATCAAAATTGCATTGTTTTTCTTTCCAAATTCTAGAGGAGAAACATGGATTGTTGTTTTAAGCAAATTCAAGAGGAGAAAAATGCCGTGTTGCTTTTTTTTTATTCAAAGGACGAAAATTGCATTGTTGCTTTTTTCTCAAATGCATTGTTGCTTTCCAAGTTCTAGACAAAAAAAGGCATTGTTGATTTTAGCAAATTCTAGAGAAAAAAATGTATTGTTTTTAGCAAATTCAAGAGATAAAAAATGCCCTGTGGCTTTTTTTTAAATTCAGGGGAAGAAAATCGATTTATTGCTTTTTTCTACGTTCAAGATATTAAAAATGCATGTTTACTTTTCACAATTTGAGAGAAGGAAAATGCATTGTTGCTTCTCGAAATTCAAGAGAAGAAAAATGCATTGTTGTTTTTTGCAACTTCAAGAAAAGAAAAATGCCTTGTTGCATTTTTTTAAATTCAAAGGAAGAAAATTGCAATGTTGTTTTTATTTTAAGTTCAAGATATTAAAAATGCATTCTTGTTTTTTCAAAATTCTAGAGAAGAAAAATGCATTGTTGTTTTTATCAAATTCAAGAGAAGAAAAATGCCTTATGGCTTATTTTTAATTCAATGGAAAAAAAATTTAATGTTGATTTTTTCTATGTTCACGATATTCAAAATGCATTGTTGCTTTTTCCGAATTCTAGAGAAGAAAAATACATTATTTTTTTTAGCATATTCGAGAGAAGAAAAAATCCTTGTAGCTTTTATCTAAATTCAAGGGAATAAAATTGCATTGTTATTTTTTCTATGTTCAAGATAATAAAATTATAAAATTGCATTGTTGCTTTTTCCACATTCCAAAATTGCACTGTTGCTTTTTTTTCTAAGATCTCTTGACTCATTGATTTGTTGTGTTTTCTTTTTAAAAAGAATCTCGATTGAATCTGACTCTCTTGATGGATCATTATATATCCTGAATTAGCTCAAAAAAAGTGTCATTCTATTAACTATCTTTGGCGAACGAATGACCAAATAAACGATCCCAAAAATCGTCATTATCAAACGATATAACTCTCAACTTCATCCACGTTCTTCAATATCTTTATTAGGTAATAAAATACCCATAGGCAATATTTTAAACATAATATTTTACTAATTCGATATTTTATAATAGGTGGAAAACTAACGTTATATTAACAAAATATAGTTATTTCACTAAAAAAAATGAAATATCCTAAAAAAAAATTAATAATACATTATTCAGAGCAGGTCACGAAATAATTAGGTAATGAACACCATTAACTATAATGTCCCGTCCATTATTTGTTCAGTAAACACTAACCAGTCAGTGACTTCCTAGTTCGTTAAAATTTGTACCGTTTTCGTGAAAATCTCGCGGGTCCGCTATGCACATCAAGATCCGGTTACTGCCTACTTATTTTGCGACTAAATATTTATCATTACAACGATACTTTAATGAATGTCGGCGACCAATTAAAATGGACCGACTAATTAGCCTAACGAAGGCAATTGTAACTATTCAAATCATTTCAATTAGGAGGAAAAAATATACAGAATGAAGATCGTTTACATATTTTTTTATATTTGTTTTATCAGTTAACGTTCAAGATAAGTATACCGGGATTAACGTCGTTCTTTTGCTAAGTAAAATATTTGTAAGCACATACAGGGTGTTTTATACTTAAATGTACTGGAGATACTTTTTTCTAGGCGATTCCAAAAATCCCTATATAGTGAATCTCACCAATGTACCGCTCTTTGCGTCGTCCAGCAGTATTTTGGAGCTGGGTGCTACATTCCGTATAGCGTAAACGCCACTTGCACGGGCAGCTTCAGTGAGGAAAGAAATAATCCAGGGGTCGTATGGTATCGACCAGACTCCTAGCAGCCAAAGGGGCGGTCTTTACTAGACACGCTTAAACAGTAGTGCACCGTTTCGGGACTTCGGCCCATCGAGCGAACACTTTTTATGATGTGAGGCACTGGCTCTAAATACATGTCGAATAATATTATACATGATATGACGTAAATTTGTTTTTAATTTGCAGTGTAAAACAGTTTATCCCTTAAGAACTTGATTTTCAAGAGTCTTTGTGGGACGGGTATCAGAATGGCTTGTGCGATTCTGGCCAAAATTTTTCACATACATGTTTTAAAAATTTGAATTGGAAAAAAGTATTCCCTTTCCCACTTTAATTTGTACGGCGGGTATCGGAAGGGCCGGTCCGATCCTGCTCAAATTCAATAGGGATCTTTCTTGAACAAAACTAACGGTAAGGTGAAAACCAGAACTCGATCGGAGATTTCGTTTAAAAGTTACAGTGTTTACATCCAGACAGACGTCCAGACGTCCGGACAGAATTTTTGATTGCATTTTCGGACTCAGGGAGCTCGGAAACGTCGAGAAAAGTAATAAAAAGTGGGGGTAAGATTTTTTTTTTGACATCATGAAACTTTTTGTGCCTCAGTAATAAGTAAAACAACGAATTATAAATGTGACGAGACTAACTATATAGGGATATAGGGAAACACCCTGTATAAAACAATGACATTCTAAGATTTCAAAGTATTTAGATCTTATTTCTCAATTATTACAAGTTTGAATTTAAACTACGGTAAATTTTAGTCGTACATTTATAATTTATATTAACCTTATTTTTCATCGCAGTAAACTAGTAAAGAAGTGGAATAACAATAAAATTCAATTTCTAATATTATTCTTGTATAAATAACAAGACAATTTTAAATGTCTTATAACAATGTATGTCAAATTTAATTAGATATTTAAATCAATATTATAAATAATGTCAAACTAATACTGAGCGTATCCAGAACTTCACATCAAAGATTTATAACACAAAAATCTACTAAATTACTTACCTTGGTTAAATTTGATTGAATTTAACCAGAAATAATCTTAAAAAAATAAGTACTTTATTTTAATACATTTTAATTTTATTTCTAAATTTTAGTTTTATGTTTTTTTCTAATAATAATTGAAATAGTTGATATGTGGCATGTTTGGATATAAAAAAAGTCTTTGTATTTCTAGACAGCAATTATGGGCAAGTTTGTACTAAAATTTAATTGAGGCAATAAAGAGTGTATATAAAGGTGGAGTTTTAAGTCCAACTCTTTTTAATGTAATAATGGATGATGTCATAAAAGAGGTGAAAGCGAAAGTAAATAAATACTCCGTTGGATACAGAAATATAGAACACATACAAATCTCGGAATGTGCTTAAAAGAAAGCAACAACAAAGGCATTAAACAGAGATAATTTATTAAGACCAGACACAAAAGAAAACGAATTGATGTAAATAAAAATAAGTATAAAGGGAAGCAATTTTTAAATTTAGAAAAAAAAAAAATTACATCGTAAAAAGAATAATACAAGGTGGAAAAAAATGTAAAAATTAGATAATTGAAACAAAAAAAAAACAAAGTGATGAAAAATTGGAGGATTAGGTAAAGATGATATATAATGGGAGAAGAAATTTTGAGATATAAAAGGATGGCCCTTAACAATATGGTAACTTACTGTTATATACTTGTTACTCTTGTCATTACAAACAGAAGTTACTGTGCTGGTTTTTTCTAACCTTGTTCTTCCTTTACCATCCTCTATTTTTACTACCATTTATAATACTTCTTTCAAATGTCATTTGTCATTTTCGGCTTATTGGGTAAATGCGACATATTTGTCAGTTCGGTGTTAATGTCGAAATTTTGGTTTTTTTTTCTCTCGGGAGCCTTCCCTTTAGTAGTTCAA
Organism: Neocrepidodera transversa; assembly: GCA_963243735.1. Classification (NCBI taxonomy): domain Eukaryota; kingdom Metazoa; phylum Arthropoda; class Insecta; order Coleoptera; family Chrysomelidae; genus Neocrepidodera; species Neocrepidodera transversa. The sequence goes on along the minus strand of OY725337.1, from coordinate 17,190,239 downwards.
CTAAATAGGTTAAACAGTGTCTGTGTATATTATGTATTTTCATATTATCAACGATCGGCTATTGTTGGTTATTTTAAGCTTGTCTGTAAAGTAATCATCAATGATCAATAATAGAATATTTGTGTGCTGTATCTGTCTGTCAAATATCAAATACATAACTGACAAATTCCAATTTTAACTAATTCCAATGTCTAGATTCAATGAAATAATAATAAAAAAATAATAATCATAATAATATTTAGTTATAATCACAAAAACAACAATTCATTCAAACTAATTCCCATCAAAAGTACAATTTTAGCGAGACCATCTAATGTACAAATGGAAGTTTATTATATGTCACATTTTGGCCCATAACTTTTTGTAGAGTCGAGGGCGACTTTTTTTCTTGCATATTCTTGTTCAGCTCATTGTCGCGATCATTTTGACATATGATTCGGGACGAAACACGAAAATCTCATAAACTCACATTTGTACATAAGAGAGTTGATGACATTTCACATTTTGACCATAACTTTTTATAGATTTGAGAGCGACTTTTTTCCTTGCATATTCTTGTTCAGCTCATTGTCACGATCATTTTGACATATGATTCGGGACGAATTTCGAAAATCTCATAAACTCCCATTTGTACATAAGGGACTTTACAAGATTTCATATTTTGGGCTATAACTTTTAATAGATTTAAGAGAGCGACTTTTTTTTCTTGCACATTCTTGCTCAGCTCATTGTCGCGATCATTTTGACATATGATTCGGGTCGAAACTCGAAAATCTCATAAACTTCAATTTTCCCAAATGTGGTTACCAAGCATCTGAGCTAGCAGGAAAAGATAGAATTCCAGCATAAATTGGTAGAACTAAAGACCCATTTGAAACTGTGCAATAGTATTACAAAGTTACAGTACTTCTTCCACTTCTCCACTTCCTGCTGCAAGAGTTAGAAGCCATACTCCAAGAAAACAATTTAGATAGTAAAGTTCTAAATGGACATTTAGTGGATGATAACAGTGTACAACATGTGTGTCAATATTACACGTTTGACAAAGAACTTATTCTAGCTGGACTTGGTTGTTTTTACAAAACAGAACTGTTTAAACACAAAAACATACAAATTAGTGTTCTCTCACCATAGACACTCCTAAGGTAATAGACGAATTCAATTTGGCAAAAAAGAGAATTAATAAATCATGTGTGATAAAAAGTTGATTTTGATTATGATGTGGGTTTAATGTTTCATTTGAAAAATAAATGAATAATTAAAACCCAATACAAACTAACTTTAGGTATTAACCCACCCTGAACACAATAGTTTAATCCTTTTTAATGTAGAAAAGATCAGATCTGCAGAATGAATAAAAACACGTATTTAGAGCCCAAATTTTCAAAAATTTTCCGGACCCACACCCAGACCTCCTGGTAATTCTTGTCATCCCAATTGCAACACTGAAATTACATCCATCTGATAAACGAAAATGAGTCAAACGAAGCGATTGAAAAAATTAAAACATTTGTTATAAGATTTCATATTTGTGTTATATATTACTTACCCCAATTAAATTCTTAATTATATATCCAAATTAAGTTAATACAAGTGATGCTAAAAAAAGAGATAATTTAGCCGCGAACTTGAATTATAATTAAAGGAATCCCGGTCTATAAAATAAATCGCAATACAATCATCAAATCAGCCGTTACAATCTACGGTATTTAATCCGCTAACAATTATCAAACCTTTATTTAATAATCTGTCATTGCACATTAGTTTCCAATAAATCATTTTGAATGGTCGGTGCGACGGCACGTCGCGATTGTAAATAGCAAATACCGATTCTCATCTATGCAATGACTTTGGCTAATAATTTATGGCGTAACCTTTGGTCGTCTACAATCGGAGGGCCTTAAATTCTCTCTCACTATGTGATGGGAAAAAAATTACAATTGATGACTAGTGGATCTTACAAGTTGTTGTATTTCAATACAACTTATTTAAATTACAGTTTTTTAATTACTGCCAAATGTTTAATTAGTTTTCTGATTAATATTATGATCGGCAATAAAAATTATTTATTATTTAAATTTTTTGTTTAACAATACTTTATTGTTATACAGAGCATTTTTATATTATTATATTATTTATAAGACAACAGGTTAATTTTTATTTTTGTAAATATAGTGAACTTTCTGGAGTTTTCGATAAAAAAACTGTTATACAATGGCTCTGTCCGTCCATCCGTCTATCTGTCAGCCTGTGACAAGATTCAACTCAGAGACGGTAATAGATAGCGACAATCGACTCAGCATCGTTAAAAACCCCTAAAATGATATTAATCATTGACCTATGATCTCAAGGCCATTTTAAATTTTGGATAACTCGAAACATTTCGTCAATAATATTATCATTTTTCACTTATTATTAGCAGAACTGATATACAATATACTTAAAATGACGCCTCGTTGGGGGTAGAATGGTTATAGGGTCGATTAAGTGGTAAACATAAAACACTGTATGTTTCACTTAACTGATTTATTAATTTTAATTAACCGGTATAACAAACATAATGATAAATATACGTATCCGACATAATCAAGAACCGACTCCCTGTTATGAAGAGTCAACTGTCGAATTACAATTAAGCCCCTCTTTGGCTAATCTAATATTTCGGGTTTATCGAAGATACTTTGTACGTGCCAGGTCAGTGTCATATATATTTTTTTATTTAACTATTGTAAGGTCAAGCGGGGTGCAAACACACCCTACTAGTGATTTTTTTACAAATATTTCTGTAGTGGTGTTGTCTGACATTCCATATTTTTGGTAGCGGTCTATTTTTATCTAAACAATGTTTATATTGTATAATATAATATAAAAACAAACTAGAATAAAAAATATAGGGAATTTTTGGGAGTAGGGTATACCTGCTCCCTGCTCGGCCATTAGTAGTTGCCTAATTTTATAGTAGAATTTTAAAACGCCACGTATACGTACTACAAAAGCACCACTCTTCAGACATTCATTGCCCAGTTGTATCATTTATCTGGGCATAGGGGAGCTAAAGTGCAGTGTTGCTAACCCTACGAATTTATCCGAGATCTACCGATTTTTATGACAATTACCGATTTTCCGATATTACAGATTTTTCTACGGATGTGTGAAAGTGGTACTAGGTACTAAAACAAGAGGCCATTTAATACAAAGAAGATTTTTATTATTAGTATCAGTTAAGAGTCAACGACTGTAATTGTAATTAATTGGATAAGAGAAGAACAAGTTTTTTAATAGGTTTTCGTAAAATATCTGTCCGAGAAAGTCGAGCGCATGTGCAGTATAAGATTCATGCTCAGTTTTGCTACTGCACATATGCGTGACTTACTGCGCATGTGCCTGATATTCTCGTACGGTTTCTGATATAGCAACGTTATCCCTTCCAATTTGAGATATCCTGTATAGAAGGTTTTGTATCCCCCATTTATTTTTGCATTCATTATTTTTTATAAAATATTTGTCTCTTAATATGGAATATTTGTCTTCCAATATCCACCCCTGCATCTTTGCATGAATGAATTAAATTATATTAAAATTTCAACCTTACAGCGACAAAAGTTTTTTTATTAAATTATATTTACACCTTCAAATATATAAGAACTGATAACGTGAGGCTCATGCCTGCCAGGTGGTGATTACCGTACTTTGTCTACGACTCATGACTAAAAAAATTATAGTCTTACAGGAAGTCCATTACTCGGAGTGTTCACGAGCTCTTTGGTATTACATATTTCTACGAATTTTGTTAACTGATCTGCTATTTACAGATTTCTACTGATTTTCGATAACCTGATCTACAGATATTGCGTTTCAAATGGTTAAAAACACTGCTAAAGTGACTTAGTAACGCTTTTGCTTGTGTAGGTGCATTATAGTTGCTTTTATGGTGCAAGCGCCCCGTTACGTTGTGAAAAAATGACCAATTTTCCGTAAGAATACCCGCACGGACTGCCAATGGCATATTAGATCATCTAAAATAAATTATTGATTGATTATTTAATAAATTAGGCCAATGTTACTGGCTAAGCTTTTAGTCTCAATACTGCAGTCTTAAAACTAAATGTATTATGCTAGTTACATCGCTCCTATCAGGTGAAAAGTTGTATTACTTTTATCAGGCTCAGTTATTTCTTCACCAGATTTTCTCTGGGAAAGGCTTTTTGTAAGTTTCCTGCGACAGCATGAGCTCTATACTTTAGTATAATGATAGAAGCTGTTTTATCTTCCTCTTTAGATAATCTACAAATTGGTTGATTTTGGTAGATGCTCTTTTTGAATAGCTAATTTAAGCTTACAATATTCGGTTATTAATCCTTTATTCTGTTTCTGCAGAATATCATTAGTTAGAGATAGTTTCAATTTTTAGTTTGACGTTAATTATTAAGACTTCGTTAAATATTTTTCAATTTGTTTTTCTCGGCTGACGGTATATTTGCGGTATGTTCTCTACTTTCAAGATAAATTTGTATGGTCCAATAGTAAAGGCTTATTTTTGAGGTCGCCAAAGTATATAACATCAATCTTTTTGTTTCGAATTTTGTTTAGGGACGTATAGGCTCGTTACAGCGATGGATTATTTTTGTAATAATTTGGTCCCAAAAGTACTCACCACCTGTTATTAATGTCGCTGCTTCTTTATTTATTTCAACTAAGACGGCTCAGTGAGTCATACGGCAGATATTCTAAGGTCGTTTTGACTATTAAATAATTAAATAAAAAAAAATTGGGCGCCAGTCTAACTGATTTTTTAATGTATTTAGAAACAATTGACAAAAAAACTGTGATATATTTCAAAATCTGTCCTTTATTTTGTTTTTGTGGGTTTAAGGAAATTAAACTCAAACTAGTAAAAGGAATAATCTCTGCGCGATTTTTCAAGACTACGACCCATTTCCTTCAGCGGAAGAAAGTTCGATTCGAAAAAATCGGAATTTTTCCAATAATTTTTTTTTTTAAGTTTTTTTTCAACGAGCGGGATGCGATATGGATATCAATCGACGCATCTTGACTTTCCCATCACCTTAAAAGAAATCAGTATCGACAAATTTGCTTTCCTTATCGAGATATCTCGAATAGAAGGTTCACTCAGTAGGCGGGACCGTGATCCTCGGACCCAAAATTGCTCATCTTCTGATAGAACCTTTCTTTTTTGAATAAAAACCGATGGCCGAAAGAATTTTCCGGATCGGCTGTACCGTTCTCGAGTTATCGTGCGCACAGACGTCCACACATCCACGCACATCCACACAGACAGACTTTTTTTTTGCGGAAAATTAATTTTTTCCACGTTTCATGACATTTTAAGTCATTTGGAGCAAAAAATAAATTTTGAGATTTTTCCACGACTTCAATACTACGGTTTGCCCTACTTCACCTAAGGTGAAGTATGGGCGGGCCGTAGTAATTAAATGTTATATTTGTTTAATTCAATACGAAAAAAAAAACTTTCAGAGGCTTTTCTTTTTTTTGGAAACTTAACTTGGTTCTTGCTTGTCTTCGAGTTTCTTCTCAAGTGGCAGTAGAAACTGGTACCAAAAGCTTGTACCAAAAAAAACTTGGACCAAAAAGGAATACATAGTTCACATAGAGTAAATATAAGTTAAAAATCTTATAAACTACCACTCTGTTTAAAAAAAAAAGAATATAAAACAAAATAATATGAATATAAAATATATAAATTTTTAGATTAAAATATGAAATATAAAAATAATCAAAGTGAATTAAATTTTAAGACAATCTGTAAAAACAAACTAAAAATAGATTCATTTTTTGCAATCGAGACTAAAAGAGCACCACAAACATCAGATAATTTATATTATTATAAAAGATAATTTTTTAGTAAATGTAACAAAAAATATATACCGGCATTAAAAATAATGAAAAATAACAGTTAATTAAAGTTAATCGAAATAATTAATAATGATAATAGGGGATCTTAGTGAAAATATAATTTAATATAATACAAACTTGCCCTATATAATGAGGGGAAGAAAAGAAATTTTTAATTAGCGACACAGACGATATATAAGTCAATCGTTTTGACTGAAGAGGCAAAGAGATAGAATTGTTAACATGGGAAAGCCATTTTATAGTAATATCTAGAAGAGAGGGGGATCTTGAAAAGGAATATCAAGCGAGTCTTAAAATTAAAATATACCGAGCAGAGGAATCATAAAAATACAGGGTGGCACAGGAAAAAAAACCGTAACAGTTTGGTCCCAATAGAGATATTAAAAATCTTGAAGACGTACACAATGATGCAGGTTCTAACGTTTCCTACTGTTAGGGCTTAGAATATTGGCTTTAACTTCCCTCAGGCCTGACACCCATCAGCTCCTGTATTAGGAAAATTTCCGGTATTATTTTCAGAAAGGCATCGCCAAAGCGCAGCAGTTGCTGCTTTTTTCCTCTGGTGTAAGGGATTATAGTTGATAAGAAATCCCGGAATTACTTTTTGTCAGATTTTGGAAAAACCGTAATTAACAGAAATGAACCACTTAATTTAATTATAATATTGTTACTTTTAATGACACTGTAATTATAATTTTGTTTGGTACTTATTATTTATTTATTTTTCCTTATTTCTCGTTTAGATACCTCACTGATTTTTCCGGGTAACAATATACTATTGATCCATTTTTATTAAAATCAATTAAATTGGTTAATTAGCGACTAATTAGTTAGTGAAATTTGTTCTGTATCTCATTGGAAGATAGTAGTCTGCTTTTCACTGAACAAATTCGTCTATTTCTCATATAGATTAGATCTATTCATGTACACTTGCATCCCATTGCCTGTTCGCAATTACTGTAATGTTAGAGACAGGGTTGGCGTTAGAGTATTTGTTTTTTTTTCAATATTTATAATTTTTGTTTATTAATTTATTTAAAAATAATCTATTTACATGAAAAGAAAACGTTCTATTTTTATATTCTTATAATTAATAAAAACATATATTCAAAATTAAAAAAATAATTATATAACTTAAACAATTAAAAAAATCCATTTGTTGATTGTTTTTGGTAATTATTTCGCTGACTATATTAATTTTATGGATAACCAATCATTATCATGTTTAATATGGATTACATTATTTTTTGTTTATTCCTTTATATTTTTCTTCCCTTTCCTAATACAGATGACTATATCAAGTCAATGATTTATAAACTCTAATTTGATGTTGGCTACAAGCATTTTATCTACCATATTTTCTTCCGCCACTTTTGTATTCACTGTCCTATTTTATATATCTCCGCAGTAGAGGAAATTTTACTCGTCGTCTTACCTTTAGTGTATAGATAAGTCAGAAATTAAATTAGATGGAATCCTACTTCTAGTCTTCTTTCCCAGTGCAATGACCATACCAGACATTTTTGTTGCTTTTGTTCTACGGGCAAAGATTGGTGGTTCCCCACCTAGTTTTAAAGGAAAATGGTAGAGTAATCCGATAGAGGGCGCTAAGTGTTTGTCATACAATAGCTTCTCTGATGATGAGTATAAACACACCCGAAAGTTTGGAAATAAAGCCTTGAAAAATTACAATTTTTTCTTTATTCTTGCTGCTTCCCAATACTCTATACTACTTATATATATTATATTTTCATAAATAATAGATTCTATTCTAACCTCACAAACTTGTAAGTTGAAACTGTTTTTATTACAGATTAGAGGCATATGATAAGATTTTCAATTTTGAAAATATTTTTCTAGATAGACCAGAGCTTCAGATGTTATTACACGGATATCTTTTTCAAGATATCAATAGTAATACGTTACTAAAGTTCAATATTATCAAGGTTATTTCCCACTTTCTTCTCAACACAATATCTTTAAGAAACTTATAGACTCCCATTTTTCTGCAGCCAAAAGAATCACAACGACCCATTTTTAATAAACACGAAAAATCACAAATTATCTTTTGGATCATAATGTATTATTTGCTGACAAACATTTGGAGCCCTCTATACGAAACTAATTGACATTACCCTCCCTTTTGCTGATTGGTTCTAGTGACCTTTGTTTTTTCTTAACTTGTTTCAAAAATTACTGCGTATGGTGACTTGACATGCATTTTCGTTTTTTGAAATTTGGTATACGTTTCCTGTACATGTTTTAAGTTATTGTGACGTAGCAAGATATAATTTCCAATATTTTTAAGTAATTCTGAAGCTAAAATATTATAGCGTGTGTTCTTAATTACTAATAGCCACGTATTATTGATGCTTTTATATCCACCAGTTTTGCCATTTCGCTAGAATGCAGGATCTAATTTCTTTGCTTTTTGGTATTGTTTTCATATAGCATAATGGGCCCGTTCAACATTTTTTTTATTTTAGAAATCAAAGTAGAACATTTTTTAAGGCAATTTCCAATTTTTTATATTTTGATTGGTACGTTTAAGCACTTAAGTAAATCACCAAACCTGGACCGCGCGAAAACGGGACGGTGCTTCGTGTGACGTCACTTTGCATTTTCTTGTCGGGCAACAGTTGACATAAATGTGAGACTTGTTGCTTTTGTATAAAAACCACGTGTTATTATTAAATTATATATTTTATTTCTTCGTACCGGTTTAAATTGAGTAAGACAAAACTTCTAAATAGCGGGAAAGTGTATTAGCCACGAAACATTTTTTTAATATAAATTAAATCTATACAGGTACCATCTATTTATAATTCACATAAAAGTAATATTATTTTTTACGTACCTAAGCAATGTAATTCCTCGGGTTTCTGTACTTATAAAGCTTTTTTTATAAATAATAAAAACCACTATTCACTGACAATATTGCGAGCCAAAAAAATAATAGTCGAAATAATAATGATAATAATAATAATATTAAATTGAAAAGAAACACCACTTTCATACGGATTATAATAAACTACTCTAGCAAATTCGAAGTCGCCAAGTAGACGATCTGTACCGTATATGCAGAATGACGTCACGAGTTTAATGTTTAATGTTTAATGTTTAATATTGAATATCTAATGATTGGATTTACTAATAAAGCTAAGATTTTAACAAACTTATTGAGAGTGCTTTACACTGTTCCCCTATGAAGGGTTTTGTTCCTACATTCCATAGTGGTTTGATTAGAGCTGTCACTACTTTTCTGGCCTTCTAGTTAGTCATTTTGGTCAAGGCATACGTTCATACTTGATACTGAGTAATTTATGGCGAATTCCATCAGTTTAATTTCCGAAAACTAAGTAATTACATTTCTGGCTATCCTCCAGGGACGGGTTTATATCGCCAATGGGAAACAAAGAATACTTTAACCATTTGGATAATTTAGGATTTTGCACCATATTAATTATAGATAACAAATGTTTCGACCACTGCCTTTTTATAGTTTTATGTTTTATTATTCATGTACAAAAATTGGAAAAAGTTTGACGATTATTTTATGATGTTTCACTCATAAATAAATTTTTGACAAAAAGATATTTTAGCACAATTAGGAAAAAAAAGAACTAATACATTTTAAAAACTTCAACTTTCATCTTGTTTTATTTACCCCTTCAGCCTAGCCTGATACTTGATATTATAATTTATCTCATCTAAAATTAAAACTGAATAATGTCATGCTTCTCGCTCTCTACAATCTAGTTTGCGAAATCCATGTCAGTAATATGAAAAAATGTTGATTTTTATATTGAAAGCAATAAGGAAATTTGCATAATTATCATATAATTGCCATTAACGTCTTGTTTTCTTTGTGCTATATTTGTTTTTATGAAATCGGGTAACAATTATCAAACGACTCAACTCAATGTTCATAGTGAAATTAATGAAGTGAAAAAGTCATAAAATATTTACAAAATAAATCAACTACCGAAATATACGAATAATGGGCCTCTAGTGAAATAAAAGAATTTTTATTGAAACTCTACATAGTGAAAAGCAAAAGATGGTATTTTTGTACACTAAATGGGCCATTTAAATTTCATTATTTTAAAATTCATAAAATCGTCAAATTATAAGACAAAACCTTAAGAAAATGTAAATTTGTTGTGAAACAACAATTCGGTGATTATCCTTGTAACGCAATGGCAATTCATCAAGCGGGAGTCTAATTAGAAGAGCATCTACCTTATTCTCTAGATTTAGCCCTTAGCGTCTCTAAAATTACCCTATAAAACAGCTGTTTATCCAGGAGTAGTAACAATACCGCACATAAATTACATTTTAAAATGCATCGCAAACAAAATGTTGTTGTCTTTAATTTAGATTTCTTATCCACTTTTCCCTCTATAAATAAATAATAAACTACCGCCATCTAGTGACGGCAGAATGAATAAAAATAATGTAGGCTGACACAATATATCAAAACCATTTGATTATATATAGGGTTGATCAATTTTGATCAAAGCTAATTTTCTTTCCTAATAGACTAAAATATATAAGGTATATACAGTCTGTTTGGCGTAGAAGTTCCACCCCCTTCTAACTTTGTTAATAATTAAGATATCGTAACAATTTTTTTTTGTTTGAAAGACCACCAGAGGTTGTTTTTCATGCAGCTATTAAAATTTTGAAATGATACGCTTTTTGACAGATGACAGAAAAAATTTGATACAGCATATCTATGTAAAAAAGTCCAAGGATTACAAATTTAAAGTAAAAAAGAGCGGTTGCCTTTTAGTAATCATTGACCCAAAAGTGATTTTTTCTGTTGTTTCCGGTAAACCGAAAGTATAAAGTGACGTCATCATATATTTGACAGCCGCATGAACAATTACTTTCGACGATCTGCCAAAAGAAATTGTTTCGATACCTTAATTACTATAAAAATTAGAAAGGGTGTAACTTTTACGTGATGCAGACTGTATATTATACTCGCATTGAATTTCAATTCTAGATTGTTATTATTAAATTTTTATAAGATGGGTCATACTTTACAATTTTAGAAGAGAGAAATATAAAGTAAATGATGTAGGACAGGTTTGTAAAACAAAAGTTGTGTGAGAATGTGAGGAAAAAAAAAAAAAAAAAAAAAAAAAAAAAAAAAAAAAAAAAAAAAAAAAAGTTGGTTTAAAGGAGAAAAAAAAAATCGGACGGAACAGGAAAGTAATTAAGGGAATATTTAGGAAGAGAAGGTAAAATTATGAATAAATAAAATATCGTAAAACTGAAAATCGAAAAACAAAATATGGAATTACATTGTTTTCGATATTTTGTTTTTGATATTTTTCATTCGATATTTTGTTTTTTGATTTTTTTTGTCAATATTTTGTAAATTGATATTTTGTAAATCGATATTTTTTAAATTGATATTTTGTAAATCGATATTTTGTATTTCGATATTTTATAATTCGATATTTTGTTTTCCAATATTTTTTTTTGATATTTTATATTTCGATATTTTGTTTTTCGATATTTTGTCATTCGATATTTTTTACTTCGATATTTTGTGTTTCGCTATTTTGTTTCTCAATATTTTGAAATTCGATATTTTCTAATTCGATATTTTGTTTTTCGATTTTTGTTTTTTGATATTTTGTAATTCGATATTTTGAAATTCATTACTTTGTATTTCGATATTTTATTTCTCAATATTTTGTAATTCAAAATTTTGGTTTTCGATTTTTTGTTTTTTGATATTTTGCAATTATTCGAGATTTTGTAATTCAATATTTTCTAATTCGATATTTTCTTTTTTGATATTTTGTTTCTTTATATTTTGTTTCTCAATATTTATGAAATTCAATATTTTCTAATTCTATATTTTATTTTTCGATATTTTGTTTCTCAATATTTTATAATTCAATATTTTCTAATTCGATATTTTGTTTTTCGATATTTGTTTCTTGATATTTTGTTTTTCGAAATTTTCAAATTTTGTAATTTCGTTTTCGTTATTTTGTTTTTTGATATTTTGTAATTCGATATTTTGTAATTCAATACTTTGTATTTCGTTATTTTGTTTCTCAATGTTTTGTAATTCGAAATTTTGTTTTTCGATTTTTGTATTTAGCAATTCGATACTTTGTCTCAATATTTGGTAATTCGTTATTTTCTAATTTGATATTTTGTTTTTCGTTATTTTGATTTTTGTTATTTTATAATTCAGTATTTTCTAATTCGACATTTTCTTATTTGATATTTTGTTTATATTTTATGTTTCGATATTTTGTATTTCGACATTTTATTTCTCAATATTTTGTTATTCAATATATTCTAATTCGATATTTTGTTTTTCGATTTTTTTTTCGTGATATATTTCGACATTTTCTAATTTGCTATTTTGTTTTTCGTTATTTGTTTTTTGATATTTTGTAATTCGATATTTTGTAATTCAACATTTTGTATTTCGATATTTTGTTTCTCAATATTTTGTAATTCGAAATTTTGTTTTTCGATTTTTTGTTTTTTGATATTTTGCAATTCGATATTTTATTTCTCAATATTTTGTAATTCAATATTTTCTAATTCGAAATTTTCTTTTTTGATATTTTGTTTCTTTATATGAAAATACCTATTCTTTTAATGAAAATAGATACCTATCCGAAAAATATCACCATTACTAAAAATTTTTGATCATGCCATATTTTGTAATTTGATATTTTGTTTTTCGATATTTTGTATTTCTATATTTTATATTTTGCTATTTTACAATTCGATATTTTGTTTTTTCAAAATTTAATTACGCTCTTAATTACAGGTATTTATTATTCAAAATAATATTTTTGTATATTTTAGGAAAGTCTAAAGATTAACCTGTTTTAATATACACCTTGATAAGTTCTACCGTTTACAATTAAGAAAGGAAACTTTTTAACATAGAAATGTAAGACAAAACAAGTTGTAGTTAAAGTAGCCAAGAGAAATTGCTTAAGATTCCAAGTCAACTGCTAGGTTACAAAAAGAATATTTGTTTAATAGAGGCACCCTATATATTTTAGTATTTTTAGATAAGAGAAGCTGATTTAAAAACCTAGTACATTTATAATGCAAATAAATAGTTTTAAAGTCCTAGACAATTGAAAATCGCAGTTTAGACAAATTAATTATTTCCAACTATAAAATAAATGAGGTGAAGAGTAAAAAAGAGTACGTCAGTATGTAAAATATATAAATTTATTTAAAATTCGGCTAATAAATTTAAATATTTTACACACTGACGTACTCTTTTTTACTCTTAACCTGATATTTAGTGTGCACACCATCCTCAGTCACTTATTTATAAAATAAATAACTGAAATACGATTAGTATAATATAGACCCGTAAAGCATAAATAAAAACGAGGTAGTTTCATAAACTTTCATGTTTAACATTCGCTACCGGTAAATTTCCGATCCAAAATTGATTCATGGATACTGTTTCAAAATGTATGTAGCACGATCACCAATTTTCAATTTGCAATGCTTTTACCTGGTCACATGCCTCCTTAGCATTTTAAAACAGTTGTTAACATAGAAAACTTATGTCCCGATGCTTAATACAAGAAATGCAAAGTACTGTTATGCTTCTGGTTTATATGGTTTTGAAATTAAAATTTGAAACAAATTTATTTCAGTGATGAGACTACTTTTTTTAAACGGTCACGTGCATAGACAAAATGTGAGGTATTGGTTCGATGAAAATCCTTTTTGACGAAACTCATACTCAGTTTCCACAAAGAGTTAATGTGTGGGCAGGAATACTGGTGACCACTTTATAGGTCCGTAAATTATTCAGGAAAATCTGACTGGTGTCCTCTATTTGGAAATGCTCTAAACAGTGATTGATCCACTGATAGTGGCAACTGTCAAAAATAATGTACAAGAATGTGACATGGAAATCATTTTTCAACAACATTTTGCAGTTGCTGTGACGAATTATTTGAATACTGTTTATGAAGAACGATTGATCGGGTATGGCCTCCAAGATCACCATACGTAACCCCTTTAAATTTTTTTCTATGGGGTTACCTAAAATCGAAAGTATACAAGACTCAGTATCACTTTATTCAGGAGTTGTGAGCTCGGATTACGGAAGTGTGTGTACAACAAAAACTTTGCAAAGCATCAGGGGTGAAACTAAAAATAGGCTTTATTTTTACCAAGAGGTCAACGGGGAATATTTTGAACATTTATTATAATAACAGGTTTAGTGTTAGTTAAGATGCCTTCCTGTTTTGTTATTTTTAAACATTAATAACCAAACACGTAATGAAGCAAATTTTAAATTTATTGCACGGTTGAATGGAGAAGCAATCTCCCTTCATACAAAAATGTACATTGTAGAAATCAAAGGTCGACGTGTCTCAGCGATTTTCCTAACAAGAATCCAGTAACGAGTTAGATAAGGGAGTAACACTTATGATGCTCCCTGTATAAGACACAAACGGCAAAAAATTTTTAACATAAATTAATATTATTATAAGCCCCAAGAAAATATTGCTTTTATTCATAAATACACATTTTACTAGAAAAAGGTAACTTAAAGAAAATAAAACATGATTTTCTAAAGGATAATGTGTTACTATTATGTGATTGGGTCTTATATTAAACATAATAAAAATTACACAATTAATAATCTCATTTGTTTTGTATTTTTAAATTTTAATTTTTTTTTTAATATAAACATCGACAAATATTTTTGAACCGTACAGTACAAAAAAAATTGCTAATAATGCTTTATGACGCTCTGCTCCGGTTTTTCTAAAACACGTAGTTCGAATGTGAATTTTTCTAAAAAAAAAATTATTCTTTTTACTGATTCTAAGCACAACGAAAAATTCAAAAAAAAATCGTTTTTTCTGATCAAAGTTTTCTTAATCTAATTTAGTATTATTTTACGTAAATTTATTGAAAATAAACTTAAATTATCAAATATAATCTCCCTAGAGCTTGAATAATTTTCGATAATTTTTTCGAGATGTCAATTTTCTTAAAACAAAATTCGCAACCAGAGAAAATTTACAGATTATAAAAAGACAGTTGAGTAGTAGTTTATTTTGCTTTGATGTTCGATGCCTTTAAAATCATACAATATTACAGCACTAGACGATAGGTATTATAAGTAGGTACTTACCTTTTTTATTGTTTCAATTTTTATTTTACTTTCCCTTTGCCCTAGTAAAAAACAGTAGGAATCTGATTTTTAAATAAATATATTTCTTCATCCTATAAATAATTTTATATATACTATTGGAGAGAAAGGAAAATTAATATTGAATAAATATTTGTCAAAAATAATCTACGCTTCTGTTATTCTGACAACAACTGTCAATTATCACTTATTAACTTTGCAGCTAGGTTACTTGACCGAAAAAAAAATTCGGAAAATTCATGTTGTCGTCATAGCAACCTGTCAAAATTAACGCATCTGATTGGCTTAAAACAACCGGTATAAAATTTTCAATTTAATGTTTAAAAAGAATATGTCATTCCTAATCTTCAAGTAAAAATTTTGTTTTAGATTGTAAAGGTCTGTCCAATGTTTTTATATTTGAGTGTCAATAATAAACCAGCGAGGCCTAGTTATCTCCTAATTCATTTAATTATTTTGGTCAACCAATCATAAAATTTTCCACCCATCTATGCCTATCGACTTAGAACTGGACCAGACAAAAACAATTTATTATTCTCGTAGTAATAAATGAAGCAACATGCGTCTTAGAAAAAAAAATATTGAACAATAATATTTTGCCGCAAAGTTTTTTTGTGCCAATTTATTTGGAATAATATTTATTGGCTAGTGGTAAGTACCAAAATTGAAACATTTCATTTTCTGTAAAATATTGTAACTAGTGTTTATGGTTCACGCATTAAGGCTCTACCGTCCGCTGATTTGTTGGACTAATTTAGGGGTCCAGCTCGTGCTGGATTATAGCAATATATTTAATTTTCTACTTTATTTTTAAATATTCTTGGCACTACAAAACATAAAGCTAGGATTGTATGCAAGTCAAATTTAAAAAAAAATAAAAACGAATAAACTGCGACTATTTAAAAACTATAAATATACTACAATTTCCTGGTAACTTTTACGGGTTCTGTAAAATTATAATAACATTTTACATGCATATGATCTTAAAGTTAACCTTTATCTTTAATCTTAAAAAAACAAAATTGTATTTTTTTTAAAGATAACCGAGTAATCGTGCACGAGCGGAAGGTATACAAACCAAAATTTCGTATTTATTCATGTCCGTTCAGCACTGCTTCGCACGGACCGCGTGGAATATGGGTAACGTTTGGCCATTAAACCATAAATCTACATATTTATAATAATGATATGATGGATCCTTCAAATTAAACTTTATTAAAGTATTAATATATCTAATCTCACTAATCCGTTCATTATTTGGTCCAAAATTTTAGATCTTAATGCAGAGACGACACTGAAATATTTTTTTAAAATATTATTTCAACTCATTTAGAATTTTTTTTTCTAATATGGAAACATCGAATATACCTCTCCACTCTAACCTTTTTTAAGTACAAACAACCTAAACGATTTCCAATAATTCATACTTAGGCTAACATATAAATTGCATCATAAACACAGGTAAAATGTTGGTTTTGGGATTAAGCTGACCGATAAACTGCACCATCTAATCAGAATTTATGACCGTCAATCATCGGAATTAAGGGTTAGAATGTTTGCTAAAATTCAATGGAACCGGAAATAAATGATTGAGAATAAATATTTTTATTACGTCGAATAAAGAATTCAATTTACAAACCAGTAAAAAGTTAATGGTTGAAAATTTTAAGGAGTAAATAATAAATATTAGAAACAACATTATTTTTTTATAAATGAATACATTTATAGACCGAGACCACACTATAAAAAAGACCCGTAAGCAAAAGAAGATTGAGCAAATCGGCATAGATTCTGGCATCAGGACTCCTACCAAGTGGCACGGAAGTGGAGGAAAATCTTATTTGATTTTTTTTCGACCCTTTCATGGAAAGAAGCAATGCAGCAAGTCCCAGGGGAGGGGTAAGGATGTCTTAAAGACATCGGAACTGGCGCGCAATTGAAAGTGACCTAACCTGTTAGGGAAGAAGATGCAGCAAGTATTAGAAATGGGTCTCTAGGCACCCAGAATCACAAAAATACCACTTGCTGCATCGCACGTGACACATTTTAAAAAAAAATAAAACCACGGCAACGTAGAATTGCAATTTAGTGCAATCGATCTAGGGGAGGGCAAAATAGGGGCGACGAAAATTTTCAAAAATTGACTCGTCACTAGAACATGAAGAATTTAAAATTTGGCTATTTTTGTACCCTCCTTATCTCTCACCACTTTTGCCCCCACCTCCAAAATGACTCATTTTCCATCACGATCATGCAGTATCCGATTCAAATTTGTGAGAGATAAGAGCTATTTCATGCACCATTAATAAATTTTTATTTTTGTTTTTATTTTCACATGTCAAGAAATTTAAGTTGTTATTAGTTTTTACTGTTTATATAAGAGTCATTTTAAAAATTTTAGATCAAAATTGATTATATAGTATATAATGCACAATGTTTAGATATTTTATGTGAAATACGTTTTTTTTTTTTGTTCAAAACCTCGGTGGAATATTTCGGCTTATGAGTCAATATTAATTTAAAAACCATCTTCGCAAAGTGATCGATGACTTTAGCAAACACTCCACTCAAAACCCAAGTAAAGTTTATACTTTGATTACTTTGTTTAGCAGTACAATAACCTTGTCAGAATATTTGTTATCCGTTTAAATTTTCCAGATTTTATTATTGTGTGAATGAGTATTTATGAAATAGAGTTGAGTGGGCAGAGGCGCAAAATACCGGAGTCTATAGCGTCTTCGTATTCACTTTTAGTCAATCAATTGTATATAGAGGATGTCCTTTTAAGTTGAAATATTTATAATTCTGTTTGCATTAAAAAATATTTTCATAGAAAAATCCAAAAGTTATGGTCTATGAGGTAAAAATTTTTGTTTGTCATTCAGCATACAGTTTAGTTAATAACTTAATCATGAGGTTGATCCTTTTTTGTCACATATACTAAGTCCACTTTGTTGCAGTCTGTCGACTTTTTCTCTTTCACCAAATCCTCTGACAATAATTTTCCACCTATTGTAATAACTTGATATTTATATAGTTTTTTCCGTGAGGTTTATTATTATTCTTTTATTAAATTTATCATTTTTAATCGCCCGCCCTGCTTTAATGTTCCCCATATTTCAAATGTGGTCAAATCATAGAGCGATTATTTTCGGCCCATAGCCATCGTCAAACCTGCTCCAGTTTCTTTACAGATGTCCTTAAATTCCTTTAACTCTTCACTGTATTTATTCTACACTTGTAATTCTAGTTCCTTCTTATATGTGTGCACCTTCAAGTATTCAGCTTATTATATTAGAATATTTTTTTAATTAGAAGATTTGTTAAATTGTATATGGCTTGAAGATGGGTATGAGCCGAAACTAGTGCCCGTTAAAAAAATTTATAAATACGTTGTGGTACAAGATTTTAAGTTTTATTTATTCTTTCGTTTCTTATTTTTGTAACCATTCTAGATTTTCATTCATATAAAAATCTTCCAATCAGGACGAACCAATAGAAATTCTTCCCAAAATTAATCAAAGATATAACCATAAGATTTCGGTGAAGGCAGAGATATGGTAGTGTAGATGTAGCATCAGAGAAAGAAGTATCCAACATAAACCATAAATGTTTACATTAGGACTCATAACAAACCTTTGAAACTGGTGTTGACAGATTTCATTTAAATATAATATATTCGCATTTTATGATATTTAAATACATATCAATCAACTAACTGTTATAAAAATTCATTGTTACTGAAATTTGGATAATTAGGTAAAACAAAATGAAGAACAAAAAATAAATATGGTTTTTATATTTCAATTTTGGAATATTACTACACCCCTGAAGCAATCATGCTAATACATTTTTATGAGTCCTAATCAAAACAGAAGATGACTCATAATAATAGCAGAAATCTACTACCAATCGGTCATATATATAAAAACATAACCATCGAATATAAAACTGCCATCAAAAATTTAAATAGTAGTTTGTGCAACAAGTGTGAATATGATGGCCATATTGCACGCGATATGGACAATCCACACGAATTGAACCGTACCGTATTTTTTCTACAACCCATGAAAGTAAAAACTAAAAAAGATTAGTCACAGAGTTTGAACCGAGGACCTTCTTATCTCAAATCGAGAGCGTTAGCATTGTGCTATCACGGTATGTAATGGCTTTTTCTACAACCCATGAAAGAAAAAATAAAAAAATTTTATAAAAAAAAATAAAAAAAAGATTACAGTCACAGGGTTTGAACCGAGGACCTTCTTATCTCAAAGCGGGAGCGTCAGCACTGCGATATCACGGTCTGCAATGGACTTTTTGTACAACCCATGAAAGGAAAACTAAAAAATATTATAAAAAAAATTAAAAAAAGATTACAGTCACAGGGTTTGAACCGACGATCTTCTTATCTCAAATTGAGAGCGTTAGCACTGCGCTCTCACGGTCTGTAACGGACTTATTATAAAATCATATAAAACTATAATAGACACCTTCTATTTTAAAGAAGTTTTTGATTTTTGGAGTAATAATAATATTATTATTACATCTTTGCGGCTAAATGAATATCTGGTGAAGTACCATTTATTAAGTCATCAGTAGAATTACTCATTTTTACAAATATTTTTCTGTATTAGTATAAAAAATTCTGACAGTTGTTTTGACAGGTTATTTAAAATAAAAAAAAAATTGGTGGTGTGTTACTAAATGTGATATTGTGAACTCTGATTGGTGGATTTCCATATCGCATGTCAATGAAATTATATCCGTTCAGTAGACTGATATTGTCTACAAATACATTCTGTAAAGTGTGAGTAGAATAGACAATATTCATGTGGGTATAGAAAAATTACTATGTGACTGTGACTCAAATCAGAGCACCACATGAATCATGCGCAGTAGTTCTAATTTATTTCATAACAAAAAAAAAATATTAATTATTTTGGTCAATTTTTAATTAAATACTGTATTAAAACAGCAAAAACTAGCTTCTAGCAAGTTTCTATTACTAATAAAAATTGAAACGAAAAAAAAACAATACAATGACTTTAGTTTCTCTCACTTCATTAACTAAAAGGTTCAACAAAACAGAATATTTTTCAATTCGTGTAAAGTACCGTTTCCGGAATTGGCTAATAAAATTATAGATTTTTTTTAGTACCAACCGTGCCAAATCCATGTAGGTCATCGTTTCTTTCTTATTTAATACAAAATAATTGAAGAATAAGGTGAAAATTACAAGTGACATCAATCAGTTCATGCATGAAGCGATATCATAGAATTTTAAATAAAACTAGGTAATAACATTTATTTTGTTTTCGTTTAATAAAAATTATTATTTAGTACATATTAACTTTTTAATTCTAAGCATATATAAATTATACAGGAAGTTTTAATTGTGTCCTCGACATTACGTAATTTTTTATGGAATTCCTCTTAGAATATATACAATAGATTCACCTATTTTGATAACTGGATAATATTTTTTAATCTGTTAAGTAACAATATTTTTTCGCGATTTAAAAATTTTGGGGTTCTTCTCTTTCCATCTTTCATCTTATACCTTCACAGTCAAAGTTAATTAAATGATTTTTTTCTTTTTTCTATTTTCCTAATTTGTTCGAGACATTTTTGTGAAGTTGCCAAGCTAAGAAATTGATACTGCAACACATAACAAAGTTAAGGATCCTCTTAGTTGCTTAGTTGCAATTTTAAGCAAAGCCGTGCAAATGGATATTAGAATTCAATCTGATTATTAACAGTCTTAACCCTATTTTTCTTCTTGTTTTATTTTCCTTGCGATAACTTATGCTTTATTTGCCAACACTTTTTTTCTTTTCTGTTAATGACTACCTTGTTCCTATGCTCACCTAATAATACAATATTATTATACTTCCTATGTAAATACTCAAGAAATTTGATCAGAGAATCTTTAAAAATACGTAAATTATCTCTACTAGATGAACTATACACGGCAACTCAAAATAGTATTGCTATTTACCTCTGCTCCACAGAATTCGGCATCATATACAACAAAAAATTTTGGATAGATCAATCTGCTTAGATTTAACGGTATGTCTTGCAAATATTGCCACACCACCATGCTGGCCTTTAGAGCGGCTCTGACACTGAAGTATAATTTACTAAATTTATTACATCTAGATAGGCTTTTTCCAACCAATGTTCTGAAAAACAAACAAAATCAAATGGATTGTAATTAAAAATATAGACAGTTCGTGCAATTTACTAGCTAAACTATGAACATTGATGTGAAAGACACACTATGTAGAGTCTGGTAATTTTCCTTTACTTGTGAACTCTTCGGTATGTGTATTGACAAATTTCCTTGACTGAAAAGAATGATTCACCACCATACGGCTTGGCCATAATTCCAGTTTCAGAAGTTTGTCTATTTCAGAAACAGGTACTAATATTTTGAAAGAGGCATAATTTTGAGGATTACGTGCATTTAATTTATTAACTTGTATGTCTGGAATTGTTTCCTGTAGATATTTGGTTAGTTCGACATCAGATGTATCTGGATTCGATTTGGTAGTGTGAAGATTTTTATAGTCACAGAGCTTGATGCTTTCAAGTTATAACTGGTCTCCAGATTCCTGCTCCCGGTCAATAAGATTCTAGATGGTTTACTAGCTGTTCTAGATGGTTGACTAGATCGCAGATTACGATTTTTATTGTGTGATGAAGTAGCGTTGTCTAAATAAATAATATTATATAGATGGAAGGCATGAGCCTTTGCAATGCCAGAGGGAAAAGTGGCAAAGGTAACTTCTTAAGTGTTTGCTGACATGCTTTTCTGATCATTTCTTTTTGTTTGGAGGTTATTTTTGTTTATTGCTAACGAACGGCATAGAGTTTCCTTCCATCACTTGCGAATTTTTAGCGGGGTAGGATCCTTTTTTAATCAGTTCAACCTAACTTTGACTTATATTAAAAAAATAGTTCATTTATGACTTTAAACTCTATTATAGTTGTATAGATCTACCACTATCATTTCTTAGTCAACAGAGGTCTTACACATCATATCGTATCAATTTTCTATTCTTAGGTCAAATTTCAAACGGTTATCGTCTTAGAGCGTAATTAAATGAAAATTTTTAAGTTTCTCTTTCATGTATGGTGATTTAAAATTTGTAGAAGTCCAGTCACAATACAGAGGAGATTATCTATTATTAGGCTCCACATAAGCAGGGATGTCATTCTTCTGTGGCTATCTCCTGTAGATGGTATCTCGTCCTATCTTTGTCTTTACTATTCTAGTGGAAAACAATTGCGACATTTATTTGGAAGTTGTACTATCGTTGGGTATTGTCAAATGACACTTTTATAGCTAGAAAGGCTTTTACTACAATTTCCTTGTTAGTTAATGCTACCTGGATTTTGCTACTTACTTCTTCAATATGCATGCTGACTACATGTTGTAAATCCCGCTCCAGGATCACTATTCTGTTATTACTTTCCGAACCCAACAAAGTTGTATAGAAGGAAAGTATTGCGATCATGATATTTTGACCATACCTAGATTTTAACGAATCTTTACATTTTGGGGTCACCTGAATCCATTTATACCATTTTTAGCATGATGTCTGTCTGTGTGTGTGTGTCTGTGTGTCTGTATGTCTGTGTGTCTGTGTGTCTGTGTGTGAACACGATAGCGTCTAAACGGCTGAACCGATTTAGATGAAATTTTATATACATATTTAGAGTAGCCAGGAGACGACCTGTACAATCGGACAACTGGAAGTGACAGTTGATATAAGTGATGACGTCATTACTAAACAAGATGGCAATAAAGTTTTACACATATATTTTGTATACGTTATAGTTTAATTTCGAGTAATTAAAAATTCCAAAAACGTTTGCCATTGTTGCCAGATTTATCAAAAAGTCATTTTTTTTTTCATATTTTTCTTAAATAACCAAAATAATGCATTTTTATGAAAAATTACAGGATATGAAAGTTGTAGAACATAAAATTTTCTACATATTTTGTTATTACCGCTTTTTTGAATTCCTCATAGTTTCGTCGCTAGAGGGCGTGAAAAATAATCTATATAGACATTTGCGACTTTTTTTTAGATTTTGAGACAAAATTATGGATTTTCATGAAAATTTGCAAAGAATGAAAATTGTAGAATATAAAATTTTCTACAAATTTTGTCTTTAATTTTTTTTCGAGTTCCGCATAGTTTCGCCGCTAGTTTTTATTTTAATTTTTAAGCAATTTTTATCCTTATTAAATTATTATTTTTTACTTCAATTTTAATATTAAAAATTAAAAAAAAAACATCTTTAAATTTGTAATGATTAATTTTATTATTATAATTTTTTTCAAAATTTTATTACAAAAATTATGATTTTTTTTAAAAATTGGCTAAAAAACATTTAAAATTATATTATGATTTTAAACTAAATTGAATAACTTCTACAATATTAAAGTTATTGAACTGCGATTAGCACCATTCTAAAGATAAAATAAAACTGTAAATTTAAAATGTAGTTTAGTTTCTTAGAAGTTAGAATTGTAATTATTATAGCCAAAATAAAGAATTTTTTAATTTTTTTGTAATTTTGTTTTATCAATAAGTATAAAATAAATGTAAAAAGTAAATAGCATATCCGAAAAGGATCCAAAAGTACTATGTGTGTAAATTATTTCATAATTTTAACATAGTTTTTGTAAAAGTTATAGCAAAAAATGAAAAAAGTTAAAACAATTCAATGGACCCATGAATTTTTGACAAAAATTTTTTTATTATGAGATATTAATTATTTATTGATTTTAAAATTATTCAAAAAAGGTTTTATTTCTTTTTAAGGTTAATATTAATATTAAAAATTTTAAAAAATACCATTAAATTTGTAGTAAAAAACTATAGTTGTGATTTTTTTCAAAATTTTATTCAAAAAATTGTAGAATTCATAATTTTTTTTTTGAAATTTCATATAAGTTTAAAAAAAATTGAATACCTTTAAAAATATTAAATATATTAAAATGGGTTTATACCATTCGATAGGTAATATAAAACTCTAAATTTAGAAAATAATTTAGTCTCTTCAAATTTAATATTGTAATTATTATAACCAAAATAAAACTAAAATTAAATTTTTTTGTCCTTTGTTTTATCGAAAATGGTAAAACAAATGAAAAAACTAAATAGTAAATCTGGAAGGGATCAAAAAGTACATTATGTGTGAAATATTTCATAATTTTAAAATAATACTTGTAGAAATTATACAAAATTATAAAAAGTAAAAAAAAAAATTACAAAAAATTAAGTTTTTTTTTAACTTTTGTAAACTAATTTTATTAATGTATTTTGATGCAGAAAAACTAAAATAATCGATTAAACAATTACTTTATTACTAGGATTGTTCGGAAAGTTGGGTGGGATTACCCCCTCATTTTTTTTATCAGTTTTAAGACTAACGATATAAGGCCAATAAGATGTTTTATTTTTAAATTTATGCTGTTAAAAATAGTCATTAACTAATATTATCGGTTTATGGAAAGATATGAAAATTAAGTAAAATTTATAAAAAATTGTCTCCACTTTCTGATTTAATACATATATGATCAAAAATAGCACCAAATACCATACAAATTATGTCTAATACATAAAAGTATTAAACAACATATAAATGACGTTAAACCCATCATTATTTCATTAAATTCAGAAGACGATGACACGGACGAAGAACTAACGACCTCGAACTCGGAGACAAATTTTTTCTATATAAATATACGTTGTTTATATCTCTTTTTATTCTTTATTTATTTCATACTATAAACAAATCATAAATGCTTAATGTTGTTATACTGATAAATACCATTTTTTTAATTATACCTTTCAAGCGCCACTGTAAATTAAAACTTAAGTCTATAAATTTTTATAATTTTTTTACATCATTTATTCATGATTTATTTTTAGATACTGTCGAATTACCGTTTATTTTTTATTTGCTGAAAACTATAATTAAAAATTAAGTATAACCATTTATTCACATACTCAGATTAATGTTGAAAACATCTGTTCCTAATACTTGAAAAATTTTAATGGAATGTAACGGAAATAAATTGGTAGTGTATAGAAACCTTTTTAGCTACTGCGGTTTTTTGATAATAATAAATGTTCGTTTTGTTAAAAGTTTTAACCAATGTTAATATTTTTGTAGACCCATAAAATTGCAATACATATAGTTCTTTTTTGTTTTTTAGATATATTATATTTAATTATTTAAATTTAATTTATTTATCTAATCTAAACAAAAGATTATTTCCGTTTATTCACCCTGTATGAACTTCTGTTGTAGTCATACGAAATATTTGTGGTAACTTGGAATTTAGAGCTGTGTCATATATAAACACTCCTTAACATTTATTATATATGGTAGTAATAAAGTCTACTCATTTTTATGAAATAACACATTTTACTACCTGTCATTAATTTTTCAAGTTGTGGCGGTCTTATAAAATTAAATGCACTCAAAACAGTATTGTCGTCAAGTTGCTCAGTTATGTCTGACAATAAAGTTATAGTAGGAACTAAATAATCCTGTTAACAATTTTAAATCTTGTATAAAAAACTATTTTTATCCGAAATCGACAGTAAAGCAGTCAACAATCGGCATTAAAATAAAAATCCGGCGCAACGGGCCAATAATATCTTAAAATATGTCCGTCGCAGCAAACAGTAGACACTTCCTATATTTAAACTGTTAATCCAATTTTTAACTGACATTTGACAATCAATAATTATAATTATTAGTGTTAATAAATGCGATTTCGGATAAAATTTAATATGCACTCACGTGGTTATTTGCCTCGGCTTTCGCCTCGACACAAGATTCTGATACCCTAGATTACATGGAAGTGGCAGTTGATGTTATTACTAAACAAAATGTCAATAAAGTTTTATACATATATTTTGTATACACTTTAGTTTATTTTCGTATCATTAAAATATTTCAAACTTTTGCCATTGTTGCCAGATTTACAGAAAAGTCAATTTTTTTCATACTTTTAGAATTTTTGAAGAAAAAAACTCTTATAAAACGTGAAACTTCCATATTAAATAAATTTCGGCCCCAGTTAGTTTTAGATATTTGTACTGTATTTTGTACAGTATTTTTGACTTTCTTACTATTAATAAAAAAAGAACACTAAATATAAACTAATAATACATACGATGCTGTTGTTAACTTTTAGAAATTTATTTGTAATTTTTTTATTGTTTTTAACAAAAAGAAATCGAAAAGTACAAGTGATAACGCACTTGATTTACTTGTCATTTTTTTTCTAATACATTTTTTAATGTGTCATTAAATTTGTAATTTTATAAATTTTTAAAATAATACTTAAAAAGCGTAAATTATAGCTAGTTAGAAAATCGTAATTGAAACTGGCCTCATAAAAACTAATGTCTAAATATTACACTATAATATAACTAAAATAATAACTGCGAGTAAAGTTTTTAGATATATTTAAACAATACGGACAATGATCAAATTTTTTGGATGAATTTATTGTTTAGCCTTTACGGTATTCTACTATTTTTGTAGTAAAATACGGTATTGTTTTCACGTCAACTAGCGAAATACCGTAAACGGTAAAGAATAAACTAATCCGAAAAATCTCATCACGTAATATCGTTTACCGTATTGTCCAATACGATATCCAATAAATCTCTATTAAAGTACGGTTTACCTAATATTTAATATTTTGTTGTTATACTTATTATATACAAATACAGCGATTCTTGTAGGTTAATTATTGATATTGTACGATAATTTTATGAAGTCGTAGGACTCCTTCGATTGTATATTGTTACCAAAAAAATAACCAAAAAAAAAATAGTGTGTCTCGTACTAAATTATAGTACAAATACTTGAACAAATATGATTAAGAATCGATAAATTTTTGAAAAAGTTACAATGTCAGTCGCCGTGTTAAAATCGACTAATCATCGAAGGACCAAACAACTTTAGTTTCAAGCTGTTAAGTTAATAGAAAAACTCATGATGGCTATTTTTTGACCTATTTATTAGGGTTACGTACCCCAAAGGGTCGAAACGGAACCCTATTGCTCTCACTCGCGTGTCCGTCCGTCCGTCTGTCACACCGGTCTAAGAACTAAACCGTTCAAGCAAGAGTCTTCAAATTTTCACAGTATATGCATCTTGTTGACTCAAAGCCATATAAATTATAAAAAATATTTTTAAATGTTTTCAAGGGGGGCTCCCATACAGCTAAATGGGGGCGCTGAAAAAAAAATTTGGCCTAACCCATCGAGTGAGGTATCGTTGAATAGAGCTCATTGAGTACATAAAAGCCATATTTTTTGTTTCAAAAAATATTGCAAAACGTAGGCATGAGAACCCGCCAAAGTCATTTTTTTTACAAAATTTTGTTCCTAAATATTTTTTAACTTTTCATTGACCTATCAACTTGAAATTTGGTGATAATGTTTATTGTTACGTATATTTTACCAACAAATACCAATATATTAATAAATATGATTTTTTCATTAACATTCTCTCATTTTTAGGGTTCCGTACCTTTGTATTTATGCGAATTGTGATATTCGATATTTTATTACTTTTAACTGTTCAATCGGATTAGTTTTATTAAAAAACGAATTTTTGATTTTATAATTTTTTTTCTATCTTTGTCGGTTACGCTGATATTAACAAATTTGTTCGTTGCATTTCAAAATTTGTTAATATATCTAAGGATATATGCGGATTGTGATATTCATAATTTTTTTTCTTCGTCGAACATACACGCACCAGGTTATTTTTCTTTTCACTTCTTTAAATCTTTTTAACAAGTATTTTTGACTTTTTAGTTCGATTCAAATTTTAAAGTCCTTTAAGAATCCTGTCTCTGCACAGCTGGCTTATATTTTACATTTAGTACGGAACCCAAAATGTGCTAAGTCCGACACGCACTTGACCGATATATAAATAATAAAATGTAATATTATAAAAGGTACATTATTTTTAAAACACTTTAACGATGTTCAAATTAACTGTTGTCACTCACAATTCACTGTATAACTAATTATAATACTTTGTGAAATCTCAGAAAATGTTCGCTGAATGATTTAATAAATAGGGCGCGGTTTTTACCGGCATTTTAACGAAAGACTTTAACGTCTCGCAATCGACTGATTTCCAGTTTCTGGTCGTTTAACAAAAAAATAAGTTTTTTTTTAACTGTAATTTTGTTCACCTTTAATCACCGTGCAAAAAACTAGAATATTCAGATGACCTATTTTGCTAGATATTTTTTTTGAAAATATTAGCATATTTCCTTAAGGTATTTTAATATTAGGTTTTCTAAAAAGTTAAATGAACATATATGCCCCAGAGACAAATTTTAAATATTTAGTGGGTACATACTAGGGTTCACCTATAATGCCTGTGTAAAAGATTGGAAATTCCAGACGTCCCCTTGAGGCAAAATAATTTCTTTAAGCAACTAATATATGAAATAAATAAAACTCCAAGTCATGTACCATACAAATATATTTCTTAAAATTATTGTGGGTGGAAAGTGGCGACTAGTTTTCGCTAAACAGCCATCTTCAGGCCTAGAAGTACATTAATCGATAATGGGGACGGATTTTTTACAAATTTAAACAAACGTACCATATATAAGTAGTAATAATAATGGTTTTTAGTACAATAAATCAATGCGAATAAAGTAATTAAATGGATGGTGACAAAGGATTTAAAATTTATGTGAAATGAAAAAATTTTTAAAGTAAATTTAAGGGGTTGATGAGTAAATCCGGATATAAAATCTGTGATGTGGAATATTTTGTAAAGTGAGGAAAAATAAAAATAAATACGAGAATTATTTGGTAGGATTAACTCAAAAACAGGAGAGGGGCTAAGGAATTTGCAGGAATCTGGAGGATCTTCATGTTCGTCCAATTGGGCTGTTTTGAAATTAACCATCACATCCAGAATAATTGAAAAAAAACCAACAATAAAATAATAATATTAATAATAAAGTCCACCCTGAGACTATCGTGGTATAAGGCACCATGTAAGGGTGCCAGATAACCAAAAAAATAGTGATTAAAGCAAATATGCCAAAACACATCACAATTAACAAAGAAGGAAATGGAAGGGGTGACAACGTTAGGAAAGAATTAATAATATTGTATCTTAAAGCTAATGAAATTATACAGTTAAGTATGACCTGAATAAATTTTTAAATAATTAATAACATTAAAAACCATGCAATTGTGTTTTGTAATCTAGGAAATAAAAATTTAAACTACGAATGTTAGAGACTAGGTACAAGTTCAAGCGTTAAGAAAAAGAAAAGGTAAAGAAGAAGACTAGTATTGGTGACAAATGACAGAATGACATAAGAAAGGTAGAGGAATTATAATTAGGTTGTAATGTGGTTGTTAATTGCAAAACAGTCCAATTGGACGAACATGGAGATCCTCTAGACTCCTGCCAGTTCCTTAGGAACAAAAGCTCCTTTCCCGATTTTGAGTTAATTTTACCAAAGAATTCTCATGTTCATTTTTATTTTCCTTCACTTTAGAAAATATTTTATATCACACATTTACTCATCAAACTTTTTATTTACTTTAAAAATTTTTTCATGTAACATAAATTTTAAATCCTTTGTAACCATCCTGTCACCACCCATTTAATTATTTTTTCCACATGGATTTATTGTACTAAAAACTACTATTAATACTGCTTATATATGGTATGTTTGTTTAAATTTGTAAAAAAACCTTCGCCCCCCATTATCGATTAATGTTTTTAATGTGCTACCAACTAGCCTTAAGAATATTTTAAACAAAAGACGATTTAAAAAAAGGAACAAAAAAATATTTAATAAATTATCCACATGATTTCTACAGTCTTTTATAATAAAAATGATATGGGTCAATTTCAACATAAGTACAAGTTTCCAGAATTTCAGAATACTATAGGATTAGAATCAAAAAATAAAAAAATAAAAGTTTGCTATTTTACGTCAGTCTTCATATTGTTTTTAACATTTTATTTGTCATTACTTTATTTCAAACTGTATATTACTTGCTGTACTTACTTGCCGTTATTGTTATTACCTAATTAATATACATTAATCGCCAAAGGGACCAGAAAATAAATGCTTAAAAGACAGCAGAGGCATTTAGGATAGGTCTATACGTTTTTCTCGGATCCATTATCAAAAATCTATAAAATAATTAAAAAAAACTGTTATTTATGTAAAAAAAATGCAGCATAAATACATTGAATTTAATGTACTTCTAGACCTGAAGTTGGCTGTTTAGCTGAAACCAGTTGCTGTCCCCCCCCCCCTCCCAATAATTTTTAAGAAATATAATTGTGACTTGGAGTTTTATTTCATATATTGAAAATTGGACCACAGTTGATTTATGGATAACTTTTTGGATTTATAGATATAACTGACTATTTTGATTTTTGTAAAAGTTAAATAAAGATATCTGCCCCATGAGAGAAATCTTAAATTTTGGTTAGTGTATAATATAAATCACCTATAATCCCCGTACAAACATGACAAATTCAAGTAGCCCCTTAAGAAGATTTTGAGAGTACAATGTAATTTTAATGTAAAAATAGACATTTTTAAATGTTCAGTTTGACCAATTTATAGGTTTTAATTAAATTCAATAATTGTACAAATAGAAGAATCAATGATGGTGAAAATAACAATTTTAGTGTAGTCTGAAATTTAACATAAAAAGTTGAGAAAAAGGGCCAAAAAATGAAAGATTAGTTAATATCATCGCTATACGCAATTTGAAAAATGCCGAACAACAATATAGATCAAATAATCAACGCAATCTTCGAGATCCATTCCAGGAATTGAATGATCGAACTTTCGATTATCAAAAGATCTTGTTAGATAGAGTGTTTACAACCGTATAAAAGTCCAACAGATTTGGATACCATGACCAAGGTCATTACTCTTATACTAAAATAATTACATTTTTATATTTTTGTTTTTATGCGTACACGCCCCGTTTCTATCTTCGGCCATTTCTTTAGGATTTCTTTAAAAAATAAGATAAAAGCAATTCGAAAATCAAAACAATTAATAATTTTTTTTAACTAAAGTTATATTATATTATATTTTTCATTTTACTTCTTCCATTTATGGACTATGCTGTTATATAAACATTATTTGATTTTTACATGATAATAGTCGAAAAGGATTTATATTTGATATTCTGTTCTTATCATTACGAAGACCTAAAAGATTCGTTATCAAATTTGCGTCGACCCGTCAAAAATTAGAATTAAGAAACGTATTCATTTCCTTCCATACTCAAATATAGGCAAATTAACGTACAATATTAAAAATTGACCCCCTGCGGTATATATTAAATTATAGATTGGTTATTAGATTAAAATTAATTTGTTTCGGAATTTTTTCTTAGGTTTTATATGTCAGATTGTTGAACTATAGTCGTAATATATTAAAAACAAATTTTTTCTAGTCAGTGACAGTCATTTAGTAATTTTACGAGGTTAAAAATTGTTTATATTAAAAATTATTATAAAAATCTGCAGGGTACTTTATTAATTAGAATAACTGGAACATTGCATTCCTGAAATATAAGATTTCGTAGAAAATCGTTTTTTTGCATAGTGGTTGTAGAAAAAAAATATTTCTACATTGTCTCTTCATAAAAATATCCTTCAGCTAGTAAACATTTCGTTTATAGTTTTCTTGCTATGTTGATTAAACTAAAAGTATTAAAAACATTCTTGAAGATGAATAAATTTTGACCCAAATAGCAACAATTATTTATTCGCTATTTTGTCTTATTAGTAAAACTTAAAATTCACCGAAAATTGCTCTCATCTTCATCACCTCGCCAACGCAAAAGATCTAACTGTTTAGCTAGCCAGCCACCATGTAAAAAGAACGCATCGCCCAATCGTCTTAGAGAATTCCTCTTTTCGACCAATAGCCGCCCTTGCGTAACCGTCTTAAGCCATCTATAAGACCAGACACCTGCAGAATGAACTCATTTCGATGTTCTTGGTCTCAGTAGGCACTGACTAGTGACTTGGGTCTCTCGCGTGCACCACTGATGTACTTGATCTTGTAGTGAATAAGTGACTTTGACATTACATTCTCGCGCAGTGTGCTGTGACTTAGTGTGTAACAAGTGAGTTCAACGCCTGCTGCGTTAGAGGACAGAAACCGATTCGTTTTTTTTTATATTTTTTGGAGAATATCAAAGGTAGGATAATGCGTTAGACAACATACTATGATTTTTAATTTTGTGTAATAAATAAACTATAAATTATAAAAAGTTAATACTAAAAAAATTTGCATTTTATACATTTCGATCTATTGAAGAAAAAAAATCATATTTTTTTCTTTAAGTGTATCAAATTTTTATTGAATTCATGATTTTAA
The DNA here is from genome assembly GCA_963243735.1 of Neocrepidodera transversa. Lineage (NCBI taxonomy): Eukaryota > Metazoa > Arthropoda > Insecta > Coleoptera > Chrysomelidae > Neocrepidodera > Neocrepidodera transversa. The sequence goes on along the minus strand of OY725337.1, from coordinate 17,157,702 downwards.
TAAAACTAATCCAAAATACTTTACTACGATTAATAAATATTACATAAAAGTACACCAAGAGAAAATACTTTTACTTAAAAAAAATGAAAATACTATGGGAGAAAAATCTAATAAAATAAGATTTCAGGTAAAAAATGTATCTCAAAGCAGTTATGGGCTTTTAAATGGAGAAATACAATTATTTTGCTGGAAATAAAATGGTTTAATACTTTATCATGAATTTATACAGGAAAATAAACATGAAGAAATATAAAATTTTTAGAGAGGTGCAGTTTGTTTAAACTCCTATTTTTATATAAAAAAAATTGTTATAAATAAACATCTTTTGGATAAAAATTTAAAATGTTTTCACTTTTCGTAAAATCATTTATTTACTATCTAAATATTTTATTATAATTATTATTTATTTTAGTCCAACCGATAAGGTACTGAAACATGAAGTCAAGTACCACATATCATATTTTTTTGTTAATTTCAATTTCAAAAGTGTTTAAGGTGGGCGTTAACACCTAGTTTCGGCTACAACGCATCATCTTCAGGTCTAAAAAACAATCCGTTAATAAGTTAAATATTGCAATGTCCAAGGGTTGCTTAACATTTATATTCATGTTGTTAACATGGCCACGGCAAATAATAATAATAATAATAGCCGTCCCTTCCCCGCACAAGCCTTTGGCTTCTGGGGTTTAATCGTAAGGGGATGAAATGTATTATTATTATTATTATGAATGTAAATGGTATAAACTTCCCTTGGATCTTGTAATATTTAATTTATTAACGGGTTATATTGTAGGCTTGAAGATGGTGTGTTGTCGCCGAAACTAGTCACTAATGCCTACCTTAAATATTTTTTAATATTAATAAAAAATATATTAACATTTTGGTTGTTGACTTGTGAGTGTTTCATTACTTCATTTATTTATTTATTAATAGTAGATATAAATTTTTTGACCATTTATTTACCTAAAAATTATTAATTATTATAAATAATTAATTTATCAAAATTTTTTTCCTTTAATATTAGTTTTAATACTGATAAACAAATATATTAAAAGAATAATTATATAAATAGATAAAAATATTAAAAACCTAAAACCATTTTTCTATATATATAATGAGTTTCAAAAAATTTTCACCATATTAGAAACTTTTTTATTATCTATTTTTAAGAAAATTTTATTCCTTATCGAAATTGGTGCATTACGGTAACCTAACCATAAATGTCCGGACTGTATACAGGGTGGTCCACCGGTAACGCATCGGTCTGTAGAGCTTAATATTTTCTGTAAAATCCGTTTTCACAATGAGATATATATCAGAAACGTCAACAATTTAAAAATAATTTTAATTATACAGGGTGCTCCATTGATCAAAGTTATGTTTCTTTAAATGGAATATCCTGTATTTTATTGCATTTTTCAAATCTACAAAGTAAAATAGTCTAACTTTTTTTTTGTTATATCTAAGAGTCTATCGTTTTGGAGATTTTCAAATGTTTTAGAAATATGGGATGTTCAAAAAATATAAATATAACCTAAAGTTAACAATATTTTAAATTGATTTTTTGAAAGAAAATTTCAAATATTCTGATCTATCAGTACAGCTACTTACAAATCAAAAATATTGTACAGGGTGTTGCCAAAATATGTATTTCATTTAATTTCGTTAATCAAGGTGGCTGAGCATTGGTTGTCAGTTTATATGACATTTTAATTTAAACTATTTACAATACTATTTTGTCTGTTGTATATTATTTCAATTAAAATGAAGCAATATTTTATTCAAGAAACCGAATAAGAGAACTTTGGAAAGAATTTTAGTTCGATTTCGTAAAACAGGCAGTGTTTCCTATTATAAGGAAACTGTGAGAAAATCCGTAAATTTTCTATTTCGTAAACACCTTTGTAATTTTTAAATATTTAAACTTACAGCTCCGACGACTTAAAATGTATTTAAAAAAATCATTTTAAAATGTTGGGAAATTTAGGACATATTATGAGAATTATGTCAATCGTTTCTTGAGTAGAATAATGCTTGATTAAAGTTACGTATTATAAAAACATATTTTGGCCACACTCTGTATACAATATTTTTGATCTGTAAGTATCTGAACTGACAGACCAGAATATTTTAAATTTACCTTCAAACATTCAATTCAAAATATTGTTAAATTTAGAACATATATGTATTTTTTGAACATCCCATATTTCTAACAATATTTGAATATCTCCAAAACGATAGACTCTAGCTATAATAAATCTTGAATAAAGTTAGACTATTTTTTTTGTAGATTTCAAAAATGCAATAAAATACATCGTGTTCCATTTAAAAAAAAAAAACTTTGAAATGTATCACTTTAATGGAGCACCCTGTATATATTAGGAATATGTATAGGCTGTTTCTTTTATCATGTGCTAACATTGCTATATTCTAAACTGTAAGAGATACAAAGACCATTAAATATGCAAAAAGTTAACTATTTTGGAGAATATTACATTGGTCAAAAAAAATCTACAAGGGCCTTCACCGTTCTCGAGTTATACAGGGAGAAATAAAAATGCTATTTTTGGGTTTTGACGCATAAAATTGTTATTTAAAGAAATATCAAATTTACTATAAAAGTGTATTATTATATATTCGATACGGAGTTTCGTGTCTTAACGGCCACCTTCCAGTTATTTTTTTTTAAATACGGACCTGTCTTTTGTATTACAAAAAATTAAAATTCAGTGATATATCGCACTTGTCATTTTAAAGACGTTTTATCTGAAATAAGTATTATTATCAGTGACAATTTTTTTTAATTATGGTCCTGTCGTTGATTTTTTGTTAATTCATTTTAATATCGTTAAAACGAATATAATAGGTATACTTCAATATTACCTAAAAATTTCAATAAAAGATGCATTATCAGTGAATTGAAAAAAATTATCAAAATTCTATGGACGCTCATTTTGGGACTTCGGAATGCTTAGTGCCAAACTTCTCACATACATGTAGGATAATATTATACGTGGAAAAAATTCTAAAAATTTGAAATGGAAAAAGTTTTCTTATGGAAAACGCCTAATTTATATATCGAGTACCGGAAGGCTCAGCCCGATCCTGCTAAAATTCTTTCCTGGAGAGAACTAACTAATAAAGTGAAAACGGGAACAGACAGACAGACAGATTTTTTTTGCATTTTCGAACTATGTGAGCTCAGAAACTAATATTTTCTTCACTTAGGTATATGAGAATTATGAAAACAGTTACTGAAAAAAATTGATTCTGGAGAAATTAGATTTGAAATTTTCAATTTTAGTTATGTTGTATTATTTTTAACCAAATAAAACGTTAATAATATAATACATCATTGAATTTAGATTTTAACATTTTATCAATATTTGTAATACAGGTTCATATTTTAGAAAAAATAACTTGATGGTGGCCGTGAAGACACGAAACATCATAGAGAAGATTTATTAGTACAGTATAATAGCATTTTTTAGATACAATAAAACTTTCCTTTTCCATTTTTTTTATATTTTTTAAATAAAAATTATATGCGTAAAAAACCAAAAATAGCATTTTTAGTTCTCCCTTTATTTAATAATAATACCCTATATTTCACTTTCATACGAGTGAACCCCAGCAGCCAAAAATTTTTTTTGGCCAATGTAATGTTCTCCAAAATAATTAACTATTTGCCCATTTCGTATCTCTTATGGTTATCTCTTATGAAATATAAAAATTTGCACTAAAAATTTAAACAATTTGGAACAAACGTCGATAATTTACTACAAATAATAAATTGGACTAAATTTTGAATTAAAGTAGAACCATAAGAAACGGAATTTTTTACCCATATTGGGGAGGGGACTATAATTTCCAATATAAATAAACTCTGTTGATAATATTGAAAATAAGATACTCTTGAACAAAATTCCTATTTTTGTTCTCCACTGTATACACAGTATGTAAATTTAGAATTTTGATAACTCAAATAGAATTTTTCTGCAATGCAACAATTTTTATCAAGAATAAATTTTTCTGACAAATTGATAATAAAAACCTTTTTTGGGCAACCGTCCCACTTCCCGGACTCTTTTTCTTTGAGAAAGTTTCATTATTCTGGCCTAGTCCGGAAAGTACGTACTTCCCGGACTGGAAAGAAATATGTCTCATTGATTTATTATTCTACACGGTTGCCGAAAAAATAGTATACGTAACACGTCCGAAAACAGTTTTTTTGGACACGCAGACTTCCAGTACTCGCCCACGGCTCGTCCTAGAATTTTGTCTACTCGTCCAAAAAACAGTATTTTCTGGACTTGTTATACGTAAATTACTATTCTATATGGTGCAAACTCACTGTATAACAGTATAATTTTAATATAAGTTAGAAATTCTCAATTCATTTTAACTTTGATACAAATAGGATTTTTATATACAATGTTTTTTGACAGTTATTAAATTTGGTATCATAAAAAATTCAGTTTGAAAAGTTTTGATTTAAGCCTAAGCGGGCTTTACATGTTAACCATAAAAGTAAAGTTTTCAGCAATCCAAATTAATCTCAATGGTGTTAAATTCGAACAGATAATGTAAATATTTATGGAACATAACGATCAAAAGAAACTTAAATGTGGAGAAATAAAATTCTAAAAATAATAATTTTAATGAACTTCTTAAAACATATTTATTAAATTTATAATTAATAAGGTAATCCCAGTGTTATTAAATTCGACTTATTTTTAATAACAGACAATGTAAATTTTTCTGGAATAAAATTATTGAAATAATGTAAATGTGGAAAAATAAAATATAAAATCATATAATTTAATTTGAAGAACAGATAAAAAAATCTTTGCTACTTTTGGTGTTAAATCACAGAAAAATTGTCGAAGGAATAAATATAGAGTTTTCGACCTAAAGTCAGGCTTTCTATAAGACTCAATCAATTTTAATTACTGCTTCCTAATAATTTCTTGCTTATTAGCTAACTTGTTAGCAAAGACTTTATTGCCTAATTAGCAAAATGACATATTTTACAGGAGGACCAATAAACTGTTTTCTTGGCAAATTTATCTACAAAAAATATATTTTGAACTTTTTCCAAGTAATAGATGTTATATAATTTTCTTTTAATGTGGAGCTTTTAACACTTTTTAATCTAGAGTACATTTTTGGTATACTTTTATAATCTTAAACTGTTTATTACTAAATGAATAGTAAAACAAAAATAGGTACTTTTCACTCAAAATTATTTTTTTCTACAACCCTTTACAAAAGGATGACATTTTGTAATAGAATACTTTCAGCGAAAACATGATTTCCGTCTCAAGTAATTCTAATAACGTTAACTTTCGTCTCTAGTGACAAATTGTTTTAATAAATAAAGACAGGAATCATTTGAAAGAAATGAAAACAGAAATAGTTACTGCACTTCCTCATAGTATCATAAATAAATGATTTAGTACGGGTATTTCTCCTATATCACTGAAAACAGGGTTAATCAAGCCTACTTTAAAAACTAATGAAGTATATAAAATCGAGAATAACTCTCATTTCAAGCATTACTTAATTTTTTGAAAAAATCTTAAAAACCAGATTAGAGTTTTTTAATAAACATAACATCATCTCTGAAAATCAGTATGGCTTTAGAGAGGGAAAATCTACAGAGAATGCCATATGCTCACTTGTAAAATATATTTACAATACCGTAATAAAACAATCCCTACAGCTTGTATTTTTGTGGACCTCTCCAAATCCTTTGATACTGTGAATCATAAAAAATTATTAACCAATTCCTTCTTCTTCCTGTACTGGCGACCACGACTAAATATAACCTCAAAATAGGTGATTAATTCTTCAGAACCAGCGATGAGGAACATAACATTTTTATATTTGTCGCTAGGTCATAAAATGATTAATCTGAAACTATAAATACTTGAATTCTGGATCAAATTCTTGAAATTGTTCAAGTTCTTGAAGCTTTTGATCAAAATTGTTGAAATTGTTCAAATTCTTGAAGTTTTTGATTCAATTTCTTGCAATTATTCAAATTCTTGAAAATTGGTCAATTCTTGAAGTTTTTGATTGAAATTCTTAAACTCTGGATCAAAATTCTTGAAATTGTTCAAATTCTTGAAGCTTTTGATCAAAATTGTTGAAACTGTTCAAATTCTTGAAGTTTTTGATTAAAATTCTTAAACTTTGGATCTAAATTCTTGAAATTGTTCAAATTTTTGAAGATTTTGATCAAAATTCTTAAATTCTAGATCAAAATTCTTAAAATTGTTCACATTCTTGAAGTTTTTCATCAAAATTCTTGAAGTTTTTGATCAAAATGCTTAAATTTTGGATCAAAATTCTTGAAATTCTTCAAATTTTTGAAGTTTTTGATCAAAATTCTTAAATTCTGGATCAAAATTCTTGAAATTGTTTAAATTCTTGCAGCTTTTGATCAAAATTGTTGAAATTGTTCAAATTCTTGAAGTTTTTGATTAAAATTCTTAAACTCTGGATCAAAATTCTTGAAATTCTTCAAATTTTTGAAGTGTTTGATCAAAATTCTTAAATTCTGGATCAAAATTCTTGAAATTGTTCAAATTCTTGAAGCTTTTGATCAAAATTCTTGTAATTATTCAAATTCTTGAAAATTGTTTAAATTATTACAGTTTTTGATTAAAATTCTTGAATTTGGGATCAAAATTCTTGAAATTGTTCAAATTCTTGAAGTTTTTGATCAAACTTAAATTTTGGATCAAAATTCTTGAAATTCTTCAAATTTTTGAAGTTTTTGATCAAAATTCTTAAATTTTGGATCAAAATTCTTGAAATTGTTTAAATTCTTGAAGCTTTTGATCAAAATTGTTGAAATTGTTCAAATTCTTGAAGTTTTTGATTAAAATTCTTAAACTCTGGATCAAAATTCTTGAAATTCTTCAAATTTTTGAACTGTTTGATCAAAATTCTTAAATTCTGGATCAAAATTCTTGAAATTGTTCAAATTCTTGAAGCTTTTGATCAAAATTCTTGTAATTATTCAAATTCTTGAAAATTGTTTAAATTCATAAAGCTTTTGATCAAAATTCTTGAAATTGTTCAACTTCTTGAAGTTTTTGATCAAAATGATTAAATTTTGGATCAAAATTCTTGAAATTCTTCAAATTTTTGAAGTTTTTGATCAAAATTCTTAAATTCTGGATCAAAATTCTTGAAATTGTTTAAATTCTTGAAGCTTTTGATCAAAATTGTTGAAATTGTTCAAATTCTTGAAGTTTTTGATTAAAATTCTTAAACTCTGGATCAAAATTCTTGAAATTCTTCAAACTTTTGAAGTGTTTGATCAAAATTCTTAAATTCTGGATCAAAATTCTTGAAGCTTTTGATCAAAATTCTTGTAATTATTCATATTCTTGAAAATTGTTTAAATTCATAAATGATCAAAATTGTTGAAATTGTTCAAATTTTTGAAGTTTTTGATCAAAATTCTTAAATTCTGGATGAAAATTCTTGAAATTGTTTAAATTCTTGAAGTTTTACCCAAGATTCTTGAATTCTTGATCAAATTCTTGAAGTTTTCGATTAACATTCTTTAAATTGTTCAAATTCTTGAAGTTTTTGATTAAAATTCTTGAATTCTGGATCAAAATTCTTGAAATTGTTCAAATTCATGAAGTTTTTGATCAAAATTCTTAAACTCTGGATAAAAATTCTTGAAATTGTTCAAATTCTTGAAGTTTTTGATCAAAATTCTTGAAATTGTTCAAATTCTTGAAGTTTTTGATCAAAATTCTTGAAATTGTTCAAATTCTTAAAGTTTTTGACCACCAAAATTCTTGAATTCTGGATAAAATTCTTGAAGTTTTTGATCAAAAATAATACAAGACTTGGAACAAAATGAATGATGTGAGACACATTTATTTAATATTCATTAAAATTTTCCAATAGTCCTACTTCCATATTATCTGCTTCAATATCACTGCGTTTTTTATCAATAATAAATTGATTTCCACCATTAATATAGAATTGACCAATCTTCATGTACTCCTCTTCAAGTTTAATAACTTTTTTAATTCTCTTCACCCAGTCTTCTTTGGTAATATTAACTTCTTGTCTAATCAGGCCAAACTTCTTGTCTAATCAGGCCAAACTTCTTGTCTAATCAGGCCAATCGCATTTTCGGAAATGTGTTGTTACTCCTAATGATATATTTTAATTGTCTCTAAATTAACTCAATAGGATTGAAAATGCAAAAATAATATAGAATGTCCATAGTTTTCAGCAATTAATTCTAGCGGGTACGATTTCTTAAATTCTTTTGTGTTTGAAACTTCAAGAAGTTATTTTTTTGTATAAGTTTCTTCAAAATACAAATCATTACCCATCAAAAAATTTTCAATTTCAGTTTTATTTAAGCTTTGATTTGGAATTCTTTACATAATTTTTTATATATGTTATAAATTATTTGTTTTCATACCACAATATATTTCATAAGTGATTTTTTAACAACATTATTTTGTTTATAGGCCTGATGATGTTTTTATAGATCGAAATATGTTGTCTTGACATTTATATGTCTTTACATTAAATATTTGTGGTATGACTTTAAGTTCCATTATTCTTTCTGTAATAAAGAAATAAGACCGATTACTTTAAGATGCACTATATTATTTATCTCTACTATACCATTATAATCTTACAAAAGTAAATAAATCAAATCAATAATTCCTTATACATCTCCGCCTATGGTGGTTTTTTAAGACTTAACACTGTTTAAGTAAATAGTACTAAGTAGTATGCGATACTCATTAGTAATTGTGTGTAGTGTCATTTGGAAACCTTTTAAAGAAACATATTAGCCAAAAAAACAACAAAACACCATATGTCTCCAAATAAAGAATTCCAATTACATTAAAATACATGATTCTTGTACGTAGCCGATGAACGGTAATTTCCCGTTATAAGAGTGAAGTCTGGTCATTGTAACTAAGAAAGATTCATTTCAAACTTGTTAGGTTACCTACTAATGGAACATTCTTAAGGCTGTTTTTAGTTAATCGGGGTTTTTCCTTGAAAAAAAATTATTCATTGTTAACTAGGATCTTTATTTATTTAAAACGGTTAATTTATCTATTATGTGATTGTTTTATTAATAATATAAGTAAATATATTCAAAACAGTTATGTGAACTGAAATGGAGCTGTATCATATAAATTAGCAACCAAAAATGCGTTTTATTAACGGCCCTGTTTTACCATTTTTATTTTTTGTTGATATGTGTAGAAGTAAAATTACATTTCCATAATAAACTTTTAAATGTATATTTTTATTGAACCAACCAGTATTTAATTTTTTGTATTATTTTTCAGTTAATTGTTATTTTATTAAATTCATTAATTATTCATTAAAAAAAATTTCAGTTCAAAACATCATACCTTTTATATTTAGTCTTTAGAAAGCATTTCTTGGTTATCTAGTTAAGAAGAAGAAGCATATCTCGTTAAAATCTATTTTGGAGTGTTTAAATGCGATTTTAAATTTTACCAAGTATTGGTATAGTGAGAAGAACAGATATTTGGGATTGACTTATGCAGGACTCTTGAGGGTTTTACTGTGCTTTACAGGCAACTGTTATAAATCAATTAAAGTACCCTGTATCGCTTTTAAGATTTTCTTTTGGTTCATTAATTCTTTTTACAGTATTCGCCACTTAGGATGATATTGTGCAGAACAATAAAATCGAAGTTGATTTTAGTTGGCCGCCTACTTACGTTTTAAATTATATGCTCAATAGCGCAACAAATTTTATTTTTAAACATTATTTTATTGCAAAATTTTGCAGCCCTGAACGCTCTATGGACAAAAATATTAAAAAATACATTAAAACATTTTCGCATTGGTTAAATTTTGAGTTAAATAAAACGTTAAGAAACTTGATTGTAATAACTTGTAACATTTAAAAACAGAACTGAATTTATTTTAAAAAATTCAAAAATTGCGAAATTATATCAAAAAATTCCAAAATTAAAAAAAAAAAATAAAAATGGATAGAAATTCAAAAATTACGATGATTTCAAAAGTATATATCGAAAATTGCAAAAATATATCCAAAAATTTAAAATTTTGCAGTTTTTTTTTCGAAAATTTCAAAAAGTAAAAATGTCAAATGTTTCTAAAATATATAGAAAATTTCAAAAAACATAAAATTATTCATCTAATTAAAAATATTTAAAAAATTTCAAGAATTTAGAACATGTCAAAAATGTCATGTTTCAAAAAACATTAAAAAATTATGTAACATTTGTAAACTTTCCAAAATTTGTAAAATTTGTAAAAAATTTCCAAAATTTGTAAAAAATTTCCAAAATTCGTAAAATTTCCAAAATTCGTAAAATTTGTAAAATTTGTAAAAAACTTGTAATATATGTAAGTTTATATAAATTACTGGGAAATAACAAAATATACAAAACTCTTTATTTTTAATCGTGTTTATGACAATCGAAATATTAGGTACATTATCAAATTTTCTAGAAAACATGTGAACCAAATTAAAATCAAAGTTTTTTTGTTGGAAATTAATAGTTAGTACAATATGATTTGATTGTATCTATGTCAAAATTATTTAAAAAACAATAACACCAGTATGGACGATTGATATTGGCGAGTGTATATTTTATGACCGTAACCATAAAATAAATGTGCTAAAGGCAGTTAGTTTATAAAAATCGACATTTATAATGAGTTCCAAATATCTATTCTCCTTACTATAATATGATTTAATATCTATTATTTTAACAACAAAACTAGTAATACGGTCCATGTTTTGGACCGAGGTTAAATTTATAGCGGTACCAATAAACTAATGTTAAATTCCGTAATGTTAGGTAATTTATTACAATCGACCTTTATAATTAGTTTCAAATATCTTCTACCGACTATATGTACCACGGTATCTACCAATTCCTTATTTTTTATTCTTTTTTTGAAAAATTTCTTCTGTACTTCTCCAATAAGTGGCCCACACACCACGTGGCTTTCGTGGTTACCGGTTAATGAATTACCCAAGGAAAATGTGCTTGTATTCTAATAAATTGGGTGTAAAAATTGTTTTTTTTACCATTTTCCGGTTAATGGTACCTTCCAGTCCATTTTTTTCACGTTGAACACACACAAAACATAATTAGTCGTTTTTGGAAGAGATCTCGCCTAATATAGCAACTAAAAGTATGCGCATTTTTATAATATTTATTATATAATTAAGAAGATGATAGGCATATCACTAATAATAAAAATAATTTAAAAGAGGTGCCACAGACGCGCTCTCAATAATTAAATACAAAATTGATTGGTTAAAAATTGCAGCTTCCTATCATTAATATTAATGGAGCGACCGTCCAAAAGCCATTTCAGGAAAGATAACGTATTGGCGCCTCGTAATATCGATAACGTTCATCAATTCTTTATTGGGTATATCCTTCCAGTTATTGATTCTATTGAATGATATGTTTAATTTTTGATTGCTCAATTATTTGAAATTTAATCCAATGATGTTATTTTTATTGTCTTCCCTAATAGTACAAAACGTCCAAGTAACGTTTTTTATGGTACATTTAACGTCAGAACGCCAGAGGACCAAAATAAGGCATTTTATAAGATCGTTTATAAAAAGAGCATAAAAAACGTCCAAAATATATGGATAAAACTTCCGAACTCATAAATAAGAACGTTGTAGTGTTCAACTCTTTTTTTAAAAACAAAGATAAAAATCGTCTAGTATAAATGTTCATATCAGAATGTTTTTTTATTAAGTTGCAAATACGAAAATAAAATGTAATTTTTTTTTTCTGCGTTTTTCGACATTTCAACATTTTTTAAATTATTGGAATAAAACACGGATTATAATAAACTTCTTGAGAGTAAACAAGCAATGGTATTAGGTTGAATTCTTTAATATTACTGTATTTGCTATAGAATTTAAATGTTTAAAAATCCAACGGAGTTAGGTCTGGTGAACTGGATATTTGATTAAATGTCAATGGTCCAAAATATTTATAAATGTTAAGGCAGTAAATATTCCCAGAATTACAGTATTACAGTATACAATAAATTGTCAATTTTTTAAATTTCGTACATTTTACTAAAATATATTTTTTTTAATTTAATGTTTAAAATATTTCTTACAGAAAATTAATCAGGAAGTAAAATTCTTACAGTTAAATAGCTACTTATCATTAGATAATTTGTATTTAATTAAACAACATTTTCTTCCGTTTCTAATAAAATTAGCATATTTTCTGTATATCGTTCACTTTAATGGTATAAAATAAAAGGATCTGAGAAAGTTCCCACAATATTAAATAACATCTTTGTTTACATTAAACATCTGAATTACTGTCAATGAACATTAATATTTTAATCTCAATATTTTTTTAACATTGTATGGAAATTTCCATCAAGTTATTCAAGTAAGAAAAAATTTGTAGTATTAAGTTTGTGTTAATATAATAACGCCGTTTAAAATAAAAATTTAGTTTCTATTGTAGTATTTTCTAAATTTATAAAAATCTCAAATTGTAAAAATATTAATATTCTCTTCCGGACTATGAAAACTTAAGAGTTGCTGTCAGGCATGTCAATAAAAAAATAATATTAATCTGACAAGATAATTAATTTTTCCAATAAAATAAAGTGCATTAAAAAGGATTTGTTTTTCCAAATTATATTTAAACAGTCTTTTTATTTCCATTCATGAACTAAACGATAACATTTCCTTAATCCGCGTAGTGAAAAAATTGCATTATTATCCCCATTTACAAAAAAAAGTGATCAATTAAATTATTGAAGAGAATATCACCTTAAGATGAAGATAATATCAGCGACTATCAATCCAATTTAAGTCTAGAAAAAAGCCAGGAATCTAATAAAAATATACACCAATTGTTTGTCAACTTCAAGCAAGTCTATGACACCATCATACGGGAGGGAATCTGGGTTGCTTTGGAAAGTATGGGGATATCAAGAAACTTATCAGCCTGGCCAGATTATGTGTTAACAACAACGAATTTATGTGCAAAAATACGTAAACAAACTTTACAATTAAAAGCTGTCTGAAACATGGAAACGAACAATATCGTACCTGATATGGCAATTAAGAAGGTCAACATTAAAACAGAAACCAAAAATAACATTGACCTTTGCAGACGACATTGTTAGAACAAGAAGAAGCCCGAAGAAATACTATCAATGGAAAGAGAATTTCTCTAGAATTGAAGAATAGAACCAGAAAGTTGGCCTTAAAATTAACGAAGATAAAACAATAGCTATTTGTATTACTAGGGAGGAAAGTGCCACTTTTCCCCAAGCAGGATGTAGTAAACATCCAAGAGAGGAAAAGGTACTTTACTCCCGTGTAATACATATGATTTTTCCTCCTACCCAATAATTAAACCTTTTTTTTTAAAAATTTATTTACGGCACAAATAACGAATTTATCAATATATGCGATATAATTAAGTAAACAAGTATTGTTTATTAAATGATTGTTCCTTAATATTAGGTGGCGTATTTGGAAATTCAAAATCACTTGAATCGCTTTCCATTTTTGAAAAATTCAATTGAGGTTAATAACCGTAGCGACTTTGCACCCTAAAAGTCAATCGTAATGTTTGCTGTCAGTGAGAAACGGCATACTATGATTTTCTTAGTTTAGGTCAAAAAATGTATCTAAGATTCCTGATCTTGAAATTTTTATTTAAATATCTAACGTTGAAGTTAACATTCATGTTTAATTTTTACCAAAATACACAATATACAAGTTACAAGATGTTCTAGAAATTACGGAAACAATTTGAATATAATAGATTCACAAGTTTCATCATTTAAAACGTACTTAAAATGAGAGGAAGGGAAAGTACTTTCCTCCCTAGGGAGGGAAGTATGACTTTCCTCCCTAATGTGAGGGAGGAAAGTGTGTACTTTCTATAGGGGTAGGAGGAAAAATACATTAAATGTGGTGCTTTCAATTTTAGAAAGCCCCACGTTGCAAAGTCATTTAAATTAAGTATGTTCTGTTGCCTTTTAATGAATCAATTTTTTTTAAAAATATTATTATTTTATCTACTATTCGCTCTTTCTCAAGGTAGGTATAATCTAAAATCTTTAAATAACTAAAGAAAATTACATATTTTTATTACTGCTTTAATAACATTAAGAAAATAAACAAATTTATTTACTAGAGGGAAATAATTAGACTATAAAATCTTGTGTTGACCATAAAAATGTCAGATCTGCAATTTTTTGTTTACATAAAAAAATGAACCCAAATAAAAAAAATTATCTTATTACAACTCCAATTTTCTTAAATTATGACAAATATTTCTTAAAATTTTTAACCATATTATTACTTTTTTTACAACTTTATTCATGTATTCCATATAACATTTTCTTCCAATTTTTAATTTTTTTTATTTATTAAATATAAATAAACCAGATTATCCATTCCCAAATGTGATAATGCATCAGAGGAGAAAGAAACTTGAAGTCGATACCACATGAATTTAATATAAAAAAATATTTGTTTCGGCTCTTAGGCCATCTTCAGGCGAATGTTCGAACAATGTGAAAAATTTTTAATTAACCAATGAGTGATAAACTTTTTGAAAGCATCTTGTTATATGTGTGTTGAGAAACTTTAACTTTTAACACCGTTTCACGTGGTACGGAAAATAAAATTAAACTTGTTATCCAAAAATAAAGTAACTACTTTGTGGTGAAAATATTAAAAAAAAAATTTAAAAAATTAATAAATAACAAAACTGTAACTCATGTTAACATTGAGTGCCTAATTAGTTTGATATTTTTCCCGAAATATTTCGAAAACCAGGCCTGATATCTGTAAAAACTATTAATTCGTCTTGAAATCTTTTTCCTCTACTTTTAAACTGTTTTCAAACTTCTTTTTCCAACTGTTTTTTTTTCACTTTTTCCTCCAATTTTGATTGATTCGATAGTGGGGTTTTCCCACATTTTTTGGTCTACTTTTTTAGTCATTTTTACCTCTCGCCCTTCAGATAAGAGAGGTATAGGAATCATGCTAAAAATTGGGTAGTGAGTTTTCAATTGATAAACACGTTTTGGGGTCCCTAGAATACGATTTTAATATTTTCGCGATGATGTCTGTGTGTGTGTGTGTGTGTGTGTTAGTGTGTGTGTGTGTGTTAGTGTGTGTGTGTGTGTTTGGATGGATGTTGTAGTAACGATAACTCAAAAACTACTGAATAAAAAAATTTGAAATTTTGCATACAGGATTCTGATATCCTAGATTAGATCTGATTAGATTTTGGTGCCAATCGCACAACCGGAAGTGGCAGTTGCAATGGGTAATGCCGCCATTTTTATACAAAACGGCAATAAAGTTTTACACATATATTTTGTATACCCTATAGTTTATTTTCATCCCATTAAAATTTTCAAAACTTTTGCCATTGTTGCCAGATTTACAAAAAAATAATTTTTTTTCATACTTTTTTGTGTCAACCTGTAAATTTTTGATTCAAAAATGGCGAGAGGTCATGTGCTGGCCACATCAGATTTTTTACATTAAGTTTCAAACTTTTTTCTTTCCATTTTTCCCCCATTTTTCTCCCACTCTTCTTTGATTTGATAAAAAACCATTTAGCACTTTAATAATTTAGTAAGACTGGACACTCATATTAACCTTTGTAAAAATACCCTCCGCCTCATAGAGTGCTATTTACGATATACGAGAAGCACCAATTTTGTTTACCGCAAATCCTAAAATTCTTGTTTTAAAAATAATACAACAGATCGTCCTATATATCCCCGAAAAGGACTGACATTACTTCAAGTCGACCATTCTAATGTTGCTGTCAGCACAACAGAAATGTATTTATTATTTTGTTGGCCGAATACCAAGTATTTTGTTGACCGAAACATAGGCGTACACTTCATACTCCCTTGACATAATAACTGCTGTGTTTCCATTATTACTTTGGATTACTTATATTAGTATATTAAAGAACAAGTTTCATAAGACGATGTTTATTGTAAGAATTCTAAATTTTAACGCGAGCCACTCTGCGGCAACCGTAATAACGAACGAATACAATAAACAGCTTTAATTTTTTAGTAGTTGGTACTACCAATGATTTGACATTTATACTTGACAGTCATTCGAGGCCAATTCAGAGTCAACGCTGACAGCTGATTTGACATGTAGGAAATTATGCTATTATTTAATATTATAATAGCTATATCATAGCAAAAAAATTTAAAATAGTAATTTCCAAGTTTTTCATACATTTTTATCTTCGTTAGAATGCTAAAAGCCTTACTGCGTGTTTATTTTTATTGTTGACTCATTATTTCCGCCTTCATTATCCCATAAAAAATAAGACCTAAATACTTCCCATTATGATGGTAGAAATCAATAAAATAAATCTAATTTGGCGAATAATTTGCCGACTAACCTGATTTTGTCAACCCACCGAATGTTCGACTGACTTACATAACCATTCGCGGGCCAGTATGTAAATTAACTACCAGAATTCCTCTCTCCAGTTTAGTGTTTACAGTTATTTACCTCTATGTATGAGGAGTGGTTCATATATACAACCCACACTGAGAAAAAGTGTCACTAACATTTAAATTTAAAATGACATAGAAATGGAAATTATTTAGCTCAAACCAATCAATTATAAATATTTCCCTTATGCATTGGTTTTATATTAATTAATATTTTTTCTGGTTTAAATATACTTTTCATTGGTACAAATTTATCCTCTTTAAATTTTCATTTAACTAATACATAGGAATAATATTATTGCTTCTATAACAATAATTTATAAGGGACTTTGATGTGTTAGACAGAGAAGATACGGAAGCTTTATGACGTCACGATCATCATCACGTTTGATGCAGAGATGCGTTAGGACGATAACGAAATACTGAGTCCGAACGTAGGTTAAGTATTTCTGTTACTATTTGTCCAATTTTTATCTAAAAAACGGCGCTATATTTGAAATTTGGTGCAGAATTTAATATAAAAAAATCCCGCGCAGTAGAAAAGATAACTAACGATTATCTTCGGTAATAACACGAAAACGGCGCTATACTTGAAATGTGATGTAGAATAAATACATATAGAAAAATCTGGCGCAGTGACCAATATAGAGTCTTAAGTGACATTTGACAGTCGATATATACGTGTATAAAGTCATAGATTCCAAATATGTAGAAATGTAACGGGTATTCCATTTGAATTTCCAATTTTCATGTTATTTCCGGTCAAACCGGATGTCGGCCATATTAGATTTTTATGTACAAGAATCCAAAAATAAATCTATTATAATTGACCCAAATTTGGTATAAATCTATTTACCCGTTTAAAAATTATAGGAGTGGCCCATGACTCATTTACACCCGGTGTATAATATCGTTTATACTAAAAATATTAAACAAATTTTAATATACACATTTAATTACAAATTATGAAAACGTAATGTCGATCAGAATTTTTAGATGAAATTTACTACAATAAATTTTTTATTTGGCATTATTGTTTGTATAATTGGACAAACAATATTATTTGCCGTTAAAAAACACTAATTTCGCGAACTTAATACAAAAAAATATTTTGGAGAATTTTAATATTTTAAAAAATTTATATTAACAATTTTAAAAAAGTTTGAGCACTTCAAAAATATATCAAACATTTCACAGAAATTTTGAAAATTTCGAAAAATCGAAATGTCAAAAAAATTAAAAATTCCTAATATATATCAAAATTTTCAAAAACATCAAAAGTTTCAAAAAACATTAAAAAATTATTAAAAAATTTCAGAAAGTGCAAAAATTTGATGAAATTTATCCCAATGAAAAGTATTTAAAATATTTAAAAATTTGTAAAGTTTATAAAAATTTTCTACAAATTTTAAAATTGATTTATGTATATGTGAATTATAATAGGTCTTAAGACTGATCGCTGTGGTACGCCACAAGTTACTATTCGTATTGAAATAATTGTATTTATATCTAAACAAATTGCTTTCCGGCAGAAAAATAAATCCATATCTAATACAATTTTTCGTTAAACTGTTTGTTTAAATTTTTATTATAATAAATTTGTGGTTTACCAAATCAAATTATTTAATAATCCATGCTTTAATTATTTATCCAAATTGATTTGCATATCAGTAATTAAATTTATTACAGCTTTTTATTACTATTTTGTTAATATTTATATTTGTACAGGGTGATTCACGACCGACGCTACCTAGTTTTATGGCGAAATGGCATATATTTGTTAACTTCTATCGCGCTGATATTATGTAAGTTAATACTACATTTAAAAAATATTTTTAAATATACAGGGTGCTCCAAAAAAAAGTTTCATATCAAGTTTATGTTTTTTTTAATGGCACACCCCATATATAATTACATTATAAAGGTTCCCTATACCTAAATACAGAGTGTTTTAAGTTATGTCTATTTTACTGAAAATATAAGGTTTTAGAAAAAATTAAATATCTGCCTATAAAACCAATTATAACAAATTTACTCTTAGATTTAAATAAAAGACTGTTACCTTAGTCTTTTTATTGATTCACTATAACAAACATCTCTTTACAGAGTGTTTAAAATTTTTAGTTCAATTAGTAGAACATTCTCACTGTAATATTCAGCATATTTTAAATGGAACACCCTGTATTTTATTAGCCTATAGTATAGTTAATTTAATTACCTTTTAACTTTTATAAGGCTTTCCTATATTGAAGTTTTCAACTTTTTAGGTATTTCTGAAATTTGGCTTTTTCTATACCATTTTTACAAGTAAATAACTACTTTTCGATACATTCAAAAAATTTTTCATTGAGTATTCGTCAAAAGAGCTGTGTCATTACTGAAAAAAAGTAAGGCGTCACTATATCGTTATTTTTGCTGCAAAATAACGCGTTAGATAAACATTACCGTTACTTTTTTTAAAAAAAGTAACTCCTTTACAATAATAGAACAAGAAAGAAAAAATAACGGTTATATTGTACATATGGATATATATAAACTTGAAGAATTTCAATATGTAGATTTTTTCTACAAAATGTACCTAAAATTCACTAACTGCGGTTTATTAACATCAGACTTTTCTGTATAAAAATTTTGATTAACATATTTGACACTAACTGATATTTTTTTACGAAATGTAATAAACAATTATTAATTTAATAATCAATAAACAGTAACCGAGAGAATTTGATCTGCCCCCACATTTTTATAACTCGTAACATATCAAATCCAATCCTAAACTTTGTACTTAAAAAAATATTTCGAAAAACACTCCTTGTACAATAAAAAAATAGTTTAATTGTACATAAACGTTGAAAAATGTACCAGTGGCGTGCGATTAAATTTTGACTTAAGTAAAAATGGTACAAATATTTTAGTCAAATTAACTTTACTTATATAAAATTAAATTATTTATAAATATCAAAATAAGTTTTACACTATTTCATGAGCAACTATATTTTATAAGAAAATATTGTTGACAGATCGATAATAATTTAATTATGTCTTTTCGTTAACGGTTAAAAATAATGATTCTTTATTTAGCTAGATTCAAATCACCAAGCTTTTTTTATTGTCTGTGCGATAAATAGCAGACCGAAGCAATACCCCTGAGGTACACCTCCGTTACCGTTACTTCCTTATACGCGTACACATCCGTATAGTTAAACAAATGACTGAAAACTCCCTAATCTCTTACTGATAAAGTCTTTCCTTAAAGGGAATCCAATATTCTACCGGCACAGCGCAGCGGTCTCCGATAAAAATGTCAATTTATGCGATTGAACGTGGATCCCGCGGCTATTCGGAACCCGTTATGCGCATAGCCAATTGACCCAATATCAACTTTGGCATCTTCGAAAATGGATGCAAAAATTTACGAGGTTCGGTTAGAAATGTTTATTTGAAACTAACTCAAATTTCCGCTTTTATTATGACAGAAAGATAAATATTTTATGTATATTTTTTCTCTAAAAATTGTGGTTTAAAAATAACTATATTTCCGAACAAAATTTACCAGATATTACTTAGGGTAAAACGAAGCTAATAAACTAGGCACTAGGTCAATTAAAATAGAGAAATATGAACTCCATGAGATGGATAAATTCAGATATATGGAAGTAGTACAGTCCAGTTATATCTACCAATTGAGTTCTGCAAGCAAACAGAAATACTAATATATACAACTTTAATAAGACTCATATTTATCCGTGAAAATAAGAGAAGAAAATATAATATGGAGTAGAGACTGCGATGACTGGGGTATGTGTGGATAGCGAACCTACAAGATGTAATAAGTTCAATAATATAATTCAAACCGGCAAGTAAGATACGTAGAGGTAGACCAATATTAACTTGGATATACGAGTAAGTAGTAAAAGACGACTCAGAAAAAACGACATGAATTGGGAATTTTAACTATGGTAGCATCATCAGGAGTTGATGATAAACTGTCTATCATCAACATAATAGGACAGACAGTCAAAATGAATTTAGCCTTAATTGAAGGCGCCCTAGTACATTTTAATGTTGAGTAAAATGCTGTAAAATTATTCATCAATAATACTAAAATTCTTTATAGTCTTTTCAAGATTAAACTATTATATGAATAGTCTTGATCATTTTGGCAATGCTAAATATGATGGACATAGATTTTACATTAAAATTAAAAAGTATAAATTTAAAGTCCTTATATAATATTCCGGTATATATTAGAAAATGACGTTTTTTTCCCGGGATGCTGGTATTTTATTCCCAGCGGCATCTCTGCCTCCTGGGCTTTTTGTTTATTCCGATTTTGTTCAACAGCACCCACTCCGTAACTCTAGTCCTCTGCACTAGTCTTACGTGTCCTTGACCAGTTGGATGTTGTATTCTTCGGTAGTTAGCCTATGCTTGTCTTTTGCGGTCTAAAGCCTTATGTGTTTGACCGTTTTTGTCCCTTTTTATGCAGGTGTTCTCTCATTGGACTATGACCAGTGAGGAGGTTCGTTATATTTCTAACTTGGTTCTTACTCATTTTGAGTTTTCTGTTTCAACAGTTCTTTACAGATTGTTTTCCGTGGTGCATTAGAGAGGCTTTATTCCATCTATTTCTTTGTTTTCGTTTGACTCACTCCAGTATGCATCTTCGAATATCACATTTTGTGATTCCCAGTACGGGGTCTGGCCCCACATATAAAGTTGATGAACGTTTTCTGGCTAGTTCATTATCTTTGTCATTGCCTTCGATTCCACAATATCCTAGAACCTATGTCAAAGTTATTTTGTTGAGTTCTGATAGGACATTCCCATACCAGTCTAGATGTTACTTTTGGGTTTTGCGCAATTCGCTCTTATTATTTTCCAGCACCAGTTCCTTTGCTGGTCTTGGATCCGTCTGTATACCAGATGCTCTCTCCAAGTTTGCCGTTGTCATCTGTCCATTTCCTTCAGTTTTGCCTGTTCACCTCGAAGTTAGTGTTGAAAAAGTGGTTTCATTGGAATAATGTTACCTACTACTATTTTCCTTATCTTGTTGTAATCCGAACTATTGCTTGTGTTTTGTAGCCTTCAAAGTCCCATTCTTGTCTCCCCCATGATTGGTATGTCAATCGGGGAGGTTTAGCAGAACTTTCTTGGCTGCTGTTGGTGTTGTTATTATAGCCCTCGTTATACTGAGGCAGGCAAGTTTTTTTGGTCATGGTTGTTTTTTGGATTATCATGGGTTTCACCACAGTCTTGTATGCCCAATAGACCATTTTGGGACTTGGCCCCCATGTTTTTCCATGTGCCGGCTACCTCCGAATTCTTTTTTACCCTTACCAGTTGTTGGTACCAGGTAAGTTTCGAGTCTAAAATAATACCGAGATATTTGATCTCCCTCTACAGCTCTATGTGAGACACTTGGAGGGTTAGTGGGACTAGTTCTTCTTTTCCTTCTTCAGGTAAACGGTTGTTGCCCTCTTAATCTATCTATTTACTCACCAGATTTAGAGCCATTTGTATTCTTTCCCTAGCTGTGCAGTGTTGAATTTTCCCATATTTCTTAATCATTGCTCCATTTCACAGTGGAACTGTTAAACAAATTATACAAAGGAGGGTATCGTTTTAAATGGGTGTTTTGGGTTTTTCATAAAAACAATTTTTATGTTTCAAAGACTTGAAAATCAAAGAGAGGCAAATGAAAATTTGTTTTTATATTAAAACTATGAGCTTAAAATGAATTTCCATTGTGTGAAATTCTAAATTACCTGATATTTAGGGTGTATACGCGACGGCTAAAATTATTAATAAATTAAACATATTTAATGCAAGAAATCTCTTTGTAATGGAAAAAAATAAATCACTAATATTTTTAAAAATATTACATCTGCCTGAAATGGCTCTAATATTTAACAATTGTAAACTGAAAAATCCAAGAACTATGGAGAAGTTTGACATTTATTATTAAAATCTCAGTTGTTAAGCCATTTTGTAAATATGGCAACAACGCATGTATTAACACAGAACCACAGTATATGGAACAAGAAGAATAAGCATTCGTAATAAGAAATAAATATTTCTCCAAATAGATGTAAATATTTTTTTTAGGTTATACCTTAAACCTAAACAACGTTTAGATAAGGCAATCCAGAACACGTGACCAAACATCATTTTCTATGTGTTTTATGTTTATTTGATGTATTTTGTGCTTTTAGAAAGTGTTTGAAATAAAAATAATTGCTGTTTCAAATAATAAGCAAATAAGAAAAAAAGATAACAGCTTATAGGTAACATACATAATGAGAGTATAAAAAAATACATATACAATACTCCTGGAATTGATGTAAAACTCGAGAAGATGACTTTCCATCATCAGCGACTGCTTTACTGCTTTCCACATAATTTAATATTTGGTCCTCACACATAGTTTTTACAGCAAAGAACAAGTCAAGGTCTACAAGAGTTTGTCAGCATAAATATTTTTCATGGTTTTTGAGAGATCATTCCGTTCTGGTTTATGTGGAAAATGTAGTTCACTAGGTATTCTATAAAATCTAACAGTTTCACGACCTCTTCGACTCCCACAATTGACTACGGAACAAGTAGTGTGCATGTTTAGTTCTTTCTAACAAACAATATTTTTTCTGTACATTTTCATTTCATTAAATATCAATAATGCATTCCGAGTAGTTAGTCACACAACTATTCTAAATTAAAATGTCCGTTTTAAGCTCCAATCGTTTCATATGTTAAAATAAACTGCTCTTTTCATGTTAACTACGTGAAAGACATGGGTTTGTGTGCCTACCAGCGGCCATCTTGAATTTCATCTGACAGCATCTTGGATTGGTCTATAGATGATAATATATGTCAATTTAATTACCCCTTTTACTTAACATTTCTATAGTTCACTTTTGAACAATTTTTGCGGGTGGAGCAGCATCTGTAAATGGAAAGTGATCCAGATCGGATAAATTCCGATTATTTTACAAAGAAAACTGTATCTGAAGTAATCTAGATCAGAAGTGAACTGATCCGACTGCAAATAAAATTCAGCTACTATAGTAGTCTTATACTGTGGCAGAAATAACCTTTTTATTATTGTTCTGACAGGAGTACCTTGTAACGTCAAATAAAATATTACCAACACATTTTTTAAAAGTTTTATTCAAATATTTAACAATCTTAATTTTTTAATTTAACGTGAAAAGTATAGTTAGTATTGTTTGAAATATTAAAACTTCGGTATTTTAAATTAGAGGAAATGCTATTCAAATTAATACCTTTTGCTCTTCCATCCATGTGATGAACTTGTTTCTTTTTTATAAGCTTCTTCCGATTTTTGCTGTATTAACCGCGATCCAATGTTAGAACTT
Organism: Neocrepidodera transversa; assembly: GCA_963243735.1. Taxonomy (NCBI): domain Eukaryota; kingdom Metazoa; phylum Arthropoda; class Insecta; order Coleoptera; family Chrysomelidae; genus Neocrepidodera; species Neocrepidodera transversa. The sequence continues at coordinate 17,133,793 of OY725337.1, read as the reverse complement.
ATTTTTAAGCAATATACAACCATGCAATAACAACTGTGGTGACAACAATACATCTTATGTGACAGATTGCAAATTAATTTTTGTATTTATCATTCGATGACAACTGATGACATCACGAATTCAACCATTTTACATTATTAGTTCTTTATTTCCATTTTTTGTAGTAATAATACCAGTATTTATGGTTTTAAAGTGTAACAATAAAAAAAATAGAATTCGTGGATAACTGGCCTATTTCGAGCACTCCGGTATACTATTATGCTAAATGACAGCCGGTCGCCATGTTGCCAAATCCTCCTTGTCAGTCCTTGTGATTTTGTCAAAAAATAGATTTCAAAATTAAAAAAAAGTATGTTCCGGGACGTTTTAAAGAAAAAAAAATTGGGAAATTCATTTTTTTTTAAATATCTTTTAGTGAGAAAAATTTCGTACGGGGTCGCAAAAAACCCAAAAAACGATACCCTCCTTTATCAAATTTCTGTAAAATAGCAGTTTTTACCGTATTAGATTCTGTCAAATCTGAATGGTTAACTGCTTAGTTGTATATTTTGTTACAAGAATTATGAGTCGCCTAGCCATTCAAACAATTCAATACTAATTTGTAAATTTTAGTGTTTTTTGTGGTCTTGCTTTGGTTATACTTTTTTTTGGATTCATTCTTGGCATTGATGTCACTTTTTGGTTTATATGAGCAAGTAGTGACGCCTGGCTGTCTGTACATATTTTGATCCCTCCATTGCAAGACTGCGTTCAATTCCGCCCAGTAGGATGCTCAGTTGAGAGTTTCTCCCCTCGCTATAGATTCCAGCACCACTTCATTCCCTGATCTTGGATCCGTATGTATATCAAATCATCTCTCCAGGTTTGCCCTTGATATTGGTCAAAGTTAGTGTTGAAAAGTACATAGGAGTTGTGGGGACTTTGATTTCATTTCAAGAATGTTACATTCCACTATTTCCTTTATCTTGTTGTGATCCGAACTGTTGCTCGTATTGTGTAGCCTTGAAACTCTCATTCTTACCTCCCCTATGATTAGCATATCAATCGGGGGAAGGCTCAGCGCAGAGTTTCCATGGCATCTGTTTAGATTTTCATAGCCCCCGTTATCCTGAGTCTTTGTACCTTGCTCAACTCAGCCGCGATTGTTTTTTGGATTAGTTGTGTCCATCATACCAAAGATGAGTAGGTGATCATGGGTTCAACCACAGTGTCGTATGTCCAATGTAACATTTTAAGATTTAACCCCCATGTTTTTCAATGTGCTCGTCTGACTACCGTTAGTATCGCCTCGAAAATGATCTTAATAGTATTGTTTGATTTATGATCTTTTTAGTTTTAAGAAAAATTAATGGTTGAGCTGACTTAACCTCTAAATATTATTTTTCGTAAAATAAATGTTAATTATTTTACCTTTTAGTAATTTAATTTTAAATGCTTTCCAGACTAGACACTGTAATTGTTTTTTTTTACTATAATTTAATAATTAAAGTTTGTGTTTATTATTATTATTATTATTATTTTAGCAAAATATTTGTCGCGAACGGGACATATTGAATTTAAATAAGTTATTTGAGTATTCAGCTAGCGTGTCTGATTTACCCCGAAGTGGCCGTCCAAGCACTTTACGGTCAAAAGAGAATTTACATTTATTTAATGAAAATTTTGTTGAAAGCTCAACTACATCTACCAGTAGATACCGTAATAGTAATCTACCCGTAGAATAAAGATCATACAGGGTCTGAACCCACAAATCATTAAATCCGTCTCTGATAGACGTGATTTGAAATTAAATATTTTCAAGATATGCTTGAAAACTATTTTGACAGGCGATTGAAGTTTTTGTATAGGTTTATAATTTGATCTATAGCAGAAGATAATTTTGTTGCTGGACAGATAAATTAAGTTAAATCTTTGAGTGAATCGACATAATTGTTTATTCGAATAACAGTTATCCTCGTGCGATTTTAGAAAATGAATTAGGATCTTATTTGTGTAATGGTATAAAAAAAAAGAATTGATCATCGCTATATTAATATTTATTTACTATTATATTTGTTAATGATTTTGTCTTGTTGTAGCAAATAATTTGAAAAGATTATAGAAACCAAAGTGAACTTGTACTCCGATAAATATAGTTTATATATTAAATGGTAATATTTAAAAATTAAAAAAAAAAACTGAAAATAAATTATATTTAACCACCCTGTATATTGAAATTCTATTAGTTGAAGTAAACGTGAAACTTTAATTTTAATTAGAAGTTTTATTATTCGCAATAAGTGGTCGTCATTTTAGCTGAGTTTACGACCTACCTGATTATTCAATAAATTCAAACCGATATATGGTAGACGCTCACTTGGAAATTTATTATGGAAAAGGAAGATAATCGCATTAACTAACACGCGAGATTTTTTACGGTCATCGTCCGTGATCTTAAGAAATCTCGTTTTCAAGACTATACCAAGTGGAATACGTTAAAGCGGAAAATGTGCATACAGTATTAATTTATAATTAGTTAAAGCGAAAAATTCTAATTGGTGGCTTGCTGAGTTGAATAGGTCTTTTAGATGAGCATCTAAAAGAAACTAATAGAGCTTCAAGCGAAAGTATATAGAATTTTTTTTCATTATTAAATAAATATTCTTAGGTCAGATAGTTTAAAATCCAATCAAGATACAAGGGCTAAATTATAAAGAATAAACGAAGCATCTACATATTTTATTTATTTGATACAACATTCATTAGACCAAGTCACTCCTAAATTAATATCTTCTAAGTTGACAACGGCACTATTTTTTTATGGTCACACATTTGTACATTTTAGCACACATATATTTACTTTTTGCACAGTTCTCTAAAGAAAAATATAGAACTTTTTAACGGAAGGTACCAATAGGCGTGCCAAACCGTGTAAATAGATTGCTTTGGGAATCTGTAAAATAAAATTAAAATAAAATAGTGGGGGTGATAAGTTGTAACTTTAACATCTGTATAATTCCATTTAAGAGGGTGTGCAGTAAGAGAACTTTCGAAATCCGTAAATAAAATTTGAAAAAAAACTAGTGGAGGTGCCAGTGTCCAATTGGCACCCCGCAGTTAAAATTTTCTCTACTTCTCTTTATATAACTGTGCAAAACGTAACTGTAGGTGTGCAAATTAGTACCAGTACCAATTTAGCTGACCCCCTAGTTGAATTTTATATTCAGTATACCATACACAAAGTGCATTTTAAATTAAATCTTAACAAAACGTTTAATGGTAATAAACCATTTGGAGTTTTAAGAATTTAATTTCTTTTAGCAATTATAATATTATAGCCAACGAAAATCCTCTTAGAATTTTTTAAACTTTATTTAAGATCATCATATTATTTATATCATTACAGAACGAAAATTCTGATAACTTCTTTGAGAAAAAGTAAATAAATTATACTTGCAGAATTTTTTTGAACAGAGTATGTATTCTAGAAAATTTTCAGTTATTGGTATAGATTAAATTATGAAATTCTAGAATCCTTTTTCAAGTAGATAATAATTAGGAAGGGATTGAAAACAGCACCCTGAGGTAACATTATTTCAGAACTAAAATCCAAAAGTGAGTTATTATTCCAGTATTTTAAAGTCAATTTTTTATCAAAAATAAGAAAAGTTAAACACAAGCTGAAGAATACCGAAATAATATCAAAATTAAATTTGTAACCCGTTTGGATGACCCGAACGTTGGTAAAAATTAAAAAAATAATAATTTGCAATAACTACTACAGTTGCAGAAACGTTGGGCGATTAATAACAAATCTTTCATTAAGTTTGCAACCTTTATAATAATTATATATAAATAGAGGTAAATATTGTTAATTAAATTTATTTGTTATAACTAAACAATCCTGTATTGGGTGAATCCTTGAATAATAAAAATAAAAAAAACCAAGTATTTGTCAGCCTAAGAAGAATTTTGTTTTTGTATAGTTAAGGTAAAATTTGTTAAATAAAAATGGAAAAATAAATAAAATAAATCCACAAAGAAGTTGTGAAAAAAATCTACTTAGCTTCAAAAAGCGTAAAAAATTAGACAAGTGTAGATTAGAATCAAAAAACACGTTAACACAAAAAGTATGAAAACAATTGACTTTTTATTAAACCTGGCAACAATAGTAAAAGTTTTGTACTTTTTAATGATAATATAAATACTATAGTCTATACAAAATGTATGTGTAAAACATTATTGCCATCTTTTTTAGTAATGACGTCATCACTCATAGCAACTGCCACTTCCGGTTGTCCGATTAACACCAAAATCTAATCAGGGTATCATAATGATGTTTGCAAAATTTTAACTTACCATTTATTTCAGTAGTTTTTTAATTATATTTACTACAAAATCCATCCATCCATCCTGACACACACAGACATCATCGGGAAAATATCAAAATCTTATTCCAGGGAACACGTTTTAAGATGTTTATCCATTGAAAAAAACTCACTATACCCAATATTTAGCATGATTACTATATCTCTGTTTTCTGAAAATCAAGAGGTAAAAAGCGACTGTGGGTACCAATACCTCTTCCATCGTGACCTATTCAGATTTATTGTGGTTGTCCTCTCGATTAGAGTACTTTATACTTGTCCTAGTTATTAGACTCCATAAACTAGTACGTAGTTCCCCTGTGTAGCATTCTGCTTTAGGATTTTATTTTCCGTACAGTAAAAACCTTGGCCTACATAGCTCTTCACAATAACAAATATTAGGTTTGTTCCCGAAGCGAGTTCCTAACTTGTTATGAACATATTGAGTTGCGCAGTATAAAATAACTCTTCCATTATTTTGTACTCCGCAGACTCCTGATCCATTATTTTATAACTGCGCAATTCAGTATGTTCATAACAAGTTAGGAACTCGCTTCTGGAATAAACCTTATATGTACTGCGGTTTTCTCCTCTTCCTGGCCATATCTGCAAATGGTTTGCTGAGCTAGACCTATAGTATTTACATATTTGTTGAGCCTACAGTGCCCTCTAAGAAGGTCTACTACTAATCTAGTAGTTCTTCTGTTCTGACTTAGTATGATGAACTCTTTAGTCTGTCTCTGCCTTTAAACAATGTATCCGCTTTTTCATTGCTACGGTGCCCCTCATGTTCCAATAGCATTTAAACATTGCACTATGGGAATCGGCACCCGTCTATATGTTCAATGGTTGATTTGATATTTCTTACTCCTACTACTGATTACAGATTACGTACGGTGCCGAATCGCGGAGCGGAATGTCTCAACAGTGCCGAAATCGTGAGTCGGATATCGAATATCTACCGATGTATTTATTTTATTAAAAGAAATCTTGACTATCCAAATCTAACCCGTGTATTTAAAAAAAAAATAAAATAAAAAAAAAATTCGTTGGGATTTGAACTTTTACATGTAAAACATACACTCTACCACTGGACCACACTCCGTATCACAATGATAAATAATCAAACTTTTAAGCTAACGTATAATAACTAGCACATCAGTAGTAGGAATAAGAAATATTTAAATCAACCAATGAACATAGAGGCGGGTGCCGATTCATATAGTGTAATGTTTAAATGCGTTCTGGTATCCACAGCCTGTTGTTATTCTGTTTCGACGACCAAGCTCTGTTAGGATCTCCAAGCAGTCCCATACAAGTTTTGATTGAACTTGCGTGAAGCATAATCCTTTTAATGCTGCTTGGCTGTCTGCACATCTGGCTATAGCTTTTGATTGGACTTGTTGCGTTAATATCTCTTTTGTAGAATAATGTATAGAAATTAATCCTGCCTGAAATGGCATTCCCATTATTGGGTCATTTTCTAACTCTATGCAATATTTCATGGTCATGTTGACTCATTAGGAGCTGCTGTCTACATGTGGCTTACTTTGCTTCTCCCTGTATTTGAATACGTAAGGTTGGCAATTTTAGTAAGACCTCTAATGCTATCGTTGGAATTGTCCTAGTCGTTCCTGTGATAGACATGCATGCTTGCCTTTGTAACCGAGCTATATGATAAAATGGGTCTTATTACCCTAGTGTACATCCAGACCATCATCTTTGATAATAGTTTTTGTCACACATCCTTCTACTTATGTTAAGACATTGTGTTTTTTTGGCCAATTTTTGAAGACGATAATTCCATGTAAGTCTATGGTCAAAAATAAGTCCTAGGTATTTACCTTTTGGGCACATGGAATTTCAACACCGTTAAGTATTAGGAATTTAAGTCCTGACAGTTTCTTTTTCTTTGTGCAGTTTACAACTGTGGTTTTGTGAGGGTTCTCTTATAGTTTTTTTCTTTTACACCATTTGTCAACAATATCTGGAGTGTTTTATGAATATTCTGATATGATATTAGCGGGTCTTTCTCTGACGACGACTGCTATATTATCATAAATGCCTTTGGTTATCCTTTTCAATACGTCATTATCTAGGATTTCCCAAAGTACGCAGAACCTATTCCTACTGTAGCTATGAGTGTAATGCGATCTAGAATGAATATTATATTTTCTAGATTATTCTTTACTTACTGGCATAAAGCGGCTGGTACTCCAAGGCATCAGTCATGGAGCTTGATGAAAAATTGTTAAAGGCTCCTTCGATATCGATGATTATAGCTATTACCACATCCTTATTTTCTACGGATTTTGACAGTAGCCCATTAAGATCATGCAGGGCTAGTCCTGTTGACTTTCCTGTTTAATATGCCTATTGACGTGTACTGTCTCCTTTAGGATTTCGTCTCTTATGTATCTATCAATTAATCGTTCGAGTGTTTTTAACAAGAAAGGTGACAGACTGATTGGTCTAAAGGCTTTAATTGTCACATCAGCTATCTTGGGATATATGTAACTTTAACCATCTACCAAGACTTAGATATAAGCCTTAAAGATTCAATGCAGATGTAAAATTTGTTAAAGAAAAATTTTAATGGAAAAATAAAATAAGTACACAAAAAAGGGGTGAAAAAAATCTACTTAACTTGAAAAAGTGTGAGGAAATTTTTAAACATCGTCAAAGTGTAATGCTGCGAGGATCCCATATTAAAATATTTTTAAAAGCACCTGCGTAATACTTAGACATTATTGCCACTTAAAGTAACTATTAAAGAGATTATAGTCAACTTGCTGTCTGCGGGTATATTTTTCCACGTTGAATATTATTAGCAAAATTAAAAATTATTAACGCTTGTTATTTTTTAAGTAAGGAAAAAAAACTCGTCCGTTAATATCCATTTTTTTAATAACAGCTTTCGGTTCCTTATTCCTATTTTCTTATTTATTCACTCTCTGTGTGGCCATTAATAATAAAAAAATCGTGTTATATTATTATGGCAAGTAATAACAGAATAATTTTGTGTAAAGATAAAATCAGCTAATAACGCATCGGAATATTGCATTAAGCTGAAGAGTTAATAGATGCTAATATATTCAGTTATACCTAGTTAAAATTTTTCGAATTTTCTGGTACTAACAAATTAAGGTTAATGCTTAGTTTAGATAAGTTTACAAGAATTAACTAGGTTGTAACTAGCCATTATCATTATACAGAGGTTAACAAAAAATTATTAAGAATTTTTTTGTTATAATAGTTATATATTTTATATGTATATATATTGATATGGATCACCCGGTAGACCAGATACCTTATCAAAGATTCTCTATACAGAAAATTAAAAAAATTATTAAAAAAAATACAATGTATTTAAATTTTTTTTATTACTTTTCTATTCCCTTCGGTTATTCTCTTTTAATAGTCTCTCTTCTACTGATTTGTTTTTTTCTTATTTTTGTCTTTCCCTGTATTATCTCCAAGGTTCATTACTTCCTCTTCCTTTAAATATTCGACTATTCTATTTGATTTTTTATTTGTCCATCTTCTCAGTATCTGACTATCTGCATTGCTACTCGTTTTCTAACTTTTTCATCTTCTGGTTTATTCTTTAATTTCTCGATTTATCAATAATATCGTTTCACCATTGTTTTGTATAAATAATTTTTTTTAATGAATTTATAATGTTTGTTTCATTTAACATTTAAATATTAAATTACAAAATTGTTTTTCTTTTCGACAATTCCAAAAAATTATTCCAAATTGCCAACTAATAATTCAGCCAAGACATCTGTGACTATTTTATATTAAATTTTCTAAGAAATATATTGTGAAATTTGTTAATGCAATTTAATAATAAATTAACATATAGAATAAAACTCCCATCTAATTATATACAGGGTGGCCACTTTTTTATTTCGATTGTATTGATAACTTCCAAACCATACTACTTGCAAGGTCGGTTAAATGAATAAAAAGTTGCGTATCTGGAAGTATTCTCTAGCGGTGGAAACTAATCGAAACTATCAGGGCCGGTGCCTGATATATGACGAAAAATCGAAATACGATCACTTAATGTTGATCAGGTAATTATTTATCTTATTATTACATATATTTTTTTAAATAGTCGAATAATTAAATAATTACAATCACAAATTGTGGATATTTTATAGACTTTATTGTGAAATCGACTCTTGTCTTCCACCTAAAACACCAATAAGGGATGCTTATCTTTCTCCTCCAAACCTCGTTCTGCCAGATAAGCTAAAATAAACTCCCAGGTCCTCGACCTGGTCACAGAACTGAAGATGGATATCGCTGAGAGATTGATTTGTTTTTTTTTAGATTGAGGTGTTTAAAGAGCGAATTTTTTATTGGTTAAGCATAACTCTCTAGCTGCACCAACTGGAATATATATTTCGGATTTACTGTATTTTAAGGTGAATTGGACAGTATCATTAGCGTTTAACTGATGAAGTACTGATGTGGTTGGTTTCTCCGTTAACACAGGTGTCGTGGGGGTTGAAGGGGGTAGTTGGGATTTTTTTCATTATTTTTCTCGTACTGCTCGTTGAATTAGCTATCCAGTGACGTAGTGCATGCGCAGATTGCATGAATTTTACCATCACCACTTTTAGAACCAATTATGTCAGAACGGACCTTAAATTTTCTTATGGAGATTTACATGTAGAAATGAGGGTTTTGATTGTAGAATGGGTGCAGCTCCTTTACTGATGTCGAATGTGTAGATAATATGTAAATAACATAACTAAGCTTTGAGGAACTGGACCAGAAAGTGAAATACAAACTTAGACGCATATTGTCCGAGTTTTGAAATAGGAGTGGATTACTTTGGTGAATGAAATTGAAAAATTGATATCCACGAATTTCTGAACAAATCCAGTATACCAAACCTGAGTAAAAAGCCTTTTGCATATCAAAAAGAATTGTGGAAGAGCTGTGGCGGAAGTTTTTTTGAAAATGTGTCAAAGAACCCCGCACAAAACTTATGGGAATTGGCTCCAGGTCAAATTGGCTGAAATTTGGATATGTTGTTCGTTTCGGCATCCTATTCAATTATAGCTTATTTTGGCTCCTAAGGAGCTCCAAAGCTCCACGGATTCACCATTATTTACTACTTAAAAGGGTAATCTCTTCGAAAGTATGCGTTAACAAAAAGTCCCGTCTTATGTTTTCGAGCTTACTACATCCAAATCCAAGGCCAATATAATAGTATTGACAGCTGTCAACTAGCTGTCAAACAACAAGGAATAAGCAAAATTGATAAAATCCACATGTAAATGTAAATTTTTAAGGTTGCTGAGTTCAAAAAAGATGTTAAAATATCGATGTTGACAGTTTACAGCTGTCAGATAACTGTCAAACAACAAGCAATAATCAAAATTAATAAAATCCATATGTAAATATGGGTTTTGAGGTTGCCGAGTTCAAAAATGATGTTAAAAAATCAATATTAACCGTTGACAGCTGTCAAATAACTGTCAAACAGCATGTAACACTGGAAATTGATAAAATTGACATGTAAGCATATGTCTTTAAGGTTGCCTAATTCTACTCCGATGCCAAAAAGAAGACAATTGAGTACTATCGTTTATTAAATATTTGACTCTGCACGATAATGTGTCAAGATAGAGCAACAATTAGGTGGCAGCAAGCATGCTTCACTTATTTATAAAATATCGTTTTTTACCTTCAGTTTTGGGTTTAACTATCTCAGAAACATATGCCTGCATGCGGATTTCATCTATGTTGATGGTAGCTTGCTTTTGGCAGTTTTGGCAGCTTGTTTTGACAGCTTTCAACAAATCGAAGATAGCAGCTCAATCGCGAAACACAAATATTTCTTTTTATTATTATGAGTTAAATAATTAGCATGTCGGAAGTACTATTCTCCCAAGTGAATTGCATTCTAAAGTATATAAATGTAAGAAATCTTCTTTAAAAATATTATCTTTAAGAATATATACTTTTAAAACTAAAAGTATATATTTTTAAAATTCATATATTTGCATGTGGATTTTATCAGTTTTGATTATTGCTTGTTGTTTGACAGTTAATTGAGAGCTGTCAACTGTCAATATCGCCTTTTTGAACTCAGCAACCTCTAAAACATTTATTTATATGAGGATTTTATGAATTTTGATTATTGCTTATTGTTTGACAGGTAGTTGACAGATTTGTGCGGGGTTCATTCTCGTTTAGGTTCAAGCGTGGTTAGTAGTCGTAGAAATAGGTTAATTAAAAATAAATAAAACTGAGAAGAATATATAGTAGACAGCACATACCCAAAGCTACGCCACTTTTAAAGTTTTCTAGATCAAAAATTTTGGAGTAGATCAATCCACTTTACCAGGGTTTATACCTTTTTGTTTACAAAAAGGCATCGTCTAACTGGGGATCAGCTTTTAATCAAGACAACATTTAACAAAATATTTATTTTTTCGAAATTAATCACTTATTCTCGAAGTATTGTATAATGTATAAAAATGAACGCTGACTATAAATTCAATACAGATCCGTACCAATAAAATTTGGTTTATGGTCTATATTATCCTTAAACCGTCTTTAAATGGCATCGTCTAATAGAACGCTAGATTCAGGATAAAACAAAATATCCAGGTCCGTATATAAATCAAACAAAATCTAAAAACATCAAATTAAAAAGTAGATAGGTTAGGCGCATTCTACTGTATAGGAAATTCAGCGAATCAGAAAGAGAGAGCGCTATGACGTCACTAGAGATGCACAGAGTGTCACATTTTAACGTTTAGTATTTTGAAGCGTTAAGAAACGTGCGAAACGTCACATTTTACACCGTTTTCAACGTTTGTATGAAATATGGCATTGTTTGACGTATGTTTTCGAATCAAAATTCTATGCGTTAAAATGTGACGTTTCCAACGGTTTTTAACGCTTCAAATACTGAACGTTAAAAAACGTCGTAAAATGTGACGTTTTGTGCATCCCTAGCGACGTCATGGCGCTCTCACTTTCTGACACGCTGAATTTCCTATACCTCTCTCTCTAACACGTTGAATATCCCATACCTATCTACTACTATACTATCCAATAAAAACGCCCCAAATATTTTTTGCAAATATTAAAAATAAACAAATGATAACCAAATAATAATGATCAAACTTCGTTTTTTCGTCATATCTCAAGAACTGGCCCTGATATTTTCAACCACAAGATGATGCTTCCAGATACTGTTTCTCCATTTAACCGACCTGATTAGTATGGTTTGGAAGTAAACAATACAATCCCATTAAAAAAGTTGCCTCCCTGTAGATTGCACATACTTCAAAAAATATTTTATTTCTATTTTTGGTATTTTAGGTATTCGTTAAATTTTCTATAAGAACCGAAACTAACTATTGTTCAGTATTTTAGAAATAAAAAATAAATAATTCTTAAACATATCATAAATTTATTTTGACATCAACTTACAATCTTCTAATTATGGAAATATTTATTGGTGTTTCAGACAAATCTTCTATTGTTGTTTTTTTAGTATACAATTTTTGTATTAAAGCTAGTCATAAAAATGCAAATACTTTTAATTTACAAAAATTTACATTTCTCTTCAAAGTTATAATTGACCAATTAGCAATTCGTATAGCTGTAGCATCAACAAAAATTTAAACTAAGTAATTAAATAATTTCCTACAAGAACTGTTATACGACATGTGATTTAACTAACATCTTATTAAAAGTGGAACACACTAATACATCATTTAACCGCTATAAGTGTAAACGTTTTGGAGCCTACAGATTAAAAAAAGTGGCGAAGAAGTTTTATTGCCTTCTCATTTGTATCGAATAATCTAGAACAGCATTCTTGCAGCCTTACGTGAATAATTCCATTGGTTTTCAGGAGATAATTAACAGTTGTGGAGCGAGTTTAATGATTTTTTTATTTCTTAATATGAATAATGTTAGACATCGAAGCAACAAAAGGATCTCATCAACAGGTATCAAGTAATTAATCTATTTCAGTCGCTTTCCTAAATGATTTTGTTTTTTATATGAAATGCGCGCCGAAGATAATTTTATGGCGCCATACATACCAGAAGAAGTGCAAATATATGAAGTTCATTGAATAGAAAATTCCACTTTTTATTATACGCTAAACTGAATACTTAAATTAGTAATTTAACTCTCGTTTTAAACGAACGAAAATTGTAATTATAATTGCTATTATCAATCATTCAATTTGTTTTAGATAAAAAAAAATGGCAGTAGAGTTTTTTTTTAATATTTTGTTAGTAATATTAATGAAAAAAATTATTAAATCGCATAGGACTAACCTCGTATTAACATTTAATCAACGTGGAAGTCTCACGGCATTTCTTACTAATCTCTAACGCTTCTCAAAAGGCTTATCTGTCAGATTACTGACATCAATAATCCCTAATTAAAATTTAAATCTTAATTAAAACTTTAGATCGGAAGCCCTTTATAATTAGTTATTTAGCAATATGAGATGCAATCGATTTAAAAATAATAGACGTTAATACATTTACATTTAGTTCAATGTACTAAATATTTGATTACTGAGATGAATTAGTTAAAGTGAACCATACATGATACATACATCGGTTAGACTGAAACATGTACCTGTTACTTATTTCGTATGAATGTGGGAAACTATTTTTTCTACACCCACATGGATATTTTCTATTCTAAGTACCATTTACAGAATGAATATGTAGGCAAAATCAGTCTACTGAATGGATATGATATCTACCAATCACAGTTTATAAAGTTCTAAAATTTTAGATTTGAAATTCACTAACCAGAGTTCACATTTAGTAACCCGCCATCATATCCACACTACTATTAAAGACACCTCAAAGCGTTCATGACCTACCCCGTATTTCTTATTTATTTGAGATCAACAGACCATTACAATGATTTTTTTTAGAATGGATAGTACAAAACAGTTAAATAAAAAATACAGTGACTACCTAAATTAGACGTTTTAATGGTATGGTAGGACATTGTCTTAGATTTTTGCCTAGTTTCGCTACATTGCGAAGCCCAATATCTGATTTATTAAAAGGGACGAAAAAAAGGCCAGTGTATTATTTGCACATCTGAAGCTGATGCTGCATTTCAGGAAATAAAACGTGCCTTAACTACTGCTCCTGTACTTCGCTGTTACAAAGAAGGTACTCACTTTAAAGTAGTTACAGACCATGTACCTATGTGCAACCCTGTCCGAGATAGACTGTCAAATTATCTCAATATTCCTTTGATATCGTACACAAAAAAGGAATTTTAAACGTAGTGGTCATTTGAACCATTTTTTTAATACCCACATCTTACATCTACCAATCGACCTATTCCACATTCAGATAGTTTACCAGTTATTACTCCACCCCAAAATTATGAGTTGGAAACAGATAATGAAAACAGTGAGGAAGAAGAAGAACCCAACAAGCCTTTAACGTCACATGACCCTGATTTTGAAATAAAAGATGATCAACCGTACAGATTAAGCCAATCGGAGTTATGTAATCTTATTCGATATTTTGAATTGTCGCAGGATACGTCGGATCTTCTACAGTCAAGGTTACAGAAATTGAATCTTCTTCAACCTGATGTCAGGGTCTCCAAGTAGAGAAAACTTCAACGAGATATGTTTCCTTTTTAAGAATAAGAATAATCTTGTTTTTTGCTGTGATTTTAATAGTTTGATAAAAAATTTGAATTAGAAGCATGATCCAACTGAATGGAGGCTATTCATCCAAGTTTAGTTTGAAAGCTGTATTGCTTCATAACGACAACTGTCTAGCTTCTATTCCTGTTTGTCAAGCAGTTCAAAAAGAGACTTATGGAAACATGACAGCTCTCCTCCACTCAATCAGATATGCTAAACAAACGTGGAAATTTGTGCCGATCTAAAAGTCATTGCTGTATTCTAATTAGGATATACAAAATACTGTTGCAAGAAATCTTAACTCTAGTGAGAAAAATGTTGTTTCCAAGCTTCTCGTTGATCAAAAAGATGTTCTTCTTCTTCAAAAAGATGTTCTTCTTCCACCCCTACACATCAAGTTGGGTTTATTGAAGAATGTTATCAAAAGAATCAATCGAGAAGGCTTTTAAATACTTGAGAGAATAAGTGATGCAAAAGTCAAGGAAGGCATTTTTGTTGAAAAAGATCCTGCGTTCGGACCTAGTTTTGGAATGGAAAAAAAGGCTATGGAAGCCTTCAAATGCATGAATTTTTAGGGAACAAAAGAGATGATAACTACACTCAGTTGGTGATAGTACTTATCCATTTTCTCCACTCTCATCTTGATTTTTTCCCACCTAATTGTGGAGCTGTCAGTGACGAGTACGGAGAAAGGTTCCATTAGAACATTTCTGTGATGTAACGGAGATACCAAGGCCGCTGGAATGAAGCAATGCTTGCAGATGACTCTGGTTTCTGTATAGGGATGCTATAGAACTGACTTACAAGAGGAAAGCCAAAAGACATCGATCTCATAACCAATTGATTCTATATAGTAGGTGTTCTTTCAGCAATTTATGATGCAACTCTCAGTAAAAAAATCCTTTCCTATTATGTATCACAGAGCTGATATTTTTTCTTTATCATGTTCGTTTTTCTTAACATAAAATTAGAAACGATTAACTTATGAAGTGAAGGAAACATTATAAAAAGTTATTTTTGCTGGGCAGTGAAATTTACTAGCTAAAAAAATTTAAAGTCGTTGTCCTTTAAACTCCATTTTTCTATTAACATTTTTTTCTCAGTAGATAAAATAGTTCATATAAAATCAATTTATTATAATTTGATGCGAAATCAAAGGTGAAAGAACTATATTAATTAAACACGTTGAAATTATCGATGATCTTAAAAATAGTGCTCGAGGCAAATTCTTTGTGATAACTATCGATTTATTATAATGATATGCTAATAAATTTGAAGTAATTTGTTTAATTCGGTGTTATTATTTTTACTATCTTTTAATGTCTTTATAAAAGATAAAGGTTTGTAATTTTTTTTTAGCCGCCATATTATTATTTGTAATTTTATTATTGAATTTTTTGGGAACCTATAATTTTCTAGGAAGATAAAAAAAATATTTTACTACTTGCACACAGTTATACAAAAATCAAATTTCTACATACTATTTATTGTCGACAATAAAACTGTTTTTGTAATAACCACTGAGGGCCAAAATCTGGATAGTTAAATTTAATCCTTTGTCACTTATAAAAGTGTAACCTTTTTGGTCATGAAAGCTGCATTAGGGTACTAGGAAAATGAAATATTAAAGAGTTACTTTATGGTTGATAACCACTATGACCAAGAGGTCCACCTAATTTTAAAACTTACAGAACCCCGTTGAGAAAATTGACCAAGTGACTAACACCCGTTAATTTAAATTTTTTAGGACCAAAAAATCATTTCAAAATAATATACGTATTTGTATCTGTTTTTACTAAATAACTTATTACTATCTTAGTTTTTTTTTCCTGAAAATTCAGTGCGATCAAAAAAACCAATAGTGGAAATAATAATGACAATAATAATTTTAAATTGGAAACCACTTTCATATAATAGACTATTGTAGCAAATTCTAAGTCGCCTACATCGACGACTTGTACCGTATATGCATAATGACGTCACGAGTTGGCGAAAGCTTTTTAGAAAAACCCAATGTTTAATATTGAATATCTAATAATTGGATATACTTATAAAGCTGATAGTTTAACAGCTTTTCTAGATGATCGAAATCTATTGAATTCTATTAAAAAATAACGAAAAAATAATGTGGCTAATAAACCCATTTTTTAAAGCTTGTCCAAATTGTATATTTATAAACCAGTACGAAAGGTCTACACCCAGCATTTTATCGAATTGATATTTTTTTAATGTTTCCATATTTTATATAACTTGACATACACAATATATTTTTAACGATTTTTCTAGTTTATTTGGTTTTGATTAAAGGGACTATACAATTTTCCACGATGAGAAGAAACTGTGGGCGAGAGAAAAAACCTATCAGCAGACGGGTTGTGTTACCACGATGTAAATAGAGTAGTTATTCGTTTTTCGAGATGTTCATCTTGATATACAAGTCAAGAAGCGTAAAACCATTTCACGACGATGATAAATGACAGAGTCACAGCCAGTCTTTAGTTTTTCTTTAATGTAATGAGACTGGCGTCTTCTTAAAGATAAATTGTCTCTCGAAAAGATATTACACCCTCAAGTGCCTTGTCAGTTTTACTGTTTTTTTCAGAAAATATTTCATGAGTAATAAAATTTTATTTTATTATAATTAGTAAAGTTTTTCAAATAAGAATTTTAAATACATATATTTCATCTTCTTCACTAAAAGAATGATTTCGATTATACTTGATACGCCTGTGGTTAATTAAGTAATTTTCAGTTGGTATTAAGAATGTTACTGAAGCATCATCAACTTGATGAAAGAAAATTCCACATTTATATCGTTGAAAGAACAATTTTTCATCGTTCTTGACAAGTTGACAGGATAATACTCTTCGATGTTCTTTACCATTCGATGGAATGTTCTCAGGCGAGGGCGTTGTTGCTAAAGTCATTGACTACATACACCAAAATAATTTTTAAATTATACAGTTTAACTAGCAGGGAATCTATTGTTAATATATAAAAAAATAATTGTAATCAGAATAATATCTTATTCGCAACACAAAGAAGATAAAAGTACAAAAATAAAAATAACAATAAAATTAAAAAAAATAAAATATGTCGAAACATTTAATAGGATAATTTTAAATAATATTTCAAGTTATCTTTTTCATGAAATATACATACATATGCTTAATTTTTTAGTCAATTCTAATAAAAAATTTTTTTTGACTGTTTCAGCGTCAATTACCCAATTTTTAAAACCATACAGAAGTTCTGACCATGAAATGATCTTATTTTTATCATTACTAATCTGACTAAATCACTTTTAGTATTTAGCATCTTGCGTGTAATATTTTTCTATAAAATTGTTCTACGTCAGGGATATATTTTTTAATATTTTTAAACGAGAAACGTGGACACTTTATTGCAAATAACTGAATTAAAAGTTTGTAGACAATGAAATTATTTAAAACTGAATAAGCGAAAAACGTACGTTAAAAAGTGGAAAATAATTTTTTCTTTGCTGCTAAATGTGATCTAAAATCTTTATGACTGAAAATAAAAGCGTGGGGTGCTCATCACAATTCATTTCTCTATCACATACACACCTGTAATTTTAGACGCTGATTTGAATTTTTTTTTCTCAAAAAACCATAACAAATTGAAGAAATTTTTTATCCAAGTGGGTGATTATCAATCCCATCAGGTCCCTGGTTACGCCTGCCAGTAAATTATGTTCTACTTTATACTAAAATTTACTGTTGGTCGGCTATTACTTTATATCAAATGTATATTATATTAGGTTACGTGAAATCTATGAAACTCAACTCTCTTTTTTTTGGTTGGGTTCCTTCAATAAAAAAAATAATAAACATTGCAAAAAAAATATAATTTAGGGGCCTTAAAATTCTTAATTTTCACTTATATATCTTTTTTTCTGTATCCTCCTAGTTTTTATTTAACTCTGTATTTTCCAATCTCCCTCTATTTCTGTCTTTCCATCTAATCTAAACTAATCGGCAAAATTTCCTGGTGCAAAATTGTAGAGCACCAAATTTCTTTTAACATTTATATTTAACTTTTTTTCAAATTCCCCGCTAGCGGGCGAAAAATATACATTTAGGCTTTTCGTCTTTTTTTTTATTTTGGAGATAAACAATGCGCTTTAGTGCAAATTCCCTACAACTTTTGTATCAAGGATATCTAATTGTAGCAGTGGCGGCTCCTCGAAGGAGGCTATAAGGAGGCTCAGCCTACTCACCAATTTTTTAAATTTTACAATTAATTCCCCGTTCTCAGTAATTATTTTTGAATCTGACAACAGTGCCCTGAGGCTAGATTCTGCAAACTCTGTATATATCTCAAACCCTAAACACGTGTTGTAAATTCTTAAATACCGTAAAAAATAGCTGAAATGGCCACACTTTCAGTAGGCTAGCCTCTAGTCTGCCGCCTGCGCCTACCTCTTTTTTCAGTTCAGTACGGATCCGACACATGCGTGTTGCGTAGATCATTTTCTACTCTCAAACGAATTAAAACTTACATGCGAAATACAATGGGCCAAAATTGTTTATACAATGTTAGTTTAATATCTATTGAAAAAGATTTAGTAAAACACTTGAAACAAAATGATAATATTATTGATCATTTTTCGAAAACTAAAGACCGTAAAATTCCGTTAATATATAAAAAAAAAATACAAATTGGCTTTCTTTCTTCATATAAAAAAAAGTTTATAATATTAATAAAAAAAAAATATGAAAAATTCCAAAAAAAAAGAAAAACTATTAAAAATTCAAAAAAAAAAGAAACAAATAAGTTTTTGGCAAGAGAAACTCTATACCTCCACGCTGGATCTTAATGGGCAACAATTAATTTTGTCACTGAAGTAAAATTAATTTTCTGAAAAGATTATATTTTTACAAAAACGTTTATATCCAGCCTCCTCTCTTAAAAAGTTCATTTTTTTCTTTTGCAATGTTTTTGCCTTTATTTTGTCGTCTTTTTGGCATTTTTCCCCCTTTTTTTGTCCTTTTTCCACTTTTTTTTGTCCTTTATATCCCTTTTTGAATTTTTTTAATTTTTTTTGGTTTTTTTGGACTTTTTTTAGCTTTTTGCCTCTTTTGTCTCTATTTTGCGTTTTTAACTTTTCTTTCCTTTTTTTGTCATTTTTACCACTCTTGCTTTTAAAAATCTTTTAATAGTTTTTAATTTTTTTGGACTTTTTTGTGCTTTTGTGACATTTTTTGAGTTTTTCTCTTTACTTTGTCTTATTTGGCTTTTTTGGGCTTTTTGGGCTTTTTGTTGATTTTTGTTTTACACTTTTTTTCTTTTTTTGCTTTATTTTACGTCTGTTCCTTTTGATAGGTACCTTTTATGCTTTTTTCGTTTTTTCTGCATCTTTGCCTCTTTTTCAAATTTTTACAAATTAAGATTCTTATCATATTTTTGATTTTTGCTAATTTTTTACTCTTTCTTTATTATAATTGTAATTTTTACTGAAATTTGGCAATTCTTTATTCTTTTTTAAAAATTTTTTGGAAATAATTCCTTGTTACTATTCATAATAATTTTTAGGAACTTTGTCGTTGTTCGTTTTAATTAATTTTTGCTCATTTTTGCAATATTTACCCGTTTTTTTTTCAGTAATTTACTTCATTTTTACAGCATTTTACTATCCCATTCAGAAATTTTGTATCAACAGAAGAGCCGGGAAATTTCTGGGGCGACACAACCGATTTTTACCTCTCGCCCTTCAGATAAGAGAGGTATAGGAATCATGCTAAAAATTGGGTAGTGAGTTTTCAATTGATAAACACGATTTGGGGTCCCTAGAATACGATTTTAATATTTTCGCGATGATGTCTGTGTGTGTGTGTTAGTGTGTGTGTGTGTGTTAGTGTGTGTGTGTGTGTGTTAGTGTGTGTGTGTGTGTGTTAGTGTGTGTGTTTGGATGGATGTTGTAGTAACGATAACTCAAAAACTACTGAATGAAAAAATTTGAAATTTTGCATACAGGATTCTGAGACCCTAGATTAGATCTGATTAGATTTTGGTGCCAATCGCACAACCGGAAGTGGCAGTTGTTATGGGTGATGACGCCATTATTATACAAAACGGCAATAAAGTTTTACACATATATTTTGTATATCCTTTAGTTTATTTTCATCTCATTAAAATTTTCGAAACTTTTGCCATTGTTGCCAGATTTACAAAAAAATAATTTTTTTTCATACTTTTTTGTGTCAACCTGTAAATTTTTGATTTAAAAATGGCGAGAGGTCATGTGTTGGCCACATCAAATTTTTTAATTATGTTTTTAATAAACTAAAGTATACCATATAAGAGGATTATATTAGCATTTTATTTTAGTTAATTTCATCTAAACGGGACAGTCGGATTTTCATAGAAATGAACTAGAAATAACATTTTCATACAAAAACGGGTTTATCTTCTCGCCGATCATTGATATCTCTGGCTTGCGGTCGAACAGAAGTTTCTATTAATAACTACCTTAGACGACCTTGAGAGTTCAGCCTAGGTCAGTAACATGCCCCTCTTCAGTGCAACGACGATGTGTAAGTGAACGGCACCGTCGTAAAAAATTCTTTCTTAATTTTTAGGTAAATAATACTGTTAGAAAAAAGCTCATTTGATTATTGAATTGATTTATCTCACTTTAACCATTTATTTGACGATTAGTTAAAATAAATTACCTTTTTTGTTTTTAAATATGACGGAGATATTTCAAAAAAAAGAACCACAACAAACCTTATTTAATAAAAGCAAGAAAGTGAAAAATGAATTACCACATATCCATTTTCATCTATTTTTTATCTTAAAAAATGGCTTGGCTGTAAGATATTTAAATTTATCTTGCTGCTTTAAAACAACGTTGGAAAAATGTATTCAGCTATAAAGAGATTAAATTAAAATTTTAAATTGGTTTTGTTTTATTAAAAAACTTGCGTTTTCTTTATTAGTCAATGTGGTTACAGAATAATGTTAGTAATATTAACTTTTGTTTCAACTTTTCAACTGTTTAAAAAAACGTACACGTGTTTTAGAAATATGGGATTATTCAGTGCAACTAAAAAAGACATTTGAGTATAAGAACTCATGTCCGGCAATGTCTCACTTACCCAAACGTAAGTATAATCGTACAATTTCAAATTGTTAAGTGGCAAAACCATATTTCATATGGGAAGTGCATATCTTTTCAGTATGACATCATATTTTTTAAGCATAACCAAAATGTATATAATAAGACCCTTAACCTTTCGTTAAATTATAAGGCTTCAGTGCTCACGTATAAAATTCTTCTCCTAACAAAATTGTTAGTTCACTACAGTAAATTCCCATATAAAATTCTGGAACTATATTAAGTGTGACTCATGTCAAACAATATTTCCAAACATTTTATAATCCTTGGATTCAAACAAGAGTAATTAAAATGATGACATGGTTAATATTTATTCCTCTTTTATCTGGCTATATTTTTTTATAACTAATTTTAACATCAAATTTGTATTTTAAATTTATTACTTTTTTATAACATTCATATACATAACTGCGCCATATTTTATTATAACAAGGTACTAAAGGGAATTAAATTCTCTATTCACTAGAGTTAAAGTATAATAAGGTTTTATATACAATGAAATAAAACACATATTTCAGTAGCGGCTGATAGATTACCAATAATAAGGTTTTCCTACGATCACTACCCAAAGTAGGCTTTTGCACACTCAAATCTAACCGCAAAGTTGATGTTTTCCGTGATCTGTAATAATTTGACATTATTGTCGCTCTAGCGCGTACTTTTCCGCTCGCCTGTTTTCAATTACAATAAACTAAAGAAAGGTAGTAAATAATAGGTATATTAAAACAAAATGTAGGGCAGTCTGAATATTTTAGTTGAAATATTAATATTTGAAGATATTTCGAACGAAATTAAACTTTATTTTATAAAATTTATCTAGTAAAAATATAACAGTCAGAAGATGCACCTAGATACACCTAGGTACACCTATTTGCAATAGTGATTGCATATTTAAGTACCTACTTACTATTTTGTGCAAATAGTAGACTATGAAATTAATGAAACGTCATTATTTCAGTTTTAGTTTATGAAAAGTGTATTTTTCATGTTTTTTTAATTATTTGATCGTAGAAAAAATCTTGTGTGCAATTCGAGCAGAAAGTGCTTTGCCGCTTTCGGCAGATTGCCCGCGCTCCGCTACGCGTCGCGCGGGCAACTCTCTGCCTCAAGCGGCAAAGTATCACTTTCCGCTCTTAATACACAAATAGCTATTTCTATACATAAATGAAAGTTACATTGATCAATAAAACCAATTTTTCTTATTATAATTGCAAAAAAATTAATCGCAGCCGATCTGAGAGATCAGGCCAATATACACCTCACACGTCAAAATCCGATATCTAACGACAGAGATATTTACTAAAGCCCTATTGGCAATAGAGTTACTCAACTTTTCCATCCGCCTTCTATATCCTTACGTCCCAACGAATCGCTTCACACCTCACACGTCAAAATCCAACATCTAACGGCCGAGATATTCACTAATGCCCTATTGGCAATACCGTAACTCAACTTTCAGACATCCTCCATATAATCGTTTGATACTTCACACGTCAAAATCCGACATCTAACGACCGATATATTCACTTTTTTATTTTTTCAAGTGGATCCAAATCGGGATATTATGACGGCTGAGCTAGTATGACTATACTATTGTTGTAATTTATGCACGCGGCATTCTAGTTCGGAAATCTTCGGAACCTCTCCGGAAGCATTTTCTTTTAACGCAGTCAACAGAAATCGTTGGTATTTGTCGCGTAAGGGAAGAAATTGGGAGTATATAATAGGGCTTTTTTTCAATTCAGATACAAAAGAGAAAATATTGATCTTTCAAAAATACTAAGAACTGTTTTTTCTAAACTGTTTAAATGAATTGCGTGAATGGTCCTAAATAATTTTTACGTTATAACTGACTGTCAGCACGGTTTTCGCAAACGGTGATCTACCCAATCAGCTGCCTGTAGCCTATTGGAGCACGTGTATATGTCTCTAGACTCAGGAAAGTTTGTGGCAGGAATATTTCTTGACTTTAAGAAGGCGTATGATACAGTAAGCAGAGATCAACTTTTCGAAGCTATGAAATGGCTATATAGGAGTACCAGGAAATTTGCTCAGATTAACAAAAATGACTCTTTTGAACACACGAAACAAAATAACTTTTAATTAGTACAAATCAACGGTCTTCAGGGTTAGAAAAGGCAAGGAGGTCCTCTATCAATTGTTTAATTCAACTTAGCAGTATAGAAGCCATTATCAGAAGATCTAAAGTAAAAACAGATGGTGATTTGGTCGTATTGGCAAAATCAGAGAAAGAGCTAAAGAAAATTACAACAAATCTCGCAGAACAAGCAAAAATTATAGGACTGCAAATGAATGATGAAAAAACAAAATATATGGTCCTTGGAGAAACTGGAAAACCGCTGAAAATCTGATAATAAAACGACAATGGAAAAGGACTACAGTGGTCAAGAAAGATGAAGATAAGAATATATAATACCATTATAAAACCTACTGCAACATACAAAAGTTAAACATGGAGAGTAATCTTCGGCGAAATAAAAACGCCTAAAGGATGGAGAAGAAGAACAAATGAAGAAATATACACGTTATATGGATAATCAAAGATAACATCTAGAATACAACACAGAGGTTAATGTGGTTGGGACACACAGAAAGATTACACAAAGAAAGGATGACGAAAATTTCATTCCTCAGGACTCTAATTGGCAAAAAAAGAAGAGGGCGGCCGAGAAACAGATGGTTTGAAAATGTGATGTCTGATATAAAAAAACTGAAAATACGAAATTGGAAAGATAAAGCTTAGAATAAAGAAGAATGGAGGACAATAACTGCCTTGGGTCTACAAGGCCTGTAGAGCATATATATTGTAATAAGAAATTCCTGTCTGAATAGTGAATTCCCTTTTCTAACCTGTAGAGCGATTCTCAAATGGGTTGGGTTCAAAGGCCTTAAAAAAAGTGAAATATATAATATTAAAAAAAAAATTAAACAAATAACAATTTTCTTTTTAATTTCCTTTTTCTTTCTGCTATTTCTTCAGCTTTCTTAATATATTTCTTTTATCTCCGCATTTCACTTCACCTCTCTCTATCTCTCCTAATTTTTAAATGTATGCTTTTCTTCTGAAATATTCGTTCAACTGTATCTATTTGTAGTTCTTCTAAACTCGCCTCCTGTCAGCTTCTTATGATTAAACGTTTTAAATGAAATAATAGTGCTTACTTTTTTTTATAAATTGTTTTATTCCTTCTCTTAGATTACAAATTCCATTTTTAATTACAATCCTTTTTTATTTACAAAATTTTATATTAATTTTTTACTGACATTTTTTTTTATCTGACAATCAATAATCATCATTCAATTCTTTTTTTAACCCCAAAAAAAATTTACCTACTACTTTTTTTTCAAAACTATAATTTTTTTCTTTGACCCCAACCCAATGACAATTGATTTCACCTGATCGGCAATGTCATTCAACCTGTCACAGGAATTTCAAACTTCAAATAGCTTAAGCCCTATTCATATTACCAAGATTAATTTGTACTTTATTTCTTTTTAATTTACATTTTTCTTTTTAATGTTAAAAATAAAGGAATACTGTTAATTTTACTTGCAATTACTATTCATTTTTTTTTAACTCAACCAACCCTTACTTATTATATATAATATTTTATAACAAATCATACAAATTTCCTAACACTTACCCAAAATTACCGGGTATATCAAATTTCATAACAATATTAACAACTATTAATTTTAACTTTTTTAAAAAAAATATATATAATTTTGGCTTCAAAGGCGTATTTTTGAACTGGCTAATAAACTTCTCTAAAAACAGGAAAATATAAAAATCAATGATGCTATATCTAGCCTACAGGTATTAAACTTACGAGTCTCCCAAGTGTCAGTGCTGGGACATTTTTTTGCTTTTTGCTAATAATCTACCTGATCATATCATCGCTGATATCATAACGCTATTTGCTTTGAGCCTTTGTCAACCAAGGCCATATCTAGCTTTATAAAGTGGCGTAACGCCAATGCCTTAATTATGAACATCAATAAAACTAAACTCTTATATTTTCGACCTTTTAATAGTTCAATTATCAATATCCTTGAGTAGAAATGTGAAACAGTCACCATCGTTCCTACAAATTGTACTACATTTCTTTGGGTATATATTGATTCTTTTCTGAAATGTATGTAAAAAACTAAATAGGTCCTATTATGTCATAAAACGTTATAAAAACGTCCATAGCTTTAAATGCATTAATAGCCTATTACAATTTGTTTTATCTTTTTTCCAATATTGTACTGTCTGGAAATGCCACGGGTGATAATAGATTTTTAATTTCTCAAATGCGATGTATATTCAACATTCCTCAAATGCCTTATTTTAAATCATATCAATTGTTTACTTTTCCCTGTATTTTTATTTACAAATCTATCCTATATATCAAAGATAATTTAAATTATTTTATGGTAATTATTCAGATTTATATATTTTAGAAGCAGCTATAAATGAATCAAAATGGGTTTTAAAATTTTGCAGAAAATATCTAGTCTAGGAATGATGTATTCTCACATTAAGATCGCAAAACCATCCTGAGTCATATTTAAATGAAATTTCTCACCGGAATTACATAATCCCACCAAACCAGAATTTCAAGAAATAAAAGCATCAGAATTTCTGTTATTCCCAAGGAAAATTCATAAAAACTAGTAAATGCATTTAATAGAGAACATTTTTATCAAGCTGTAGGTACTATGTAGGTTCGAATTAAAATTCCAACGACTATTTCTGTGCTACACGGACATGAACTTGAACAAGAGTTCCGTGAAATTTTAAATAAAAAGAAATAAAACCGGTAGCCCGTTTAAGAAAATTCTTACTACTATGATCATTCTACGATAAGAATTTCTTGCATTGTTAAAATTGAATACCAAATAGAAAACCAGAGTATGCTTAGTATAGGCGGAAAAATCAGTAGCGCTACTAAGAATTTACTACAGTTATTATAAAAAATCTGTAATTACTTACATATTTAAAACTGAGCTAATCTAAGGCCACGCTTAGCGATTTCGCGGCAACTCGCGTGAAAGAAAAGTGGTTTCCAAATTTTTCAAATAAAAGATATTGATAATATTATTTAATAGAAAATTGATTATTAAAACTATTTGCTTTAAAAAAATAAAAAGACGGTTCTGGATTAACGAAATATACAAAAATCGTCATTAAAGTGAATTTTATGAGATTTTTGAGGAATGAAAAAGGTAACTAATAAAATTCTAGGAATATTATCGAATGACTATAAATGAAGAAATAATAAAACAGTGTAACTTTAGAGAATGTATTTCTCCGTTAGAAAAACTCTAACGTTGAGGTAAGTACAGTAAACTAAATTCTATTTTTAAATCTGAAAATTTGAAACAAATGTTGCAATGTTATAACGGGACGGCTCAATTTAGCATAATTTAAAAGAAGAAACAGGCACTTTTGCAAAATGATATTATACCAAATTATTAAAAAAGCAAACATTTATTATAGCAAAATGATACCTTATCAAATCCATAAAAAATCGAATCGTATTTTAACAAATACTAAAGAACCAGATTGAAATTTTCTCAAATTACTAAAATATCAAAACACTTAAACATCAGAACGTTAAAACTTCAAATAATTAATACAAGAAAAACGTAATTAAACTCTAAGTCATACTACATTGAATTATTCATTTGAGTATGAATAATGTTTTTTAAAGACGTAAAATACAATAACACTAATTTATCAAAACACAAATAGATAGAACTCTTATAAATTCAGAAAGCTATTAAAATAGAACGCTATATTTACGTAATCTCAACCTATCGGAGCGCCAGTCAGGGTAATTTGAAGAAAGTTCATTTCTGTCTCAGGAGTAGTATTATGCAAAACGTGGGCTACGGAGGGTTTATTTGATAAAATCCCTTATGATGAGTGATCTGAGTAGAACGTCAGCTCGTTAAGGAGAATTTATTGAAGCTGTACCTGTATAAGCTAATACAAAGTGCTGTTTATAATCTGTGATTATATCTGCTTCAACTTTTCTCTGTTTAAAAATGTTTAGCCTTTCCTCTTCTAAAGCTAGCATCCTGTGCTTAACATCAATCTGCGTTTTTTTAGCAGGTCAAGATTGCTGCTTTGCATTTTTGTTACTTTTAGTAAACATTTAATTCAGCAAATCCAGTTTTGTATCTAAATGGGCCACCCGGTTTTAAAAATTGTTCATTCAATTACCATTAAAATGATGTATTTAACAATTCTTTTTTACTTTCCCGACCCATCTCCTAGAAGAGAAAGTATTGTGAACGAGCTAAAAAAAAATTTCGAGATACAAACGGAAATATCCATTTTCGGGTCCCCTGAGACGATTAAGACCATTTCCAGATGGAAGTCTGTCTGTCTGTGTATTCTTCCGCGATAGAGGCGAAACGTTTAATTCGATTGAGCTGAAATTTGGTATAGGCATTTAAGTTACCAGTCGGTAGAACCCATTAGTTTTTGTACGACATCTGTCAAACGAAAATATCACTATCAAAAAATGACAAATGCAATATGTCACGGAATTGGACATGCAATATGTCAGTTTAAAGCCCTTAAAAACTCTATTCAGAACAGTCAAAATTATTTCTCCAACTGTCAACTGTCAAAAATAAAAAAATGTCAAAATTTGAATTTTCAGCATTAATTATCTGAAAAAGTATTAATCCGATTAAGCTGAAATTCGATATATGCGTTTACGTTACCCGTCGAAAGAACCCATTAGCTTTTATACGACATCTGTCAAACGAAAATATCACTATCAAAAAATGACAGATGCAATATGTCACGGAATTGGACATGCAATATGTCATTTGAAAGCCCTTAAAAACTCTATTCAGAACAGTCAAAATTATTTCTCCAACTGTCACCTGTCAAAAATAAAAAAATGTCAAAATTTGAAACTTTAGCTTTAAATATCTGAAAAAGTATTCGTGGATACTCGTCGGGAAAGTTTTTGGGGCGACACAAGCGATTTTTTTTCCAAATAAAGGAGAAATGTTTTTTTTTAATTTACATGCTAAATTTTCCTGAAGACATCCCTGTTAAAAGAATAAAGGAGATAATTTTACTGGACTTTGTGTGTTTCATTATACTCATTGGTTGACCACATTTGAGACATGTATGACCTGATGAATTTAGATAATTTTAGTTTGATTATACATAGAATTTAGACCAAATATTAGCACCTTGGATGGATAAAAAATTCAAAAATACAACAAAAAAATGGCATCTTAAGTGACATTTGACAGTCGACCTGTACGTGATCCAAGTCATATAATCCAACTATGTAGAAATTGTTCTATTTAAATTTCCAATTTTCACGTTATTTCCGATCAAACCGGATATCGACCATATTAAATTTTTATGTAAAAAAATACTAAAACAGATCTATTATAATCGATCCAAATTTGGTATAATTCTATTTAGCCGTTTAAAAATGATCCATTTACATCTGGTATATATAGGGATATACCGATAATTTTTTTTCTGATTCTTATTCTCCAGGTCATAAACGGCGTTGCGCCCCTATTCCTGGGTCTGGGTCCCGCCATTGAATCGATTACAATAGATAAATTCTACATAAAAGTAGTAGATGAAGCAAAAGAAGAATGATGGGTATACATTTTGGGGTGAAATATGCTTTATAATTAAAAATAATTTGGCCTGTTGGCTTTGCCAGTGCCATTAACATAGGTAAAAAAAATAAAAATTGAATCGAACACTAAACAAAGAAAAGGACAAAATATGGTAATATGAGAAACAAAAATAAAATATAATCTTAAAAAAAAAATTAAAATAATAAAGGATATAGAAGTTATAAGAAAAGAAAAGTTATTAAATTCAATTAAAAGGGTATAATTAGGGAAAGCGTAGGGAAATTATAAAATATAAAGTGACAGAATCAATTGTAGATTTATTAAACGAAAATATAAAAATTTTGAATACAAGGGTAGTAATAAGAGTAAATATTAAAATTACGAAAGAATAACACGCCAGGGGAAGTTTGTCAATAATTGTAAAGAAAAGTATACAAAATAAAATACGAGGATTCATAAAAAAGTAAGAATCAAACAAGACAAAATATATAAAATTTCTATACCACTCCATTATAAATAAAGATATCAAAGAATACAAAAATAGAAATTCTGAAAAAAGTAGTACATTGATGAGACGAGGATACTTACAGAAAAACATAAATCAAGATTAATTGCAATGGAAATATGACTCGTACTTGGGATAGAAAATAAAACTAGAAAGAATTGAAAAAAATACAATATATATAGAGAAAATGTTCAAATAAAACCAAAAAATAATAATGTAGAAGAAGGACAATTCAGATAATTTGGACGGCATATAACCACTATTTAGAGAAAGAAACGAAAAATTAATGAAGTTTGGTATTTAAATACTTTATATTAATTTCAGCACCGGTGTTAAATTTTTGTGGATAAATTTGAAATTATAAATTAACACAATTTTCGTCATCGAATCGGGCTAAAATTTTTCACATTAACTTAATATACAGTGTCATCCCTAAAGTATTTACCATATGGGAAACTTGTTTATTAAGATTCGGCACAAATTAATTACATTTATTTTGTCGAGTTTTTCTTGTCCAAAATAAAACTTCACTTAGATGTATCTAGATGTATTTTTTAATGCTGAACAACTTTTCAAAATAAGGGTACTCCTGTCTTAAAATTAAATTTTATATTACGTGTGTTTTACTACATTTTAATAGTGCATGTGTGGTTTCAGGGAATGTACAAACTTTTACCAAGAATAACTTTTCATCGAAAAACCCTTAATAAATAAGTTTCCAATATGGTGGGGATGACACTGTAGATAATTCATTTTTATGTACTTAAAATTTTAATGCACCGTTTCGTATTCAAATCCTTAATAATAATTTCGCCATCGGTCTTAAATTCTTATGGACAAATCTTTTTTTTATGCATACCTACCTTAAATATTACACTTTACTCAATGTTTTGTTATTTGTGTAATGATTATGATTATTTACAATATTTTTTAAGAGTTTTTAATCTGATATTTTATTTTTTATCCTTCACAAAAAATTTTTTTATATCTGTTCGTCGGTGCATTTAATTTAATGTATCATATTTATCGCTTACAACTAAACTACGAGTATGACGCTGCTTTTTGTTATGTAAAAAACTGATTAATAAAACCCTAATTTTAAATTCAATTTTAATTAATATTTTACTTAAATAAATTTCGTACCAATCCTCTTAATGCTAAAAAGATCATTCTATTTAATCTTTCCATTAAACAAATGAGCAACGCCTTTAAGCTAAACGCTTGGATAAGTTCACAGATTTAATCAATAAGAGCAAAAAGAACCGCATTTTCAACAATAGAATTTCTGATATGTCGATAACGTATCCTTTCATACAATTCTACCATTCTTTCTGTTCAGATGCTTAACAAGAGCGCACATTTTTTTGTAAAGGTTATTTTTTGTTAAAATATATTTTAATCAAGCACGTGCATCACTTAAGGAATAATTTTTTAACATTGACAGGTTATATAAAAAATAATTAACATCTAGTAACGATAGCAAATAACTAAAACTAATTCTATTTTTTTCTCAGTAGATCAAAAAAATGTTTTCTACAACTGTCACTATTTTCTATACTAATACAGAAATATATTTGTAAAAATGAAAATTCCAGTGTTAGTAAATATTCATTTAGCCGCAAAGGTGTAATAATAATAATATTACCCCAAAAATCAAAAACTAAAAATGAAAATTACCTATTTAATAATAGAAGTTTTATATGATTTTATAATAAATCCGTGATAACCCGGTGCTAACGCTCTCGCTTCCAGATACGAAGGTCTTCGGTTCAAACCAAGTAACTGTATTTTTTTTTTCATTTTTTTTTTTGAAATGGGTTTTAGTTTTTCCTTTATTGGGTTGTATAAAAAATGTACTGTTCAATTCCACCTACGGCTCCCAAATTGATGTACGCCCCTTAGGGTGGGACCGTTTGAAGTGATTTTTTTTTAAATGTTCGTCATAAAATTTACTATCGATTCCTCTTTCTCGATTTTTGCTTCCTGTCTTCATTTTCGCGGAATTTGTCTCCAAAAATGGGTTTTGCATGGAAAAACTAGATTTTTCGCTTGGAACACGAGATTGAGATTTTATCGGACTTTTTTATGGGGAAATGCTCGTCTTGACAAACCCTACAAGATTATCCACTTGGAATTCTGGGAGAATTTTTCTGTTCCCTTAAAATGGAGACAATCATCAAAAAATTTTCACATATCAGAAATCGTTCTACTGAAATATTTGGATGATTGTGGCCATTTTAAGGGCAACGTAAAATGTCTCCCCGAATTCTAAGTAGATAGATTTGTAGGGTTTACCCCGAGGAGCATTTCTCCATAAAAAATTCCGGCAAAATCTGAATATCATGCTCCGTAGGGTCATTTTTGTGCGAAAAATCTAGTTTTTTTCATGCAAACCCATTTTTGGAGTCAAATTCCGCGAAAATGAAGACCTGAAGCAAAAATCGAGAAAGATAAATTTAAAAAAAAATCACCTCAAACGCCCCAACCCTAAGGGGCGTACGTCAATTTGGGTGGTACAGTGGCGGTTCGCCCCACTGTGCGGCGTCGTGCTCAAACTTCGTCCGCATGCGATATGGCCATCAAATCCATACTTGTTGCATAAACTACTATATACCTATAGATGTAAAATTGGTATATTGTTATTGATTTCTAGAAAATATTGCTTTATATAAAAGTGAAATAAAATTTTCGAATCTACGTCTATGGTTTAATATTAAGGCCAAGAGTCAGTTAATCTTTAACATATTCACACACTTTAATGCTATTATATTGTTTTTAATAAGTCGTCTTTTATCCTTTTGTAAATTTAACTCGGTTGAATGTGTAACAGTAAATAGCGACAAAGTAGCGGTCTCGACTGAGTCTCAAGCGAATTAAATAATGTTTCTATTAAGAAACGTATTATATCTACTAAATTATAGAAACAATAGACACAATTGAACAATTATTTAGTCTAAAACCACAAGTATTTTTCCACACTTAAAATTGTTCTGAAATTAAATAAAATTTTATCACACTTAACGACTTGTTCACCAAAAGCAAGTTAACAGAAATTTAAAAAATATAATATGATTGTTATTATTACTCCACTATTGATTGTTATTTTTGTAATCGCCTATGTTTAAAATGTTCCTTAAACCTAGATATTATTGTTATCCTAGTATGACCTACAGATGATTTACAATAATCATTTTAATTAATTTTTTTAAGTCAAATTACATAAAATTTTATAAATTAATAAAAAATTCTTACGCTGTAATGATCTTAATAAGCTACAGCAAAAATAAAATGAACATATCTAGCAATTTAGTTTTTTTTTTCATTTCCAGTAAAATTCATAACAAACTCTTAAATGACTTTTTTAATCGACGTGCCTTAAAAGAAAGAATCTCTGGCATTTTTGTTCATCTAAATCCCTTGAATTCCGAATGTATTTAAATAGTAGTGACAAAGACAAAATAGAATTGTTCAGTTTAAGAGGATAAGGATAAATCATTACATTTTTGGCATACTAACTCAATTTTACTTCAGATATTATTTTAATTGAATGAGTTTCATTCTGTTTTTCGAATATGGTCTCTAGTATGGACAAATTATGAGTAAACTCGGTTTGGTTTGGTTTGGTAAATTTTAAATTGAATTATATTACAAGTAATATACTGTAATAAAATAATCTGCATGAGTTTCTTTTTTTTATAAGTTAATTGTTATTTAATTCTTAAAAGGTTTGATAGCATAAATAATTTTATGTTGTTTGAATTCTATAAACATATTTTATTGTTAATGTTATTTTTATTTTTGGTCACACCATTATTATTATTATTATGAAAATTAAAAAACATTGGACATAATATTAAAAGAAAATTTAAGTAATTAGATTAAAAAATAATAAACAGAGACGTCAGATATAAAATTTTTAAAACGTCACGATACGTTTTTATAGAAAAAAGATGTATTGAATGCTGTAAATATTTAAAAGACTAAAAAATTATACACCAATTAAAATATATGGTTTTTTTTTTAAATTTTTAAAAAAAAATCAAAATATAAAGGAAGCCGTTTTAAAATATAGGTGATCATAAAAAGATAACAAGGTTATGAAAATTATATAAAGGCTATAAAGAAGGAAATTTAAAGAAAAAAATAACAAGAAAATTCAATTTAGAGAAAAAAGAAGAGTTAACATAACAAATTTGAAAACTAAGTTTAGAGAAATTTGGAGAAGTAAAATATAAAGTTAGAAAATTGAATTTATATAATGCAAATCAGAAGAAAATCGAAGAATAATCAGTATACATAATTTTTTAATTTTTTTTCTTTCTTAATTTGTATTGTTTATTTTTTTTATTCCCTAGGGATAAAAACTAAGTGTTTATACAGGAATCTTTATCTTAATATTTTAATTACAACTCGCATAAACCATAAATATCGACTGGAAGTTTAAATATTTAGCCTTAATTAACTGTTGCGTTTGAATTTATTACTTTCCCGACCCACCTCCGAGAAGGGAAAGTCTTGTGAACGAGCTAAAAAAAAATTTCGAGATAAAGATGGAAATATCCATTTTGAGGTCACCTGAGATGATTTACACTATTTCCGGATGGAAGTCTGTCTGTCTGTCTGTCTGTATTCTTCCACGATAGAGGCCACACGTTTAATTTGAGCTGAAATTTGTTATATGGGTTTGGGTTACCCGTCGGAAGAGCCCATTAGTTTTTGTACGACATCTGTTAAACGGAAGTGTCACTATCAAAAAATGACAGATGCAATATGTCATGGAATTTGACTTGCAATATGTCATTTGAAAGCCCTTGAAAAACTATATTCAGAACAGTCAAAACTATTTCTCCAACTATCACCTGTCAATAATAAATATCTGAAAAAATATTCGTGGGTACTAGTCGGGAAATTTTTTTTGGCGACACGACAGATTTTTTTTTCTCGTTTTTGTCTTATTTTTCTGACTTTTTTGGTTTTTTCGAGTTCTCGAATTTTTCCCCTTTTTTCTCATTGTTCTGTGTTTTTTTTTCTTATTCTTTCTTTTGTTTTTTGATTTTTTCTTACTCCGCTAATTTTTTCGATTTTTTATATTCTTTGGTTTGATTTTTCCTGGTTTTTTTCTCATTTTGTGATTTTTTGTTTTTTTTAATTTTTTTTTTGGATTTCTTCTAATTTTTCCTCATTTTTTTTCAGTGTTTCGTTTTTTTTTCTAATTCTTTCTTTTGGTTTCTGATTTTTTGCCATTTGTTCTTATTTCTGTCATTTTTTCGATTTATTTCAATTCTTTTGAATTGTTGATTTTTTTTTAATGGTCACAATTGTTTCCGGTTTTTTTTAGTTGTTTTTTATCTTTGAACCTTTTTACAATTTTTTTCCCATTTTTGGGATTTATTTATAATTTTTTGCAATGTTTTGCGATTTTTTTTTTCGATTTTTAGAATATCTCGTTTTTTTTTAGATTTTTAGCGTTTTTTGCGGTTTTTTGCATTTTTTTGGGTTTTTGCACCAAAGTGCATTGTTTGTCCTCAAAATTTAAAAAAACTGTGGAAAACCTACATATACAGGGTGGCTACTTTTTAATAGGGACACTATTGCTATCTCGTAAAGGGTAGCCGCTAGAACAAACATTTAAATGTGGAAAAATGTGCGAAATGTAAAAATAGACTAAACGATTTTTTGAAATCTAAAATATTCCTATTGGTTCCGGAGTTAAACGACAAAATCCGAATTTGTGGAAAATCGTTTTTTTTCCAAAGCTTTGTTGTTATAAAAAATTTGGGATAACTTTATTAATAGTTTTTGATGTATTCTAGCATCGTAAGAAACCGCCATAGTTAAATTTTGAACCTGACGTTTTGTCTATTTTATTTAATATTATTAAATCGCTTCGAATACTTAATTCAACGATATATCACACTTCATTATTTCGTGACGTTTTGTCACTTTGCGGCCACCATCATCTTTATTTTTTAGATACGGACCTGTCTATTTTATTTAAAAGTACTAAATCGCTTTGACTACTACAATCAACGATAATCACACTTGTTTATTCTGTGTAGACCAGGGTCAATAATTTTTGAAAACGAAAAAAAATAATAGTAGGATGATGAAACCCAGTGGAAAAGGAATGAAAGGAAAAATAATATAAGGCCGATCTGAGGTCAGAAATTTTAATAAATAGCTCAAAATTGCACATAATGATTAAAAAAAAATTTCAGATTCGAGTTTTTTTTTGTTTCATTACATTTTTTGAGAACAATTACCATAGCAATGTATATTTTTTACACCATCAAAAAGTAGAGACTTCAATTAACAAAAAGCCCACTGAGTTTTTTAAAAAAGCAAATATTTTAACGCGAGAATTTTCGATTCAAAATTAGGGTGCTTTTTTGATATTAAGTCAAAATAAGATGAAAAAATAAATATTTGAAATCAAAACAATCACAGTGTGTTTATGACATATAATTTCGTGAATTTTTTTTTTGTAAATCAAAAGTAAAAAACCAAAAACTTGGTAATTTGAATTTTTTACATACATTTTGAGGTTATGTGAAAAAAGTGTAAATACAAAAGTTGTAGATCTTTTTATTAACTACAACTTTTTTATATAAGACTTGCCGGAAATCGAGATAAACAGTTTTCTACCGTTAAAACTTGCCCCCTTCCACTTCACGACCTCAATCCGCCCGTAAATTATTTTTCCTTTCATTTTTGTTATATTTTCTTCCTTTTCCAATGGGTTTTATCCTACTACTTTTATTTTTTTCACTTTTTACCATTTTCAAAGGATTCAGCCCTGATCTAGTGACGTTTTGCCCGATCAAAAAAAGTCCAAAAAATATGCCAAATAAAGGGAAAAACCAAAATACGTCAAAATAGTATGAAAATAAAGGTAAAAACAGGCAAAAAAGGAAAAAAGGGCCAAAAAAGTAACAAAAAAAGATTAAAAAGCAACAAAAAGGCAAAAAGGTAATCAAAAAACGTTTTAATAAACGGCAAAAGGTCAAAAAAAGGAAAAAAAGGGTAAAAACAAAATCAAAAATGCCCAAAAAAGTCAAAATAAGGGTAAAAGGGCAGAAAACGCCAAAAAAGCAACAAAAAAGGGTAAAAAAATCAATACATGGTTCTACGTATTTTCTGAGGGGGAGACAACAATGCACCTGCTAGTGGTTCTGGACCTAGAGCATTACTAAGATACAATAGCATTTGTTATTGTAATATTTAATAAATAAATAATTAAATAGAATTTCCTGATATCTAAATGTAGTACACTTCGAACCACAGCAGTGAATTTAAATAAAATAGACAGATCCGTATTTAAAAAATAAAGTTGATGGTGGCCTCGAAGAGACAAAACGTCATGGAATAATCAAGTGTGATATATCGTTGAATTTAGTATTCGAAGAGATTTAATAATATTAAATAAAATAGACAGGTCCGTATTTAAAAAGATAAAGTTGATGGTGGCCCCGAAGAGACAAAACGTCAGATTTAAAATTTAACTATGGCGTTTCTAGCGTTTCTAGCGTCTACCGTTTACGAGATAGCAATACTGTCCCTATTAAAAAGTAGCCACTCTGTATATTTTTTGGAAATAGTTTGATACAAAAATTGTAGGAAATATTATGCTCCAAATAATTTTTTTAAAACATTTGCACTAAAATGTATTGTTTATTTAAAAAAAAGCCAAAAATATTTTTCATGTTTATTCAATCAATGTCGGTCTTGAGGATCTTATACTGTACCAATTTAAACCAAAAATGGTCGCATTCAAGGCACACACCGACCCTTCATACCAAATTTCAGCTTGATAGGTCAAACGGTTTGGCAGTTATCGTGGAAGATTACACCCAGACACACAGACAGACCATACGCTGGAATATTTCCATCGCCATCTCGAATTTTTTTTTAAATTAATACTTAGGCATTGGAATTAGTTAGTTTAAGGTATTATTGGTCAAGTATTGGTCAAGTAAAATCGATGGATAAAATCATAGATAAATCTTGATGTACTGTAAATGTCAAATCCTCTTAATTTCTGTAGTACAGATTGTATATAATCTCAGCGAATGGTTAACAAATGTGTTTCGTCGAACATTTAAATGTTGTAGGTGTTGAGTGCAATGATATGCCCTATGGCGTTTTGTTTAACTATGTTTGGTATGTTCGTATCTCTCTAATAGGAAGATACAAAGTTATGTAAAGTTTATATGTTGATTATTCATATACGGGTGGTCATTTAGTGAACACAATTAAATTATCAAATTATTGGGCATTTATTAGAAATGCTTAGAACTACATATTCATTTTTGAGCTACAATATTTTAAAGGAATAAATACAAACCGATCATTTATCTAACTTTTTATAAATATATTTGTTCCATTTTCTTGAATTATATTCGCACATTGAACAGAATCTCAACATCGGAACAAATAAGGCAAAAAGAATCACTTTCTGCATCCATTATACTGATTAATGATACTTCTCTACCTAACAATGGAGTTAATAGAAAAACCGATTGAATTGGAATACGAAACGGGGTGTTTATATTTTTTGGTCCTCTCGACAAGTGCTGTCACGTTTTAATCAATTTCAAAGTTTAGTTTATAGCAAAAAGTAAGAATATAAATTGTAGGATTTTGTTGCAAATATAAGACAAAATAAAATAAAAAATTTTCCATTCTGTAGAAAATTAATTTTATGTGAGGTATATTTAATAAAGAAGAAATATTATTAAATTAGACTTACTATTATTAATATTAATTTTATTTTCAGGTAAGAAAATTTGCTGTGCATTTAGAAAAATATTCCACAATAAAAGAGAATGGTGAGTTAGATAACAAGTTTATAATAATACTAAGTTATATTTGTAGATTAGCTTTTTACCAAGACGTATAGTCATTTTTATAGTATTATTTAATTGGTCCTGGATTAAACTTGAATCGGGGACTAAAGTGTCAATTTTAATCATCAAATAATATATTATATACCAAGGGACTAAAATACTTTATTTCTGTGGTATTTACGCCATTTTTTACACCGCAAATGCGGGACTAAAGTACTAGTTTCACTCCCCGCGGTGTAAAAATTATTTTTGCTCCCTCAGCAAATATGCAATCACTTATGGATTAGAACAATGGCAATGATATAGTGAGGTTTTAATTGAACAAATATGATTAAGAATCTATATAAGTTTGGAATAATTTACTGCCGTAGTCGACATGTTAACATCGACTAATTATCGAAGGACCAAATCAGTTAGAAAATTAATTAATTATTATATTTAATAACTTCTAACTGGTTTTCAGTCAGTTAAATGAACTTGAATAAAACAAACAAAATTTACTTGAACTGTATTATTTTTATAGAGCAACTGCTCTCACTCTTTATCACTAAAAATAATATTCAGAATTTTAATATATTTAAAACCTCAGAAAAGCTACTTTTATAATTTCAGGATGCCTGGTTTTTATAATGCCGAGACATTTTATTTTAACTGAACTCTGTGAGAAATGATATGATAATGATGTTGCCTGAAGCTATTTCTAGCGCCAAAATATTATTTGTAAATGGGGGTTGTAACTGTTTTATTTTCTATTATGAAAATCGACTCGTCGGATGATCATAGTTACATCTGCACTTTTTGCTCTTATTAATATCATAGTGTTTAGAGAGAGACGGGTATCCATGACTACAGTATACATTGAGTACAAAATTTTGTAAGAGATGTATTGAACACGTCTCTGAAACAAATTCTGAACGACAAGAAATGATATAAATACAAGTTTAAATATATTTTTAGATTATTGAATATCAAAAAATACTGTACTGGTCAAAAGTATAAACCGAAAGATGAATCTTATTAAATTTAAAAGAAATATAAATTTGTTTTGTAAGTTCTGGATAATATTCCAGTGAAAATTATCCATATTTCTAATAGACAGATACTTCTTCTTTTATATAAGTATAAGTCAATGTAGCTTTCCGACTAATATTTTAAAAATAGACTGTTTATTTTAAAAATTAATTCTTGTTGTACTATCATTTGTAAAGCTGTCAGGACGGTAACATCTGAGTTAAATTTTCACTTACCAACTAACAAAATAATCCAATACATTTAACATGGAATGAAAAATGATTCTTTTCTCAACAAACTTTACTCTACGTAGAAGTTTTATAGCCTGAAATTTAAAATGGAATCGTTAAATATTAAATTTGTGGTCTGTATACAGAATAATTAAAAAATCTGAAAGAGTAAATTATTAACTGTTTTGCGATAAAATCAGAAAAAAATCGGTTGTGTCGCCCCAAAACTTTCGCGACGAGTAGCCACGAATACTTTTTCATATTTATTTTTGGATTTTTACGAAGTTTGTCCAATTTTAGCGATTTTTTTCTACTTTGATCAACAATTTCACAAACTTTAAGAAACCTATAAAAAAGCTCAGTTCCAATTTCAAAAATGTCAGAAAAAATTCAAATTTCATAAATTAAAAAATGTTGCAAAAACGGAAAAATGAAAAATTTAAGCGACAATTTTAAGTTTCCAAAATTTCATTTTATTTACATATTTTTGAGAAAATTGGTATTTTTGAATATAATTTGTGTCATTTTGTCTGTTTTTACTTAATTCATTAATTTTTGTTAGTTTTAGTATTGTGTTGTCATTTTTGTATTTTTTTAGTTTTTTTGCGATGTCCATTTTTCGTGATTTTTTCCACTTAAAGCAACAATTTCACAAACTTTAAGAAAATCAGAAAAAAGCTCAGTTCCAATTTCAAAAATTTAACAAAAATTTCAAATTTCATAAATTTATAAATGTTACAAAAACTGAAAAATCAAAAATTTAATGAATAATTTTAAGTTTCGAAAATTTTATTTTATTTGCTTATTTTTGGGAAAATTTCAATTTTTAACATTTTTTTATTTTTGACAGGTGACAGTTTTAGAAATAATTTTGACTGTTCTGAATAGAGTTTGTCAAGGGAATTCAAATGACATATTGCATGTCAGATTCCGTGACATATTGCATCTGCCATTTTTTGATAGTGACACTTTCGTTTGACAGATGTCGTACAAAAACTAATGGGTTCTTCCGACGGGTAACCCAATCCCATATACCAAATTTCAGCTAAATCGGATTAAACGTGTGACCTCTATCGTGGAAGAATATGCACAGACAGACAGACAGACAAACAGACAGACTTCCATCTGGAAATGGTCTTAATCATCTCAGGTGACCTCAAAATGGATATTTCCATCTTTATTTCGAAATTTTTTTTAGCTCGTTCACAATACTTTCCCTTCTATGAGGTAGGTCGGGAAAGTAAAATTTAAAGAACCAAACTTTTTGTTTGTTTGTTTTTTCAAAAAACAAGAAATTAAAAAAATTATTTATATTTAATGTTAAAGAAGTGCAGCGGCTGCTAATCGACTGACAGCAGCCCCAGTAGACAGCAGAAACCCGGTCACACTATGCTGCTATTCGCCAGCAAACATGTTTTTGAACATTATCAAGTTCTTTTCTATAAGTATGCCGTGAACTTCCAATTTTTTAATCAACTCGAGTGTGCCAGGAATATTTGCATTCTTTATTTTTTCTAACAATTTGTTTTGACGTAATGTGCCACAAACAAGAATAAATTTGGAAAATATTTACTTGCCGCTAATATAGATTGTCCAAAACTAAACCGAAATCCTCAGCGTCCCCACTTGTCTTATTTTCCTTTGTTCATTCGTTCCCCACTTTTCTAATTTTTAATGTAACGGTCGGTTTAATAGTTGGACAAACCCTAATAGCAATAGTAACCGCGCTCGCTACCGGCTGGTGTTAGCGATCACGTGATCTGTTAGTCACAGCTGCCGGCTTCCAAAAGTTAAATATGTTTCACTTTTACCAGCGCTGGCAAACACTCGGCACAAGCAAATACGATGACGGTGAATTTTGTAGTCACACCAAGTTAATAGTGCTGATAGCAGCAGCTATTAAATTGCTGGCAACCACCCTACTCTGACCACTGCTTAAGGGATATTGTTTACTTTACGTATGACGTACCGAGTATAAAATCACAAAATGTGAACAAATTCCGGTTGTGCGTAAGTCGCCATCTTGAAAAAACGTAATATGTTTATATGTCTTTTATATTGCTTTGTCGCACCCAGCTCTGCATTTGCACGAAACTCCAACAGACCTGGTGGTGCAATAGGGTTTGTTGAAGCGATTGGCACAAGTCCCTGCATAGTGCGTGTCCAGCCCCATTCTTCGGGATCGAGATAAATTCCAAGCCAGGTTTGGACTTGATGATAGGTGCGGAAAGAATGATATTTTGCAGCATTTCTATCGGCCGAAATAGAAAAAAAAGTTGATTAAATGAGCCATAAGTCGTAAACGGTGAGCTTCATGAAAAAAATTATGGAACAAAAGAGATGCGAAATTATATAATCTATAATAATGGTCATTTTAATTTTTGGCACAAAGTGCATAGTTATCGAGATATAAACACATTACGTTTTTCAAGACGGCGACTTACTCACGACCAGAATTTGTTCGCATTTTATGGTTTTATACCGGACCTCCCTGTTGACTGGCCTATTTTGTGTAAAAATAAAATTATGGCAAATTTTAGGTTGATAGAATGTTTACCTCCTCGTAATTCACATAGTGTTTAGTTTAAATTATATTATAAGATATTATAAGTCACTCCTATGAAAGCAAAGTTTTCATGATTTGATTACTATCAAGACAAGAAATTGTGTAAACAAGATTTAAACTTTCTAATTTAGTTTTCATTTTCGTTATTAAGACTCAAAAGGTTTTCATGTTTATCGTATTAATTTTATACGGGATGTTTCATTGTGAAACGGAAATACTTAATCGGCAAATAGAGGTCACCAAAGGGGTTTTAGATATACCACATTTATTAGCTTTGACGGCCTTTGTAACCGAGATGCAGGATGTTATATCGATTTTGCTAATTTACCTAATAACTGTCGAACCACCCCGTACAATAACAGAATTTGGGGAAAGATTTGGCAGCAGTTGTTCATTAAGCCAATTTTCAAATAGACTGGCGGTCATATTTTCATGGTAGTCTGCAGATGACTATTTTATATATTTATAACTGACTCTTATTTCTGCCTGCGTGTAGAATGTTAACTCGTTTACCGCGAGAAGAAGGTCCATTTAGAGCATTTATTACTGTCATACACCCAACCATATTTAAGAACATCATGTGTATCTAACCAAGTTTCATCAAGGTAGACTATATCTCTTTTTTATTGGCGATATTCCTTAATTTGTCCTGGTGCCTTGCTACGATGCGAGATGACTCTATTATGACCATTCTTTTATTCAATTGTTTGTACTTGAAGCCACAATCTTACAAAATATTACGCAATGTGTCCAGAGATTTATATTCATAATCCGGATAATCCCGTAACTTGTTAGGAACCATTTCTGAAGTAGGGATCTTGTTTTCTTCATAAATCTTTTCAAAAAAGTGTAAATATTTAAATTAGGTCTTTGGGTTTTAGGATGCAAGTCTATTTAAAAGAATTATCTTCAACATTATCCGCTTCATTATCAGAAACATCAAGAAGATGTCTCCACAACGCCATCTTGATTAAATAATGCCAACAAGAAAACAATTTAGAAAAACACGACACCAATGCAAGCCACTAGCTAAAATTGACTAATTTTATAAATACTAACCCAAGCCCCCAAGCCGCGGCACTGACAATTCTCTCTAAAATGCAAACGCAACTGACTCTTATTTCTG
This sequence comes from Neocrepidodera transversa, assembly GCA_963243735.1. Classification (NCBI taxonomy): domain Eukaryota; kingdom Metazoa; phylum Arthropoda; class Insecta; order Coleoptera; family Chrysomelidae; genus Neocrepidodera; species Neocrepidodera transversa. The sequence goes on along the minus strand of OY725337.1, from coordinate 17,090,702 downwards.
CTTGCGTGTAGAATGTTAACTCGTTTACCGCGAGAAGAAGGTCCATTTAGAGCATTTATTACTGTCATACACCCAACCATATTTAAGAACATCATGTGTATCTAACCAAGTTTCATCAAGGTAGACTATCTCTCTTTTTGATTGGCGACATTCCTTAATTTGTCCTGCTGCTTTGCTACGATGCGAGATGACTCCATTATGACCATTATTTTATTCAATTGTTTGTACTTGAAGCCACAATCTTGCAAAATATTACGCAATGTGTCCAGAGATTTATATTCATAATCCGGATAATCCGGAAGTAGGGACCTTGTTTTCTTCATGAAACTTTTCAAAAAAGTGTAAATATTTAAATTAAGTCTTTGGGTTTTAGGATGCAAGTCTATTTAAAAGAATTATTTTCAACATTATCCGTTTCATTATCAGAAACATCAAGAAGATGTCTCCACAACGCCATCTTGATTAAATAATACCAACAAGAAAACAATTTAGAAAAACACGACACCAATGGAAGCCACTAGCTAAAATTGACTAATTTTATAAATACTAACCCAAGCCCCCAAGCCGCGGCACTGACAATTCTCTCTAAAATGCAAACGCAACTGACTCTTATTTCTGCTTGCGTGTAGAATGTTAACTCGTTTACCGCGAGAAGAAGGTCCATTTAGAGCATTTATTACTGTCATACACCCAACCATATTTAAGAACATCATGTGTATCTAACCAAGTTTCATCAAGGTAGACTATCTCTCTTTTTGATTGGCGACATTCCTTAATTTGTCCTGCTGCTTTGCTACGATGCGAGATGACTCCATTATGACCATTATTTTATTCAATTGTTTGTACTTGAAGCCACAATCTTGCAAAATATTACGCAATGTGTCCAGAGATTTATATTCATAATCCGGATAATCCCGTAACTTGTTACGAACCATTTCTGAAGTAGGGATCTTATTTTCTTCATAAAACTTTTCAAAAAAGTGTAAATATTTAAATTAGGTCTTTGGGTTTTAGGATGCAAGTCTATTTAAAAGAATTATCTTCAACATTATCCGTTTCATTATCAGAAACATAAAGAAGATGTCTCCACAACGCCATTTTGATTAAATAATACCAACAAGAAAACAATTTAGAAAAACACGACACCAATGCAAGCCACTAGCTAAAATTGACTAATTTTATAAATACTAACCCAAGCCCCCAAGCCGCGGCACTGACAATTTTAAAATGCAAACGTGATAAGAAAATCGTACGAGGTCTAATCATCAATTTTATAAGGGAGGTTTTATATGGTAACTATTAACTGGTAAATTTACCAGGCCCCGTGAACGAGTCTTTTTTTTTTTAGCTGTTCGGTTTGACTTTGTATAGACTTCAGACACATTATATTTTTTTATTGATACTTTTATTAGTTTTATTCTCTGTATAATTTTTGTTCCTGATTCGGCCCTGATTGAATATTCTCTGTATCCGATAGTTCTGCTCGAGTGACGAATTTAATGCGCTAGATAGAAATCAACATTATCGAGGTGTCTGTACTGGCGATTTTGCAAGGTTAAGTAGAATCGTTTTGAAACATGTACGCGAATATATTAGTTTATGGAGTGGAAACAACGACGTTTAGCTACGGGGTATTCACCAAGTACAAATTAAAATGTTGATAGGTAAAATTTTACAAAGAGTCTGTGTAAAACCTTCTTTTATCTTACATACTTTTCTTATTCTTTAACTTTGATACCGTCTGGCTATTACATAAAAATAAATTATTTTAATGGTTTGTTTATAAAATCAGATGCTTTTATTTTATTTTTTACTTTCATTTCTATTATCTGCTATTTTTCAGTTTCCGTTAATTCGTCCAAAAGAGTCAAATTTTTGCGTTTGTATATTTATGTTTTTAAAACTAAAATTTATATTGTGACAAAATGGCAATTGCAGCACTGTTAAAGTAATTAATTAAATCAGATTGACTAAATTGATGCGCGTCAGTTGGTTCAAAATGAATTATGTTCCATTAAATGCAAACAGGGCTTAACATGCAGTTATTTGCAATGTAAATAGAGAATATTTAGAGACTGTTCTCTATCCAATTTAATTCGCTGTTTGTAATCCAGTGAGTTTATTTGTTATTAGTCGGTTTTCGTCTATCCGGATTAAAACAAATAAAAATTAACGTTTGCACGGTTTCTGTATTTAATCTTCTAACCGTATAGCTGGAATTGCCGTTTATCCAACTTTAGATGTAATCTAGAGCTATAAAGTCGTTTAGGAATCCTTTTGAAAAATTAGTTTTATTAGTACTTTAGACAACTAGCCTTCGGCGTATCAACAAGATAAATATCTGTTTTTAATTTTAACAACATTAAAATGTTACTTTTCTAGATTAATTAAAATTTGGGACACTAATGATGAAATATTAAAAAAAAAAATATAAAATTATAAGATAAATTAATTCCATTCTACAATCTTCGCCATTTTCGTACACTTTCGTACTCTATTTTTTTTATTTGTTTTTTATTATTTCACAATGGGAATGCACCTAATCTAAAAGATTAATCAACATTTTATGCTTTAACCAAAATGTTGCCATTTTTTGTGGTTTGTTAACTTATTTTTTTTCAAAATCTGCCTACTAAGATGACAAAAAGTTATTCTGGAGTGAATTTTTAAAATTTGTGATTTTTTTCTAGTTGTAAAATTTTCAAAATATACATATAACAAAAAAATTATGGCTATTACAATAAAAAAGTTATATGGGTCTAACGTTATATGGGACAAAAGATTTAAAATTTGTAAATTTTTTTCTTTTTTTTTTGTAGATATAAATTAAAATGAGTTATCAAAAAATTTTATTACCTAAAATTTGTGACTTTACTGTGAAAGTTATAGGTGATCTCAAGTTTTAAAAACTTTTTTTTATTTGTGTAAAGTTTTAAGTTCTAATTTAAGATTTGAATTCAGCATAAAAAACTGAACAAAAAATCATATTACGAAAAGCTCTTCGACGTGTATCTATTAATGCTGTAATTTTATCTACAAATTAACTGAATTTTACACCAGGATTTTTTCATCCTTTCGTTAAAAAATTAACTTTTAAAAAATTGTTGAATCAATAATAGCCAATAATTCTTTATTTGGATCCCTGTGGTCCAATAAAATAAATTAGATAGAACTGACGCTTGTAAAGAGAGTTTACTTAAACATACAAAGTACAGAAAAACCAATATTTTTAATCGCATTTTTTTAACATGTGCCATTGTCTCGCAAGAACAATGGACTTTAAATAAAATCTTTACCGTGGTGGTCGAAATAAATAAACTTAATTAATTTGATGAATGTATTTAATTAAAGAACCACGCCTGGATGCCTGCATACTACAAGTAGCATTCAACTAATACCTCTAACTCCATTAATCAATAATTGTTAACCATTATTACTAACATATCTACCGAGCTTCTGTATGCAAAATAGAGAAGCAGAACCGGACTAATACAGTTCTAGTTTAATCTTGGATAGATTAAATTAACATAAGAAACAAATAGGAACTAATTAAATAAATTCTAATAAAATTGTAAATTTATATAAGAAACTATAATTTTAACTAGAAATCTGGAACTATTGGTTGAAAATTCTAAAATAGTAACTAATTTTTTTACATATTATAAGTGTCATCACTGTTACAAGATCGTGGTTGGTTCTCGATCGAATAAAAATCATTTGCCAGTTTAAAAATTGCAAATAGTGGAATATGGCAAGTATTGCTTTGTGTATGTTTGCAAGTTAAATATTAGTGAGTTACTCACCAAGTAATTTCTTTATTAAAGCACTATTGCGAGATTCTGCCTCTCAGTATATATTATTTTATATTTAATTGTTTCTTGATGCACTGTTACGAGATTCTGCCTATCAGTGTAGATTATTTTATTTGTTTATTGAAGCACTGTTGTTAAATTTTGTCCCTTAAAGTACATTTTTTATTATTAAAATTCGTTGGTAATGGTCTAGTTTAATGGTAGCACTGTTTTAACCAGTTTGGTAATGATCTTACATCATCCTCTGAGATAAATTTTGTTTAATATATTGTATTTAAAATCCAACATGTATATGATCCACTTCATATAAAAACAGATTGTCTTTTTATTTTTGCGGCAATCCGACTCTGCCTTTTCCACATAGAACAAACAACAAGGTAGTGCCGCGCAACGTTGTTCTGACCAAACGATCTGACAATAGGAATGGAATAAAGTTTTTGTTTTGTTTTGGTAGAGAGAAAACGTTGGGCTGAATAATAGAAAAAATGTGCACAAATCGTGGGATTCACACAGAAATCACGAAGTCGAAGATCGACGATGTGGTCGAGAGGTGCCAAATGAGAGAACGTGTCTCGGTCACGGTCCGAGATTGTATTCCAGTTGAGATTATAGAGATGGTAAAAGACTTTTTTGGTAGAACAGTTATTTGTTAACTAAAAATTTTTTGTAAAAATATTTATATATCATTTGAAATTTGAAATAGGAAAATAATTTTATAGTTTCCTCTTAACAGATCTACACATCTAATATACTTTTTTGAACATAAGAAATTTATTAAGTTCCTTACACTAATTAAATATTCCTATTCTAATTATACGATAAAATGAGGTATAATATAGAGATAATTACTGTAATTTTTTTTTGGAACTTGGTTCCTTTACGCGGCTTGTGGTAGGGAAATAAAATAATAAATTGTAGTCCAACGAAAAAGCACGGCCAGCTTGTTTTTGTTTTAATTCATATGTCATTCATATGGTGTCATTTAATGTGAATAGTTACTTTGATTACTATGGTCATTTTTGCATGGTCGGTCCAGAACCTCGTTTTTGGATTAGAAACGTTTTTTCCTGCCGGATACAGAACCTACTTTTTAGATTAGGAACATTTTTTCCTCCTGATTCCAGAACCTACTTTTTGGATTAGAAACGTTTTTTCGACGCTTTTTTCATCCCCGATCCAGAACCTACTTTTTGGATTAGAAACGTTTTTTTCCTGCCGGATACAGAACCTACTTTTTAGATTAGGAACATTTTTTCCTTCTGAATCCAGAACCTACTTTTTGGATTAAGAACGTTTTTTCGACGCTTTTTGGATTAGAAACGTTTTTTTTCCTACCGGATCCAGAACCTTCTTTTTATATTAGAAACATTATTTTCTTCCCAGATCCAGAACCTACTTTTTAGATTAGGAACGTTTTTTCCTCCCGGATCCAGAACATACTTTTTGGATTAGGCACGTTTTTTCCTCCCGAATATAGAACCTTCTTTTTGGATTATCAACGTTTTTTTCCTCCCGGATCCAGAACCTACTTTTTGGATCAGGAACATTTTTTCCTCCCGAATCCAGAACTTACTTTTTGGATTAGCAACGTCTTTTCCTTCCGGATCCAGAACCTTGTTTTTGGATTAAAAACGTTTTTTTCCTCTTGGATCCAGAAAGTTCTTTTTGGATTGAAAACGTTTTTTCCTACCGGATCCAGAATCTTCTTTTTGGATTAGTAACGTTTTTTCCTCCCGGATCCAAGAGTTTGATTTGGAGAATTATCTTCTGCTAAGAAACACACAACTGAAGAAACTGGCCGATAATGAAAATCAAGATAATTTTTTTTCGAAAGAAACCAAGAAAAAAGAAAAGTCCCTAAAAAAACCAAATATTTTTCAAAAAATATTTTATTCTTTATCTCTAAAACAAGTAACGGATTTTGAAATATATCATAGTGGAAATACTTTGAAAAAAGAAAAAAATAAAAAAGCGGGAAAAATTTGGACAATATTGGAAAAAATAGAAAAAATTGGAAAAGTGGAAAAATTGGAAAAAATTGGAAAAAGTTGGAAAAATTGGAAAAAATTGGAAAAAACTGGAAAAAAAATGAAAAAAATATTAGTTATTTGATTACTATGGTTATTTTTGCATGGTCGGTGGAATCGTAGATGGGATAGACTGGATGAAATTATTGCAATTTTATAATGGAACAGTAAGGAAAAATAAGAAAAAATTGAGAAAAATAAATACAGAAAAAAGAAAAAAATAATGAAAAACATGGAAACTAGGAGAAATAAAAAAAAATTAATTGAAATGGAGAAAAATTGGAAAAAATAATGAAAAACATGGAAAATAGGAGAAATAGAAAAAAATAAAATGAAATTGGGAAGAATTGGAAAAATTGAAAGAATTCGAAAAAATTGCAAAAAAATGGAAAAACGAAAAAATTTGAATAGATTGATAAAAAGTTTTGAATATTGGAAAAAATTAGAAAAAACTGGAAAAAAATAAGTTACTTTGATTACTATGGTTATTTTTGTTGGATGAAATTATTGCAATGTTATAATGGAACAGTAAGGAGAAATAAGAAAAAATAGAGAAAAATATATAGAGAAAAAAAGAAAAAATACTAAAAAACAGGGAAAATAGGAGAAATAGGAAAAAATAAAATGAAATAGATAAGAATTGGAAAAAATTGGACAGAATTGAAAGAAAAAATTGGAAAAAATTGAAAAACGAAAAAATGTAAAACTTTCGGTACGATTTAGGTAAAGTTGTATTTTCGCTCTAATAAATCAAAGCGCAAGTTCGATTTTCGTGACGGCTGCTGAAAAAGAGAAATTAAAGTATACAGATTAATTCTAAACGCCATTATAAGAAGTAATAGTTTAATAAACGTTTTATCTACCGGCTGAGAGAACGATATTTTTACGATATAGAACATACTTGTGACTTGTTTAGTCTAAAAGTACTTTTAATTGTGTTTTTTATTCAAAAGAAATCAAAAAATAGTTAAAATAAAAAAAATGGAAAATATAAATAGGGAAGAATCAAAAAATGTATATTATATTCTAGATAAAAATTATTTTCTCGATTTTTATAATTTTGGTTAGATAAAAAATAAGCTTTATAAAAATTATTGGTTGTAGTGAAGGCTTTGACCTAAAACCGCAATAATAAACCATTGTTTTGGTTAGAAAATTTTAAAGTATCTGCCATAATCACTCAGGCAGATACTAATTATCGAATTATATCGATGCCGGATGTTACAAAAACACAATTTCAGTCAAACCGCAACTATTAAAAATATGTATTAACCTGATCTAAACCTATTTTAATTATCAGTTAGTATTTTTTTGTGGAAATGTTATAAACCAGATAAAAAATTATTAAATTTAGGTTATATCACTGTTATTATTAGTTAAACACAATCTAATTCATTCATTAAGTCTCTAGATGTTGAAATTTTTTTCGGTTGGAAGAAATAGCGTATTTAGTCCACAAATTTTACTTATTAAAGATATTTTAACCCAAAATTGTATACAATTTTATTTAATTATAAAAACAAAAATATTTATATAAATTATATCAATTAAGTTATAGAAAGAGCAGGAAAAAAATAATTTTCAGTTTGGGAATTTTTACTTTCCTTCTTTTTTACTAACTGAAAAATTAATAGTATAATCGTGTCACGAGGGCATAAAATGAGCTTTAGCAGCCCGCGGCTAGTAGATACACTAGCGAGCGTAGCGAAACGAGGGCAGATAATAGCGTTTTCTCCTTGTATGACACACAACTATTTTTCGCCTATCATAACAAATATTTTACAGATTTGTTGTCTTGATTTCAGATTTTAATTTACATTGACGTTGAATGAAACTTTATGTGAAACATCAAAGTGCGCGAGTGACAATTAAATGTGTCTAAATATAGTGAAAAACTACAAAATCGTGTTATGACTTTTGCATCCCAAGGAACGATAAACTTCATATTTTTAGATTTATTTTCATATAAGATAGGCGAAAAAATATATTGTGAAATTAAAAAAAACGCTCAGCAGACATTTGACGCCACATTTGTAATTATCTTTAACCATATTAATTATTTAATAAAATTTAATTTGTTAATGAGATATTACATATAATTAACCGGTATTTTATTAACTACAACCTATAATTTAGGTGTGATTTACGTGCTATTATTATTCAAATGATATTAAAGTACCGTTGAATATATTTTCAGTATTTATCATATAAATGGCGAAAGTATTTACCCCTGCTCTGTTTTGGTGTATTTCAACGCCATTTTAGTAGAGTCACGATGTTTTAACTTAAGACATTATGTTAAAGATGAAACGTCTATTTATGTGGGTTCAAAAGGTTAACTTTATCTTAGAGATGGTATCTAGAGACGGTATTTGTACTTATATAGTTATGATTCAGCTTATATGGTGAAAAAATCATCATATGTCATCACACAATGTATAAGAAATATTTTATTACTATTAATTGAGCTATAAAAAATTATGGGTACGCCCAACATATTAAGTTTTATTTTTAATAATGCAAATTATCAAAATTTATCATTATCTGTTTATGTAGGCAAAACTAAATCTTTATTTCTAATCTAACCTCGTCTTGAATCACGACTGCGTTGATTCTGATTTTTAAACACTTTAACAACAAATACAAACATTTTTTATTTTTTTATTTGTTTACGGATTTTTATCATTATATAAAATATTACATCTATTTTCTTATAACGAAAAATAATTTAGTATTCCCATAATTTTTTTTTTAATTTGAAAGTATGTAGAATCTAATTTGTTCAGAATGTTTTCATCCGTGTTCCCCTGATTTTAAATTAATTACATATAATCAAAGTTATCCAACATGTTTAGTGGCAAAGGAAGCCGTCTGCTATGCTTTGACTCTATAATAATCTAATAATATTCTTAGCATGGTAAAATGTAAAACGTACCATGAAGAACGTTTTCATTGGCGTAACCCACAGAAGGACCAATATGTACCATAATATTTTTTCAAAATCAAAACAAACTATATCATGGGGAATATTTTCCCAAGAGAATTATTAAAATTCAATATTTAAATATCGCCTTGTGTAGTTCATTGGTTCAATGGTTCACTGAACGTGTTTGTTTATTTAATGTAGAAATGTATTAGAACTGCACAAGGGTAATACCTGAATGGCGGAATAACAATATGGCATATAAATACGAACAGATATTGTTCAAGAGGAGGTCAGTCAAGAAAAAGTCTTTAGACTTTACTTTTGGCTGTCGGCACTCTGCCGACAGTTTGAATAACCGGCACTAGTGACATGTCTCCTTAAAATCTTCGTAAGTGTAGTGTTAAGTCATTATGGTATAAGAATATTTATTTGTATATAATAGTTAGGTATTTATTTGAACGTTTGTATTGTTATTTTATTGTTGTTATGTATTTTATTATTAAATATATATTTATTGCTCTACTATCTATTTAATATAACCACCCCATGCATATCGTGACATGGTGGAGGTGCTCGTCTCGATTCCCCGGGTTAATTCTTGTTAGGTTTTTGTGCCACCCTGTATTTTCATTATTTCTCTACTAAATATATTTTAATTTCATGCTCGTTTGATGTCCCCTTCTTATTTCTTCGCGTCATGCCCCTCTCTTCTCTTGATATTCCTATAAAATGTCTTTCCCATGTTAATAATGTTCTTCTCTTTACCTACTCAGTCAAAATAATCGACTTTATATCGCTCGTGTTGCTTACCGAAGATTTCTTTTTTTTCTCCCCCTCATTTTACAGGGTAAGTTTTTATTATATTATATTATATTTTCTCTAAAATTCTTTGATATCATTATTAATTATTTCGACGCTTTTAACTTTTATTTACTGTTATTTTTAAATCTATCAATGCTGGTATATTTTTTTATTATTTACTTAAAAGTTCATATCTTATCATTTATAATATTATAAATTATTTCATTTATGTGTGTCTCATACAAAAAAAGAGAACCTATATTTTTTTTAATTTGTTTCTATAGATTGTCTTAAAATTTAATTCATTTTAATTATTTTGTATTTCATATGTTGATCTAAAATTTATGTTTTTCATTTTAATATTATCATTGTTATATATTCTTTTTTTAAAACAGAGACTACGAAATCTAGTAATTTATAAGACTTTAATCTTATATTTACATTATGTGAACTTCTAAGGTGTTTGGTTTTTCCTCTGGAAAATTTTTTGGGTTTTTCTTCTGAAAAAATCTGGTTCTTTTCCTCCGGGACCCGTGAGAAGAAGTTTGTCCTCTGGATAACTAATTTACCTGAGACAAGAGTTTTTTCCTCTGGAAAGTTCTTTTCCTGTGCAAAGAAGTTTACTTGGGCCAAGAAGTTTGTTTCATCAACTAGAAGAACCTCCACCACTAGAAAAAGCTAAGTTTTCATTAAGAAGAAAGAAAAAAAAACTCTGTACTTTATTATCGTAAAATAAGCACATATAACGTTGAATTTAAGTTTAATTTTCTTAACCCGAAAAAAAAGAAAGGACGGATTTTAAAATATATCGTAGTTTTTTTGTCAATTGTTTCTAATTACATCAAAAAATCAACTTGACTGGCGTCCAAATCTTTTTTTTATTTATAATTTTACTTCTGATATATTTCAAATTTTATTCGTCCCTATTTTTCCGTACACATGTTTAAAATATAATTTCTTTCATTTTTTTTTCAATAACAGCGAATTCTACATATGTGAAAATTGTAAATATATATTTTATCAATTTCTACCTTTCATTTTAGTAGAAAATTATCGTTCTTTGTTTAATAACGAAAACTAATTCCAATTTCACATTATTTCCACAATATTTTTTTCTTTAAAGAGAGAAATATAAATAAATTGACTTTAATTTCGTATTAGTTAACATTGAACTATTTCAGTCATTAAACTTGTATATGCAATAGAAACAACTACTTAATTAAATTAGTTAAACAGTTCATTGTCCATGTATGCTGTCAAAGTCAAAGGTGACTTGATATTTTTTTTTTCAAGTAAAGGTGTGGATAAATTGCACTGATCAACTGTGTCAACTTACAGAAAGCGTGAAATAAAGTTAACGTTATGGCACTTTTTTTAACGCTTTTTTACTTTATTTCACTTTAACCATAAACAGTCATTTTAAGAGCCACAAACGGGTGAAATACAAGGTACTTTAAATATAGGGCGTAGAAAAATAATTATTATATCTACGCTACTGTTAGTTTCGATTGTGTTCAGGATACGAAGAAGTTGTACCAACCATACAATATGATTTGATTTCCGTCATATTTTAATCAAGGAAATTATTGCTTAAAGCTTCTAAGTTTATTTTTTATTGATGAAAAATGCACGCATCATGGAGCAGAAATAATATATGTGGTAGATGCGGTTCGTACAAATTTATTAAATGCATATTTTCATTCGTATTTCTTTGTTAGCTTCAATATTTTGCCCTCGGGAAAGATCTATAAAGTTCTACAATTTTTGCCCCTTGCTTACTTTAATAAGTGTATGTTAAATAAAAATAGTAATTACATTTTAATCACATAATGTCAAAATTATCTTTTGCACGCCAAGGACTAAAACATGCGTTTTACTCCCTCATTTTATGGACTAAAGTGCCACTTTTAATACCTTGGGATTAAAATATTTTTAGTCCTACATCCGAGAGAATAAAAAAAATTTAGTTCCTTGTAAACAAGACCCAGGTTCAAACCCCCCCACAGGTTAACTTTTTTAATCTTCTTCTTTCTTTTTAATTACTACTAATGGACCGATAAGCCAAATATATCAATTAAGTTTGGAATAATTTACTACGGCAGTTGACGTGTTAACATCAACCAATAATCGAAGGACCAACCAATGAAATATTGGATTTTATATTATCGTTATTATTAACTTATAACTTTGAATCAGTTACCTAAACTTTAATAAAAACAAGTAGAATTAACGTGAACTGTAATGGTTATTTTTCACCCATTTATTTACTTTAAAAAGAAATTATTACAGGCAAATCATTTTTTATCACTGAAGACTTTATTAATAATTAGCAACTCACTGCTAATACGCACTATTTTAGCAAATCACTTCTAATACGCACTTTTCACTTTTTATTCTTATTATGTACAATACTATTGTGAAATCTCAGAAATATTATTTTATTTGTTATAAAATAGGCGCGGTCAACACCGTTATTTTGTAAAGCTCTCATTGGGAGACAATTTCCCTCCTCAATGGTCTATTAGCTTATGCAACTGTCTCGCTTAAGTAACTAAAGAACACTGATTTTCAGTCATCATAATGGACTGAACCGTTTTGAAGACTAACATGCGACTGTCTTGTTTGAGTAGCCAAAGAACCAGTGTGGCCGATGTTGAAGAGGTAAATAATGCAATGCAGCTAACATAAAAGCGCAATATTCGATTAAAAGCGCAAAATATGTAAAATACTTCAGTTTACACCACTGTCATATGTCAATGACTGACACGGTGTGTATTTGCGCATGCGTATTATCTGACATTTTATTCGATGTAAACAGAAATCATATTAAAATAAGTGACTGAGGATGGTGTACACACTAAATATCAGGTGAAGAGTGAAAACGAGTACAGACTAATTTTTACACACTGATGTACTCGTTTTCACTCTTCACCAGAAATCATATTATGAATATTAATAATATTAAATTTCAAAGACCTGGGTAGACGTATTGGTTGTTTGTTGCTTGTTTGTTTTTATCTTCTTCTTCTTTTTGAGGGCTAAGTTGCCTGAGCTATTCGTCTGTTTGCTTTCCGATCAAATGTTCGACAACTGACAGTTATATGTCAAATATCAAATTTTACTCCAAAGTGAGGTCGCAAGCACGGTAATCCAGGCGATTCTTCTTCTGATCTTCTTTGGTTTTATAACATTTAAACTTAAAAATTATATTTTGAAGCATGTTTGTAAGGTTTAAGCTTACACAAAATAATTATTGGCAACACTGCAAAGAATAATGAATTAGATGATATTTAGCAGTTGGGTTACCACTTCATTCACACTTGATCGGGTGAGATTTGAAATTTATCTCATTGGTTTAAAATATGGCCTGATGTGGCTTCATCCTTTTTATACCAGATTAGAATATATTTTTGTTGATAATTTTATTGTCTTGCTTGAGAGAAACAGAGAGCAGATACTTGAAGAGAGATAGCCAAGCGTTGGATATTTATCGGAATTTATGTGACGTAACTATGCAAGCTGAAACTTGTATATTTTATTGCGAAATAATAAATATATTAAACATGAGTTTTAACATATTTAGGTTTAAATATGATTTTAAATAGGAATATAATGATATAGACCACCCGGTAGTCCAGATGCCTTATCAAAAATTCTCAATCCGGGCAGAGTTCACTATAAAAATTTTACTTCCCAATTTTCTTCGGGTTTGCTCTTTCACAGGTATGACTTTATTTTTTATGTTTGTTTCTCTGTCTCACTTCCTAGTTTTTTCTATCTTTCAAGAATATTGTATTTGCTGTTCCATTTTTATCTGTCTCTGTTTTTTTTTTCCTACTTTACTCTCTGCTTCTCTGCGCTGCTTTGCCTTCCTCTATTTGTCTGATTAAATTTGCTTATTTATTAGTTTTTTTTTCATAAATTCTATCCAACCAAAAAATTATCACCTTGTAGCAATATTATTTTTATTTTATTTTTTTCAACACATAATATTTCTTAACATATTAAATACTTCGAGCATCAATGACAACTAAAAAAATAAATCCGGCTTCAAAATTAACAAACCCTTCCCTTGTCTCATTACATTAATTTTCTTTTTCAAAATTGCCAAGTAATAATAATTAGCCAGGCTTAATCATCTTCAATCTGACATCTGTGACTATTTTATATTAAAATGCCTGTTTGTTTCTTAAATAAATAAAGTTTTGCAAAAATTTTTTAAACAATTTTTAATCATAATGAAACTTATCATTTTTTTTACCTTTCACTACTTAGATCGCGACAACGGCAAAAAAAGAATATTTATAGTCGATAGAAGCGCTATTTGAGATTCATTATAAAGGTCGACTGTAGTATACTACCTACCTTTAACCACATTTAATAATGGTTTATGAGTACGGCCATAAATTCAACCTATAAATTTTGTTTTTAAAATAATAGGTATACTTAAATCATATTGTATTAACTGTTGAGGTATCTATTATTTTACAACAAAAAACTGTTATTTAAATTTTCTAGAAAATTAGATAGGGTCGATTATAAAGTAATTAAAACGAATTACTTTATTATAATAAAAATTAACACCAATTAATGAAACAACTTCAAATTATATTAAGTACAGTCCATATTTAAATTTTAAAAGAGGTACCATATTTTTAAAAGTTTTATAACAGTTACCAATAAAGCAGTAAAATCCTCGTAAACCCTCTTAAAAGATGCATAAATCAATCTCAAAAAGTTCTTCTGCTTACTGTATCTATTATTGTTCTCTCGTTATAAAAGTTCAAAAAATAAAAAGCTAATATTTTTTTAAAGCAGCGACCTACACGTTTTCTATTATATTTTTGTGTTTAATAACATTATTTTTGCGCGTCAGAGCTGGCTTAAGTTCAAATCAGTCAATAACTAAACAGGGAAAACAAAAAAGTGTTACCCGGCGGGGCACTAAAATAACAATCCTATAAATCTTATTGCATCCCTATATTGTCTCATTGCGCCACTATTATTCCCTTCGGTTTAATGCAATTATTTTACGTCAGTGACCAAAATATTTATTATTAAATATTTCATTGAATTAATAATTGAGTATGTTCTTGATTAAACAAATAAATAAATCATATTACCTATTTATTTCATTATTCACCGTGAAATGGTTTTGTAACAGTATTAATATGACTGTACATTTACGGTCATACATATAGAGAGAAAAATTAAGGCCATAAAAGCGAACGCCACATGTTCAATAACGGAAGTTTGTAACAGTCAGCTACATCTGATTTAAAATATCTAATTTTATACCAATCACTGATTAATTACGCTTTTTAATGAGACCGATTAATAGCTACCAATTTACAATTCATCGATTAATACGTGTCGTGATGTGGTTAGATTTTGTTGTGGAAAATTAGTTGGTAATTAAAATGTAGGTAATAAAAATTTTATTGCAAGAATCTTAACTAGAAAATTTTTTTTGAGCTGATGAAAAGTTTTTCACTCTCGGTTGGTTCCATACCATAACTGAGAAATCTTATCTGTTTTGACATGAAAAAATAAGAATATGACTTCAGTAAAATTTTATTTGATGCTGAAGGTTAATTGTTGTTCTTACCGAAGTTTTGGTTGAACCAATTACTGGTTCGGGGCTCTAGTTACCTATCCTTCTCGTGCAAGGACGTCTGCTTTTCGTTACCCTCAATATCTTTGTGTCCTGGTACCCACCAAAGGGTCACTTGATAGGTGCTAGAATCTTTTTCGTCTGCTGTCAAATTGATAAATTGTTATCAATTTGTTGTTTTCCTAAAAAAGACCTTTGCAAAGATTTAGGAATTTACTGAAAGCAGTGAGATGGGTATGTATGATTTTATATCCTGAAGTAGTTTTTCAGCATTAAACAGGTAGTGTTACGTTTTTCTGTACCACCCTTTATTTTCATTATTCCTCTACTCAATATATTTTAATTTTATACTCGCTTGATATCCTCCTCTTATTTCCTCGCGTCATGTCCCTGTCTTCTCTTGGTATTCCTTTAAAATGTCTTACCCATGCTAATAATGTTCTTCTCTTTGCCTGTTCAATCAAAATAATTGATTTTATATCGTTCATGCATCTTACTGAAAATCTCTTTTTTCCTTCACCTCATCTTATAGGGGTTTTTTCCTGGGAATTAGTTTTTTTTTCCTCTGGACGTCAATTAGCCCTTTGACTTAGTTTTTCCTTTGGACTTAGTTTTTCCTTTGGACCAAGTTTCTTGGACTAGAGTTTTTTTTGGAGAAGGAAGATTAATGGATTAAAAGGAAAAAATTTCTGGAACTTTTTTTTCATGAAATAAACAACTTAACACAAAAAAAGAAAGAAAGGACGGATTTTGAAATATACCATAATTTTTTTGTCAATTGCTTCTAAAAAATCAATTTGACAGGCGTCCAAAACTTTTTTTTTTATTTAATATTCTACTTCTGATATATTTCAAATTCTATTGGAACGAACCCATAATATAAAGATTTGAGCTTAATCACAGTAATTATTTATTATCAATAAAATAAAGTATCGTTTCAGTAGAAAAATAATAATATTCCTTTTCCGTGCATTTGTTTCAGATTTTCCCATTATGAGATCAAAACCTGATACTTTTCTAGGTTTTAAAATTCTCTGTTTTCATTGGCTATTTGTCCTGGTTTCTCCTGGATTTATTGGATCTATTTTTTCAGAGATCTCACTGCATGTATGCTAAGTTTCGATCTTGTATGTAGTTAAGTTTGTTTTTGTTATTTCTTAACAAAGGTCGAATTAAGGCTTGAAATAATTTTTTATCTTTCGAATCATTTCAAAAGGTTTCTGTTATATTCTGGTATATTGATTTCTGATGTATTAAATTGGCAGGCTGCTCTTAATTTTGTTTTGCAAATTTCCCAAATCTCTTTACTATGTCATTAATGTCAAATATTTTGAATACCATAACAAAATAGTTAAAGGCTTTTGATAATTAACGATACTTACTTATTGTTATAGTGCAGGCATTTTTTTGGTACTTTTAAGCTCCCTGTATTTTTAAAATCAAGTTAAAGATATGTTAACTAAAAGCTGAACATTGTTTTTTATAATGATTTTAAATTTCTTTCTGTCTCCATTTTTGTTTGATAAAATTGAGTTAAATCATTTTTTCTACAAGCGTGCGGAAAAGTATACTTTTCCGCACTGATTTTATAAATGCTAAAATGATTAAAAAAATATTTGGTAACTAAATAAAAATATTGTTCATGAAATATTTAATTTATTGTAAAAATTATGAAACAATTTACAAAAAAACAAAAAGTTAACTAATAATATTTAAGAAATAAGGGCCTCCAACATTAACGATTATTTTTGCTAAAATTTTTTATTAATTCTAGTAGCTTGTAGAAAAAATATTGTTACTAACACTTGCGTAAAGTATCTTTTCCCCACTTAATTGCATGCCCGAACTCCGCGTGGTTCGGGCAACTGCAATTGCGTGCGGAAAAGTATAACTTTCCGCACTTGTTAGGAAAATAACTATTCAAGTAACAACAAAATACTCATTTTACTTTTCCGACCTACTTTCCGAGAAGGGAAAGTATTGTGAAAGAGTTAAAAAAAAATTTTGAGATAAAAATGGAAATATCCATTTTGAGGTACCCTGAGACGATTAAGTCCGTTTCCAGATGTCTATCTATCTGTCTGTCTGTCTGTCTTCTTGGTTGTCTGTTTGTCTGTCTGTTTCTACTGTATTCTTCCACGGTAGAAGCCACACGATTAATCCAATTAAGCTGCGTATATGGGTTTCGGTTATCCATCGGAAGAACCCATTCATTTTTGTACATCTGTCAAACGTAAGTGTCACTGTCAAAAAATGACAGAAGCAATATGTCAAGGCATTGGACTTGCAATATGTCATTTATAATCCCTTGACAAACTCGATTCAGAACAGTCAAAATTATTTCTCCGAACGTCACCTGTCAAAAATAAAAAATGTCAAAATTTGAGAATTTAACATTAAATATCTGCAAAAGCGCGTCATATATTTGAACCAATTTTGATAAAATGGGTTTCGGTTAATCGTTTGACGAAACGGTTAGTATTTGTTCGATATCTGTCAAACGGAACTGTCACTGTCAAAAAGTAACAAAAACAATATCTCACGGAATTTGACTTGTAATATGTCATTTGAAAACCCTTGAAACTCTCTATTCATAACAGTCAAAATTATTTCTCCAACTATCACCTGTCAAAAATAAAAAATGTCAAATTTTGAAACTTTAACATTAAATATCTGAAAAAGTATTTGTCTCTGGATATTGATCGGGAAAGTTTTAGGGCGACAGAATCGATTTTTTAATTTCTGTTTTCTTTGTATATAAATTACCATAAATCAATCTGTTTCTATACCTAGAAACTAAATTATACAACTGATAACAACTCCAAAATACAAATTTAATACAAAAAGTTAAAAATTTTTAGTACCGCCACTGCGACTGATCGTTTCCCGTTTTATAAAAGAAGCAAATTAGAAATTACAACTGTTACAAATTGTACATGTTTTTATCAATGCGAAGGTTGTCGCTCAATTACAATGTTTTGTTTCTACTTATTTACAAGAAGTAAGAGTCATTGATACGGTAAGTTGAGTCTTTGAACTTAAACCACGTTGTTAAATCACTCGGAGTATTCTTTAAAAAAATTTACCAATTTCTTTTTATTTCTTCATTAGGTATATGGTTTGTGGCCAATGTAATACTTTTCTGGTATTCATGCGAAACACAATATTTTTTTGAAAAATAAAATCCCATTTAACCCCATCTTAACATAATATTTTAAAATCTAATGATCTCTCCTCAATGTCTTTTATTTCTTATATAAATTCTCTGTAAAACTTGAAATATATTGCTTTGGAGATGATTTTTGACAGCGATAAAATTTCTATTGAATCATTTGTTTGGGACTTCATTTTTTTGCCAATGAGGATACTGAATTTGTTACAAATTCAATTTAAGATAATTTCGATCTTTTACTGCCTAATCATCCCATGATCATCTATATCTGTCTGTAAACAAAATATGATCAGGAATTTTTGATTTTTTATTACTGCTGCGCATTCAAATATTAAATTATTAAATCAAATTATTATAAACCTGAATGAACTTTTAATAATGCTAATTTAAAAAATAAGTCAACTTTTACTTTACCAATACTTCTCACAATAACATTCTCAATAACTTAGATAACAAATAGCATCGGTCGAAGGAGGTATGTACTACCACTTTTTTCGCTCATTTCAGTCAGTTAGTACCGGACATATAAAACGTACCAAGATCTATTTTACAACCTGGTTTTACGATTAAGATAGAGCCACTTTACGACCATCACAAATGTTTTCTCAATGCCCGACTCATAAAAATGAAAGATTCGAAGATTCGTATTCGTAATTGGTTACTAACATTCTTCGAAGTACTTCGTTTATTAACAAAAAATAGTTGTCTGGGACTACGCTCCGATAATTTTGCGTGGTGTCTTTAATCTTCGTTTCTATATGTTAAATTTTTTTTAGTTTTAAGTTTTACAATATTTGTCATGTTCCTTTTTTAACAATTATATTAATTTCAAGTTTTTGGTCACAAGAATTATGAGTGGAGCCCATTTCGACACAGCGTAGCAGTCAGTTATACCCGAATTTAATCATTTGTCGCTTCTAAAGGTGTATCCTTTCTGGTCGTGAAATCTGGATTAAGGGTTAGAGGAAAAAAATAGGAATAGTCAAAGATTAAATAATATTTTTGTAATCTTTTCAATTTTCGATTATTCCTAGATACAGTTGGTTGATAACCACTGTGACCAAGAGGCCAACCTAATTTTAAAACTTAAGACCAAATGACCGGTCGGATTACGGAACCCCTTGACAAAATTGACCGTTAAGATCAAGTGACCAACACCCGCATTTTTTATGATGAATAACTAATAAAAATGTTTTCCAATATGGATAAAGTCACTGAGAAAAGCAATAAAATGAAAAAAAAATAGAAAACAAACTGAAATAAAAATTGAGTTGGTGTAGCTTTATTTAATGCATGAATGAACGTCTATCTAGAGGCAGCACTCTAACTATTAAACTGTGGTGTCCCATTGTGCAATTATTTATTTCTGATTTATTCTTTATTGAAAATTTTCCTTTATTATACATAAAAAAATGCTTTTACTGATCAAATCAAATCGATCAAAATTTTTTTAGGAGTTAAAAACTATCATTATTAATATGCTGTAGTTATATTTATTATTCGTATTAATAATTAAAACAATAAAATTAAGCATAAATAGCGCAGTAAAATGGATTTTTTTCTTTTTTTTAAATTTGAACTTTTTTAAAATTCCAAAATTTTGATTGTATTTTTTTAACACTTATTTATTTATTAAGATTTTTCAAACGCTAAATTTTGTTTTTTCGTAGTTTTAGTTAAAAAAAGTCCAATATTTAATGAAGAATTCATTATTTCTTCGAAATTCATAATTTGATAAATCTAATATGTTAATATAATTTTTTACAAAATTTAGGTTGTGAAAACTATTTTTTATAACCTTAAAATTAGTATTGTATTAAAATTCGGTTCCTAGAATTCAATCTAAACTGATTTGTTATTTAAAAAATCAAAAATTTTCTAATTTGTACAATTTATCTATAATAAATTTGTTATTTTGTTAAAAACTGCCTAATTTTTGTTTTGCAATTATAAATTTTGTACGCTTTTCAAAACTGTGACATAATTTAATTGTATTTATTTTAAAATTTGTCTTTTTTAAATTTCAATACTTCCTAAAATATAATGTGAAAATTAAATTTGGAGTTTTTCAAATTTTCTTTTTCATGTTAAACTGGTTAAATTTGGAACTATGTCAATAATTTCGAAATTTCCAATAAAAATTGAGTGTCTAGAGGTCCGTATAGTCGGATCCGGTGAAAACCGTTGACGGATATCGTGTCTAATTAAAAAAGGTCCGTCAATTGGCTGTTATATAGGATTTAGTTTGAAATAAATATAAGAAAAGATAAAAAAATAAAACAAAAGCCTAGAGAGCCAGCGTAATTAACTTGTGTATTTTAATTTATTTTTTTTAAAGAAGTCTTGACTATCTAAATCTAGCCTGTATATTTAAAAAAAAATAAATTCTCTAGACACTCTCATAAAAATTTCTCATTTTTTTAAAACTTTCTCTTTGTCTTAAATTGGGTTATTCTTTAAATTTTTTTGTGTCATAATTTATTAATAAATTGAAATAAAACACATAGTTATATACCATACAATGTATTTGAACAGAATTGTAAACCGGCCACTGGTTTCGGTTATACCGGGTGTAAATGGGTCACGGGCCACCCCTATAACTTTTAAACGAGCAAATAGATTTATACGATATTTGGGTCGATTATAATAGATGTATTTCTGAATTTTTTTTACATAACAATCTAATATGGCCGATATCCCGTTTGACCGGAAATAACATGAAAATTGGAAATTCAAATAGAACAACCGACACATTTCTTCATTTTTAGATTCTGACTAGGGAATGGGTACAGTCACAGGCAATTTGTAAAAAAGAACAATACCGATTGACAAATGACATAACGACACACAGATGGGAAAGAAGAAGTGATTATGTTCAGAGTAAAATCAAATTATGAAAGTTAAATCAGAAATACTAGTAGTACGTCTGAAAAAAGGGTGACATATTATCAGGGAAAAGACAAAAAGGGAAAAAATGAACTGAATCGATCGATGTACAGTTACTAAAACTAATGAAACAAATTATCGTAAAACTTATACGTACACCACTGCTTATCATACTGATCGTGAAAATAAAATTATGAGTGATTGAATGCGTAAAATTGGATAACGTATTATGACATGGTCACTTTTTAAATCATAGTAGAAAAACTAAGGAATGTAGAGTAATTGAATGACAGTTATTTTTAGATTTATAATCGTAACTACAGATTTTAGTAGAGGATCCGGCTTAAAAAAATACCCTCTCACTCTTTTCCATGACGAAATAATTTTTTTTTTATAATAAAATATATAAATAAATACAAATCGAGGTGATTGACATTCTATGTTTTGGCAAGACTATTTTCAATTGAAAATTAATTAATTAACTTTTTTTACTGATACGATCATTCTTTTTCTTCGTCTCAATCAAAAAAAAAATATATGGAAAGTGCCTCAGCATGGTTGACTACCTTTCCCATGCAACAAAGTGAAAAATAAGAATTTTTTAATTTTTCTAACGGGAATTCCTCCTGAGGTATTTCAAAAAAAGGTCCAAAAAAGGAAAAAAAATTCAGATTCGTTATTTACCAATTATCGCACTTACATTGTTTCATGTTCAAGTGGGAAGAAATTGTTAATTAACTAATGCATAATTAATAGAAAAATAGCGATAAAAATTTTTTGACCGCGGATTATTATTTACAAATCTATCCAGTAGATGCTGAATTTTTTCAATTTTTAATTTTCATATTTAATCAGTTTAAATAATATTTATTCATTAAACGTCCAAGGTGGGCAGCGCTTACGCAAGCCGGAGTCCCCCTTTTTGGTCGTATTTCTCTGGGAAAATTATAAATTTTGGTCCAACAGTATCGGGAGTTTTTTTTTTTAGTAAATTCCCTCCTCTTTTTGAATCTTTTTCAAATTTGAAAAATGTCAAATAGCTTTTGAGATATTTGCAAAAAACCAAACCACGTTTTTATTTTTCTGTTAATTGTTTATAACTTTTGCAATTTTTACAAGCGGCTCTTGAATTTTTTCAAAAATCATCTACACACTATTCCGAATCGAATGACACTTAGTTCATATTTTTCGGAGGCGGAGAAAAAAGTTTGACCCAAAAAGCACTCGTTGACTAGACTAATGCAAACCATTTTAACGCTAACTCTATATTTACTATGGCTGACCTGACTCACAACAATAAAAATATGAAGTATTAATAATATGACCCAAAACTACCAACTTTTACAATTAAAATTATTTTCAGAAACCATACGATTTTATTGGTGCATTTAGAATATTGCTTGATTTTATCAACGACATACCCATATTTTAATTCCTACTCCTATTAGACTCTAGAATACGTACAACTTTACTTGTAGGAATAGAGTCATAGCAATTGAATGCTGTCGGAATTGCTTTCCAAAGCAAATGGGCCTAGGCCCTAGAATAAAGTAGGCAAACTATTTTTTTGTATTGCTTAATGATTTTCACATAAAAAACCTATAACCAAAATATGATGTCTGTATAGAATAAATACTCAATTACATCACAATCAATAACTTAACCCACTCATTATTGTTAACTATAAGAATTTCTGTAGCTACAGCCGAGAGATCATTTGCTAAATTAAAGTTAATAAAGGATTACTTAGGATCTGGAATGGGCCAGGAAGGATTAGAAAATCTTGCTATCAATTCTGAATTTGCCAAAAGTTAAAGCTAGAAAAGTACAATTTCTATAAGACATTTCCTGTTTAAAACACTGGCAATCTAAATATAATTTATTTGACCTGTTGTTTTTTATCAATTTGGAATAATGTTTTATAACCTTAACGCTGTTTTTGTTTCGTTGTGCAATAAAATTTTTAATATTTTTTGTATATGTACTTACAGTCTTATTCATAAAAATATTTTAATTCATGTTTTAAACGTGTATTAGTTAAAACGCTCTGTAAGCTTACAATACGCTTTAAAGTTTGTGCTATTCATAAATGTGTAGTAACAGGTTAGTAACTAATATGCAGATAAAATGCACTTTTTAGGGATTTTAGTGAAGTTATGTTAATTTGTGAGTGTAAACATTTTTATAACCTCACCAGACGTCACAATTCAAACGTTTTTGTGTGCACATAAAGATTTATTGTAACGCAAGTGGACAATTTGAAAAGGTATGCATAAATGTGATTTTATATTAAGTTCAAAAATCTTCAAAATTTTTCAAAATTTAGATTTGCAAAATAAATGGCGCGGGGGTGTTTCAAGGTGCGAAGATTCCAAAAAAAGTATCCATTCTGCTCTAGCTCTTTTAGTTTCTGAGATAATTCAGTTATTTTTAAAAATGGTGAAAGCGCCACTTCTCAATAATTCGTTGAAAAAATGTAAAAAAAACAAATTTGAACAAAACCAACAGCTGTTTTTAATTCGAATCATCTTTCTCTATCTAGAAATAAAATTTCATTTATATCTGAGTAAATAAATATCTGACCCGAAAAAAATGGCAAGGTTATACCTTCAAAAATCTAAAAAAAATTTCAAAATTTAGATTTGAAAAATAAATGTTGTGGGGGTGTTTCAAGGGGCGTATATTTGAAAAAAAGTCTCCATTCTACTCTTTTAGTTTCTGAGATAATTCAGTTTTTTTAAAAAAAATGGTGAAAGCGCCACTTCTCAATAATTCGTTGAAAAAATGTAAAAAAAAAACAAATTTGAACGAAACCAACAGCTGTTCTCAATTTAAATCATCTTTTGCTATCTAGAAATAAAATTTCATTTAAATCGGAGTAAAAAATATCTGACCCGAAAAAAATGGCCTTCAAAAATCTTCAAAATTTAGATTTGAAAAATAAATGATGTGGGGGTGTTTCAAGGGGCGTAGTTTCCAAAAAAAGTATCCATTCTGCTCTAGCTCTTTTAGTTTCTGAAATAATTTAGTTTCACGTATTTTTACTTTCCCGCTACTTATACGATATAATATAGAAATTTATATCGTGGCTTTAAATTTTCGAAAATTTCGAAATTATGGCAAAAATATTGTCGTTTTTCACTTGTTTGTTTATTCTTTTATATTTTGAATCTTCTACCATCTTTTATAAGATTTAGTGAGGGAAAGAGTAACAATAATTGAAAATAAAAATACAAACACCAATAAAAAGAAAAAGAGTGCATGGGAAGACATTCACAACAGGTGAATTTATTCAAATAATTTAATAAATTTTGTTTGTAGTTATTGTTTTAGGTTTTTGAATTACACAATTTGTGCCTTATTTTCAGTTTTAATTCGTGTACGGGAACAAAGCGCACAATTGCCCAACTAAAAACATAATAAGGTATGCAATATGCAAAAAATGCAGGTGAAGAAGGCGAAAGCGATGCAACAGCGTGAAATTTTTCGGACTGGACGAGGCGCTCCACCAGCTCTACCGAACTGCAAAGCAGAAGATATCGCATTGTGGTTGCCGAACGAATTTGTGCTCTAGTCAATTTTATACATATTCTCCTGACCGAGGGTTAGCTAAGACCATGTAGATCCCCAGCATTGTCTTGTACCTTAAATTTTGTAAAATATTACATACTGAAAGCTATTTAAACTTTTTATTACCTCTTTTCTGCTCCAACAGCGTAATGCAGTGAGCCCTTTCAATTCTGGTGAAATTCCACGACCCCTACTATGAACAACTAGATCTTTACTCACCAATTCCACGATATATGCCTTATCGGGGCTTTATTGAATCTATACTTATTTTTAAATTCAATGTCTCACATGGGTCAATTTGTTTTATAGTTTTTACTCCGACGAACAGGAATTAAATTAATTGCATTTATCAAATTAGTTGCATGTATATTGATAAATAAATTCAACGATTTCAAAATAAAACTGAAAAAGGTAGGTTAAAGTACGGTTAAAGTAGGGAACAGCCTGTTGTAAATTTAACAAAGTTACAAAGCCTTTAAAAGAGGTTTGTAATGTTAATATACGTTTATGAATAATAATTTTTGGTGACGGCGCTTATTAAGTCTGTTGTAAGAGGTTTGTAAGTTTTTATGAATAAGGCTATTACTGTTTACCTCAAATAAAAAATACATACATAAGAGTTTGTCATAAATGTCACGTTGAACTGTGGGTGGTAATTTTGGCTCAGAACAGATAGGGTAAAGGCGCCTATTAGTATTTCGCACAACAGCGTCAAAGTGTACATGGCGCGTCCCTGTTGACGAGAATTGACACCCAGATAGATACTCACCGCAATTGACTTAAGTGTACTATAACGGTAGGAAAATGTTGGATCATTATTTACTATCATAACAACTTTGTTAGTTTTTGAGTTGATTGACTATTGTATTGTCAAAAGTGTTTTTGAAGATATCTAATATTGTAATTTTTGATATTGAAATAAAATCTTCTACTACGCAATTACTGTCGTATTTAGCACTGCATGGGTAAGTGTTGATACGCAATATGTACAATTACCGGAATATATCTATGTCACTATAACATAATGGACAATTTTAGCATTTTTTTGAATTGATATTTGAATATATAAGGTCTAAATTTACTGTTTATACCACTTTGTTATTTTTTAAGACAACCCTTAAAGCTAAAAAGATTCTCTTATTTAAATTACGCGGGCTTGATGACGTCATACCAGAAGCTTTGCCTACGTCACATAAGTGTATCGATGTCTACTCAATCACTCGTTGAAATCATTTAATGTGTCAGTGATAATCGAATTGTTAACTGAATAGGTTATTTGCAATAATTATTAATTATACCTATAACCTAACCTTTAATAAGGTTTAGAAATCAGAAATCAGAAAATTGATAATAGTTTAAAGGTCAGAAATCTGAGATGGAGCGATGTTCATCTGAAATCATAACGGTTACGTGTATTCTATTCGATATTAATCGATTTTTCTAGTGACAGAAATGTCATATGTACCAACATAAGTTAAATCACCAAATAAACTCCCTAGATCAATAAATACGTCATATATTTTAAAAAATCATCATTTTTAAAAAAAGCAGGTGTATTTGGAGTGGGTTTTGTTTTTTAACCGAAATGTCGAGAAGATTACTATTAAATAAAGTTATATAAGTAAGCCGTAAAAAAACATAAACCGTATTTTATTAATACACCATTACCACGATATTTATCTCATTTTTTGCTATTCACACGACGCTAATTTAATCATAAAAAAAAATAAAAAATAAATAATTCGATTATCGGCAACAAAGTTTCATCATTTTCGGCTGTACTGATACATCACACAACCTCAGAAAATCGTGATTGAATTTAATGAGATTTCTCGATAACCAGCTACTGAACTTTTTCAATTTGGCCTGAGCGGCTCCTAATAGAAATATCTATAAAATTTAAATTGAGATTTAAGAGGAACTTCAGATTAAATTTCATGGTATAGTTTGATTAAGGAACAAGTTTTAATCTAGTTTTCCGAAAAGTAAACAGAAACGTTCCAAATTAAAATTACGAAGAGTCAATCAAGTTTTAGTTTAATTTTACTGCCAAATTGATTTTTGATGAATTAACATTGAACAAAGTTATTTATCTATTTAGACATTTAGGCCTATTTTGACGCCTGTAATTACGCTTCCAGCATATCACCCCTGATATTTCAAAAGCGGCGACTTACTGATGATTGATAACGACAGTTATAACACTCACGACCCTTACATTAATTATTAAAAGAGAGTAGTACTTATTTACCGGATATAACTGATGACAAAATATCATCGATGACACGTAATTTTGGTTCGAATAAGAGCGTCGTTACGCGCAACGTAGCGCAGCCGTAACTATTGATTATCCAAGCATCGAAACAGTAACACAACAATAAGAAAAGAAGAGGACCTTGACAATGTGGCGGATGGCGAGTTCGATGGCCTGCATTGGCCTTCGTGCGCTCGCTATGGTTCAGTGTTGCCAGTCTAACCCAAAAATTAGTCAAATAGAAAAAAATATACTGCAGACACATATGTTAATTTTTGCTTAATAATTTATTTCTTTTATTTTGCAATTGTTCCCATTTCAATTTTGTTAAATATATTAATTATATTAACATTAAAAAAAGATTGGTTCAACGCATTCCTGATTATTTGTTAAGAGATTGGAAATTTTTTTAATATAACTTTATTTAACAATATAAATTTTCTTCTTGACATGATCAAAGTTTGCAATTTTGCAACTGGAATAGTATCAGAAAAACGATACATATTTTTTTAATCTTATTGCTGATTTCTTCTTATTAACTTAATTAGAAAATTTGAAATTTTCCAAAATTTGTATTCGGTTTTTACGTGTCTTTAAATTTTCTGATTAGGTTGTTATATATTATCTCAGTATTAATTTCATGACAAAAAAAATTTCTTACTTTTCTCGACGTTTTCGAGCTCTCAGATTCCGAAAATGCAAAAAAAAAACCTGTACGGGTGTCTGGATGTCTGTATGTCTGTCTGTCTATATATCTGCCTGTCTGGATCTAAACACTACCACTTTCGAACGAAAACTTAGATCAAGTTCTGATTTTCACATTACTTTTTAGTTTTCTCCAGGAAAGAACTGAATTTGAGCAGGATCGGACCAACTCTTCTGCTACCCGCCATAAAAACTAAAGTGTTTTGCATATAGTCGAGGCAATGGAGCAAAAAAATTCGGAATTTTTCGGACTAAGACCGATCGGATCGTAATACGGTTTTTTGCATTCGCTTCCAAAAATTTTTTGGAAAAAATGCCCCTACATTTTATCTTATAAAAACCGGAAATTGCATTGCTGCAGCAAAAAATGCATTCAAAAAA
Organism: Neocrepidodera transversa; assembly: GCA_963243735.1. Taxonomy (NCBI): domain Eukaryota; kingdom Metazoa; phylum Arthropoda; class Insecta; order Coleoptera; family Chrysomelidae; genus Neocrepidodera; species Neocrepidodera transversa. The sequence continues at coordinate 17,062,554 of OY725337.1, read as the reverse complement.
TGCATTTTTTAAAACGACTTTTGGAAGATTGAAGAACTTTGTAAATAAGAGTTCAAACTGACCTAAATCGGGTTCCCGGCGATTTTCGAGGTCGCTGATTATGATAATGATGTTAAAATTGACCCATAGCCGACCTGGAGCTCAGAAACCCCGATGAACGTATTCTGCGTGGGACTCTCCCAAAATGCACGCGAGGAAAGAGAGAAACTCGGCGTCTGGGGGTTTTTTGGGTCGCTAAATTCAAATATGGCACCGCCGAATACCCCGGGGGACATCTGGTGTGCCGGAACCTGGAGTTGGACGTCATCCCTGATAATTTTCCTGACAAGATCGCCAAAAACAACCAGAAAACCATTGTGGGGCGTTTTTTGGGGTGCTGAATCCAAATTTTACGTCGAAAACGACCCCCTGAACACGCGGACGCGGACCTCTTCTCCATGGGTTCTCCTCACAGGCGAGAGTTACACATCAATGAATGTGTGAAATTTTGAGACGATTTTCCGTTAGTCTTTGGCGATTGTGTCTGGAAAACCCTCGGAGACGACGTTCAAGTTCAGGTTCCGATGCACCAGGTCTTGGGAGGGTCGTTTTCGACGTGAAATTCGGATTCAGCGCCCCATAAAACCCCCCAAAACGATTTTGGGTTCGTCTTCTTCGATTGTGTGAGGAAAACCCTCGGAGCCAATGCTCAGGTCCAGTAGGGACATTTTTTTTTTAAAAATTAAGAAGCGAGAAAAATTCCGGACTTTTGGCCTTTTTATTGCTTCATTGTATCGATTAATAGGAAATCTTTATTCTGAAACAATATCAAGTTATAATAATTATTGAAATATCTTTAATTACTTCGGTCCGCACTGGAAGTATTAAATTCATGAAAAAAATTGGAAAATTTTGTTTTGTTTAAAATGACTTTTCCCGACGGTTTAAGCCACTCACACACAATGAAGTGAAAAAAATATTCATGTTTGTGTATCTGGACGGATTTGGACAAGATACTCAATCAGTCGTCCGATTTCAAAAATTCTTTAGCCAAGGAGAGGAACCTTATTATTTTTGGTCCTGTACATTTATTATTTCTGATTCTATAAATATTAAAAAAAAACTATTTTGTGCAGTTTAAATACAACCATAAACAGTGTCATTCTGATTACGTCTATTTAATAGACCAAAAACTCAACATAGCGTTATGTCTATACATTTCGTGGTGCGTATAGTTCTTGTGTTTAATGTTAAAGTGAATTTCTCGTGCCGAAGTACTAAAAACATGTGATTTTAATCCGTGTAATATTTTTAATTTCGTTTAAAAAAATATGCACGTCATTATTATACTGATAACTTTTGTGGTCGCTAGATTTGCTGAAAAATATTTAAAATCCAGCAACAACTATTATCCCTATAATTTTGTTTACAGCTTAAAATATTTGTAAAGAGCTTTAAAATATTAATCTTCTTTTATCTAATGGTGTTTTTTACTGATTACTTTAATCCATAAAAATAATATTTTACCTCTTCTATCTCTTCTATGAGCTATGAGCACAGTAGAGTTGTAACCTTGAGAGGAATGTGGTGGTGAACCTTCTTAAGTGCATGTATTTCTTCATTATTCTTCTTCAACTCCTGAATATCTTTCGATATATCATTTATTATTTTATAAATTTTACTCTGGAATTCTCTTCTATTTCTTTCCTGTGATCTGGATTTTCTGACGGCCCCAATAATGAGAAAGCTATCAAAAGTTTATGTATGAGATCCTCTACAATTTTAGAATTTTTCCATTTCTTAAATGCCTTGGGATTAAAAGGAAATTTATGTAGAGAAATAACCGAATTGCCCTATGGAACGGGGTACATTTTTCATGATCTTATCTCCATATCACTTCTTCCAATTATTCGCATTTTTAGATGACAATTTTTCGCAAAATATCTTCCAAATATATCACTTTCAATGCATAATAGTGGGTCGGAAAAAACCTCGAAAAGTGTAAATATTTCAGACCTTAACGAGACCTAATCCCCCTCCCCGTTTTAGCAAATGTGGCGCACTTTACATATTGCCACCGTTTGAGTGTTACTAGAGTTTGTTTAATCATCCTTTGCCCATACGTCATAATCGGTGACGTATTCTGCTGTTTTACGTATGTCCTATATTATTTGAATGTTATTTTACACATAACCTCAGAATTAAAATATAAGTAATGACATATGTTAAGGATTGTTTTCAATGACGTATGTTAAGGTGTGTTTATGTGAATAAATTGGTAATCAAAAATTGTATTTTGTGTTGCGTACCTTTTTATATAATTTAGTAATTTTTTTTAACTTGAAACCTCCGTTTTTTTAACTGACTTGTTTCAAATTTCTAGCTTGGGGATAAGAATGATTTTTGACTAAAATAAAAAAATTACGGATTATCGAATCGTGATTAAATCGCGAAAAAAATGTATTACTCGATTATATTTTTGATGTGAAGCCAAATGTTGCAGACTGCATTTAACAGTAAAACCATCTCTTTCTCTTGAAAGTAATTAATAAACTTCAAAATTAAACTTTGTTCTTTCTCATTATACCGGGAAGGCATTTTGACAATGAAAAATTAATTGAACTGTCAAAAGTAATAAATAACATTTACGTTGACATTAATTATGAAATATGTTAATGACCTCATAATTCCGTCTCATCCATTTCATGATTGAGAGATCAAGTTCTCTAGCATTTTTATGAATTTTATTTACTTTAAGTATATCTTTTTTATATTTTTAATTATTTTACAATTTGTGTTTTTTGGAAATTTACTACCATACAGTATTAAAAAAAATAAGGTTTTACAAAAAAAAATTTAGTTGATATTTGGTTTTTTATATATTTTTTACAATCTTTATTTGCTTCATATCTTTTTTACTTTTTCATTGTTTTACAATAGGCTTTTCATTAAATACATCATATAGTATTTTAAAAAATAACGTTTACAAAAAGTTGATTTTTGATTTTTTTTGTAATAAATATATTTGTTTAACAAAAGCTTGTTTGTCCAATAAATTTTATTATTTATTTGGATTTTCTATTAATTTCTACTATTCTTAAACCTCTACCAAATTTAATCACAAACGTGATGATTTTTTTAGTAAATTTTGTATTTTTATAATTTTGATTTTGTGCAAAAGATATTGGTTAATAATTTGAATTTTATTTTCTTTTTTTCTGGGTTTACCAATTGTTTACTGTTACTCCAAATTTTATTAAAATTTTTCTGAAATTGTTTATAATTTAGTTTTTTTTGTAATTATGAAATTAACAATTTTACTGTTTTTTTTTTAATATTTTTTAAAAATTCAGTGTTCTTTATTTGATTCAGGGTTGTATTAAAGTTCAAATTATTTTTTTTATTTACAGATTATTTTATTACATGTATAATTTGCAAAAACAAAACAGTACCAAAATAGAAGATAAACGACTTAAAATAAAGTGTTACTCGACCATCTAAAAATTATAAAAAATAAACATTTTTATATCTTTTATCATTAAAACCATAATGTATATTTACTTCGACTAACTGTCAGTAGATAGAACGTTCTTTAACTTTAACGGTTCTATAACTAATGACAATGACGTTTAGATTGTGACAATTGTATAAGAAATCAACTTGTGACTTATTGAGTCTTTAAAGTTAAAGGACGTTCTATCTACTGACAGTAAATATTAAATGATTTAAAAATTTTACATTAATATACATGAGGTTTGATGAAATCCCTCGTTAACAGAAATTCTTTCAAGAAGTGGCAACTCTGCAGCATTCGGTTCTCGTTATGCATCGTGCTGGTGGCACAACGATGGCAACTTCCGGTGGACCTCTAAACCCAGTTTTCACGATCTGCGAAGGAGTTGAATCGAATTTTATGAATTGATGTACAAAGTGACCTTTACCCTACTTTTCTATATTCGCATAGTGACCGGCATCTAGACGAAATGCAATATTCTAAATATGTGCACTTTACATAAAGAAGTGTATTTTTAGAGCTAAGCTTTATGGTGTTATTTGTGATTTGTATAGAAATATTTATAGTATTAGTAACTTCAATTATAATTTTAAACATTTTTTGCTGATTTTATTGAAGTCAAGTAAAACTGTAATTAATTACCAGGGCATAACATCATAACAAACAAAGGCGTAGTGACACTGTGTAGGCGTATATGGTAGGTGCTATTGGAAACAAATCTTATCTGATACTCTAATGCATTAACCGCCATGTCACTGACATCGATTTATAAGATGGTATCAGTCATATATAAAGTGTAGTTTAAAAAAATCTTGTAGGTATACGCATATGGCGTCCAGTGTGTTTGGTTTGATTACATATATAACTTTTTTAATAATTTATTTACAATATCATAATTTAAATTAAAGTAATCTTCCAAATGGCTTTGCCAGTGCCATTAACATAGTTAAAAAAAAAATTCTGTCCCGAAGTTATTAATCCCCACCTTTTGATCACACGTCGTCTCGAATTTTATTTTATATAGTAATTTACCGGGCGTTAAGGCTCTGCATGCCGCATTAAGTATAAACGAACATTCCACGCGGTCCGTGCGAGGCAGCACTGAAAGGTCATGAATAAATACGAAATTTTGGTTTGTATACCTTCCGCTCGTGCACGATTAATCGGTTATCTTTTAAAAAAATACAATTTTGTTTTTTTTTTATTAAAGATAAAGGTTAACTTTAGGATTGTATACATGTAAAATGTTATTATAATTTGTCAAAACCCGTAAAAGTTACCAGGAAATTGTAGTATTTTTATAGTTTTTAAATTGTCTTAGTTTTTTCGTTTTTATTTATTTTTTTAAATTTGACTTGCATACAATCCTAGCTTTATGTTTTGTAATACCAAGAATATTTAGAAATAAAGAACAAAATTAAAGATGTTGCTATAATCCAGCACGAGCTGGACCACTAAATCAGTCCAACAAATCAGCGGACGGTAGAGCCTTAAGAATCTGTTTGGTGAAATAATTTGATAGTTAAACATTTTTTTTATTGAGTGTCGTTATCGAGTGAAATTGCAAACTGTTTAAGGAGTATGAGCTTTTCTCTCTCACACGGATAACATCTTCTCTCACTCGATAACCGATTCCATCGTAAAAAATTTCATCGTAGCTGGAGCGAGTTACTGTATTCTATCTAATATAGCCAAGATTTTTACATCTGGTCAAATCCTGAGCAGTTCCTTCTTTGTACCTTATCGAGCTATAAAAAACTCAATACTTTAATTTAACTAACTTTTGGACATAATTACTAAATTGTCACTTTTAAAATAAAATCTATATTAAGTCTGAATTCAACCCTGGAGATTCTCGTTAAATAATCCAATCCATTGTAAAATTGTTTAAATGGTCTTTTTGTTTCAGGTAAGAAAGAACCAACAAACGTATAGAAGAAATTAGAAATTATTTAATTAAGGGTAAGAATTTTTGATAATAAATAAATAAATATTATTATTATATCACAACAAAGGAAAAAATAATGATCAAAATTAACCAATCAAAACTGATGAAATAGTATCCAAATTTTAAAATCTAATACTCCAATTCGTACTGTTTTTTTTAGTTCGTTCAAATCATCTTAAGAAACATGTTTTTCTATACAGGGTGTCCCAGGAGTTCGTACCCAAATCTTGGGAGATGATAGAGGGGCTAAAATTAATGATGGTACTTCATATAAAATTTGTTCCTTACGCCCTTCGTTAACGAATTATAGGGCTCCAAAGTTAAAAATTAAAAACACCATAAATACGCACTTAATAGCGTTATAAACAAATCTGCACTACCTTTGTGAAGTCAGGTACGGACTAAGTTCAATGGTTAATGAGGCACATTTTTTTTATCTATCATTTTTTCACTTCTAAGTATGACAGCTAAATTCCACAATTATCTTTAAAAGAAAAACGTCCTCTTGTGACAACTCGATAAAATTAACGGTTTAAGAGATATGTGCAATTTTATGTGGCACTGCACATCAATTTTCTTACATCACTATTGTAAATAAAATTAGTAAATAAATAAAAATTATAAAAAAAGTAGTAGTTTATTATTCCAAATGTAGACTGTCCTGATTTATTAATAATTTAATAGTAATACGAGATGTTTCCTTTAATCGTAAGTATTTTTTTAAAAATGGTGAACGCGCCATTGATGTGCAGTGCCACATAAAATTGCACATATCTCTTAAACCGTTAATTTTACCGGGTACGAGGACGTTTTTCTTTTAAAGATGTTTGTGAAATTCAGCTGTCATATTTAGAAGTGAAAAAAATGATAGATAAAAAAATGTGCCTCATTAACCATTGAACTTCATAAGGGTAGTGCAGATTTGTTTATAATGCCATTAAGTGCGCATTTATGGTGTTTATACATGGTTAGTTTTTGATATATTTCAAATAAGTAGTTTAATAATTATAAACAAAAAAGAATTTTTAATTTTTAACTTTGGAGCCCTATAATTCGTTAGCGAAGCGCCTAAGGAACAAATTTTATATGAAGTACCATCATTAATTTTAACCCCTATATCATCTTCCAACTTTTGGGTACGAACTCCTGGGACACCCTGTATATATTATACAAAAAAATTGGCCTTAACACCAAATATTATTTGCTAAAATTTTTAGTTTAGAACCAGTAAATAAAATTTGTTAATCTTCCCATCCTGTAACTATCTCAATTTTTTATTTATGCTTTAACAAAGTCGTCTTCCAAATTAGGTTTTCGGCTTTATTGTTATTAACTATTTCACACATTGTCTCAAATTATTGCACTTAAATTATTTTCTAGGATAAATTTATTGTTTAAATAACGGACAGTTCTACTTTTGTTTTTCCCAAAAAAAAACAATTTCATTATCATTATTAAAAATGATGTTAATAATATGGTATACAGGTAACGCCTTCTACCAATGAGACACGGTGTCACTTGGAAAAATATTCCACCTGTGTAATTAAGAGCCAGTACTAACGGGGACCGAAAAAAATCTCCAAAGGGTATGAAAATTCAAACAAGTATTAAATACTTATAAATTGTTGGAATTCTCACAACTTATAAGTATTTATCATTATTATTAGTTTACCCCAAAAAATTAATAATCCCTAGATAGTGATCTGGATTTGAATTCTTAAACAAAGCTTATAAAATTAAATTATTAAAATCGTCTTGTCTGTGTAGTCCTTTTTAATAAACTACTTAATTAATAACGTTAAAAATAGCAATTTTATCTAGGTAAGGATGATCAGTGTAAGTTTTTAAAAACTATACATTCCGATCAATACAATACAGCCTATTTAATCCTTGTAGGAAATGATTCTACTAGGGAGCGAGGATATAGTATATATTAGATTAACATATAATAGTTCTAAAGAGCTGAGTCCCTTAAGCTTATAAAATAAATAACTCATGCTTGATTACAGTTTTCAGTAGACCTTAGAAGTGAATTATCAAATACTTTAATTTTCGTTTGTTTTTGTCTTTTAAAATGGCTCAAATTATTCTAAATTGTCTTTAATGTTCTTTATTTTTCATTTTTGATTGAGTGTCAAATATTCTTATTTTAATTACTTTATAAACAATTCATATCCATAAACTAATAGCGTGAGTTATAATAACACTCTAGTGATTTATGCATATTTAGAATTATCTGTATAATTAATTTAACATTTGTAAATTTAATATTTGATATTTTAATATAAATATATCTAAAAGATTTTGAATACATTCTATTCGAAAGATATGGATTTGGATTAAAAATTTATTATCACGCACGCCGCCAGAGTTAAGAGAAATTGCAAATCACTAAAAGATCTCAAGATTAATATATAACTGCTACAAACATTTCTTAGTTTCGTGTACTAAGAATAACGTAAAATCTAGTAGTAGAAATATTTTTATTAACTCTAGCTCTAACGGAAATGATAATAGCTCATTTGATGAATTACAGCACTCGCCAACGGCTCGAGCTGCAAATTTCATCTACGTGAGTTACTACCTTCATTATCCCTATTAATACCGCTTCTAGAAAATAATTTATCCTTAATTTCTTTAGGAAATTAGAAGACTGTTAAGGGTTGGTAGACTTGGGCAACCCAAAACAAAATATAACTAATTTTATCATTAGAATACTGTAAATCTTTAATCTTCACTAACTGGGAACATATGAAAATCCCTAAATCTCCAAATTTATCCGGATAAACCATACATTTTTGAGATCCTATAGAATATTCAAATTATTATCGGTTTGACCTCATTATAATCAAAACAAAATCTAATATTAAGTTATAATTTATCATTAAAAAGCTTGAGAACATGTCTGCGAATTCCTGTAAAAAGTATCTCACACTAAAACTTGTTTCCAGATGAATTTAGTTCAAGGACTTGTAAAAGTCGCAGGGAATTAATTAAAGAATTACTCGAACAGAAGAAATTACCGCTTTGTTTCTGTAAAAGTTCTGTTAATTTGGATCATTGTTAACTATATTGTCCATTGTTGGCGTGTGTAAAAGGAACGGTAAAATTTGATTGACCAGTTATATGGGCAGCTGTTTTGATTTATTTCAAAGCGTGACAAATTAAGAATTAAATAATAATGGTATTACTATAATATAAATTTAAAAAAAGTATTATATTATAATTTTGTCTTAAATCTACATATAATCCTTATAAAATATATTTTTCATTTATATAAATTAGTATAACTAAGGATTTTCTCAGAATGGTTAGTTGAAAATTATAATTTTTTTTTCTTAAATAATTTCTGCAATATTGTTTTTTTTTATTCTCTTAAAATTCCTCTTTGCAGGCCACCTGCAATTTATCGAACAGTACACTGTGACAAGAGTCGCAAAGCAGTTTGTCAAGTCATTATATAATAAAACGGTACCGGAGTAGTACGTCGTCGTTCTGGTACCATTCTAGACTGCCATCAAGTCTGCAAATTGACCTCAAACTCTGAACACCTCGTTGAATACCGTTTTTCTACCGTTTTCTGACTTTTTTAATCACACCTTGAAATTTTATATTCGTCACAGCTACAAGCGATCACCCGGTAAACGGTATGCAACAAATTTAAATACGAATAATATGTATGGAAAAAGGGTTAAATAAGCGGTTAGCATTGCCAAGATGAACTTTTAATTAACAAATTTTAAAATTTCAGACCCGTTTAACTTTTTTGTCTTAATAGGCATAAACTTTTTGGAATATAATTTCTGTTTACTTTTTTATGATGAATCTAAATCTTAAGAGGCCCACACACCACGTGTGGTTGCCGGTTAGAGATAACCCAAGGAAAATGTGCTTGTATTCTAATAAATTGGGTGTAAATATTGTTTTTTTTAGTATTTACCGGTTAATGCTAAGTAATCCTACCTTCTAGTCCTATTTTTTCTGCGCAGAACAGGGTAGAGCGCCATAAAACATAATTAATTTTTGGACGAGAACTCGCCTAATATAGCAACTAAAAATATGCGGTTTTTTCATTTATTACTCAAAAGAGCGTGTCTGTGCTACTGTTTTCAAATTTATCTAGAGAAATAAGTTGATAGCCGTATCACTTTTACTAAAAATAATTTAAAAAAAGTGCCTCAGATTCGATCTAAAGAATTAACTACAGAATCGATTAGTGAAAACCGCAGCTTCCTATCTATAACATTAACGAAGCGTCCGTTCAAAAACGATTTCAGCAAGATAACATATGGTATTGGCGCCTCTTATACAAATAAGAAATAAAATTCACAAAATTTATAATCTTATAACTTTTCTTACAAACTTTCTACTTTAGACAAACATGAAATTCATCTTTGTAACTGATACCGAGATTTTAAATTTTCCTTATGTCTTCTTTACGTTTTCTTTACGTCTTTAGATCCTTAAGCTGACTTTTTTTTCGCATAGAGATACATTCACATCTTATTTCCCTATTTTTTTCCATTTTCCTCTATTTTTACTTAGAGAAACTCTTTTCCTCTATTTTTCTTATTTTTCACTACTTCCCTTATTTTTTTCCTACTTTTCTTATTTTTTCCATTTGTTCCTATTTTCCTCTATTTTTCTAATTTTTGGCTTCTTTTCCTTTTTTTCCTATTTTCCCCATTTTTCCCTACTTTTCCAATGTTCTCCCATTTTCCCTATTTTTCCCTATTTTCTTATATCCCCTATTTTTCCAGATTTTCCCTGTTTTGCTCCATTTTTGCCTATTATCCTCTATTTTTTTCCATTTTACTCAATTTTTTCTATTTTCCCCTATTTTTCCATTTTTTTATTTTTCCCTATTTCCCTTATTTTTCCCTCCTTCCCCTATTTCCCCCTACTTCTCCATATTTTTCCTATTTTCCCTTAGTTTTATATTTTTTCCTATTTTTCCCATACTTTCCCATATTTTCCACTATTTTTCTCAAGTTTACCCTTATTTTTCCATATTTTTTCTAGTATATCTATATTTTTGTGATAATTTTTCTCCATTTACAATACTGTACACTAATTTTAGATCACAGTTGTCAAATTGAAAATAATTGTTTTCCTTTTGGTTATCACGTTGTAAAACCGGAAACTATTATTGTGCTTGTGTACCGGCTTATTTAGGCGACGGTTGTCTTTAAATTGAAACTACTACGTCACTTTCAATTACTACGACTACAGGAATTAAAGATACTCAACCTCCAGGTACCTGCGTTTAATGTCCAGGTCAATGTCATGTCAATTTCCCCTCATTTAACTGTGAAATTCCCCTTTTCTTCTCTATCAAATTTCCCCTCGTTTATCTCTCAAATTTTCCCCCATTTTTTATACAAATTCGCCTCATTTCTCTATGAAATTTCCCCTTTTCTTTCAGAGCACCTTAACGCGATGGAAATTTGAATCTGGATTTTTTGAGTAACTGGGTAAAGACTCAACATGATTAATTTGTGACAGAAAAATAAAACCCACATATGAGAATGAGACATTGTTTCGGTTTGAGAGAAATGGATTAATAAATTAATAAAAAATAACGGATTTATATCACACGAATTATATTAGCCCTAAGGACTTTTCTTATATGTTTCAATCTATCAACATCAAATTATACTTGTAAAAAATATTTGAAATTGTAGTTAAGCATTTTTTCTTTTTAAAAAATATTTTTTCCTATAATAGATTTCACGATTCACTTAATATTATGCCGTAAATAAATGCAATTTAGTGGAAAAAAGCTATACACATTTTGGAATTGAATATAAAATCCCTGATTTTTTTTCAGTTTGTCCTATCCATATTTCGTATATATAATCATAAATTTGAATAAATGAATAGAAAATACTACGGTTACGTGTCCAAATTTGATTTTTAAAAATCCCCAATTTTTTATTCGACTAAATTATGTACACAATAAATGAATAAATAAATCTATATTTATCTTTTTTATTAATGTATGAAAATCATTTCGCATTTATTATAATATTAAAAAATCATTTATTTTTGTGTCTTTAAAATAAAAGTTATTTATGATAAATGCGTGAAATAATATTTTAGCGCACTCCTTATATTTTAGGACACGAGCCGCAATCGAGTGATTTCAAATAATAAGAACAAGGCTAACTGATATTATTTAGTAATAAACTTTTTGGACTTGTTTAAAACCAAAAATTTAGTGTGTATTAGTTTTAATCCCGATGATGATGATTATAATAATGCCGGTTTTGCGAATAGTCGTTTAATTCATATCTTTGGTTAGGGGGGATTGGTAGAGATGTAGTTTTTAATATCCGTCTCTCTCCGATACATATGTACGTTACTCACTTGTACAAGTCACGTTTGTTATGCTAAAGTGAAATAAACACATTATTCATCGGAGTCAAGAAAACACTCATGTGTCATCGCGATTTTTGTCGGTAATATTTAAGTGCCTTATGTTAACATATATTCCAGTCACCTTAGATTGCGATTATCGTATTTAATAATTTAGTTTTCCTATATTAGCATTAACTGTTCCTTTTATTATAATCCTGTACAAATACTAAAGCCGTACATTTTGCTCTCCTACTGGTGGGCAACTTATACAAAGAATCAGCTTTATGCAAATGCTAATTATGACGAGACGCCAAAAAGCGTGAAATGGAGTTTACCTTATCAAATAACATAACTTTTGCCGCATTTATTTCCAAAATAAGCACATAATGGTATTCATTTGCAGTTAAAAAAGTTTATCTCTTAAGAATTTTTCACGTACATGTTAGGGAATATTATACATGATGTAAAGTGGAAAAAATTTGAATTGGAAAAAAGTTTTCCCATGCAAACCACTAATTTGTATGGCTGGTACCGGAAGGGCCGTTCCGAGCCTGCTCAAATTCAATATGGTTCTTCCTTGAACAAAACTAACTCGATAAAGTGAAACCGGAACTCGATCGGAGCTTTCCTTCAAAAGTTACAGTGTACAGACGTCTGGACAGGATTTTTTTGGCATTTTAGGACCCAGGAAGCTCGTAAACGTAGAGAAAAGTGATAAAAAGTGGGGGTAAGAAATTTTTTCGCGAAACTAATACTCAGTAATTATGTTGGTGTCTGTAAAATTATTAATACATTAATGCACAGACATGTCACTTTATTTTTATCTACTTTTCTTAATGATTATTTTTAAACTAATGCTTTTTTTGTGAATGATTTAAACATTTTGATTGTCGGTGTTTTCATTTACTAATACAAAATGCAAAAAAATCACATAGTATTAATCATCAAATGGAAATACACGTCCTTTTACTAGAACTCCTTCATAAATAAAACGATTCATCGATGACATTTTCCTTTTTATGGTACCAAAGAAGCTTTCAAACAACTTTAACCGATATGTGCATGAATTCTTTATAAAGATCAAAAAGAAAAAAACGATTTAATTAAAGTCCACTCTTTGGAGAGCAGACTGTTCAGCATACTAAAGGGTTAATTCCACTAGACTAAAAATAGCCATCAGATATTTACGTGACAACCTTCCGATCGATACGAAAAAAAAAGAAAAATAATCGCGAAAAAATTCGAATGACCTTGCACGAAGGAGTGATTCATGGGGCTTTGTAAGAACCACACTATAACTAATCAAGTTTGTTCAATTTTATCTGTTGGTCAGCCATTATCCACCATTTGCCATCCAATTATCCCTGTTTCGATACTAAAAATAGTCTCATTATTGTAGAATATACCCTAGGTGGATGCATAAAAACGTAGATGGAGCTCAACCTCCAAGATTTATAGTCAGGGGGATTATTTACAATAAAAATTCGCCACAACAAGTTTACAAAACACTTCGTTTGTTTCTGATTAAAATTAAATTTTCTTGTACCAAATATGGATTTTCTTTTACTGTTGTTGGAAGAGAAATAAAAGTTATTCCCATATATTTTTGTCGTTGTAAATCTTAATGTTTTTTTTTTTTAAATACAATCAACATTTATTATTTAAAGAGCTATTTAAATAATATTTCCCATATACTTAAAAAAACAAGTGGTCTCTATACAGATGCAGTAACCATAAAATTATGTTTATTAGTATCTATCTGCTTTATTATTTCCCATACTTAACACATACACAATAATCATAAAATTTTATTAACTAAATTAAAAATTCAAAACAATAACCCTTTTTGTTAAGTCACGTTTATTTCTTTAAAATTATTTATATTTTGTTTATAAATTCAAATTATTTGTATTAAGTTCCAATAAGTCAGTCAAGTGAGGACATCCTAACTTTATATCAGAATTTTTAGTCACATTCTAATCATTTATTTTTGAAATTTAACCATTCTGAAATGTCAGTTGTAATTAGAATTTGGTATTTTGGGACATGTTGAACTGGAACCGTAAGTGAATATATCAAATTTGTAATATTCTTACAAGATTTAAGTATATATTGTTATATAAAAAAAATTTCACCCTGTATAGGGAATTTTATAAATAAAAATTTTTTTTTAGAGTTGAAATTTAATCTATTAATAAAAAATTTTGGAATTTTATAAAAAAAAGTATAAACATATAATTTTGAATTGTATATATTAAAAAATGTATAGAAATGTATAGATTGTATAATGTTCAAGAGATATAAGAGATAATAAGAAAGGAGACAGGACAGACTGAGGGTAAATAAAGAATCAAGTAAGTTGACTATTCAGAGGAAAAGTAAAAAATAAAGAACCAGTGGTGAAACAGAGGAGAGGTGGTAAAAGTAGAGATTTATAAACATATATCAAATACCTGAAGAACAAATAATAATCAGGATACATAAATTTTTAATTTTTTTTATATTTTTTGTAATGTTTATTATTTTTCTCTAGAACCCAACTCAAATTTGAGATAGTGTAACTATCATTACAATATGTCTGACTGTTAAAAAACTATGGATTTGATGGGAACTGCTGATGCGACTAAAGAGACTGCTCACTAACAGAGTGCATAAAACAGTGCCATAGATTGGCGCGGTAGTACGTTATTCAGCCCATCAATCTCAGGCGACCGTTGGATCAGAAGATAATTTGGCCTTATCTTATTGGTTAAAATAATAGGGGCGTGGTTTTTGTAACAGTCATTATGAGTCAACTAGTACACTATCGAACAAATTGTAGGCTGGTAATACCACTAGAGCTCAGATTTGGCCGGATATTTTTTAAAAGTTTTTATTTTCATTGCCAATTTAATGAAAAAATCAAGAGACCGTAGGTCGCGTGATTTTGTCAAATAGATCGATAATCTGAGCTCGAATGGTATTTGGTAATTCTTTGAATATAGGAAATATTTAAATTTAATTAAACTTTATTTTACTAAATACAAAACAATAAACTTTATTTAATTAAATATATGAAGAAATAAAAACTCAAAGTCTAGTACCACAAACATTTTGTCATTGTAAAATTGAGCGATGACAACTAGTCTCTGCATACTAATGTCATCATCAGGCCTATAATACAAATATTCAAAATGAGTTAAATAAAAGGGGGATAATAACATAGTTGAGACTTACCAAATAATTTTAACATTATTTAGGAAAATTAATATTATTAGTTGAATTGAGAACTAGTTACATTAATAAATCTAGGTTTATTATTATAAACATTAGATTTATAAATTTATTGCGTGCTACTAAAAGGTACATGATTGTAGTAACGATTAAAAAAAAATTAATAAGGGAAGAAATAAACCGAGGTGGTTTGGATAGAACACAGTTGAGGTTTAAAATATTTTAGCCATCGTGACAGGAAGTTGGAAAAATTTGAAATTCGAACATAGTTCGGGATCCAAAATGGAGTGTGAAGGATCAAATTTAATGAAGGATCAAATTTAATGAAGGAAAGGTAGGAGTACTATTCACAAGCAGCCAAAAGGAAAAAGGTATCGCTGTTAAAATTAAATTGCTAAAGTGAGCATAGCGGTGCGGCTAAAAATACTGAAACGTGTAAATTACTATAAATGGTAGATGACACTTGACAATTAACATTGACAGATAAAGTTTATATAGTGACAAATCGTAAGTTAAATTTTTTTAATTTAGACAAAGAGGGTCTAAATAGCAGTCGCCCTGACTATAAGTCATCCGAAGTAGCCAATAATTCATGAATACAAATCTCAGTATAAATCAAGCAAGCTTTGTGAATAGGTGCTGCAGTTTAAACGCACGATTCTCATACACAGTCGACTTGTCTTACACTACTATTATTACATGCTGCGTAGGACGATTAGCATTTTGTAATTTCTAGAGCAACTCCATAAATCTTTGCGCTTGTTTTAAATACTCTGAGTGACATAGAGTTAGGTTGCTATATAAAGTTTCAAACAATATTGAATTGCAAAAATGTCGACAATCATTTTGCAGTAAAAAAATTATTTCTTCATATTATAGGTAATGTATCGTTCCAAATTCATTGTAGTTGTTTTTGTGCCACAATTTTATTACACAATGCTATTAGAACATTATTTGGAAAACTTTATCAAAGTGTTGCGTTACATCAAGCTTGTAACAACTTTATATAGAATATTGTAGAAATTGTTAAAGAAATATGGCAAATGGAGTACTTTCTAACAGTCTCGTTCTGATTTATCAAGTCGCCAGATTTGAATAAGTATAAGTATAAGAAAATTGGAAGATTATTTTAACACCTGGTGTAATTAAATAAAAAAATTGTGCGGTCTGGGGAACGCCGTCAGTAATGAAGTTCCTTACGTTATTTTTTACTTCATGAACTTTTAAAATTGAAAAAATCGAAAAATCAGAAAAAAATGAAAACCAAAAAATAAACAAAAAATTAGAAAAACTAGACAACAAAAGAAAGAATTAACAAAAAAACCTCGGAAAAAATTATAGAAAAATCGGAAAATATTTAAAAAAAAAATTAAAAATGAAATTGATAAAACGAAAAAATTAATAAACTTAAAAACCGGAAAAAACGCTCAAAAAATAATAAAAAGCAAACCTGTAAGGATTAAAAAAATCAAAAAATAAGAGAAACAATCGAAAAACAATAGAAAAAATCAAAAAGAGCCGAAACAACAATAAAAGAGTCGTCAAAATTCTGAAAATAAAACAAAATGAAAAAGAAGTCGAACAGAAAACGCAGGAAATCGAAAAATATCGCAAACAAAGAAATAACAACCAAAAAACAGGAAATAATAATAACCATGAAAGAAATTTCAAAAAAAATAAAAAATTCGTAAATAAATCGCAAAAAAATGCCAAACAGAATTGCAAAAAATCAGAGGAATAAGAAAAAATGAGAAAACAAAAGAAAGAAATAGAAAAAAATATAAAAAAGGAAAAATATGAGGAGGAATTAGAAGAATCGAAAAAAAAAAGAAAAAAAAATCAAAAATTGAGAAAAAAAGAAAAAATTAAAAAAACTCTCTATATATAAAATAATAAACAATATGAAAAAATCTAAATAAGAACAAATTCATATTGTAGATAAAGACGGAAAATAAGAGCAAGAGAACGAGAGGGAATATCGCCTGGAGGAGGCATAGCGCTTTTTCCTGCCAGTTTACTTTTCATAATGAAAACGTACTTAAAGAATTTGAAAAAATCAAAAAAATTACAGAAAAAAATCAAAACCCAACAGAAGAAATCAATAAACAACAGAAGAAAATTAGAGAAAAAACGAAAAAACCGAAAAATTGAAATAAACTAGAATGAGAAGAAATTAGACAACAAATGAAAAAATTAGAAAAAAAACCGGAACGATATATAAAAACTAGAAGAATTAGAAGATTCAAAAGAATCAGAAAAAAATAGAAAAAAATCTGACAAAATTAGAAAAAATCATAAGGAATCAGATGAAACAAAAAACAAAAACCAAAATTAAAGAAAAATCAGAACATATTAGAAAAAAAGTGAAAAATAAATTTGTAAAATACGGAAAAAACGAAAAAATCAAAACACTGATAAAAACCCTAAAAACGTAACAAAAAACTTTAAAAATCTCAAAAAACCCGAAAAAGAAGTCGAAAAAAATGGGAATGGTAAAAAAATTGCAAAAAAATAGCAAAAAATGCCAAAAAAATAGCGAAAAATTGTAAGAAAATAGAAAATGAGAAAAAATTAGTAAACAAAAGAAAAAACCAGAACAAAATAGGGAAAAATTGATAGAAAAAATTAGAAAATTGAGAAAAAAACTCTCTCCCTCTCGCTATTAAATTAATATAAATTATATAAAAAAAATTCTAAATCAGAAAAAATTCATATTGTAGACAGACATAGAGAAAGAGAGTAAAGGTCGCCTGGAGGAGGCATAACGCTTTTTCCTTACGTGACGCTTTCAGCCAGTTCTCCTACCGCAAGCCGCATTAAGGAACTTCGTTAAAAAAAAATAGTTATCCTGTTACTTTTCATAATGAAAACGTATAGTAGACATAGTACTTAACATCGGTTGCGTAGTAGAATAATATGGTGGTAAAACTACAATTTTCCAGTTCCTTTTCCATGCCATGTTTTCAATGAAAATATTTATTACTTTTCTAAGGGAGATTTCACGTACTAGGATGAATATTATTTATTATTTATATATTAGTTTCAAATAAATGGCTTTCAGAGATCCCAATAATTGGCTCTTTGATTATTTTTTTTTGTCTTTTAATTTAATTCCACTTTTTTAATGTATCAAAAAAAAACAAACAAAAATAACTTTCCATGAATCTCATCTCCCCTAAACTCGCTAATAGTAATTATCTTAAAGTATACTTGAGCGAGCTCAACCTCTAAGAACCTAATCTTCTAGTGACATTTAACATAATCTATTTCTGTTTGTGATGGAACAAAGCATTCTGACTTTGACAGATTGCCTCTTTACCTTTAAACGGTGCTTAACGGAGCTTTCAGTTAAACGTTTAATGAGATAATGTACTTACTTACTAAATTGCTTTCTGAATCAAAAAATAAGAATAATGTAACATATAACTTTACTGTTTTTTTTATATATTAATTGGGAATTATGTTCACCTTTGTAATAGTTTTTTTGTATATTGTTAAATAATCAGAATTACAATTTATAAAAGACATGTGTGTTGATTTAAGAGTGAAGTCATAATGAATCTAAATAGATGAAGTATTTAATAAATTTAATAATAAATAATTAATTACTTGTAAAGTGTGAGAATTTAATTTGTATGCATTCAAGCAGTATACCGGACAGCTGTTTCGTCCCTTAAGGACTCATCAGCGGTAATATGCCCAGATGCATGGAATTCAAATCTCACCTCGAAACACAATAGTGCTAATATTAAGTAAAATTGATGTAAATATTATGGTAGATAGCTAACGATATCATATGTGGTAGATGATGAGTCCTTAATGGACGAAACAGGTATCTGGTATACGGCCTAATGCATAGAAATCAAATTCTCACACTTTACAAGTACTTAACAGTTGTTTCGGGTTTCATACCTCTTGGAGATGGGCTCTCTTTAGGTTCCAGTAAGTACTGTCTAAAATAACAAGGCGCATCCTTCAAAAATTAGTGCTAATTATTTTTTTTGAAAATTGTGGAAGTATTATCAAAACACTGAAAAACGCAAATTTTGTATTTCTCATGAAATATTTCACGAATCTCTTCCCACCTTTTTGTAGTTTAAGTGTTCTCAAATAAATGGCATCTTGAGTAAGTTTATCTCCGAGGTAACCAAAATTTCGTAATTTGTATAGCAGAAAATAACAAAATCTAATAAAAAAGTACGACAAAGTGCAAAAACCACAATATAGACACCGATCAACAACTTTTCAAATAAATGTGTTAAAACATAAAATAATACAGGCTTAAACCAAAATTAATCTAATTTACTGGAACAATTCTTAAATTACATAAAGCAAATTGCAAGTACCGGCAATCGGGATGACTAAAAACACTTTTGACACAATTTTAACTACAACTTTACACAGAATCAAAATTATGTGCCGAAATGTGTACTTTTTCATTTAAAGAAAATTGAAGGTACGATTATCACCTGAAGGGGCCAAGGGGATCACGCATTTTGGATTGTGTCCGGAAGACCTCCGCGAGGACGTTCAAGGCCAGATTAGGGCGCATCAGGTGTCCGTGGGTGTTCGCCGATCCCATATTTGAATTCAGCGACTCAAAAAACCCCCCGTAACGATTTTCGGTTAGTATTTTTCAATTGAGTCTGGGAAACCCTCGGGGATGACGTTCATTGCCAGTTTAGGGCACACCAGGTGTTTAGGGGGTCGTTTTCCATATGAAATTCGTATTCAGCGCCATACAAAACGCACCCATAACGATTTTCGGTTCGTTTTTGTCGATATTTCCAGGAAAATTCTCGAATATGACGTTCAGGGCCAGGTTAGGGCGCACAAGGTGTCCGTGGGGTGTTCGCCGTTGGCATATTTGAATTCAACGACCCAAAAAACCCCCGGGCGCCAAGTTTTTCTCCTTCCTCGCATGAATGAAGACTTGATGTTTTGATCAGGTGTTGCTAAAGCTAGTGTTGACCTTGAATTATCCAAAATTTACCAGAATGGATGGCGTTTTTACATGTATTTTCTCATAAGGACTGAGGACGAAGACTCATACTCCTTTATTAATATATTCTTTTTCGTCCTTTTAAATATCCTCCTCGACCAGATCATCTTCATCAAAGCCGTCCTCCTTCTCTAGATATTTTGCTGTGGTAAATAATTTCATAGAATAACTATTTAAATTTACTGCCCCTTTTTTCATCCACTAACCAAAACAACGCTTTTTATCAGGAGTTGAACGAATGTTTATCTAATTTTTATTGGTCCAAATATGGAGATATCCAATGACTGGGTTATTTTCATAGCTTATGAAGGTAAACTTATGCTACACTAAATAACATCATTTGTTCAAACCACACACTACAACCTTTTCGACTATTTTGGGTCCAATTCTCATACAAATATTCACTCTTATATACCCCATAAATGGGTAATAGGTAGCTGAAAGCTGTTGCTGGACAGATGTAGCTGTCTTCGATTAGTCCTTAAAATCCTATATTTTAACAGGTTGACTGCCAACTACCAGAACTAGAAGTCAAACTCTACAGTCTCGTAGTTGGCAGTCAAAGTGTTAAAGGATTAAATCAAGTTAGAATTAACGGAAAAACTCAGACCTAGATTAATTTTGTAGCATTTTTTTAATAATGTTGCTTAATGCTTTTTGATGTTTTTTTTAAAGATGCTTTTAAATTTTTTAATTTATCACAAACCATAGGTTATTCATAATGGTTCTAAGAAATTGTTGATTACAGCCGGTATTTTTATAAAGTATTAATAATAGAGACTTCTATTGAAAGCAGCGGCAACGTTCATTACCGAGTTTAACGCTAAATCAGCAGGTAAAATGCACGCGATATTTCTTAAACAATACTGTTTCAATTTCATTATTTCACGAAGTAAACTGTGTCGAGAATTTCTCTAATAACGGTGTAATTATTAAAGAATTTCAGTCTATCTTTTAGTTGCCGTAAAAGCCGTTTTGGCGGTCAGGAACGTGATAACGTGAGCAAGTTTTTTTAAAAAAAAATTGATAATAAATTAAACGCTGTATTATTAAACTCAATTCAGAATATATCACGGGTAATATAATTTATTTAGAACAATAATAAAATTAAAATTCTTAACATACGAGATTTTTGTGTCTCAGTTTTAAGTTAACGACAATATGATTTAACAGAGGCATTTAACCAATTTCTTATATTAACAATTTATAATTTGGACGAATAAAATTAGTTTGTGGTAATATAAGTATAAAAATGGTAAGAAATGGGGCTTTTCGTTGTATATAATAACTATCAATATTGGGTCAAAAAGTTTCTTATTAGGCCGAGCAAACCTACACGCGTGTGGATTATAATAAAATTATATATACTAACATAATTAATGTATACAACCTGAGAAAATGGTTTCTTCTTGTGAAACTTTGGAAACATGTGGGGATTTGAGTTTAAATTTGGAAATTTATCTAACATACAGCTTGTTGATCAAATCTAAGGGATAATTATTGTTGTTTATTAATATTAAAGTATAAGGTGAAAGCAGAGTAAAAAAGAGGAATGTTAAATAATATAAACAAGAAACTATTGAACTAAGCTAAATTACGAGACAGTGGGTGGTTAGAATAAAAGTTAATATGAGTAACGTTTGTTCAGTGACGTCATGAAATGACCTAATAATGTCTGAAATAAATTCAGTCAGTTTGCAAAGGTTATGTTTTTTCTTAAGCTAAGTTTTCATAACAATGAATTCTTGTGTCAACAGAAAAAAGAAACGCTTTTTTTTATCCATTACGGACCTAAACATAAACTTATTTATATATTCTAATTTATAGGGAAAATAATGTAATAAACACTAAATACGTCGAGCATCATAAAAACAAATTTTAAATTTTTTTAGCGAAAATCGTTGGCACTACTGAAAAATATACAGAAAATTAATTATTTTTGATAAACATTACCAAATTTTCCTTGGTGGAATATTTGGGATACACCGTTATAAAATATTCCACCACAAAAAATTTACGAAAAAAATTATTTCATTTTGATATTAAATAGTAAATTTAATATGTTGAATTTAAACGAAAAACCATTAGCTTAATATGTAGGATAATCCGTTAATCTAATAATTCCACCAGTGAAAAGTCAACAGAAAAATTATTTTTGATAATCACTACCAAATTTATCTTAGCCGAATATTTGGGATAAACATTTATAAAATAATCCACCACGAAAAACATTATTTCATTTTGATATTAACTAGTAAATTTAAAATGATGAATTTAAAGGAAAAACCGTTAGATTAATTAATCCACAATGAACAAATTGAAATATTTTTTATATTAACGACCATATTTACATTGGTGAAATATGTAGAATAAACCGTTAATCTAATAATTCCACCACTGAAAAATCAACAATTATTTTCTTCTAATGTTTACGACTTTAATGGCACTTATTTTTCTACTTATCTCACAAACTGCACTCCATGGCAAAAGAGTCTTTCCGGCACCTTTTTTTTGTTGGAAATAATTAAGATGTATAAAATTCCTGGTGTATCCACTAATTCGATTTTGTTTCGAACTCTTTGGGAGTACCACATGTTGCGTCCAATAGAACTTATCAGAATTCTGTAAGATGGCGCTGTTTAGAATTGTTGGAGACCTTGTTGAATTTGTCATATTTTGTGTGGGCAGTATAAAGCTACAGATTCGAGCATTCGTCTGTATTCAGTACCAGATTATAAATACACCCTGTGTGATCTGTGTTAACAGTTTACTATGAGCGATGTATGCGCCATCTGAAATTTCTAATCTGATATCGCGATATTTTTTTAAAAAGTATAAATGTTAAATATGTCAAAATTGAAAGTGACATAAAGTTTGATTTGATTGTGAAGTTATTTAAGACATTCACTTTAGATGCAAATTGTCTGTCTCATCTGTTGGTCAGGGGTCACTGAACAAACTTTAAATATGCTTTTGACAAAATTTTTAAATATTTTTTTTGTTTCAGGTAAAAAGAACTGACAAACGTTTAGACGAAACTGAAAGGTATTTATTTACTTAAGGGTAAGCATTTTTGTCAAATTCATTGATAGCAAGGGAACGTTGTAGAGCTTTTTTTTGCCACTCCTGTTATAGTTTTGAAATTATAAAATGGACGGGAAAAAACCTATGAATTATATAGAAAGAAATGTTAAATAAAAGTTGTAGAATGTTATTATCTAAAAAAATGATTTTTACTATTTTTCTCGTACGATGCACAGTTAAAGAGATATTTCACAAAACGTGTTTCTCAAGATATAATAAAAAAATGACACCAAAAAGAATATTCAAACTGATTAAATATTATCGAAATATATATCACACCTTGTATTAGCAGCAGACTAACTAACAATTGGTTTATAATATTTTATAAATTTAGTTCCAATTTTTTTAGTCCATGTACAATAGAAACCTTTGAATGTCGAAGAAGTAATTAAACTTTCATAATTTATTTTATTTATATTTTAATTTTTCATAAAGCGATAATACGAAAAAAATCCGACTTACCAAATAATCAATTATTATTTAGTTCTTTCAAATTCCCATTAATTAATTATAGAGATTATAAATCTATTTGATGCATAAATTTTTTATACGTCCAACACAATTTTCATAGCATTCTCACGAATATTGAAAAAAATTAAAACATGTTCAATATACAAGATAGCAAGATGCCTTGGGCCTTTAAAAGCCATCGCATGACGGCGTGCAGTAAACGAAAAAATTGAAGACAATCAGGAGCCACACAGAGGAGTTCAAAAGGTTTCGTGTCTTCCATTAATTGGGCCCTGGGCTGGGTCTTTGGGACGGCCGAACCTACTAACCTAAATCGTCATCAGAGCAAAATATCGTACGCGAATTCGGTTTTAACCAAGAAAGTCTGCGTGCCAGTATAATTTAATGATTGAAAACAATTAAAGATTATATTCATTATTTTAGGATAAATAAGTAGCTTAGAATTATTAAATTAAAATGGAAAATAAATTTCTATAAAAAATAATAGTTTATATAAAAATGCAATTATTATATTTTTGTACGCTGCGGTTCATAAAAAAGTGCGGCAATTCTTGTGATCGAAAGATTAATCATAATTGGGTCATTTGTCAGTTTACAACAATCTTTAACAATAAATTTTTAATTAATAATAACGGCCAAAATTATTTGTCACATATTTTATTTCTAGTAAATCTAAGTAAATCAATAATTTTTGTATAAAAAATAGTAATTAATAATACCAGCTATATCATTATTTTTTTTTTGACACTTTCCAACAATTCTTCGAGACATCGCAGCATTAATTGTATCAATCAGATCGTTATTCTGAAACGAGATTTTTTCCAATATTTTTTCCATATTTTCTATCGGGTTTAAATTATTAGTATTAGTTTTCTGCCGCTCCCTTTTTAATCTTAAAATTTATATTTTTATTTACGTCGTATTTTTGTGTTAATCTTCTGATTTATATATGAACTTATTATGGAAAAAAATCTTAAGGAATTAACCAGAAAATGAGTAACTCATTTAACATTTAATGCCCTTATAAGGATGTCTAAAAACATTGGAAAAAATTGGAAAAATCGGAAAAAAACCCAAATAAATCGAAAGAAATTTACAAAAAAACGAAAAAATCGAAAAAATGGAAAACATTGAAAGCATCGTAAAGATCCAAAAATTCGAAAAAATCGAATAAATCGAAAAAATTGAAAAAAATTAAAAAATTGAAAAAATCAGAAGAAAAAAATGAAAGAAGTTTGAATGAACCTGTAAGAATTTGAAAAAATCCAAAAACCAGAAAAAAGTTAAAAACAACAAAAAAATTAATAAACAACAGAAAAAATGAAAAAACAGCATCAAAAAATTATAAAAATAAAACACGAAAAAACAGAAAAATCGAAAAAACCCGAACAATGATATACCTAAAATGAGAAATAACTAGACACCAAGAGAAAGAATTAGAGAAAAAACCGAACAATGAGAAAAAAAACGAGAAAAATTTAGAAGAAACGAAAAAATCGGAAAAAATTAAAAAAAAAATCATAAAAATAAGAATAAACAAAAATCATTGAAAAAAATTATTGAAAAATCAGAAAATAAAGGGAAAAACAAAATCAACAGAAAAAAATTAAAAAACAACAGCAAAAATGAATAAACACAAAAAAATGGAAAATCCGAAGAATCGAAAAAATTGGAGGAATAAGAAAAAATGGAAAAGAACTAGACACCAAAAGAAAGAATTAGAGAAAAAAAACGAACAATGAGAAAAAAACGAGAAAAATTTAGAAGAATCGAAAAAATCGGAAAAAATAAAAAAAAACAGAAAAAATAATAAAAAATAAAAATAAACAAAAAACATTGGAAAAAATTATAGAAAAATCAGAAAATGGGAAAAAAAGGAAAAATAAAATTTTAAAATAAAAAACGAAAAAATCCAAAAAACTGGTAAAAACCGAATAAAAGAACGCCAAATATCGCAAAAAAAAGAAAATGAAAACCTGTAAGAATTAAAAAAAATCAAAAACCAGCAGAAAAACTCAAAAAACAACCGAAAAAATCGAAAAACAACAGAAGAAATCAAAAAACAACCGAAAAAAATTAATAAACAACAAAAAAAAACGGAAAATCCGAAGAATCGAAAACATGAGAAAAAATTAGACAAAAGAGAGAATCAGAAAAAACCGAGCAATGAGAAAAACGAGAAAAAATAGATAGTAAAAAACCCGAAAAAAAACAAAAAAAGCAAGAAATCGAAAAATATAGCAAAAAAAGAAATAACAAATAAAAAAATGGAAATAATAGTTACCATAAAAAAAATTGAAAAAAATGAAGAATTGAAATAAATGCCAAAAAATCGCAAAAAATCAGAAGGATAAGAAAAAATTAGAAAACAAAAGACGAAAGAAAAAACCCGAATAATGAAAAAAACCAGAAGAAATAGAAGAATCGAAAGAATCAGAAAAAATCATAAAAAATAAATAAGAAAAACAAAATACATTGGAAAATATAACGAAAAACCAGAAAATATTGGAAAAAAAATTAAAAATAAATTTGTCAAATACCGAAAAAACGAAAGAATCAAAAAGTTGGTAAAAAACCCAAAAATATGGCAAAAAATTGAAAAGCATCCCAAAAAATCGCAAAAAAAACAAATAGCCATAAAAAATTTTAAAAAACAAAAAAATCGAAATAATTGAAATAAATAGCAAAAAATTGCAAATAAATCGCAAAGAAATCGCAAAGAAATCGCAAAGAAATCGCAAAAAAATCGCAAAAAAATCTCAAATGATTTTTTCGCCAAGACCTACAAATTTCAACCATTATAGAAGAAATAACCAAGATTTGATAACAATTTTAAATAAGATATACCATATAAACCTATCTGCTAATGGCCATAGTTACCATTGGCTAAGCTGGCTTAAAATTCAAAGCTTCGCTTTAGATCTCTCATTATGCACCGCAGAAGTTTAAGCTAGGCTTCGTTAAGCCTTTAATAAACATGGCAACGTCGTAAATATAAGCTAATCTTCTTTTTTTCTTACAGTTTTTGAACTACACAATTTTGCACTGTTTGTTTTATTTAGCTTTCCATAAAATAAAGAAGCTTTTGTATTCTATTATTATGCAAATCTGACCGCTGGACATGTTAATGAGTATATGTCAATGCAGAGAATGCAAAAATTCATATTCCGTTCCTGTCAACTCCTGTCATGAAAACCGAAAGCCAATCATCTGTAATGAAAGATATAGCGCGAGACCGAACCTATACGCCATCTTCCTTACTATTTTCTAGCAAAAAAATTTTACAACGATTTACATCCATGAATATAAGTCAATGTAATAAATTACGATGACTGAAATTAAATTATATTAAAGTCAGACATGCGTCAATTGGGTCTTGGTATAGCATAAATGTTTCGTTTATAGTACGGCGTTTTGGTAATACGGAGACGTGACGTCAAACGCACCATAATCCGCACAAAGCAACAACGTTATTTTTTACCGATTTATTAGTTTTGTCTATATTTTAGGTAGAAAGATATTATATTATCACTACCATTATGACACTAAAGTTAATTTTGTAAAGTTTAATATGAAAATTTACCGTTATGCATTATTAAACTGGCACGTAGTATTTATGTATAAATCTCATTTGACCGTGGGTAAACGACCGTCTAAGTTTTGATAGGTTGTTCGCGGTGGTGAGAGATTCTAAAGCCACGTTTATTAGGTTTACACGTCAAATGTCAAAAAGTTCAAACTCATTACAACAAATTGATGAGTTACTATATATCTGTTGAAGTTCAGGGAAAACTTTAGAAGTTTGTAATAAAAAATATTAATTTTTAAAACATGATAATATTCAGAAAAAAACGATATTTACTGGAATTTTTATGTAACTAATTAAAAATATTTTGTATTATACCTAGACCAATTTACCGGAAACAGCGTTTTATCTCTGATGGTACACCTGTGTGTTTTCAAAATTAATTAATCTTAGACGTGAATCTATTGAAAATCAAACATAACGACATAGAGAATAATAAACCGAGGAAATACAAAGACACATCAGATTTTACTAGGAGTCCACCTATTCAACTGTCCGTCCCAGGAAATAACAATGTAACTACTTAATACTTGTCAAATGTATTCCGAAGTTTCCTGATAAATTTTTTTTAGAAGTATATTCATAAGAACGTATGTCTTTTGTTTTAGTCTTCAGATATAAACTTTTCGCAAATAAGATTAAACATTTTTTTTAACAGGCGCAAATATATAAATTTCTATTGATTAGGACAGTACTTTCAGCACTTTTTAAAAAATTGCATTCTATTAAATTATAAATAAATACTTAGGATTACAATTCTTTAGTTTATACCACAATTAATTAATAAAGGTCAGTCATTCTCTTAAAATTAGAAAACGCTGTGTCACTTATAAGAAGATGCCATTTTTGATAAATATTTGTTTTTCCGATGTAAATCACATCCTCTCCGTAACAGAGAATACCCTGAATCTCAATCTACTTATGTTGGACCCACAATTTTAAGGCTCATTATTGTCTGCATTTTAGTGAGAAAGATAAAATTAATTACTGTGTTCTAATACATTTAGCTTGCTTCAAGTGTAATTGGACTTGGTCAATGATCATTGTATTGTACTCAATTATATCTTCCATCAGAAAAAAACTCAACTTCCTAAAACCCTGGCTTCATAATTAAAAATCATCACCTTCAAAATGAAAAAATTTATTTTTTTACAACAAAGTAAGCTTTGTGGCGGATTTTGATTAGCTGTCCTATGAAGTACTCAGTTATATCTTCCATCAGAAAAAAACTCAACTTCCTAAAACCCTGGCTTCATAATTAAAAATCATCACCTTCAAAATGAAAAAAATTATTTTTTTACAACAAAGTAAGCTTTGTGGCGGATTTTGATTGGATGTCGTATGAAGTACTCAATTATATCTTTCTTCAGAAAAAAACTCAACTTCCTAAAACCCTGGCTTCATAATTAAAAACCATCACCTTCAAAATGAAAAAATTTATTTTTTTACAACAAAGTAAGCTTTGTGGCGGATTTTGATTAGCTGTCCTATGAAGTACTCAGTTATATCTTCCATCAGAAAAAAACTCAACTTTCTAAAACCCTGGCTTCATAATTAAAAATCATCACCTTCAAAATGAAAAAAATAATTTTTTTACAACAAAGTAAGCTTTGTGGCGAATTTTGATTAGCTGTCCTATGAAGTACTCAGTTATATCTTCCATCAGAAAAAAACTCAACTTCCTAAAACCCTGGCTTCATAATTAAAAATCATCACCTTCAAAATGAAAAAATTGATTTTTTTACAACAAAGTAAGCTTTGTGGCGGATTTTGATTAGCTGTCCTATGAAGTACTCAGTTATATCTTCCATCAGAAAAAAACTCAACTTCCTAAAACCCTGGCTTCATAATTAAAAATCATCACCTTCAAAATGAAAAAATTTATTTTTTTACAACAAAGTAAGCTTTGTGGCGGATTTTGATTGGATGTCGTATGAAGTACTCAATTATATCTTTCTTCAGAAAAAAACTCAACTTCCTAAAACCCTGGCTTCATAATTAAAAATCATCACCTTCAAAATGAAAAAATTTATTTTTTTACAACAAAGTGAGCTTTGTGGCGGATTTTGATTAGATGTCCTATGAAGTACTCCATTATATCTTCCTTCAGAAAAAACTAAACTTCCTAAAACCCTGGCTTCATAATTAAAAATCATCACCTTCAAAATGAAAAAATTTATTTTTTTACAACAAAGTAAGCTTTGTGACGGATTTTGATTAGCTGTCCTATGAAGTACTCAATTATATCTTTCTTCAAAAAAAAACTCAACTTCCTAAAACCCTGGCTTCATAATTATCATCACCTTCAAAATGAAAAAATTAATTTTTTTACAACAAAGTGAGCTTTGTGGCGGATTTTGATTAGATGTCCCATGAAGTACTCCATTATATCTTCCTTCAGAAAAAACTAAACTTCCTAAAACCCTGGCTTCATAATTAAAAATCATCACCTTCAAAATGAAAAAATTTATTTTTTTACAACAAAGTAAGCTTTGTGGCGGATTTTGATTAGCTGTCCTATGAAGTACTCAGTTATATCTTCCATCAGAAAAAAACTCAACTTCCTAAAACCCTGGCTTCATAATTAAAAATCATCACCTTCAAAATGAAAAAAAATATTTTTTTACAACAAAGTAAGCTTTGTGGCGGATTTTGATTAGCTGTCCTATGACGTACTCAGTTATATCTTCCATCAGAAAAAAACTCAACTTCCTAAAACCCTGGCTTCATAATTAAAAATCATCACCTTCAAAATGAAAAAATTTATTTTTTTACAACAAAGTAAGCTTTGTGGCGGATTTTGATTAGCTGTCCTATGAAGTACACAATTATATCTTTCTTCAGAAAAAAACTCAACTTCCTAAAACCCTGGCTTCATAATTAAAAATCATCACCTTCAAAATGAAAAAATTTATTTTTTTACAACAAAGTAAGCTTTGTGACGGATTTTAATTAGCTGTCCTATGAAGTACTCAATTATATCTTTCTTCAAAAAAAAACTCAACTTCCTAAAACCCTGGCTTCATAATTATCATCACCTTCAAAATGAAAAAATTAATTTTTTACAGCAAAGTGAGCTTTGTGGCGGATTTTGATTAGCTGTCCTATTACGTACTCAGTTATATCTTCCATCAGAAAAAAACTCAACTTCCTAAAACCCTGGCTTCATAATTAAAAATCATCACCTTCAAAATGAAAAAAATTATTTTTTTACAACAAAGTAAGCTTTGTGGCGGATTTTGATTAGCTGTCCTATGACGTACTCAGTTATATCTTCCATCAGAAAAAAACTCAACTTCCTAAAACCCTGGCTTCATAATTAAAAATCATCACCTTCAAAATGAAAAAAATTATTTTTTTACAACAAAGTAAGCTTTGTGGCGGATTTTGATTAGCTGTCCTATGACGTACTCAGTTATATCTTCCATCAGAAAAAAACTTAACTTCCTAAAACCCTGGCTTCATAATTAAAAATCATCACCTTCAAAATGAAAAAAATTATTTTTTTACAACAAAGTAAGCTTTGTGACGGATTTTGATTAGCTGTCCTATGAAGTACTCAATTATATCTTTCTTCAAAAAAAAACTCAACTTCCTAAAACCCTGGCTTCATAATTATCATCACCTTCAAAATGAAAAAATTAATTTTTTACAACAAAGTGAGCTTTGTGGCGGATTTTGATTAGATGTCCTATATGAAGTACTCCATTATATCTTCCTTCAGAAAAAACTAAACTTCCTAAAACCCTGGCTTCATAATCAAAATGAAAAAATTAATTTTTTTACAACAAAGTAAGCTTTGTGGCGGATTTTGATTAGCTGTCCTATGAAGTACTCAATTATATCTTTCTTCAGAAAAAATCTCAACTTCCTAAAATTCTGGCTTCATAATTAAAAATCATCACCTTCAAAATGAAAAAAATTATTTTTTTACAACAAAGTAAGCTTTGTGGCGGATTTTGATTAGCTGTCCTATGAAGTACTCAATTATATCTTTCTTCAAAAAAAAACTCAACTTCCTAAAACCCTGGCTTCATAATTATCATCACCTTCAAAATGAAAAAATTAATTTTTTTACAACAAAGTGAGCTTTGTGGCGGATTTTGATTAGATGTCCTATATGAAGTACTCCATTATATCTTCCTTCAGAAAAAACTAAACTTCCTAAAACCCTGGCTTCATAATTAAAAATCATCACCTTCAAAATGAAAAAATGAATTAATTTTCTATTTTATATTTGTATATTTTTCAAAGGTATAATTATTTGAACTGCAGGTCAACTTAAATTTATACATTTCTAGATTTAGTACTTTTGTTGTTAATTTCGTTAATTGAAATAGTTGTTTTAATAATTTTAAGGGTAATATCAAAACATATGAGCCAGGGAAAAAATTTAGTTTAGGAAGAATTCGCAAATCTAAAAAAAAAATATTGTGCAGGACGCAGAAACCAAACTTTTCAGACCATTTTGAACATACCAGTGTGAGAGTAATTAGCAATATTAACATTGCATAGAATGTAATAAGTTGACATCATCGCATCGTTGCCAGATGGTTTTGCTTTTCAATAAATTTAAGATATTTTCTTGAAACACAAAGGAGGGTATGCTTTTCTGTCATAAGATTTTGCACACTTTTATTTTCCAAACAATTCATGAACATCTTCAAAGATATTTTATTATATGTATAAGATAACTTATTCTAAATTAAAAACAATAAACTACTACATTACTCATTTTTAAACATTTAGAAGATTTTTTTTTCAGGAATCGCCCCAATTTTCCTATCAAAGTATACCCTCTTTTAGTTATATTTAAATGTTTAATTTAAAAGAAATAAAAAAAATGTTCTAAATAAAAAAATCGTAGGCACTATGCTTTTATCATCTACACTATCTTCTTGATCAACTGGTGTTTCACCTTCTTCTAACGTCGTAGGATCAGGATCAAAAAGATACCGCCCGGAAGTTGGCACCCCAATTGCCGGAACCCTTTGATTTTTTCGGAGTTCTGGACTCGTCTCGAAGGGTTCTAGAGTTCTCGAGGGGGTGCAGATAAAGTTCTGCAATTTTTTTGCGGAATTTTTAAAAAACAAATTTTGGGGTGCTAACTTCATGACGCACCCCTTTTATGAGAAAGAAGAGTTCTGAGTGAATGGATATCTCAGAAATAAAGAGTTCTAGAGTTCTCGGTAGGTTTTGGAAAGAGTTCTGGGAATTTTCAGAAATTACAAAAAAAAAATAAATTTTGGAGTGCTAACTTCATGCCACATCCTTTTTTATTTTTTGGGTAGTTTTGTTCACGTAGGGCTGGTTTTAAATGTAATAAGTTTTTAAAATCAGCTTATCGGGACGAATCCAGAAATGTAAAAAAATATAGGGTCTTAGATTAAAAAAACATTACTTTGGTATGTTGTGACTTTATGAAACACCCTGTATATTATGAAATAATTGTGACTTTATGAAACACTCTGTATATTATGAAATAATTTTAAAATATGGAGCTGGACTCTATCTATAATTTTTATTTAAAACTTTTATCCCTAAAAACAACGGAGATATCAAACTCCGGAGTATAAGTCGATCACCCTGTATATTGTTCGCAAAAGAGATAAAGTACAAATTTCAACAACTTACCATATACATAATTAATTAAAAGTTGAATTTAACATAATAGCAAAATACTACACCATAGAAAAAAGAGGAAGGGAATTTGGGACAAGTATTGGACATGAAAAAATATTTACTTAAATCTAGGAAATAAAAAATGAGGAACGTTTATTAAAAAACTGAGTATAATTTCACACAAAATTGCGATTTAAAAAATTTTGAAGAAAAACCAAGGGTGCGGGAGCCGGTTTGCGAATAATGTGTATTTCTAAGCCTGAAGATGGTTATTTAGCCGAAAGTCTTCGCCGTTTTATATTTTCATTCCAATGGTACATGATTTTGTGTTTTATTTTAAGGGTTTGAACATTGGACCACATTTGAGACATCAATATCCTTTTGGATTTATTTATTTGATATGCATCCTGTGACAGCTATTTCCATTTTTCCACAAAATCTTTCCAATTTTGCAATGAATTTAACTAGAATTCAGTTGTCTGTCTGTTAGTTTGTCACGAATGGATGAAATGGTGGTTGTACTGTCTTTTACTGTAAAATTAGACATAAATTCTTAATGTTTATTTTATTCTGTTAATTAAATTTGACTAACATATTTAGGTTGCTTGTTCTCCTAAAATAAAAGATTTTTTGCGGGGGCAAGATTTATTTTGTTTTTGTTTCCCTAGTTTCGAGGTTACCCATTCTGCGTGGTCACTTGAATACTTTGCAGAATCTGATTTTTTTTCATTTGTGCAAGAGACTTTTTAGGTAAAAAGCATTTATTCGTCAGAACTAAGTAATTAAGTAAAATATGAAAGAATGACGAGGAAAACAAAATATACTGTTCATATGCACTAATTTAGTTTTATTATTCATCAGTGTGTCCAATTCTGAACGTAAAAGATAGAAGCTTGAGATTAGTCTTACAATACCTTTATTATTATTATTTTGAGAAAAAATGCTTAACTCACATTTACAATTTATTTGCAAGCAAAACGAAAACTTAGAATTAACTTCCATTATATTTACAGCAATTAAAAAATAAATGAACTTTTTATAGGCGCAATTTTCGTTTAGTTGCAGATTAAATTTTATATTTTATTTCTTATAATTAAATAATAATGTTGATGATCATTAATGAAAAAATCGGCCTTCTTGATCTTTGTGAGAATTTAATACATTAAAAAATTAACGAGTTTTGTTGTTTTTAATTAAAAGACGAGGTTTTATTAGCCCTTAAGGATATTAATTGACAAAGAAGGAAAATTGACTTTTAAAGTGATTTATTTATATTACCTTTTAAAAACCTTTTTTTTTAATCAAATAAGTGTTTTTTAGTTACAATAGCTTTTGGTACTTACTAAATTGAATCAAAATATAGAATCGTTTATTTTAAATCAAATTTTATAATTTTATTAATCAATATATATAGAAACAACACTCGCTGTTTGTCAAGGAAGAGGAAGTCAATATAGTAGTTGCAATAAAATTGCAATCCCACTTGATCAACTTATAAAAGTAGATATTGCCATTTTGTTATAAATATCCAATGTATAACGTTTATATTGTTGGTTAATATGTTAACAGCTACACTGGTTTCTCAATTGGACAAAAAAAATTACATGAAATGGGGGGCGAGCTGCGGAAGGAAAAATGGACGTTGAAAAGCAATCCTAAATGGAAGCCAAGCACAAAAGACCACCAGGTCATAGCGAATCGAAACTGCAGAAAAAATCATACCCGAAGTATTATTGATAGGAGAGAAACTTGCCACGTGGTTATTCACCATAGTCTAACCGGAAAATGGCGAAATTGACAGGAATGGCAAGTGACAAGAGAAAGTACCACCCTACACGCCGAGGGGTAACACAATTTTTTTGAAAATTTTTAAGTAAAAATAATGGCAATGATGGTTCCAAAATATTAGAGTAAAAAGTTAACATTAAAAATTATTATAGAAAGTTAAATAATATTGAAAAAGGTCAATTAAATGTAAACGCTTGATGGAAATTAAGGCAAGGTAAGAAAGAAGGAAAAAGGGAAGAAAACGAGGTTGACAAATGGGAAGAAAAAGATAGATTAAGAATCAAATGCGAAAACATAAGGGCACCCACTGTAAATTAAGAGGGAAAGGGGGATACGAGATATCAAAGGGGAGGAACAATAGTGAATAGTTAGAGAACATAGTTGCAAATATGAGTAGGTACGTCAAAAAAGAAATCAAAATCAAATAAAGTCTCTGAAACCGATCTGATAAGAAAATGTGGTTCTCTTTAGGACGTAATTGTTCGTTCAAACAAATGATATTAGGATTTTTAAAATATAGTAATCAAATGTTCATATATATCATAAATATGATTTATGAATGTGAAATGTGCAAGTTAACCACACTTATTTTTATCAATATCGAGAATGGGCTCGTCCAATATTTTTTTTTTTAGAAATCGAAAGTAGAACACTTTTTATGGCTATTTTTTTGATTTTTGTTCGTACGTTTATTACCTTAAATAAATTACCAAAGTTCGACCACGCGAAAACAGGACAGAGCTTCGCGTGACGTCACTTTGCATATACTTGTCGGGCGACCGTGGAGATTTCATAAGCGTAAGACGCTTGTTGTTGTTTTTCTGTACAAAACCGCGTTAAATTATGTATCTTTTGTCTTCTTACTGGGTTAAAATGAGTGAGAAAAAACTTCTAATAAATATTTTGTGGTTCCTTAGTGCCATAAAACTTCCGGAAATTCCCCAAAAAAAAAACTATTTAGTACTGTGTCTTTTGATCCTGTAACTATAAAAGTTTAGCAGAAAGCTATTTATGCGTCGGGATGTTTTTCTGGCAAATTCCACGTTCATTGTTCATTTTAACTTAAGTTTAAATATGTGAAAACAAACTACAGAAACATGTATTTATGACCAAAGAATATATAGAAAATTATATGTACATATAAGTAATGAATAAATAAAACGAGTTACGATTAACAGATTGGAAACACTGTCATGGTTTTTATAAATAAAAAGAATTAGTAACTTGTTACTTCCTGAAACTCCAGAAATGTCTGTATAGAATGAGGAGGTCGATGGGATAAAAATCGAACGAAAGTCTAAAGAAATAGATGTTCAAGTGTTATTAAAGACCGAAGTTCGCAGCAATGGGATCCAGAATATAAATGAAGATTTTTAATTGTCAATATTGAAAAACAGAGTAAATGCCTTTTTGTCATAATGGCCCCCTACATCAACATTTATTTTGTATATTTTTGTATCATATAAATGTTCAGAAAAAAAAATGTCTTGAATAAACGAAGACATTTTCTTTCATTATATTATTTGCGGCATCATAAGTATACATAAATGTTCAGAGAAAAAAAGTGTCTTGAAAAAAAACGAAGAAATGTATTTGTTTTAAATCTCTGTACTACCAACGTTAAGCGAGATACGCTCAAACATGACTAATATTGCATGGTGATCTGGGGTGCCGTTGGTCGTAGGAAGATTTTAAAAAAGCCATTTCTTTGTTTTTTCAAGATCTTTCTTTTCTTTAACCATTTATATACAGTATGTCCCCCTAAGTTATTCTTCATAAAAAGTTCTGCATTATCTAAAACCTAGAATTCAGTCATCAAATATCAAATTTTTTCAGTGACGAGGAAGTTTTACTCAAGAATAAAGTACCTTTAAATTTGACAATATCGAAAAATTTTACTAAAAAAAGTTGATCAGAATTAAAAACTACGTTTAAATATGCAATTGTATCCATTTAAATTTATAAAATTATTTTTAAAACGGATGTCTACAATAATGCAAATTTTAACTGTAGTTACATGTAATCTCAAACCGCGTTAGAATTTATAAGACACGTAAAAATGGTAATTTTAACTGATGAAGAGAAAATAGAAATTGTTTTGATTGTGAGAGATTATTATAAAACGCATAGAGAAGCAGAAAATATTTTCAATAATAGACATCAGAATAAAAATTAATTCTAATCAACTTTTTTAGTAAAATTTTTCGATATTGTCAAATTTAAAGGTACTTCACTTCACAAAAAATTTAATATTTGATGACTGTATTCTAGGTTTTAGATAATGTAGAACTTTTTATGAAGAATAAGAAGGCTTTTTAGTGAAATGTTGTGTTTAAT
The DNA here is from genome assembly GCA_963243735.1 of Neocrepidodera transversa. Lineage (NCBI taxonomy): Eukaryota > Metazoa > Arthropoda > Insecta > Coleoptera > Chrysomelidae > Neocrepidodera > Neocrepidodera transversa. Next base: position 17,025,650 of record OY725337.1, on the reverse strand, counting down.
ATTGAATATCTAACGATTGGATACACTTATCGAGCTGAAATTTTAACAGCTTATCTAGTTGGTCGAATACTGCCAACTAGCAAAAAATAAAATATATATAGGTAACAAGCTTATTGAAAAGTTGATCATAATTGAAAACTACATTCAGATATGCAGTCATTTTAGTTTGCATTAAAAAATAAGAATTAAATTTTCTCTACAATAACATAAAAATATTTTAGTTTTATTGTAGAGTGAGATTTGATGATCACATGTTACTAAGATAGATTTTGCTAAATTTTTAATACCCAGTTTTCAATTCTAAAGAATAGTTTTTGACATTATCAAAAATTAAGGTACTTATTTACATTTTTCGACACACCTTGTATAAGACTAAAAAAATTTGATATCTGATGATTTTCTTTAAATCATATAGAACTTTTTATGAAGAATAACTTTTTTCCATAAAATTGATAATAAAAAAGTTTTCCTTCAGTGGACACAAATTAAAAAAGATATTGAGTGTACCTTTATTTCGTTGTCACCCGGTATATAGAAAAAGTAATTGTTTTTAAAACTTCTGAGAACTTTTATTAAATAAACGTCACGAACAACCCTACTTCTTATCCAAACTCAATAACGACTATGTTTAAATTTATTCAGCAAAGGTAAACAGACTTGCCTTTGCCAGTTGAATAGTTCCATGAAATAAAGTGCCTTTCGTGAGTTTAGTGCCTAGGTCTGGCCCATTCATTGACTTTCAATGTTAAACAGGCACATTATAGAGAAATATTCACTTAATGATTGTTAACTAAATAAAGATCTTAAAAGCTTAACGACGTCTTAATAATGTAAACGTCAGAGAAAGCTGGATTAGACTTAGTTGTGTGCATACAAGGAAAGGACAAAATCGTAGTTAAATGCACAATTATGAATATGTTCCCATAAATTATCTAAATTGGTATTAAAACGTACCAAAGTCTTTTAAAATGTGTAAGTATTAATATGATGATATCACAAAACGGTTTTTAAAGAAAATTCAAACCGTCTTAATAAATCAAAATATTGAAACAATTGACAAATAAAATTTTTAGTTTTCAAACAAAATTATGATTTATAATTAAATACTGTCATATAAATTTATTAATTATATTTCGAATTTGCAGACTGGTCGAATACATAAATTTCAACTCTCGTTTATTTTGTGAATTTCTAAGCATTTCAGCTTTATTACTCTGCAATTTTATTTACTGTTGGAAGATTAAGCGTTAATGCATTCTCGAATTGAAATTAATAATAGTTACGGAAATTAACCTATACATAATGTCTATATTTCTACTAATTTAAATTTAAAATTATGGCTTATGGTTTTAATTTTGAATACCACCTTAAATAATTAACTATAATAACACTAGTTTATATGGTTTTTATAACCCAGCTGAAAGTTTTTATTTTTTGTTTATTTTGGAGTATTCAGAGAAAATTAAAAGATAATTATATCACGTTACATTAAAATGAAAAAAAATCTTAGCATAAGTAATAAAATCCTTTATGTTTACATTCAAATGTCTTTAAATCCTAATGAAAATATTCAGTTACGTGTTCACTTCCATCTAGTAAAAATTTGTCAATAAATCACCAACAATATCTTTAAAATTTTACTTTCCCGACCCACCTTCGTGAAGGGAAAGTATTGGGAACAAACAAAAAAAAATTTTTGAGATAAAGATAGAAATATCCATTTTGAGGTCACCTGAGATGATTAAGACCATTTCCAGATGGAAGTCTGTCTGTCTGTCTGTCTGTCTGCCTGTCTGTCTGTCTCTGTATTCTCTTCCACGATAGAGGCCTCACGTTTAAACCGATTGAGCTGAAATTTGGTACATGGTTGGGTTAACCGTCGGAAGAACCCATTAGTTTTTGTACGACATCTGTCAAACAGAAGTGTCACTATCAAAAAATGACAGATACAATATGTCACAAAATTTGACTTGCAATATCTCATTTGAAAGCCCTTGAAAAACTCTATTCAGAACAGTCAAAATTATTTCTCCAACTGTCACATGTCAAAAATAAAAAAATGTCAAAATTTGAAACCTCAGTTTATCATCAACTCCTGATGATGCTAACATAGGGGATGTAAATAGGGGAAAAAAGTAGAAAAAAGGGGGCGATAAAGAAAAAAAGTGGGGGAAAAGGGGAAAAGGGAAAAAGGGGAAAATGAAAAAAGTGGGAAAAAATGAAAAATTAGGAGAAAACATTAATGGGTAAAAACTAGATAATAGGGGGAATAAGAGGAAAATGGGACAAAAAGCAATTGTTTTAAAAAAGGAGGACCAAAATATGGGACATAAAAATAATGGTTGTAAAAAAAATTGAGAACAAAAAAGGTCCTAAAAACAGAAGAAGCCAAAAATAAAATAGTTATAAAAAAATAGGGGTTTAAAACAATAGTTGTAAAAAAAGGGGGAAACGGGACAAAAATTGGGCCCAAAAATCATAGATGTAAAAAAATGGGGGAAAAAAGCCATAAAATAATGGTTTAAGAAAAAGGAGTTAAAATGGGGCAAAACATAAGTTGGAAAAAAAGTCGGGGAAAAATTGAGACGTAAAAAAAATGGAGCAAACAACACAAGGTGAAAAAATAGAAAAAAATGGAACGTAAAATAATAGTTCTACACAAGGGAGGAAAAAGTGGTGGAAAAAATAATAATTGTAAAAAAGGGGTGAAATACTGGGGCAAAAAATAAGTTCGCAGAAATGAGGAAAACAGACCCAAAAAATAATAGTCGTAAAAAAAGGGGGAGAAAATTTGGGCAACAAACAATAATTGTAAAAAACAAAGGAACATGGGGCAAAAAATGCTGGAAAAAATATTAAAGAAAAGAAAGAACGGAAATTAGAAAAATTAGAGAAAAATAGGAAAAAATGGGGAAATATATGGGAACATAGTGGAACTAGGGATAAATAAGGAAAAATAGAGAAAAAAGACAAATACGGAAAAATAAATCGAAAATTAGTAAAATATGAAGAAAAAGGGAAAATTAGAGCAAAATAGGGAAAATAGTTAAAAAAATATGGAAAAAGTAGGGAAAATATGAAAAAATGGAGCAAAATGTGGAGAATATTGCAAAATAGGGAAAAATAAGTACAAATATGGACAAATAAGGAAAATAAAGATAATACGGAAAATAATGGAAAATGGGAAAAACCAGAAAATAGGAAAAATAAAAAAAGGGAAAATAGGGAAAAATGGGAAAACAGAGAAAAATTCAGTACCAATAGGGGAAAAATTAGGGCAAAGAGAAAAATACTGAAACATATAAAAAAATAGGGAAAAATAAGGAAAATAGCGTAATTATGAAAAAATAGAAAATAACAGGGATAAATATTAGGAAAAATAGGAAAAAATATGAGAAAAGGTAAATTTGGGAAAATAGTGAAACAATGGTGAAATTTTAAAAAACAGTAATAAACAAGGAAAAATACAGGAATTAGAGAAAGTAGAGAAGCATATTGGAAAATAGTGCAAAATAGTGAAAACTTTGGAAGAGTAAGAAAAAATAGGCGAAATAGTGAAAAACATTAAAATTTGGGAAAAATAATGAAAAAATAATAAAAACAAAATTCCTGTCGGTAGGGTCGACATGTCTAAATTTGAGCATCCTTCCCCACTCCACGATATGGTCAGATCGAAAAAAGTTTCAAACAATTATATTTTATAATAATTAGGACATGAAAAAAGTCTAATGACCTGTTTCAATATCTTTAAAAATAGCGGAGATATGAATTTTTTGAAATTTCAACCCCTCCAGTTCCATCCCCTTAGGTCCGATTAAAAAAAGTTTCAGACAAATTAATTTTATAATAATTAGAACATAAAAAAAGGTTTAAAGAACTGTTTCAATATTTTTGAAAATAGCGGAGATATAAATTTTTTGAAATTTCAACCACTTTCAGTTCCATCCCCTTAGGTCCGATTAAAAAAAGTTTCAGACAAATTAATTTTATAATAATTAGAACACAAAAAAGTCTTGTGACCTGTTTCAATATTTTTGAAAATGGGGTGAAGAGTGAAAGCGACTACATCAGTGTGTAAAATTAAATTTATTAAAATTAGGCTAGATTTCCATATATGGAATCTACCTATTGTAATCCATTCAATGACGGGACCCAGAACCGGGAATAGGGGCGCTACGCCGTTTGTGACCTTCTGAATAAGAATGAGTAAAAAAAAAATTACAATGGGTAGATTCCATATATGGAAATCTACCTAATAGGCAATAGGAAAATATAGGAAAAAACAGAAAAATAGGAATGCATGTGGGAAATAGTGAAAATAGAACATAATAGGGACAAATGGGGAAAAACGGGAAAAAAACTATAAAAATATGATAAAATAGGAAAAATAGGGAAAATATAAAAATAGAAAGATAGGAAAAAATCTGGAAATTATATAGTAAACAGCGAAACATATGGGAAAACAGTAAAAAAAATGAAAAAATAACGAAAAATAGTAAAAATAGGCAAAAAGAGTAAAAAGAGGCAAAAATAGATAATAATAATAATAAAGACATTTTTAAAAGTTCTGCTCTTATGTCACTATTTCCTGGCGATTTATTATTTCTAAATTCGCCAATAACGTTAATTATTTCTTTGGTTTTAGCAGACTATAATATCATAGAATTAAGCTGAATATTCATGTAAAGCGAATTTCTCTGAATTTAATAGACAATTTTTTTTTCAAAACCTGCAAATTTTTTAATAAAGAAATTGGCAAGGCAATATTTTCATTGCCTGTAAAAACTTCACCATTAGTATTCATGACAGAATCTACGTTGTATATATTAAGTTTACACCTGCATAATTTTTTTAGTGTTTTTACTGTTATTTTTTTTCTATAATATGTAATAATTTTTTTCGCTTGTTTTATCGGATTTTTTATATTATTTTCGTTATATCGTCTCTTAGATTTTATACAACTTTTCTAAATTTAATTTAGAATTTTATACAGCTATAAAATTCTAAATAGTTTAAAATAATTTATATCCTGGAATAAACAATTCCAATAAATGCTTCACATATCTGAAATGACGAGAATGGTAATGGCGGTGGGAGAGCTATGTAAGAAACTTGGTATACTGGGGGTCATCTCGTGGCGTGGCCCCATGTTGATTATTCTGTCGTCTTCATAGTGTATTCTCTAACGGTATGGCACAGTGTGCTATAATGACACCATATGGCGTTTTTTGGCTCTCTTGACCCTATTAATCATTAATATAAAGGTCCAGATGTTCTTTATTTACAGCCCATTGGTATTAGTTCAGAAAATAATTAAATTAAATTTTTAAAACTTAAGTGACTGTATGAATATATTTGCGGTTCTAATTCTGATAGAAAGTGATAATTATTTACTTCCTTTGCCTATTTTTTTCTCTTGAAACTTTAACTTTTTAGTACCAATTGGTTTTGGTTTCCTTTATAGATTTTGTATATTTTTTGTGTTCTTCATTCGATCTGTATTTTTCTTAATCGTATTTGTGAACTGATTTTATCATTCATCATTTTGTCTTAATAAATTATGTTTTATTCAAATCATCTAAAAATGTTCATATTAATCTATTTTTTTAATGAAGAAATAAAAAACCAAAGTCTAGTACCACAGATTAATTAAATCGTTGATTTAGGAGAAAGTTTCAACTAGTTTCAGCACAAATGTGCCATCATCAGGCCTATAATACAAACGTTACAAATTAAACAGAGAATATTTGGAGAAATCATTGAGACTTACTATGAGAATATGGATAACCTTCAACTATTTTTTTAAATTATCATTTTATCTAAACTATTTAAAACAAAATCTACGCTAATGGTTAAAGGATGTTTTACCCTATCGTTAAGGTGTTTGAATGAAATCGCAAAGAACAAGTTTTACTTTGTGTGCTTATTCTCCCATGGCAAGGGGAAACTTGTCACTGTCAATTTGATGTATAATCATTCAAGTTATTTTTTTTTAATTACTACTACAGTATTTATACCTAATTTTTACATCATTTTTTTTCTATATTTTTACTGTCAATTTACATAATTTGTCATGATCAATAAAAATGAGTTGGAGAAAATTAATTTAAAAAATTTTAATACCTTAAAAAATAAAAAAGCTGAAAAATGTTTTAAAAGAATAAAACTGCTAAATATCATGTAATAACTTATAATAATAATATTAAAAAATGAATAAAATTTTCTTAGGTTTCTTAACAATTGCCAGAAGGAATGAAAACTTTTTAAAAAATAGCTAGAAAACTACTTTTAAATTATTTATCATTAAAGACTAAGCAAAAAAAATATTTAAAAATCTGATATCTAATAAACGTTTTTAAAAATCAAATTAAAATAAAAATTCGAAATTAGGAATATAAAAAATTATAAATTATTGAAAAAATTGTACGTTTTTAAAATTTGTTTCATTTTTAATTTTCTTTATTCAAATAAAAAAAAACAATTCTTGAAACATTTTATCAGTTCAAAAAAATCCATATTTTATAAACATTACATTACGAAAAAAAAACATCAATTTAATTATTTTTATTTTTTAATTTTGAAAATAAAAATTGAAACATTTTTGAAGTTTAAAAAAAGTTATAAGAAAAAAAATTAAATTTAGAAAGTTTTTGATATTACAGTAAAAATATATCCAAGTTTTTAATGAATTTTTAAATTAAAATAAAAATCCGAAGTTAGGAACATAAAAATTTAATTTTCATATTCAAATAAAAAAAACAATATCAGTAAATGTTGACGTTTAAAAATATAATTTTTGAAACATTTTTTAAAAATATCCATATTTTGAAAAAATTGCATTACGTAAAAAACCATCAATTAAAAAAAACTTGTTTCAATTTTTTAATTTTAAAAATAAAAATTGAAACATTTTCCAGTTTAAAAAAATTTACTTTAAGAAAATTGTACAAGAAAATTAAATTTAGAAAATTTTAGATATTGTAGTAAAAATATATCCAAATTTTGAACAAAATAAAAATTCGATGTTAGGCATATAAATAATGTAAACTTATTGATAAAACTGTGGGTTTTTAAAAATTGTTTCAGAAAATTTTGAAGTTTAAAAATTTAATTTTTGAAGTATTTTCCGGTTTAAAAAAACAAAATTTTTAAAAAATTACGTTATAAAAAAAACAACAAAGCTTAAAATTCAAAATATTACACGGTTTCATAATAAATAATGTTTTTAGTATTTACTTCAACATTAAACACAAGAACTGTACATACGCAACACGAAATTTATGGACATAACACTATGTTCCTATCAGATTTCTTTTTCTGATTATTTTTCTGTTTTTTTTTCAGATATTTTTTTGATTTTTTTTTATTTTTCCTTTTTTTCTATTTCTTTCGTTTGTTTTTCGAATTTGTTCTCTTTTTTGCTAATTCCTCTGAATTTTTTGATTTTTTTCAATTTTTTTCTATGTCTACAGTTGTTTCCGGTTTTTGGTTGTTTGAAATTTTCTGCTATTTTTTTTGGAATTTTAATTTTTGCAATTATTTTCACTGGCAATTTTTTGTCACTTTTGTGTTTTCCGTTTTTTTTGAGATTTTTTAAATTTTTTGTAATTTTTTTATAATTTTCTTTCGATTTTTTGTGATTTATTTACAATTTTTAAGACTTATTTCAATTCATTCGAATTCTATCACTTTTTAAAAATTTCAAATACATGTGTTTTTGATTTTTTGGTAGTTCTTTTATTTATTGCATTTTTTTTGCGATTTTTTTGTGATTTTTTTGTGATTTTTTTTATAATTTTTAGTGGTTTTGCTGGTTTTTTCGTTAATTTACAATTTTATTGATTTCATGGTTTTTTACGTATTTTCCAATTTTAATTTTCATTCTAATATTTTCACTTTTATTTCGATTTTTCAGATTTTTCGATTTCTTTTTCTCATTTTTCTGTTGTTTTTTGTTTTTCTCGAATTGTTTTTTCTCTTCTCATTTTTTCTCTTTTTTTTTTTGGTTTTTGTTAATTATTGTCGATTTTTGTTCATTTTCCTTTTTCTTTCGATTTTTTTTCTATTTTTTTCGAGTGTGAAAAAATAGCGTAAGAAAGTTCGTTTCATACGAGGCACAATTTTTTTTCACACTTTTTTGTGTTAACGTATTAATTTTTAATTTAAAAATGGCGAGAGCTCATGTGTTGGCCACACCAGATTTTTTTTCACTTAATGTTGTGGGTGGCCTAAACGTCGCCAAAATGTCATTTTAAGCATAACAAAATTTTCAAAATTTTTCAAAAAGTTACTAAAAAATTTAATTAAAATGGCCATTGCAAAAAATCATATCTATTTCAGTAATATTATAAATCATCAAAACTTACTAAAAGCCGTTAATATCCAATAATTATTACAAAAAATCGATTTATAAATGCTAAAAATCAGTAAACATGATACATTATTACATTAGTTGAATCCTTACCATTTATTATCGAATTATATCTGAATTCCATCCAACGTATTAAAAGATGTTATTATGAAGTTACTAGATGTTGAGAGCTCCAAAGTAATTGATTAAAATATATTAAAAAAAAACTAGTTAGTTTTGTATTTCGTATACCAACAAGTAATTTTTGAAATCTAAATTAAGAGATTTCAAATTTTACAAAGTTAATTTTTGTTTAATTTTATCTTGTTCTAATCAATAGCAACTGTATCACGTTTCGCGGTTCTCGTGACATTCCATCTCATGGGAATATTATTCCGAAACGGTTTGATTGATTCAAAGATTATTATTATACACGCAGATCATCCTTCTTTGCTTACAATTTTTTTTTTCTAAATCTTTATAACTGTTTTCAACATCTATTATCCTGTTAAAGTTGAATCTTGATTGCAATGTCAGTTGGCATAATTCAACAAGGTTATTGTAGTTATTATAGTAAGAATGTGTTAAAAGATAAATGCAGGTCAGCAGGTATTGACGCTAAGATTTTAACACTTTGGGCGATCACTTGATGAAAATAAGGTCATTGCTTTAGGTAGAAATTTATATCACTTTTTCGAAATCAATCAAAATAATTATTATCCGTTATATGGATAGTTCTTTAGCGGATAGTTATAATTCAAATATTTATATTTTCTTGAAACCTTCGAATAACACTGGCTCAACGATTTGTGCTAAGTTTAACCAAACCAGAATAATTGATATGGTGATTATAAAGGACGTATCCCTACTAATTGGAAATTTTGATTTCAGTTTCTAAACCCCATTTAATCCAGGTCTACAAGATTTCAAAATAAATCTAGAATTAATGTGAGTATATTCAAATCGATGTAAAAAAATATATAATACAATAAAAAAACTTTATAACGTTTGTTCTGTCTATAAAAATTAAGGTGTTAATTAACAACAAAAATCATCAATATCGGTTTTTCCAAAATATTTCAGCACCTTTAACATTAAACACAAGAACTATACGCACCACGAAATTTAGTTCATGGTTTTCATAGGTCATATGATATCTTTTTCCAAACCAGGGTGTGGTGAAACTGTACAAAATAGTTTTGCTTTTTTAATATTCCAAGAGTACCAGAAATAATGTACAGACCCAAAAATGTCCTCTCCTAGACACGAGAAGACGATTGGCGAAAAAAATTTTGAAATGGGATGACTGGTTCTTGAGTTATTGCCTCCACATACATCCAGATGGATGGACATGATTTTTTTTTCACTTTATCGTGTTGTGGGTGGCTTACAATGTCGAGAAAAGGAGAAAAGTCATCTTCAATATTTTCAAAAATGGCGGATATGAATTTTTTTTTCACTTACTCATGTTGAGGGTGGCTTAAAAGTGTTTATTTGGAATTCAGTCGTCTACGTAAAGCTATTTTGCGAAGTTTTAAGTATTTCTATTAAATAAAAGAAAAGAAACTTCCATAACAATAAGATAAAGTCAATCCAATTAAACTTTATCGAGTATGAAATAAAATGAAAATTCCGAATCCGAGAAAATCTACAAAGTAAGCGAAACTGTAAAAATTACCCTCAGGCATACTTCTTGACATTTTTGACTTTTAATTCCGTATTTACTTAAATTTTCTCGTCCATTTTACTTATTGAAATAATTTCCCAAAGCTCTATATCCATTTTTTGGTTTATTTGAACAATAAATTTTAAACTGACGACTGTAGAAAGAAACTTGATGGCATAATTAATATTTAACACGAAAATTGAGTGCACTGTGAGCCGAAAGCCCCAAAAAGTGGCTAAAAATCTGAAACTCGTCCAATATTAGCCGATCATTAGAGGAAAAATAATGAAACAATCACGTATCAAAATTAGGGGAGTTTGTGGGGGTGAGAATTGAAGTAATAAAATAAAATATTAAATTCTGACAATCAACGTAAAAATACTGATAAAATTTTTGAAATAGGAAATTAAAACAATTTTGATTTAGACTCAAATTAAAAAAAATCGGCTGTGTCACCGGCTCGGCTGTAGAGAATAGGATTATTTTAATTACAAAATTCTAAGCATTACATTAATTTATGGAACAAATTTTAAATAGCAATCAGATGGTGAATACGTCAAACGTATTAATATTTCAATGTTCATAATGACATAAGCTGGCGCATGCGCACATTATATAGCAAACTGCTACAATTAGGATCTCCTAAAATTATGGAAAATGGGAATTCGGGAAAAAATTTTGATACAAAACTTGTAGGGAATTTTATGCTCTACAACTTTGCACTAGAACATTTTGCACTAAAGCCCATTGTTTGTCTTCAAAATCAAAAAAAAAGGCAAAAAGCCTAATTGGGTATATTTTTCGCACTCTAGCGACGAAACTATGGGGAATTCGAAAAAAAGAAAATTTTGTACTAAAACGCATTGTTTGTCCTCAAAATTTGGAAAAACTACGGAAAACCTATATATGCACATTTTTTGCACGCCCTTTAGTGGCGCAACTATTGGAAATTCCGGAAAAAGTTTGATACAAAAATTGTAAAAAATTTTATGCTCTAATACTATGTACTACAACATTTTGCACTAAAGTTTATTGTTTGTCCTTAAAATTTAGAAAGAGGGAAAAAATCTTACATGTTTATTCATTCAGCAAACTTAAATTATAAACTACAGGATTTTTCGGATATTTCTCTACCTACATACATCCTGCTATAAAATTATGATTTCTTCAATGTTTTCTTTGCTGCTGCATTGTTATTAAATTTATAAAAGATCCATTAAAACCTCCTTTTACAAGCAAAATAAGTTATTATTTCTACCATGTTCTGCATATCCTCTGGAATTTAATAACAGCTATTCAACATTTTTTTTAATCTATAAAGATGTACATTATCTTGTTATTGATAGAAACCCGAACCGATTTCCTTATTGGCAACACCTTTTTAAGAGGTTTTTGTACTTGGAATGTCGAATGGAAACAAGATATTATTATATTTTAATTCTCTAAATAAGTTATATCCTGAGCAGAACCACTTTTTGCATCGTACAATGAAGTTAATAATTCAAAAACGATTACGCCGATTTCACAGGTCATTGAGTTTTATTAAAAAATGAACTCAAGGATATGGAAAATTAATATCAAGAATGTAGAAAAATAATCAATAATTATTGGAATTAAAATAAAAAATAAATACAAATATTATTGGTTAATATTTTGATGATTGTAACATTTTTAAACAAAACAAACATGTAGAAGAAAAGTAATTTATTTTTCTTATTTTACTGCAGAGTTCAACTGTTTTTTATATCATGAAGAAGAGGATAAAACTGAACTTTACTGTTATGGAATAAATTTTTTCTTGAACTAGTTTTATTTTTTCAGGTCACATAAAAAATATAATAAGCAGTCGTTCTGGTTTTACGCCCATGAATATGTTTAACCGTAATAAGCTAACAGATTAAGTACATATTTATTATTAATTTTATTACTCTAAAAAAAATTTCCTAAATTATATTTTATATCCCAATCTTATTTGAGAAATAGTTTTTTAACAAGTAAAACTAATGAAATATATTTTAAAGTAGTTTAAAAGTCTACAAGTTCATTTGCATGCAAATTTGTTGTTATATCGGATGAAGCTAATTAGTTATATGCCGTTTCACAAGAGAAATTATGCTTTTTAATACTGCTAACGTAATTAACGATGTATTTTATCTTTTATTAAATAAATATAAGTAATATCAAAGCTTTGTAAAAACTCGTTTTTACATACAACTAAAATTTTCACCCCAAAAAATTTCAAAGTTCATTTTTCATCCCTCTAGGACCCGGAAACCACCCCTTCAAAAACCTTAAATCGCAAACGACTCTTTTTTGAGTAAACTGCTTAGATTATTGCGAAAGATAATAACAGTAGTTTAAAAACAACAATTGCCCACCTACAACTTCCATGCAGTGGTACAGCCTGTTGTCAAATGCTTCACTAACTTTTCGCAACATTTCTGGTATAACTAAACGGGTGGTGTAGCTTTAGACTTTAAGTAGTCCCACAAAAAATCCGAGTTAAGTCGGGCGAACTAGCTGGCCATTCCATAGGAGGGTTTCCGATTTCGATTCGATCTTATCGAGAATCGCTTTTGTGACTCGATATTCGATTTTTTGGATCGATTTCTTTAAGTTGAGATCGATCTAAAAATCGGTGAAAAGAGTTGAAATCCAGTGATGTAGTGATCCAGTGAATAATATATTTGATAAAGAATAATGTTTGTATTGATAAAATAGGTTCAATCAAAATATTGTCCTTACAAAACCATCAGAAAATTAAACAGAATTTGCTTGTTTTAATAAAATATAAATTCAAGTTTCACTTTTTTTGGCTAGTTTCGTACAATATGAATTTTTCCTTATTTATAATTATTTGAGAGAGAGGGAGATTGTTTGTTTTTTTTTCTCATTTTTCTATTTTTTTTCTAGTTTTTTTCTAATTTTTCTGTTTTTTTCTGTTCTTCTTTTTATTTCTTTCTTTCTATTTCTAATTTGTTCTTACTCCTCTGATTTTTTGCGATTATTCCGAATTTTTTGTCATTTTTTTTGGTTTTTGTTGCGATTTTTGTGACGTATTTCAATTCTTCGATTTTTTCTTTTTTTTTATTTTTTTTTCAATTGTTTGTATCAGATTATAAATTTAATCGATTTTCATGAGATCGACTTTTTGTCCATCCGATTTTTCCTATATCTATCTTTGATTCAACGATTCGAATCGATCTTAAGAATCGATGTTTTTGATAAAGATCGGAAACCCTATTGGATAGAATCTCTATAGCCTATCTACCGTCAATAAACTTGAAGAGGCTAGCTGAGGAGGGCTTTTTCTTTACAACCAATGCCAGTCTGGCTACTGTTATCCCAAAGTACTCCCGTTCCTTGATAAACAGAAAGAAGACTCTCTTCACCTAATCTCTTCAAGTTTATTGAAAGTAGTCGTTTTAGGCCTGATGATGGCGAACTTTGGCCGAAACTAAACCAATTGTCGAGTTTTATTATCTCATCGGTTGACCACATTAGAGAACATGGTAATGTAAAATAGTTTTCTGACACAATTTCAAGTAAAACTCCCGGAGATGACATTATTAGTCAGGTTTTCCAGAGCACCATTACTCGGGGGGACGTTGCCGATGTCAGATTCAGGACGGGTGACTAAAAATATCCTCCGGTCGATTTCTTATGAATCTCCATGGAACTCTTGATAATGACGTTCCTGGTGTTATCATGATCTCCAGATACACGGAAGGATAATCTGAACATAATATTCAGATGACATTATTAGTCAGGCTGTCTGGAGCACCAAGTACTAAGAGGGAGATTTCCGATGTCAGATTCTGGACATACAACTAAAAAAATCCCCCGGTCGGTTTTTTATTAATCCCCATGGAACTCTTGCTGATGACGTTCCTGGTACGCGGAAAGATATAAACATAATGTTTGGGTTTTCTATTTCCATATGTCTCTCTCTCTGTTTTTTCATGTATCTTTGGGTTTCAACTCTAGATTATTACCAATTTTCTGCTTTGCTTTGCCATCCATCTATTTGTCTGGTTAAACGCCTTTATTAGTTTTTTTAATCAATATTGTCCAACAAAAAATGATCACCTTGTAGCAATACTAGTTTTATTTTATTTTTTTCAACATATCAAATATAATAGCTGCTTTCTTTCGACCATGTTCCTGGAATCAAAACGCGTTATGTTCCCGAATCATGTTCTTTCGAACAAATTTGAATTGTGATTCATCCCCACTCGACTCATAACTTTGGATCATGATCAGTAATCCCTTTTCCCCCCTGAAACATTGAAAATGTATGATTGACAGATCCAAATCAATGTTTTCTAACCTCAAAAAAGATAAGACAGAGGATAATTAATTAAAGTATTTTTAAAATGAAAGTTTTAAACATATACACATGATCCAGAGCAAAATATTACTTCGCTCTAAGCGACGAAGATTATGAACGTGCCATCTCATGGCAATGAAGCTCTTAAAAGCTCTTCCCAAGGCTCTTCCTTAAAAATCCGATTAAAAAATCAGTAAAGAAACCACTATATTCTATAAATTAAAAGCATAACCTAAACTTCTGATTGACAAGTAGGGACTGTTCTTTCGTCTTTTGACAAGAGAACATGTTCCTGTAATCAAAACGGTCAAACTGAAACATGATTTGAAGATCATGATCCAAAATTATTGGCGAAAGAAAACGACTAATATCACTTCAAACATCAAAGACAATCAAAAAATTAAATCCCTCTTCAAAATGGACATTTTTCATTTCCACTTCATTAAATAAATTAAAAAAATTCCAGATATTAGTCCAATCCGGACTGATCATATCAAACAAAACATCTCCATTAAATAACATTTTCTACATAAATCTTTTCGCTAATACAATCTAACAACTATTTAATTTTTTTTTTCTTTTTCACCTATAACCTAAAATTAAATTTCACCTATAACCTAAAATTAAATTTGCAGTCTGTGTTACGCGACGCATTCACCATTTTTTAAAAATCAATTATTCAACAAATAGTTCGATTTATTTTCTATAGATGGTAAGAAAGGATGAATATCAAATAAAATAGGAGAGTTTGATCACTTTGCACTTTTAATGTCTTCTAAACCCATATTATGTTGTTTTATTTTCTTACAATTCAATTGTTAAGTATTTTTTTCTACAACTATACATTTCTGGTTACACCTTCGAATCCAATTTTCCACCAAATCTTTGGTTTGTAATAAAACAAAAAAATACGAAAATCACCAGCTTTGATTAAGGTGTTCTCTACCTTACTAGTCATTGTATTATTATTTTTTGTATAAAGCTAAATTTTTTAATTATTTTTATTTTGTTTCAGATGCCTAGCTCGAATATATTTGTGATAAGCCTAATTCTAGTCTTAGTTAATTTACATGGAACTATAGGTAAGTCAAAAATTTGTTTAAACTAAAATAAAATATAATATCAGAAGGAATAGCAAAAATTTCATATATTTATTTGCGTCTAGGATAAAAAAAGTATACGCTAACTATCAAAGGTAATTCCACAAGAACTGAATAAATATTTATTATTGTCAATTTTTCGAGTGCGCGGTTTGTCAATTTGACTCCACCAAATTTGTAATTAATAATCGCACTCGGTATTCTATCTCTGATTATTAATTGCAAATTTGGTGGAGTCAAATTGTTAAGCAGACGAGGAAAATTTAAACAATAAATAGCCGCTAATCGAAGATTATTTCATGAACCATCTTTATTTTATCCTTTGCCAATTAAATCTAATGCCCTAACCGATTCATTTTTAATTCATTTTTAATTTATATGTCAAACTTGATGTTTAATTTCTTTGACAGTGACTATTTTATGTGAATATTTCCCAGAAGGAAAATAGTCGATTTTATTCAATCTGATTTTACGTGATAGTCCAATCCAGGCGAAGGAAATAATCATTCAAATTTTAGAGTTTCATTATAACAAAAATGCTGAAACCGTATCTATCATCAGTTTTTTTTGTATCGCCCACAATCTCATATGACCTTGATTGATAAAAAATGGAGAAAAATAGGCTATATAAAAAAATTAAAACCTAGCTGATACTGTAAATTTTAATTACAAAAACTTCCAGGACTGGCAAATAAAAAAGTGCATCCCATCATATAAATTTCTTTGCTTTTGTTCCTCAGATGTAATTAGGTCCTTTTACCAGCGGCACCTGCGTCTCTTGGGCATTTTTGTTAATTCAGATTCTATTTTATAGCACCCACTCTGTAACTCTAGTCCCCTACACTAGTCTTTACAGGTTCTTAGACGGTTAGATGTTGTATTCATCGGTGATTAGCCTAGACTACGTCTAGTGGCTCGCATTCTGACAATATATGTTTGGTCATTTTTGTCTCTGTACCACATTGTCTGCATAAAAGTTCTCCCTTGTACATTTGCAGGTGTCCTCTCATTGGACTATGACCCGTGAGAAGGCCAATTGTTGTTCTAACTTGATTTGTACTCATTATGATTAGTTCTTCAATTTTGTGTTTAGACGGTTCTTGATAGAGCTTTTATTCCACCGCTCTCTTTATTTTTGTTTGACCACCCAGTCCCATAAGCATTCTCGGATTACAGATTTTAAGATTTCAAGTGCGGGTTCTGGACCCATGTATGGAGTTAATGAACCTTTTCTGGCTAGTTCATCAGCTTTTTCGTTACCCTTGAAGCCAAAGTGTAATGGAACCCACGTCAAGGTTATTTTATTGTGTTCTGATAGGACACTGATAAGTTCTTTTTGATGTCATTTTTGGGTTTATAAGAGCCTTTAGTATCGCCTGGCGATCTGTACAGATTTTGATTCGTGCGTTGCGTACTTCCCTCGTATTATTTATTCTTGTGCATTGCAAGATTGCGTACAATTCCGCTTGGAATACGGAAGTATTTATTCCCAGAGGGATGTTCAGTTGTGAGTTTCTCCCATCGCTTTATAAATTCATTTCTTAGTAAGACTTATTATTATTATTCACCTAATTTGGCTCGCGTGGACGAATCTCATCTTTAAAATCTTCAAATATTATTAAAGAAAATGTCAAATTTATAATAGCAATAGTATTTACATCATTAAGAAAAATTCACCAATCTAGAACCCATATTTAAAGTATTGCACATACCGGGTGACAACGATGTTAGGGTACACTCAATAACTTCGTTAGTTTTAGAGGCAAATGATTGAAATTTGGGATAAATGTATAAGAGCTAATTATCGATATTTCTACCATTTTAGATTGAAAATATCACTTTTGGTTTTTCCCGAAGTGGTACCAACTTTCTACTTTTCAATAGTACCCTGTATAATTTTGTCAACTATCATATTCTGCTTGCCAATCTCGTTGTTGAAAAGTAGCGCTGGAATGATTTTCCTATAATGACCTTAAAATGACATTATTAATGGAAAAAAAATAAAATAATTAAATGTAGTTAGGGCGTATATTTGTGTGCGGCCTCGAATTGCACACTTTTTAACCTGAATTTATAAAAGTTTATCTCGAACTGCACACGAAATGAAGGATTAGGACATTTGTTTACTACATGAATTGCACACTAAACTGTGGGGTGTTAATCTGCAATTTTACTACCTATTTGAAAGAGAAATAAATAAAATAAAAAACAAAATTTGATTATTTTATTAATGTATATTTGTCAATAATAAATGTTTTATAAAAATATCTACAATTTAACAAATATCCCATTTGACCTTTTAAATATTCATGCCGACGTCCTGTAACTGGATCTTTAATTCTTATTTTTTTGTTTAAACTTTGTAATTTTATAGGTAAGTGTTTGTCTAGAAATAGATCAGTTTTTTTATAAATAAAAATAATGATGGATGAGTTTTATAAAAACTTGCGTTAAATTGCAAATGAAACAATTCATATGCGTTGGTTGTTCTATCCATATTACAACTTAGTTGTGCCCACACTGTCGGTGGAAAAGTGGAATTAACTTCAATGTAATTATCTATAATATAGTCTGAAAGTTTCATAATTTGAACATCATCTGGTATAATTGCCGTACAATCAAAAACAGTCCTCCACTTGGTATCGTCTAAGAATGGTAAACCAAATATATTATAATAATTTAGCCATTTTCCTACTTCACTTCAAGGTTTTTTATATTCGCCAACTAGACCAAGTTTCGATAATTTATTAATTTGTGAACTACGTATGTTTTGTTCGGAATAAATAATTTATACGCCCTGTCCAAAATATCATGCGCCTTCCTTTTCATACCGTTGCCTACTAAAATTATTATAAATATATACATATTAATATAAAATCAATAATTGTTGTAAAAATCAATAAAAATGAATTCTTTAAAGTAAACAAACTTACTTTGCCTATTCAGTACTTTTACATCTTTGAGATTTGATATGGTTATGTGTTAAGTCACTTTTAGCTATTACTTGTTTTTCCAAGGTCCAAACTTTAGCTTTACAGCTTCTCACAGTACATCGCCAAAACAATTCTCCACTTTTTAAAAGTTTACAAAACCAAAATTTTGCCTGGTCTAACACAAGAAGTTCATTTCTACGTTCACTAAAATGAAACTCCATTTCCATATTTGAAGGTATCGAATTACTTCGGCTAGTACTTTCTGATCAAGAAGATAGAATGTAGAATAAATTAATAGTTATTTAAATTTCAAACCTATCTGCATCCATTAAGGCGATTACACCTTTAAAAGGGATAATCCCATGTTCAGTGTGCAGTTTGTGAAAAATTTTGGAAGTACCTGAGCCATTGCTTTAAGTACGATTAGGATAGTGTGCAGTTCATGCACGCCCATATTTGTTACCCACTAAATATTTTTTAAATTTTAAGTTTCATTTAAAATCGAAACAATTTAAAATTTTTATAATTTTTGCCATAATTCATTAAGGCTTCTTTGATTTTTCCTCCATTTTTTATTTTCGTGCATTAATTGGACATATCTTAAGTTTTAAATTTCAATTAGCAAATTGCAATACATAAAATAATGTAACAGGAAAAAAAACATTTAAAAAGTCAATGTTTTATATCGCCATAAATGACACGTTATTGAGTATAACCTAACATCGTTCTCACCCGGTATAATTTTAATTAGTAATAAATAAACCAAAAATAATAAATACGCAAACTAGTTTCGAGCAAATAATTAAGTAATATGAAATGAAGAGGAAAAAATTTAAAAAATGCACCTATGATTCGAAACAATCAAGTTGCATGTGAACAAATAATATCATAATTTAAAGCAATCAAAGGTTGGCATAATATTCCTATGTCCCTTTATCGCTTTTATAATGGTTATTCCAAAGTTTGTCCATAAATAACTTGTTACCATTTTTGATAATTCCATCCTAGTGAGATTTATCATTTAAAACCTCTTTATTCTATTTTGATTGTTTTGGGGTTTGTGTTAACACACTGTCATATTCTAACATATAAATTATTGTGTATTATTGAATTCAAAAGGTATCAATGAAAGAAAAAATTACAATTCGGTCTTTATAAGCTAAATATAGTTTAAATATTGTCCTGTTAATTACGAATTGAAAAAATAGACAACTTTTAGCTTTTACCGTATTATACGAATTCCCTTATCAAAGTATTTATACTACGCACATGAATGACTGTTTCTTTTCAAAAGAAAAGCACTCTTGTTGAAGTCTGCTTTTATTACATTTTTTTTCTTTTTTTGGGTTTTATAAAATTGAATTCTCACAACCGGAACAAAGGACGAACGAATATAAACAAAATAACGATTCTGTTTTTCACGTATTTCGTTGTGTGATACGCAGTGAATTTTTTTTGACTTTAGTGAGTTTTAAAATAGTTCAATAAAATAGTTTTGCACTTTAAAGAATAGTTTCTTATTTGTGGCTAATATACCAATTTCCCTATTTGTGTGTATTATTATTTTATTACGTTTTTTTTATAAACAAATATTAAGACCTATGGTGAACTATTAACTAAACTTTTATCAAAATGAAAATTAAAATACTTTAAAACTTTTTTTATCAACCTTCTATAATAACCATGATAACAATTTATTCTAATTAAAAATATATTTTTGTTATAATAGACTCATCGTATTTTTATTAACGGTTATGTAAGACTAATTTAATTTAAACTAGAATACGGCGTGTAAGTTTCTATGCAATTAACAGTATTTTAATTAAAACCTCGACTATATCCACTTTATTATTTAAACAGAATAAATACAACGAACGTGCGGACTGCGGAATTTCAAACCATTATTAATAAAATCGAGACTAGAGCTGTAAATTGTTAACTTCATTTTCTATTTTAATTTCTGCAGCTCTATTAATTTACTTCCCTGGAGTGCTGAAAATTTAATTATTTGCAAAAACAAAAAATGAGTAAAATCAACTTATGTGGTATGAAACCATAGTTATATAGTTTTCTTGCTTGTGGATATTTGGCAAAAACTATATATTTTATTTGACTTAAATTGTGGGATTTTTAGACATTTTAAAGTTATATGTAAGAACAAAAAGAGACAATTGCGGTTGTTACTGATTCCTACAATTTTCGCAATGATAAACAATCCCATACTGCCACCCCGATTGACGTACGCCCTTTAGGGTTGGGTCGTTTGGGGTAATTTTTTTTAAAAATGTTCGTCATAAAATTCCCTATCGATCCCTCTTTCTCGATTTTTGCTTCGGGTCTTTATTATCGCGGAATTTGACTCCAAAAATGGGTTTGCCTGCAAAAAAATAGATTTTCGCACAAAAATGACCCTACGGAACCCGCAAAGCGCCACTGTGCGGTGGCAAAGTGGTTAAGGCATCAGCCTTTATAGTTGTTCGATGTTCGGGCATTGAAACTAAAGTGGAAAAAGTCGGATAAAACTTTGGGCAAATGCAAAACGGTATTTGTGCCATGTGCAGTTCCATTCACTCCGGTAACTAGCTCCGATATCTCATGGAACTGATAGGGGTTGGCAGCACAGGAACATATTTACTAGTCGGTAGATCATCTGAATGACTACGGTATAGTCCAGGGTTTAGGGTGATCGATGATAAGCCCATGATAAGCTGTAATTACTGTCCAGATTAGCACTGGTAGCAGAAAAGAGAGGTTAAAAATAAAATGCAAGCATCAAGAGTCTTCCATTCTGAGCATTCTTGTTGGACCCAAGATTTTCATAGGAGAACACGTATCATTTTCCCAAAATTATCGCTAATGTGGACCATCACCATCCATATGACTCTGATGTAGACGCTTGTAAAATTTGTCATTTTAGTTATTGATTTTTTTCGGAATTGGAGTCAGAAGATTATTATGTGCACTACTATACGTTTTGCCTTATTTTGAAACAACTGTTAAAGATGTTACTCTTTCATTTTCATTGCCTGCTCCTCTTTCTTTTCGTTTTCTCCTATTAATTTGATTTTTTTAGACCAAAGCTTCTACTACTAAAACTTCTTAAGTAAGATCAAGAGTTGATTAATGTTTTTCTTTTCACCTCCTCGTAATTTTCTGGGTTGATTTTTTATCGATAAATTATGGACGGTGTTGGATGTTAAGTGACCAGATTCCAGTTGAGAAGTCGAATTTAGCTACACTTTTGCATTTAAAGTAACAGTGGCATGCCATTTTAGAAATACAATGCAACTTTGTGTGGACGTATTTTAAATTTCCTGTTACATATACGGTATTATATAAAGGAAAAGTATTTTGATTAGGTAAAAAGTCGATCCAGATATTTTGGCTTTGCGTTTTCAGGTTCTCTTGAGTTCAAAAAAACTCTTTTATAAAAAATGTAGCTGCATCCAACATAGGTAATATAGTATGGCATATTTTTGAAGTCAGGAAAAAAAGATCATTCCAAAAATTTAATATTGTTGTTCCAATATTACTAAAGCTACATTACCAAAATATAAAATCACCTTGTATAAATATTTGGCATTTAATTTTATAATTTAATTTCATAACTTTATTCAAAATTTAAAAACAAATTGAAACGTTTTTATTTACAAATTAAAATGGGTCGAAGGTAAATTAATCAATGTAAAATCATTAAAATTTTAAGTGGTTCACTGGTAGATAGGTAAAAGATTTTTTATTCTTGGAGTCGACAATAGTAGGGGAGGCCACGATGCTAAATGGGGATTTACTCGAGCGTCGTGAGGATCTATTAGATTTCAAAGCTTAGATAATAAAAAAAAATGTTATATAGATGGAAATGTTATATATGCCCAACGTTTCTTTAATAATGGAGGTTGCTTAATCTGACGGTTTGCACGATGGGGGTGGCTGTACGAAAGGGTTGAAAATAGAAAAAAAATTTAATCGATCGTGTCAGATATTTTAAGGGGGTGGCAAGCATACCCAAGGTTCTCATTTAATATTCTGACAAACTGTCGGTAATTTTTGAAAAAGCAGAAAAAATCGTCCTTGTCACAGTTCATGTAAAATTCATTATATGTAAAATTCATTATATTTAGTATGTGAAAAAGTGAAAGATAGAAAAGTGTGAGAAGGGAAGAGAGGCGCGGTGTTGGAAATACATAATTCACAGCAGCTGTACACACCACACTTTATTGATGATTTTAAGTACTTCGGCTTGAGGAAATCGGCAGATTGTATTATTTTCGTGATACTTAAATTAATTATTTGGAGATGTATTGGTTTATTTGCTAACATTTGTTATAAATAAGAGTAATATTGCTTAAAACATAACAATTATTTATTTATCATAAAAAGACTGGATCAGGAGTACATATTAAATGAATAAACTATGTATAGTAAAGTAAGGACAATTGAGTAAAATTGCTTTTAATAAGATCGGCTTAGCGCTTTCGGTCAATGACCATCATCAGAGCCTTCCTAAAAGGTTGTTACATTTAATAATATTAAAATTATAAAAAAATGTGAATTTAAGTCACAAAGGGGGATACCTCCCAATAAAATACAAGCAAATGGATACGACATCAGTGTCACATTAAATAGACAAATGGATCTTAAAAGTTGATTAAAAACCTTGAAATGGTTATAAAAATTCCAATGGTTGAACTATGTTAATACATTTTAAAAAACAATAAATAAACAGGTTAAAAAAGCCTCTTGGTGAAATGACTTAAGACAGACAGTTAATAGTAAAATAAAAGTGGCTATAATGCCATCATCTGTAAAACCACTAGTGGCTAATGACCAAGGGACGTGAAAATTAGACTCTAGATAATTTTGAAAGTATAGGAGAGGAATGATAATGCTAGGTTTTGAGATCCAGTCGTATGATCCATACATACTTGAATAGACCCCAAATCCTAGTTGGTTGGGAGACTATTGAACAACGAAATTATTTAGAGTGAGAGTGAAGAGCTTAGCCTTAAGATTAGTCAAGACTAAAGCTGGAAGGTGTTTAAGATGGCTAGACCGGAACAGAGTCAGATCTAGTTGAAAAAAGGGTAAAGTAAAAGAAATAGTAAAAAAATAGCTGTTTTAAAAATGAAAATGATAGAAAATATGTTTATACCTAGTCTCACATTAGGCATAAACAAAGCCAAAGATAGACACATTTATTCGCCTCTTACGAAACAGCTTATTCTTAAACCGGTTCATACGGTCAAAGGGTAATTTCTGCTGGACATTGTAAGGACATTAGTGAAAATTTAAATAAATTTGATAAGTACTGAACTAAAATTTGGTCAAATAAATGTAATAAAGCAAAGGATGTCTCTTTAATTGTTAAGATTCCCATAATATTTTAAAAAAAGAGTTAAATTTACAATTGAGGTGAATCTGAGTATTAAGACAGTTAAGAAGCTACACTACAGAGTTCAATCGTAAATTCTTATTTTTTTCTCAAACTTAATTTCCCTCGATCGTATCATAAAATCGAATCTCCGAATAAAAAAAACTATCTTTTACCTATAGTTACCAGTGACCCACTTAAAATTTTGATGATTTTACAAATTGATTAATTTACTTTCGACCAGATTAATTTTTTGAATAATTAAAAAAGTTTTAATTTGTATTTAAATTTTGAATAAAGTTACGAAATTAAATTAAAATTCTAAAATATATACGCTACTAGAGTTTTGATAACATTTTATATTGTTTTATATATAATAATAATAACGATGGTGGATAATTTATAATGAATAACCTTGTACTTATCCACTTTTTTTAACAATTTCATTACTAAGTGTTCGGAAAGTTGGGTAGGATTATCCCTTCCAAATTCCACTTTATCGACAAAACTTTTGTGAAATCATGAATATTAATTAATTTTGTAAACCGAATGAAGTGAGTAATTAATTGAAAACCGATCGGGATCGTTATTCATTGGTTACATAGGTAGTTTGTACAGTAAAAATTAAATTGGAACTTTACTAATTCAATTTTAGGAGTTAGTTGGTTAGCGGTTGCCGGAAACTTTCGAAATTAAATGAATATTGATCAAGTCAAATTAAAGAGGTATTTAAATAATGTGTTTAATTTAAATGGACATGTGGGAAAAAATGTAGTTTAATTTGGAAATTTTCTTAAAAATAAATTACCATCAGATTTACTTTTTATAATAAATTTATTTGAGAAATTGGAATTGAAGTTTAGAAGAATTCCTTGGTACAAAAAAAATATTAATGAATCAATATTGAATAAAAATATTTCACCTTTATCACTAGAAAATAGTATGTTGCTATAAAATTAAATAATCAACTTATGTAACTTTACAAACAAGTCTAGCATGGCATAAATATAGGCGTACTAATTCAAAATATTAAGAACAATTATTATCCTCTTATGACATGTATTAAATAAAACGACTTGAATATAACAACCTTGAAAAATAGAAAAGTGATATAAGAACTTTGAGAAACTGCTGCAATCCCTGATCAAAAAAAAAACTAAACAAACAAGATTATTAAAAAGTAATAACCAAAAGACTTCAGTTGGATAATATATGTATTACATAATGTCACGGATAATGTGATAATAATATTAAAGGAAAAAATTATTTCAGTCCACATCTCTGTCTAATAATTCGTTTGAAAAAATTAATAAAACTATTAATCTTTCATATACTTAATCTTTTTTGTTGTTTTTTTTTGTTATATAAAAGAAGTGAAACTTTAATATTGGTTACACCAAATAACAACATTTTTTCTTAGGATTATATTAATTTTGACCTTTTGCTAGGTTTTTGTTTACTTTTAAATCATTTAACCTTTGTTTTTCCTTTCAGGTCGAATAGCCTTCGAAAAACTAACGGACTTCGACTACCGAGGCAACACCTACTACACCGTAAAAAATCTAAGTCTCTATGAGTGCCAAGGCTGGTGTCGAGAAGAACCGGACTGTCAAGCTGCAGCTTTCAGCTTTGTCTTGAACCCCCTCATTCCGATTCAGGAGACGCTGTGCCAACTTCAAAACGAAACATCGTCCAACAATCCCTCGGCTACGGCTCAAAGAGCAGCCAATATGTACTATATGACGAAGCTGCAACTAAGATCGGAGAATATATGCTTAAGGCCTTGGGCCTTCGAAAGGGTGCCTAATAAGATGATCAGGGGATTAGACAATGCCTTGATTTATACATCAACTAAAGAAGCTTGTTTAGCTGCTTGTTTAAATGAGGTACAGACTTAATTTAATTAAATTAATTACATTGTTTTAAATAAAAGTTCCTATTTTAATTTTTATTAATTAAACTTATCTTAGATCTAGTACAATCCTGATGATAGATGAAACGTTAGACATAAAAATAATTTTTTTTATAGGTGACACTTAACGCAAACAAGAGTTTTTATCAACTTAAAATTTATTAGTGTAACTAACTTAAGTTCTTGATATATATATAATGAGGTGTATCAGAAATCTATTCCACTCATTTTCAGATCTATTGTAGTCCTCCTATAATTTCGATGATATTCTTTAACTCTACCTTTTTATTAGGTTAAAAGAGGCTTGAAAGTGACTCTTTGCTGTAGCTTTTCATCAAAAACTCTTTTGGTAGTTTATGAAGTGGATCCCAATTACTATAAAGGAGATATGGTATATACCAAAGGTTATCAAAAATCTTTTATCGATAGTTTCGGTGTAGGCAAAGATCTGGCATTAAATTTTAAAAGTAAAGAATGCCTGATACTAAAAGATAAAGAAATTGTGAAAGTGAGAAAAATAACCTCTACATATAAGGAGAAAACCTATCAGGGAGGAGTGCAACAGAAGAGATTCACTTAGCAAAAATCTACAGAACGTTTGATCCATCAAAGTACGAATAATGATTTCTGCTATAGGTTGTGTTTTGGACAATATATAACCAAGTTTATACAAAAAAAGCAATGGAGACAATTGATGTGAACCATTGGAGGAAAGCCATGGATATGGAAATCCAAACTTTAACTGAAAACTGGTATTTGAAAGCTTGTGCCTTTTCCAGATACAAATCGATGGATGTGAAGAAAGAAATTCCAGGTAAAATCAATTCCAGATGAAAAGCAAAATTGGTTACCAAAGATTAAACTCAAACACTCGGTATCAATTATGGAACACTTGTCGTTTGTTTTAATTCGATCAAGATGATTTTGTCTGTCGCACTGACTGAAATCGATATTAAAACAGGATTTCTATACGGAAGAAATCTACATGGAGAAACCAGAAGGATGTAAGGAAGGTTTGCCCAGATTAATCAGAAACGTGTATGGTTTAATCATAAAACACATCCGAGAAATGTCTTGTTGTTGTTACCATTGTTGATGGAATAGTTGCCAGAGAAGATGAAGTTACATAGACGGATTTCAAATTAAAACTGAAAACGACATTTTAAATTACTTTTCTAGGAAAATTGAAAGAGATAAATAGGAAAAAAATTAATTTATTCATCAAGTTCCATACAAAAGAATACCAGAAAAAATTTGTAGGGCTGATGCAGTAACAGTCTCAATACCTATTGGAAAGGGGGTCTGTACAAGGGGAAGGACACGATTCTCAGCTAATTTTTTTTTTAATTTGCATTGCCCCTAGCTAAAATAGGTAACCAGCAATTTTTCTTTATTGTACACTCAAACTTAAGCACTTTCACATAGTATTCTTGTATACTATCCATTCACTAACTCAAATGGTTTGATTCTTTCGAGTCTTCCCATCAGATTTTGGTTATCCAAGAGCTTCAGTGTTAACATCGTCATGCAGTTTTTTTTTCGTGTTTTTTATCTCTTCGTCGACTGTTGGCATCCCTAAATCTCTCTGGTGGTTGATATTCCTTACGATCCATGGTGCATCTACTATTGTATACAGTACTTTATTCTGAAATCGTTGGATTATATTTACATTGGTTTTACTGGCACATTCCAATAGCTGTATGCCGTAAGTCCAAACTGGTTTTAGTATTTGTACGTTGCTACTTTAACATTATCTGGCTGTGGTATATCAGATGTAAATAGCAGATACAGTACGTGTCCAAGGACACTTCCCTAAGGTACACCTACTTTTATATTTCACTGAGTGTGGAGTATTCGTCTTCATGTTTCACTCTGAAAATTCTGTGACTTATATAGGACTTGAGAATATCATAATATTGTTTTGTCAAGAGCCTTCTTAATTTGTATTCCAAACCTTTCAACCGTAACTTGTCGAAGGCTTGTGCTATATCTAGAAAGAATGTAGTACATATCCTCTTTCCTTCTAATGTTTTTTCTGTTTCGTTCGATATTCTGAGAGCTTGCTCAATAATGGAATGCTTATTCCTAAAGCCAAATTCATGTTCTTTAATTAGGTTTTTGCTTTTTATTATGGGTTTTAGTTTTTTTAAGAGAAGATTTTCAAATATATTACTGTTAACAAAGATATAGGCCTGTAGGATTTTGCTTTGTTAGGTGGTTTATCAGGTTTTAATATCATTATTAGTTCAGCTATTTTCGATATACTTGATACATATTTTAGTCTAAAAGATGCATTTATTATATAAGTTAGTTTAACGACTGCTTTTCTTGGTAATTGTTTTAAGGTTTCACCTGTGACAAAATCGTATCCAGGTGCTGTAAGATTAATATTTTGTTTGATTTCTTCCATTAATTCGTTTGGTGATACTTTCAGGATATCTTTTAGTATTAAGTTTTGAATGTTTTGTTGAATGATTTTTTCTAGATGAACAGCGAAAGTATCTGCCTTTTCTTTGTTTGAGCGTGCCCAGTTACCATTCTCTAGTTGTATCGGTGGCATATGGATAATTGGGCGTTTAAATTTCCTGGTAGCTGTTCATAACAAATATCCTGTGTCTTTTCACCTGTTAGTTTAGTTAGATATGTTCCAACTGATTCTCTGATTCTCTCAGCTAGATGAGAATGTTGCTTTCCGATCAGAAGTAGGCAGTCATGAAACTGAAGATAGCGACCACGTTAAGCAGCGGTCAGCAAAAAATCAGGGCCATTAACATGTGAGAGCAAAACAACTGACTGATATTTTCTCTAATAACCAACTTACACGCTCAGTAAATTTTTTTCACATAGCACCTAGACCCGAACAGTACTTTTGGGCCCTATCTAACCGTTGCTCAGTCGGGTGAACCCTAAAGTGAGGGGTGGTATCGATCCTGGCCCCATCCGATTGCTGGCCGTTGCTTAACTTGGCGGTTATCTTCAGTTTCACGAGGGTAGTAGCAAAGAGAGTGGAAATTGCTTTTGCACTAAATTTAGTATCACAAACAATGGAAAATCCGAAAAGAAGTGACTGGAATGCTGAAAGTGAATCATAGGATATCTAATTGGATTAAATGATTATATTATATATTATGAAAAGTCTAGAGGTATTCAGTGATGCTAATTATACTGGAAACTAATTGGTAAAATGTCTATGAGTCGATTGTCAGTAAATTTACAAATATTGGTTGAACCAGAAGCAGCCATCTTTATCTACTACCTAAGCTGAATAAGCTGAAATTGTTTGAATAAAACTTTTGTAGGAAGAAATTTTGAGACAGAAGTTACCAGTTCCTATTTTCTACGCAAGGTTCATCAAAAACTCAAGAGGACGTGCGTTATTATTCTTATGCCAAACTGAAATGCTACTTTTAACACTTTTATTTGGTTTGTTCTAATCACAATACAGTTATAATTAAAGATGTTTTAATAATAAATATACCATTAAAAAATGATTTAGAATAAAATTTTCATAATTAAATTCTACATTATTTAGATGTTAAATATATTTGTGTTTTAAAGGCATTAGTTACTATTTTAATTTCATTATATTTATTAAGTAAAATCTTCATTACTCTATTAACTCAAATTAATTAATACACAAATCCATTACGCCAATTGAATCCGCTTCCCCTTTTTTCTTTGATTGTGAACAAATCGATTATTTTTCACTACAATTGATTTCGTACTTTTTTTCCATTGTCCCATCACGAACTTCCATTAGTCTTTTTTTTCAGCATCGATTCACGTGCCGATCAGCCGAATACAACTACGTCACGCTTCAGTGTCAACTCAGTGACACAGATCGAAGGACCGCAGGTCAATTCGTCCAATTCGTCGATGCTCAGGGAGTGGACTATTTCGAAAATTTATGCATTAAGGGCAACCAAGCGTGTAAAGGTAAATAAAAAAAATTATTCAAATCTAAGACTAATAATAATTATATTTTTTTTATAGGCAACCGGAATTTCCAAGTGCCTAGAATTGGAGTAGCAGATGATAAAGTTGCCCAATATGCTAGTTTGCACTATTACACTGATAAAGAATTACAAGTAACTAGTGAAGCAGCATGTAGACTTGCTTGCGAAATTGAAAATGAATTTTTGTGCAGGTCCTTCCTCTACAAGT
Organism: Neocrepidodera transversa; assembly: GCA_963243735.1. NCBI lineage: Eukaryota > Metazoa > Arthropoda > Insecta > Coleoptera > Chrysomelidae > Neocrepidodera > Neocrepidodera transversa. The sequence goes on along the minus strand of OY725337.1, from coordinate 16,995,824 downwards.
AAGTAAAGCAGTTCACTTTTTTATAACTCTTGCCTTCTCCAAATACACAGTAAAGCGTTACAAACAAAACTGAATAGGATGACGGGCAAGATATTTCGGTCATCAAGTATTAAATCGACACCGGTTTTTGTGCTATTGATTTGGTAATATATCACGAAAAGTTAGTTACCGTTTTAGGTAAAACCCAATATATTTGTAGTACATATATAGTAGCGGTTTGTATTGAAGATCCGAACAAAATTTTTGAAAAGAAAATCCTCCGTTGTATGCAAAAAAATAAGAAAATTACAATACCTTAGCATATTGTGTAAAAGACAAGTTGCAAAAATAATATCGTCAATAGTTTCTGCGTTTTTTACAACAATGGGTGTAAAATAATTTGTAAAATATTGGCCCAATATTAAAAATTTATTTTCTGCAGTTCTTGCCCGATAGTAGGCGGTGTTAGAAGGAGATAAAGTTCACTAATGTCAGATTATTTCCTGAAACTGAATCCCATATCTATTTAACCCCACCACGTCAGGTTTTTGAGATAACCTTAAAAAAACCCCGACAGTTACACACAAAAAAAATCTATACTGTAGATCTGAATATGTCAATGATATGTTTTTGGGGTCTCTTAAACTGAATCCTATGTCTGTTTCACCCGATCACATAAGGCTTTTGCTATAACCTAAAAAACCGCCACAGACTATAACGGTTGTTGATTCTCGAAGTTATCACAAAATCCTCTTAGTGTAGCTAAGTGGACCGAGGTTTCGGATTCAGTGACTCCGAAAACATATAATAAACATAGTCTGATCCACAGAGTAGAAATTGTTTTAAGTGTAACTGTCGCGGGTTTTTGAGTGTATGTCAAAAACCTGATGCGATTGAATTAAACAGACATCGGATTCAGGTTCAGCGACCCCGGAAACATAAAAATACATGGACTGATCTCCGAGCCAGAAATTTTTTTTATTTAGTTCTGTTAATTATATATTTATGATAGTCAAAATTAGCCTGTTTCGGCTGAAAGTATTAATAAGACTGTTCTCGGCCCAGAGACCAAACCAACACTTCTTCCCGACGCGGTGACCAAGCTAAAGGCGGGGCCCCACCAAACTGGGCACTTGGGGCCTTGTCGCCTGTATACCTAAACTCAAAAAGTCTGCACCACATGGGAAAAATTTTTATTATTCATTTGACAGAAAATTTTATTCTTGATAAAAGTTGGTGCATTGCGTAAAACTTCTATTGCGAGCGTCAAATTTTCAAATTTATAAATGGTATACAGGGGCTAGCAAAAAATAGGATTTTTAATCAAGACTAAAGTACCCTTATTTTTGACAATATCAGAAAAAATTATTTAGAAAAGTTGTTTAGAATTAAAAATTGCACTCAGATTTAAAATTACAGCCTCCTACGCGAAAAGAACCATTTATTTTGTTTTTAGCTCAAAATAATATCATTTCGGATGCAAATATCTGGTTTTCTTAGTTATTTTTACACCATTCATGGCCTTTTTAAAATTTTTATAATTTTTGGTTTTTTCTTGGTGCAAAGTTGAAATTTCACCATGTAGACATGTACATAAAAAACGACCATTATGATTTAATTGAAGAAAATGGGTATGAAAAATGATACCCAAAAGTTTTTAGTACCAAAATGTAAAAAACATTCACTTATATACGTCAAAAATATATTTTTCAATTTAACGGTGTAAAACAAAATCTAGCTAAAATTAACTAAACAAAATGAAGCATTAAAAATAAAAATAAAAAAAAGACCAAAGAAAAAACCAAAAATCATAAAAATTTTAAAAAAAACCAAATTTTTTTAACCAAAATGAATTATAGTGATTGAAGGAAGGCCCCTTAATTGCATCCGAAATGATATTATTTTGAACTAGGCTAAAAACATAAAAAAATGGTTTTTTGCGCAGGAGGCTGTGATTTTAAATCTGAGTGTAATTTTTAATTCTAAACAACTTTCCTAAATAATGTTTTTTGATATTGTCAAAAACAAGGGTACTTTACTCTTGGTCAAAATTCCTATTTTTTTCCCGTCCCTGTATACCATTTAGAAATTTGAAAATTTGACGCTCGCAATAGCAGTTTTACGCAAGAATAAAATTTTCTGTCAAATGAATAATAAAAAATTTTCCCATATGGGCAGACTTTTTGAGTCGAACTGTATAATGCAGCGGCATTGTGGAAATTTGACTCCACCAAACTGGGCAGGGAGCATTTTAAACGTGTCTGTTTAAATAGTTGATTGTTGTTCTTTATCCAAAAATGTTTGACGAAGACCAAATTTTGTTATTATGGTATATGACCCTATCACTCCTATCAGTTATTAACCAAAAAATAAAAGGAAGCGCATATGTTTTGGGTACGTCCTAGTTTAAACAATTATGAAGAAAGTAATTTTTTAAATCAATTACAGTCCATTAGATAGAAATATGGTCTTCATCTCGGGTATTTTTCGTATTCGAATCATGGCTATCCATTTTAAAGTCACTTAAATATTCACTCCAAGTTATTTTGTGTATAAAACAAAAAGAACTAACGTACTATTCAGTAAAATATTCAAAACTAACTGAAACCTCGTGCTCGCGCTGATCCTACAACACCTACCCGCGTGGCCCGCAGAAATTTCTTTGATATTTACCGACATTTGGCTGGCCGCTAGCAAAATTATGTCGGTGGTTTATGCCAGCGGCCGCAAGAGATATATTTACTTTAATTTTTTCTCTGGCGGGTTAGCCCAGTTTGGTGGAGCCCCGCCTTAATGATATTTTTGCCTTCGTTGTTACACGGTCAGCTAACCGCTGATTGGACATTTTGGACTACCTAGTTTCATTGAATTTTGATCGTCTCGCTAAGCTAGCCGATTATTGTCCTTCATACTTGACGTTAAGGCGATATTTCCATAATTTACGCTTCGAGATTCGGGATAGGTTCTTGACAGACAGCAAGCATTCTTTGAAAGAGACGAATCCCCTCCCATCAGTGTTTTTATTACGGATAACCTTACGGAAAGTTTAAAAATTTCTACGCTACTGATCGTAGTATCCTTGTACAAACAAACTTCACATCGTCGGTAAAAGATAAAGTATGAGAGACACAATCCATGAGGCATTATTCTCACCGCAATATATACTATATTGTGTACCCATTTTACGACCTTATTAATGATTATTTTTACTCAAAATTATTTTTTAATAGAAGCCAAATCATGTTTCTAGTAATGTACAACTTTAATTTTTTAAATTTGTTTTATTACATTTATTGATAAGAAGTTAAATATGGGCCTAAATTATCTTATTTTAGAATTTTTTTATTAAAAAAATAATAAAAAATCGTCAAAAAGTTCATTGCATATTACTAGAGGATAAGATAAAATGTTGTTATAAAAAAATAAGTTTATATCTTTCATTGTCTGTTCAGAAAACGGTTAAGAAATATCATAAAAATGCACTAATTTTGCTTGGGTAAATATCCTCTTAAATGGGAATTCTAATTATTTAAATCGTGTTGAAACTTTAACTTTCTATTATATTTCAGAGGTACACCACAAGGTAGTCAGTATAATTGTCAACTATTCCATTTGGATCACAAAACTTTACCAGATGGACCCAGTACTTATTTGAATGCTGAAAGGCCACTTATTGATAACGGCGAGAGAATTGGAACATATTATGAAAATAATTGCGAAAGTAAGTAAAACTTCTTATGATGTTCATCCAATTGTAAATTTTTATAATATCTATTTGTTTTTAGTTTGTTATTATTATTTTCGTTATTTACAATTCTACAATTGTTTCCTTATATTGTGAATAAGCAACATTTCATTTCATCTCGAACATACATTTCTATTTAAATTGAACGAAGATTTGTAAGAACTTTTGCAACTCTCGAAAGATATAGGACGAATTTTACTTTCTTATATAAAGTATACACTATTTACATCAATATTTTATAACAATGGAATATTTTTCCTTCTTTATTATTTTTTTATATTCGATATTATTCTAAATTATACCCATAATTACGTGAAACGTCTAGCTTGAACAACTACCCAGTCATGACCAATCCTACATAACCTCTAATTTTCTTAATTACAGGAATAATTAAGCGATATGCGAAGCTTGGAGAAGCGCATAATTTGACATGACACATATGAAGGGTGCATCGTTGCACCAATTAATATTCCTCAAGTTTTTTTAAATAATTAAAATAAAATAGAGTTTTAACGTGCTACGTTTACACCGAAGGTAATATTGAAAATCAATGTGAAAATTTTAACTAAAGGATAATAGAAGTTTTTTACAGTTGCTTCACAAAGTACACTTTGCCTTTTCCTAATCTCGACGCAAAAAGCGTTTTTCTCCGAGTTTGTATTTTCTAGAGTTTAACTTTGTCGTTTGCTAAAAATAATATTAGAAGAAAAAACATTGTATTTTATTCGCGCATAAAGTAAAAATGTAGCAATTATTTATTTCACACATAGGTTTAAAATTTTAATAACTAATTTTTTTTATTTTGATAAAAATATTTCTACTTTTTTATTATCAACTTTGTATTTCGTATATATCAATATTGCATAAAAATTTCTTGTTGCCTCACCCTGTAGTTTAAATTTCTCTAGCATGACCATTAACATACAATCTCTTTTATTAACGAGTAAATCGTATTTAATGAATTATGCATTTTAGAATTACATTTCTAAATATATTATTTTTTTTCCATTTGCAGAATCGTCTACGGTTTCCGGCGGATCATCTGATAATACCCTACCAGTAGTTTTTGAAACTACAGAGGACGCGAATTTGAATAACCTGACGAGGACCGATGTAAATTGCGACAAAACTGGTACTTGTTATGATGGTAAGCACATATTAAAAATTTCTTTAAATTTATATTTGTTTACGATATTTGAACAAATTTACAGATTTCACTTTTTCCACTTAAGTTTCACTGGGATTGGAACCCACAAACATTCCGGACATAGACCAAGTATAGAGGCTGATGCCTTAATCAACTTGGCCACCGTGTCCGGTCATGTAAATTTTTATAGATTCTATTTTTCTGAAATCAAACGTAAATCCTAAGTTTCGTATTATAAATAAATTTCCTATTATATGATTTTACAATAATGTGAAGTTTAGCAATTTACATATACCACAACTGATATGATAATCAATTTTTATTTCAAATATCCACTATTGTAGAAAATTTTATCTTTCTATTAAGATCATTTTCAATTACTGTCAGTGATTAATAATTATCTATGGAATTTGATAAATTATATTTCAAATAATATGTCAAATATAAACTCAATTTGCAATTGCAATCACTTAACGAAATTAATTATGTAGGTGCTTTACATTGTGTGCGACCTAATCGTATAATCTTAATAAATTATTAATGTGCTACTTTATACTTAAGAAAATATCCAATCATTCTTAGTTAACATGAATTATAAAGTACTATATCTTGATAAGACAGATGTTTATAAAGTTTGTAAAGCTGTTTATAGGAAGTTCTTCTTTTTCGTCAATAATGACTTGTCTCCTCCACAAAAAAAATTTTAGTCTTCCAAAATATTTAGCAATTCAATCATTTTCATAAAAAATCTTTTCACAATTCAACAATCTTAATGTTACAAAATTCTCTCACGCAAAAAAGTCGTACAGAATCTTTTAGTGAAATATTGTTATTATATCAATAAGACTATAATAAACATAAAAATTTGTTTATTTTTGGTTACATTTCCAAGAAAAATTTAAGTTATAAGTTACAAAAGAAGTTTAAGTAATACTTTGATGCATTATATCCTTCTGAAATCTACGTTAGCTGGAATTAATTTAAATAAAAAAAGGACATGATTTTTGTTAACAAATTTAAAAATTAATCACTCAGGTTGTCGTGTTACGTTTATTTTTTCTTGGGCCACACTGTAATCCATTTTTATTGTCTCCCTGTATATTTTAAAATACGAATTTACTTCTATTTCTGGTCTGTTATCACCACTCCCATTAACGATGCCATTTTCACCGAAAATTCCACTTCCATCAAAAATCTGGTGTAATTTATCTATAAAACGGCCGCCCGCAATACAGAGCTTCACTTGTTTATTGCATACATTCCATATCAATCATTGTGACCTTCGTTACAACTTTATCATAAACATGTTTTTCTTTCTTGTTATTAATTGTTATGATCAGTATGTTTATTTCACACGTTTCACAATAATCATTGTGATCTCTATCACTTGTTTATTTCAGACGTTCCTTATCAGTCATTCTTACCTCCGTTACAAATTTATCGTAAACATGTTTTTCTTTCGCACGCTTCTTATAGTGTAATTATATTTAATTACCTATCTGTCATTGACCTAATGGTATCCCGTTAATTTTCCCCTCGAAATTTTGGGGTTTTACAGAACGTTCTATATTCACGGGACACGCATTGTTCACGGCAGTTGTCTATTTGACGACGTGCTATATCTGTAATTACATCTGCTTTCTTCCCGACAATGGCTGTATGCATCCTACTTCTCTTCAAATAAGAATCTCTCTACTGAAAAACCTTCAGAAAATAATTAAGTCAAGTGATATTTTTTTTTAATAATAAATAATATCTCAAGAAATTTCAATAATAATCTCAATAAATTAAAATATATTGTAATACTGTAATAATTTATTTTCGTCCAATATAAATTCTGTCCAATTTTAATTGAAGTTTACTTTACTGCAACCGTAAAATAAAGAAAAGACAGATTTTGCAATACAGCAAAGTTTTTTTGGCAATTATTTCTAATTCCAGCAAAAAAGTAATTGACTGGCGCCTGAAAATTTAACTTAATTTTATTTATTCCATTTCTTGGTATATCTCAAAATATAATCGTCGTCACGAACCCATGAACATCTGAGCTAAACCACAGAAAAATAAAACAAGTAAATCTTGCGATACAAATGGTAGAAAAGAAGAACGTCCCTTATATGGATCATTCTGACTGTAGAATGGAATATATAATTAAGGAACATATTAGATATATAAAAGAATTCTAATATTTTTAATTTATTTTCCTCATGTGCCAATAATATTATTAAACGTAACCATATGAGGCAGGATTTTTGCTTACAAATATTTTTTTTATTTTAATTAAATACAATATATAATTATTAATATTAAAAAAAACAGAGTTATAAATTAATGTTTTAGAAATTACATCCAGAGATATCTTAAATAAAAAGAATCTTTTTACAAAAATTTACTTATATCAAATATATTGTTAACTTACATTTCGGTTTATGAAATATCCCATACCAAAAAAAATAAATAGCAATTACATTCTTTTAAAACAGTTTAAATCCGATCCTGTGAATTAATCCAGATCAATTCACGTTTTTATAGAAAATTTATTGACAATAGGAAAGGAAACGAGAGTTAGTTGAAACCGCGTAATTATTATCAGGCAGGAGTCTAACGACGTCTGTTTCTGGTTCGCTTTCGTATTTTTCAGTGTCGCCATTGCAATGTCTCCTGCAACTATTAACCAGTGGTGCAGTCAAATAGTATCGAAGCAATTTTTATTATACAACTGTCAAAGTAATCCTATTGAATTAGAGTAAGATTTTTATTAGATCTTTGTACAAAGCTTAGACGGACTTCGTTCGTGGCAAATTTATACAGGTCAAATTTTGTCGAATAGACTTAGTCAAATGTTTAAAAAAAAGCATATAAAAAAGAATAAGATTTAAAAAATTTTATCTTGTTAATTTGGCAAATGTCTAGTTTGGGGTAACACTCCAGATTTAAATTTGTTTTTAGGCCAATTTGGGGTCAAGAAACACGAAAATGTAACTTACAAAAAAAGTTATGAAACAAAACATTCTTACAGAATTTTTTAAAGTGATAACTTCTTTAGACCTATTGCTAACACTCTCGCTTTCCGATACGAAGCTCGTCGGTTTAAATCCCGTGGCTGTAACCTTTTTTAAATTTTTTTGTTATACTATTTTTAATTTTTCTTTTGATTGGGTTGTAGAAAAAGTGTACTAGTGTGGATTGTCCATATACACACTTGTTGCATAAACTACTGTAATATTTATTTGGATAAAAAAAGGGTTATTTAGGTATAGATTTAGATAAAAATATTCCTTCACAGGTGAGTTTATATATCGGATTATAGATCAGTAGTTTAATAGTGTCATAAAAATCTTCTACCTGTTGTCACTTAAATTCCAATTTCACTCAAAATTAAAACCCGGCGATTGTAACATCTGGCAACTAAGCAAATCTTATTGAAGCAAAATAAACACTTGAATTTTTAAGCAGATAGTACATATAATCGTCATTTATCGAACATTTAGTGAATTAATAGTTTTTATCATGAAAATCATGGAGTGCTAATTCCGTTTTAATACTACAATTAATTTATAAATTTAAAAAAAATACTGTTATTTTATAGTTTTTACTTATGTCTGTAATCCCATGACTTCCTATTTTTTTTTTAAACTTTATCTCTTCTTAATACTTTTTTTATTTTGTTGTTAATCACAAATCTAAAATTAATAAGGAACACGGAAATTGACAAAATCCTGGGTTAGTGTGAATAGTGAAAAAATTAGTTTGTACTAATTTTAACTCAAATGATGAAAATTTGTTAGGGGTAATTTTCATCGAAAAAAGTGAAATAATTATGCAATTACTGGGGGTAATTTTAACTGAAAAATAAAAATAAAAAATGAATAAATAGAAGTGGGGGTAATTTTTTGTTGAAAAGAGGGAAAAAATAGTTAAAAAGTGAGAACAATTAGCAATATTGATATTAAGCTGATGAGAACGCAATAATATTCTTTGATCTGCGTCATTTGGTTGGGAAGAGGAGGTAATATTTGAAGAAAAGTGACAAAAATGAAAAACTGGTAATATTTACAGAAATATGAAAAAAATGGGTAATATTTATAGAGAATTTAAAAAAAGGGTAATATTTGAAGAAAATCCAGAAAAAAGGGGTTCACTAATCTAGTTGGTGAAAAAAGAATCAAAAACTCATTTAAAGATGGGATTCATTACGCTTTTATGCTAAAAAACCACCATGTTTTTTTACACTATTTACTGTCTACAAAAAAAAAATTGTCAAAATCTGGGATGTTTTTTTTTTAAATAATTAAAATCTTCTAATTCATTTCCCTTAGACCTCTATAGTGATACGCCCCAGTAGCGCCAAGTAAAAGGATTAGTCGGCATGTTTAACATTTTAAATACGTTTCTTGGGTGGATATTCTGATGATGATGATCGGACAAGAGAGGAGGAAGTCGTAAAATGTCATAAAGACTGACTCACCTGGTGATCTCGTTTCAGAAAAAACGCTTTCAAGCGAGAGCAGAATTTAAAGTGGATTTTTTTTTACTTATAGTTGAAGAAATATTGGTTAGATTTACAATTTCGTTAAACACTACAACAAATCTTGAAAGAATAAATTGAAAACGAAATTGTTACCAAAATGTAGAAAATAATTAATTAAATATTTTTGTTCTCGGATGAGTTCACTAAAGGAAAAATCGTGTTTTATGTAACTTTTTTAAAATAACCAAAACAAATAAATTATTCAAAGTGTTGTGAAGTCGAGTATAATTCGAAATTTTGTGTTTTCAGTATCTGTAAATTGTAAAGACACCAAGATCGCTGTCCAAGTCCGTACTAATAAGCCTTTCAACGGACGGATTTATGCCTTGGGTAGGTCGGAAACATGCAATGTGGATGTTGCTAACAGTGATTTATTTAGATTGGACTTGACCATGAATGGACAGGACTGCAATACTCAATCAGTGGTAAGTTTTAAATTATATTATTGAAGAGCTAATAAAATTGTGTTTTAAGTCATTTCTTTTAATAGATTTTCTATTTGTATTGGTTGATTGCTTGACTGGAGCATATAAAATCAGTTTTTTATCGATATCATTTTTTTATAAAGTTCATTTATTTTAAAATGCACAATTCGAGAACTTAAACTTTATTTGTATAATATTGGATACGTGTGCCTCTTGAGACTTATACTAACTTAGAACTCTCGATGGCGTCACCCAGCCTAAGACTCTAACATTCATTGATTTACGATGTTATTCTAGTGGTCTGATCCAAAGCTCTTGAGTTGTCACCATAATTCCTTACATTCGGCCAACTTGAACACAAGTCCTGTCATCAGGACATACAAACGTATTGATCTAGTACAAATTGGTACTTTGTCAACTGTAAGCTTTAAAACTATTACCTAAGGCTACAATCTTACTTCAAAATTATGAACCAAGGTAAAAACCAAGGCTACAATCTTTTAATAGTTAAACTACGTGCCAAACATGTAGCTCAACAATGGAAACATCATATTGATAATATGATATGGCAACATCCCTGAAACAATCCAATCATACAAGTGTCTCTTGTAAAACAAAAGAGATATGATTAACAAATATGACTTATCGGACGAATGGGTACAAAAAAAATGCCATCGATGACGTGCATCGGAAATTTTGTTGCAAGTACTTTTTATATTGCACATATTCTTCTTGTAATGGTTGAGGTATTGTCGAAATTAGTAAAATTATATCCTTGCCAAAGAACAACTAGGAAAGAAGTAATTAAGAGATTGAAACAGGAAAGCCAAAAAAAATGTATTGTAGATAAAGCAACATATTTTCAAAATAGTTAATGGGTAAAATTTTGTAAAGAAAAAAGTAATAGAATACAAACAATCAGTATTCGTCATCCAGCAGAACGATAAAAAGAAATAATTAAATTTCTACATATTTAGACCATACATAATGGGAGAGGATGATTCCTGTAGTAGAGGAAGATTTAAATAATATATCCAGTGGTATTACTGAAGAAAGTTCAATTTTCTTAATGAAGAAATAGATCCAGAAAGAAAGTGGGAGAGAAAAAATGGTGAATAAAATGATTCAAAGAAACGTTAAAACGTTTATTAAAAGAACCCAAAAGAAAATTAAGAAGAAAAGAACATTCAAGAGAGGAGATATGGTAATTGTGACAGCTTTAAAAGTGGCTAAACGAAAAAAGAACATTTGTACAAATCTATTATTACCGTTTGAGGGACCAGTATTTCATTACAATATAAATGATATAACAAATATTAAATTCTCATAATTAACCGGATACGCCAAAGGAAGCAAAATAAAACAGATTAATTGGATTAGATCAAATGCTTTTCCTTAGGTTACTTTTTCTAAAACATAAATATAATAATTTTATTATTTTAATTTAAAACTACAATTATCTTCTTTTTCTCTTCTTTTAGATAGGAGTTTACAGTAACACAGTAGTACTTCAGCATCACAGCGTCGTCATGACAAAAGCAGATAAAATATACAAAGTCAAATGCACCTACGATATGTCTTCCAAAAACATCACATTCGGAATGATGCCAATCAGGTTAGTATCATTTTCATTGCTCGATCTTCTAACTAAGTTTTCGGCTTCTTCATTTCTATGATTTTAATATAATTTTTTTTCCTTTTCAGAGATCCAGAAATGATAAGCATTACGTCTGCACCAGAAGCTCCACCACCAAGAATCCGCATATTGGACAGCAGATTACGTGAAGTCGAAACAGTTAGAATCGGAGACAAACTCACTTTCAGAATTGAAATTCCAGAAGATAGTAAGTTCAACATATACTAGATCAGTTAAAATTAATTCCATAGTAATTAAATTTTACTTAATAGGGGTCTAGCAACACTTTGGAAAATTTACTACTATAAAATAATGTGTTGAAGAATATATTACAAACATATTATATTTCTGATGTGTACAACTCACTTTCGTTTCGCAGTTTTTCTACGAGGGGGAGAAAAAGATTATCAGTGTCTGATAGATATTTAATTTTTAGGTCAGAAACAGCTCATTTTTGAACTAGAAATATAATGAATGCAGTTTCATGAACAGTTGCAGTTGCAGTTGTGTCTTCTGTAATCATTTCCTTCCACATCTACTTCTTTGTGTGTAGGTCACTATATCTTACAAATGGTTTGTTATATATTAACAGCTTGGCGATCCCTGGCCCTATATATCATTGATCAGATCCTTACAAAGATCTCGCCATCTTTGTTTTTTTTAGTTTACTCAGGGCTGTCTTCATCTCAGAGTGGCGATTTGTCATCTAGCTCTACGTATCTATGTCTCCTGCGACCCCTTTTGATTCTTTCCGTTTTTGGTCTATTTCAGTACACTAATAAGAAGTCCTCTCAATTATATTAATGCCTTCCTCGGTGGTATTACCCCCTCGCCTAGTCTTCTAAATTTGACACTTAATTTATCTCTGCTTACTTAGCTTAGGTATCTTTGTATACATGATCATATAATTTTTTTAATTAACTGGCCTATATTTATAATTATTCTTTGTAAAATTAACATTGTTTATATGTTCCAGCGTTTTGTGTTTTTTCTTTGGTCTATTAGGAATGCTAAATACGTTTCTACACTTCGTCTATTATTAATAAATGCACACATTTTTCTTTGATTATTAATAGCAGTAATATTAGAGGAAACCTCATTTATTCGTTTTTCAGATATGAACTCATTTTGATATTCAATATCTTAGAGCATTTTTATCATTGGTTGTCTGCTCGTGTAGGTCGTTGATGGGAATACTCTAATCAGCTGCCTTAACAATGACCATCACTACACAATAGCATACGCAGATGAAAATAGAAATAGTTCTCTTCACAAGATAAAGTAAGGTGTACTGGAACTAAAACTTCCAAAACTTCTTAAAACAAAACTAAACTTCGCAACAGGGTAGTAGTACCTAGGTCTCATCTTCAACAGCAAGTTAACCTGAAGCTCACACCTAGAAACAGATTCAAAAAAGTATACATTGTTTATAAACAATGCCGTCGACCTGTGAGGTGTGCCGGGGTTTTCCCCCAGAATCGTCTCATGGACATACGCTGTCATCATAAGACCTATGCTAACATATGGTGCGGTCGTCTGGGAACCAAAAACCCAACAGACAACTACTCGCAAATTCAAAGAACAGCGGTATGTCTCGACATAACTGAAGCCATGAAAACAACACTAACCAAAGCAGGAAGGTGGCGTTAACGACTATGATAAGATGTCGCATATAGAAGAGCCAGAAGTGGCAAGTATGATTCATACTCACACTAACGGCTCCAAAACAAAACAAGATGGTGCGGTATTTACTCCAGATCCTTAAACCTAAACATAAGATGGGCTATGGGAAAAATTGTAGCTCAAACGGAGCTCCACTGTGATCATAATAACATTAAGATAGATCAAAGGCCACCCCACTTCAAATTGACTCATTGACCAAGAAGGCAGCCAACCAAAATCTATTTGGACCGGGTTCCTCCATTCGATTAACGATATCGATCGTTACGAACCTTAGTAAGGATCACACCCTTGTGAAATTCTAGGAAAGATGGGATGAAACAAGAGATGCACGGTTGCTAGGGGCCTCTTAAGTTACCCAGACAACATACTTGTACATGATTGGCAGAATATGCGCCTATTAACAGGCATTGTGACTGGTCACTGTCCAGTATGAACACCTCAACAACATGAGGCTGTCATTCTGCAAGTGGTGGGAATAAGAAGACGAGACAATCGAGAATATCCTCTATGATTGCCCGACACTCTCGTCAACTAAGAAAATTGTGTTGTACGAGTAATGGGCAATATAAGAGGCACCTCTTGGCGACGTTGTCAACTACATAGAATCTGTAGGCTCACTGACGAGGTAAGTAAGTCATCGCTTGCTTATCTAGGAGGATGCACAATGGGCCTAATGAAGCCTAAGTACCGTGGGACAGTCCACTTGTGTAGCAACCTTCCTCCCCACCTTACATATACAGAGGTCCTTGATGTTTCCTCCAATGCTCTCGTTTTTGTGCCGACTTTTTATTAGTGTATTGAATAGATTAGTTCGTTTCTAAATAAAATTTGATTTCACCGGTTATAGCATCACATTCTAGTGCCTTTTTGGGTTAATGTTTTTTCTTAGCTCTAGAATTTTTTTGATAGAGTTTCTAGAGTATATGTGAGGTAAATTTTGTTTAGGTAGTTTTCAGATTTTCTGTTGTTAATTGATCTTATGTTATTATTTCAACAATAGAAATTAACCTAATTTTTTTTCTAGCTCCATATGGTATTTTCGCAAGAAGCTGTGTCGCTATGGCTAAGGATTCCAAAAGCACATTTCAAATTATCGATGACGAAGGATGTCCTGTTGACGCTACAATCTTCCCCGCTTTCACTCCAGATGGCACTGCTCTACAATCGGTTTACGAAGCATTCAGATTTACCGAATCCTACGGAGTTATTTTCCAGTGTAATGTAAAGTATTGTTTGGGACCATGTGAACCTGTAAGTATTTTTTTTAATTTTTGTACAAGAGTTATTAGAATATTTTTTCTTACAGGCTGTTTGTGAATGGGGAAGAGAATCTTTGGAATCTTGGGGCAGAAAGAAGAGAAGCGTAGGCAACCAAACCGAAGATGAAAAGGAAGAAGATATGACTCTTAGTCAAGAAATTTTAGTCCTAGATTTTGGCGATGATAAACAGTCTGAATTTTTGAAAAATGACTTATCTAGTGCAGATTTTGGAAAAGGTAAAAATTCAAAAATCATTAATAAATAATATTTAATAATATTATTATAAATATAAAAATGTCTAATATATAATTTTTTTTTAGATAAAACGGTGACAATCATCGAGCCATGTCCAACAAAAACTTCAGTACTAGCCTTAGGAGTAACTTGTGCCTTACTAGTTTTATTATACATCAGCACGCTCTTCTGTTACTACATGAAAAAATGGCTGAACCCCGGTAAACACATCGCTTGAAAACCGGCAATAAATAAAAGACTCTTTGGTGCTTAGAGAATAATAATTTTTTTATACCGAATCGATATTTAATGAAATGTACGAGGAGCGGCCAAAAAATCAAATGGTAAAGAAATTATTGGTCGATCTTCGTATATTAATGAATCAAGCAGAATTGTAGCGGGATATTCCCATAGAAAAGAATTATTCGCAATAATTATTGATAAGTAACTCAAATTTCGGGTTTGGTGGAGGACTGGTGGTGGGACAGCTTTTGTAAATCTGTGATGTACAGGGAAACTCAAAAGTCGTGTAGTGGGAAAAGTGCAATAAATAAAAAATGTTTCAAACAATGCAAAACCGAATATATTTTTTCTAATTCACTCAAAATATATTTTTCAACAGGTCAATTCATAAGATTAAATAAAAGGAGGCAAACATATTGTATTAAAATTAATTTAATAATTTAAAAAACACAGATTTTGGACCGCCATAAACTTATTTTTTTAAATTTATAACCCTTTATTATTTTTCTTAAAATTATTTGCATTTTTGAACTACACTCTAAACCATTGGTGGAATTTTTGAGTTGCCTGGTATAAGGACTGCTTTATTTTACCGTTACAAAAAGATTTTTTCTTATTCTTGTGATCTCTTTATTAACACGTTAGTGGCTTTATTATTGGATTATATTTTCTATATAAAAAATTATCTTACGTTAAAACAAATGCATTATTCTAAAAAATATATTCATAATTGGACACCATAAACGTGCAATGCTTACGGAATAATAATTCTGTACCAAAAACTACTAAATGATGGTACATTTTTTACTAAATTTAGAATAAAAATCATTTTTAAATTTTGTAGCCCTCTCAACGTTGTTAAATATGTCTTTGTACTGATTTTTTTGTTTATGGAACAAAATTTTGTAACGGTAAGAATTCGATTTCTTTTAATTTCTATGTTTCTTGTGATTTTTTTAGATTATTTATTCTTTTATTTATTGATGAATCAGGGTCTTCATGTACATAACTAAACTTCTTAAGGAATTTTTTTTATTTATAATACGATTTGTATGTAATTGATATCTTTACATGCCTTATTATTTGTAATGAAATAAATACTCAAGTAATTTTTTAAATATAGTTTTTTATTTGATATACTTATTATATTTCCTATCCCTAATAGCACAAAAGGTCCGATTGACGTTTTTTATGATTCATTTAACATCAGAACGTCCAAGGACTAAATTAAAACGTTTTACAAACGTTTGTGCAAAAACGTTTTTAAAATGGACTTAAAAGACGTCCAACATATGTCGACAAAATGTCCAAATACAGTACTCAGACGTTTTCAAAATCTATATTAAAAAATGTCTAGTAAACGTTTTTTAACGCCGCATGTCAGAATGTTTTTTATAAAGTCATAATAGGGACATTTTTAAAACGTTTGATTTAGGTCCTTAAAAGTATGTTTTCAGAGAAAGTCAGAAAGTTACGATTTTATAACCACTGTTAAAAACGTTCAAAATACAGACAGTCTGTCTTTAAGTATGTTTTGAGAATGAAAGTTTAAACGTTTTTTTAAAAGTTTTTAAACCATTTATTTAGTCAGCTCTAAAACGTCTTTTTTCGACGTCTGTATGAAGTTAGAAGTTGTGACATTTGCACTAGATATAAACGTTCTTAGGTACTTATACGAACGTTTTTTAAAACGTCCCGATGGTCGGTCGTGAACGTTTTTAAGGCGGTTTTTAAACGTCTCTGTGCTACTAGGGATAGTCATTATAAGTGACCCTTCCAATGGCCCTATTTAGCACAATAGCAATAAATAAAAAGTACGGAAATTTTTAGTATCTAGCATTCTAGATATTTCGAAGAAAATAATTTCACCGACAACTGATATATCTCATGCAGTCGTAGAAAAAGTTTAATGCGAAATATATGTGAAAAGCACTTATATAAGGTTACGGCTCATGTTACCAAATTGTTGTAGATCTGATTAAAAAAAAAAAAAAATTGCTAATTGAAAAACAGTAAAACCGAAAGTATTCAAGCAAAAGCATAAATATGTTGGATTTAAAACGGCGCCTAGATTTTGGTTACTTATGCGCCATCTACTGGTTTCTGTTCCAATAAATATACTGTACCATCGATTGCATTTATAGTAAATGAAATTTAATAAATTTAGAATGCAGGAAACTTTCAGTGTGTGTCTAGTGTTGTTTCAGAACTTCTGTAATGTTAAGTAGAGGTCGCAGACGAATTGGTAGATTAATTTAATTAATTATGACCATTCTTGCACTTTATTATTACAAAAAATTAGTCATGTATAAGTCAAAATTTGGGTGGAAAAAAAATATTGAATATTTCACATTTTGTACAGAACCTACAGAAAATATTCAACGAGACAAGCGATAATCAGACATATTTTTTAAACTAAAGGAACCAAAAATTTATTTCTAATGATATTTCGTAGGTAAAATAGCCATTTTCAGTGCTTTTAATTTGTAATAAAAAACATATTTTGTTTTTGTATAATTAAAACTCTACCAACATTTACCACCTTTGCCAAGTTCAGTAAAAAATAAAAAATTCGGTTTCAAAGAAAGCTACTCCTAAACAATCTGGATCAACTTTAAAAAATCGTTTTCCAATATCCGCTAGTTGTATATCAGGTTTGAAAGTTACTTTACGAGCAACGTTGAAAGTTTTTTTCTGAGTTACATGAAAATATTTAATGCTCATCTTTAATATAATTATTTATTTTATGGAGATTGTTTTCAATGATGAGGTATTGTGGTGCCAATAATGGACTCATCCAGTGATTTTTTTATTCATTATAATACCAATAAATTCTATCCATCTGGATAAGTCCATTATCCAACTCCCCAGCAATTCAGTCAAGTTTTTCGCTTCTATTGCTGTAATGCTATAATCAAACCTCCAAAAGGCTCTAATGTGACTGGAATTAAGTTACTTCAGACGAAAGATTCATTATATGTCTCGTCAACCGCTAATGGAGTGGTGGTAAAAAATTGATCAAACGCTAGTAATTTTGATAAGATAATAATTCATCCAATAATGTCAATGATAGTACTACGCCTACTGGACCTATACCTAGTACTTCTTATACGACTGAGAAGTGTCTAGAAGATCATGATGATGTAACGGTAAGCAGAGAAGTCCAAGCATAGATGGCAGGCCATGTTGTTAAAAATTCTTTAAGTATCTAATAATCAGCTGCATTGTCATCGTTTCATTAATTTGATGGAAAAGATGGAGGATGATGCGGTCCAGTAATAATTTATTAAACCTCATAATGCAGTTAGAAGAAGCTTTCATAAATGTTATTGCGAAGTGGGACTGAGTCGTTGAATTATGTACACAATAGTGAACAGTATTGAGAAGATATAGTTCTTTTCAGCGTTTTTAAGCCGTCACTGAAATAATATAAGAAGTTTTTTCATTATAACATCTCCCTCAGTGACATTCGTATATTAGGTGAAGAGTGGAAAAAAGACGTCAGTGCGAAAAATTTAATAATTTATTAAAAATTCGTCTGACCGCTTTCGGCTTACAAAGTTACCATCAAAGCCTTCCTACATCAACCCTTTCAGACATAACCAACGCCCAGGATCACTTACCGGACATAAACCAGCCTTCATGTTCGAAATCGTCGAATTCAAACAATAAAGCTTCATCGTCTATATCAACCCTTTCAGACCCAACAAACGCCCAGAATCACTTAATCATCGAATACAAATAATGTAAAGCTCCAGATTTCTGGTAAAAATCCAATGCAAATGTCTCCCTTTGATATTAGCCCGGTTCCCATCTCAAACGGGAAAAATTCTAAAAAGGGACAAAAAGCTGGTGAAGCTTTTCTGATTACGTCATTGTTACGTTATTTTTTTTCTTGGGTCACTCTATAATTCATTTTTCAGCTCACCTCGTACATTTTTAAATTCAAATTTAATTTTATTTCTGGTTCTGTTATCATCAGTTGCCATTTCTATCGTAGATTTCCACCTCTCTCTTAAATCGTAAGTATAAAGATCCCGTCCCAACATTTTTCTTCCTTTTTTCGCTATTGTTAACTTAAAAACTTTATCGTATACCGTCATATCTTACATTGAATTTTTTTTATCTTCCCCTTGTGTTAAACTGGGGTTCTTGGTTCACGTAGTTACCTGCCATCTTGGTTCTTGGTTCTCAAAGCTACCTGTTATTAATATTTCTTGGAGCTACCTGCTATAATTATTTCTTGGAGCTACCTGCTATAAATATTTCTTGGAGCTACCTACTATAATATCTTTTGGAGCTACCGGTTACTAATATTTCTTGAAGCTACCTGCTATTTCTTTGGAGCAAAAAATTGGAAGAAACCAAGAAAAAGATCGAATAGAAGAATACAAGATAAGTGTCTCTTAAAACTACTACAAAACATATTTTAATTTGGTCAAAATAATTTTTTTTTAAATAAACAAATTTTCTTATAACACGATCTTTATTTCCTTACATCCTTAAAGAAAAGAAAAAGAAGGATTTTGAAATATATTGTAGTTTTCTTGTCAATTGTTTCTAAAAAAAACATCAAAAAAAATCAATTCGACTGGCGCCCAATAAATGTTTCTTAATATTATACTTTTCAATATATTTCAAATCCTATTCGTGGAATGAACCATAAAATTAAATAATTGAGCTTAAATCACTTTATTAAATAAAAAAATTAAGATCAAAAAAATAATTGCGTTTCACAAATTCTTATAAAGATGAACTGACTGAGTCTGTCAATAGAAGAAAGAAAAAGGAAGCAAAAGCCTCCAGACCAAAAAGAAATCTCAGTCTTGAAAATTCCAAAGGAAAGTCAAAAAAGCCACCCATGAGCAATCATACATTAGACGTAAGCGCCCCGTTTCTCATCCGAAGAAGAATCTGAAGGGAATGACGATTTGGACCTAGCTGATTATTCTGACGATATGCCAAGACACTCCAACCCTGATGACAATGGGTAAAAGTTTTCGACAAACCGCAAAGGGTCTCATGTACTCCATGTGGGCACATGATAAGTACGCAGGTGCGGAGAAAGACGAATATGTCTGTGACTGGTGCAAGTAATTTATATTGTATTGCATTGCATTTTGAGTTTATATTAACAAAAAAGTCATTCACTAATTTTTAGAGGTATTCCATATTTCCCCTCCCTCATATTTTATGTGGTGTTTTTGACATGTTTTCTAACAAAAATTTTTTTTACAAAAAATGTGAGGGTTGCCTTTAATTTGATTGAAGACTTTTATCGGAAACTGTATTAGGTAGGACCTCGCTAAATTTAAGTTTGTTTTACCAATTCATTTAGAAGGTGTGTTTAATAAACAAAATGGTATTTCACATTTGCACCTTCTCCTCTACAAGATAAGAATAAATCATAAAATAATCAGAAGAAGAAATAATAGAAAAACAAAGAAAAGATGAAGAAATAAAAAATGTTAAGAAATAAATAAAAAATAAAAATATTGATCTTATCTATGTCAATATACATGATGATTTTTATCAGAAATAGTAAATGAATATATCTACGTGCTCATTTACTATTTTTTTTTAAGTATAGTTATGTAGACAAGCAGAAAAAATGGATGAAGATACAGTGATATTATTGAGAATAAAAATCAATGACAAAAATACAAAGAAAATAATAAAACTTTATAGAAAAAAATAAACAATTCTTCAAAATTAAAACAAATTGAGAAGAAACACAAACGGAATTAAATAGAGTATTATAAATATTAAACTTGTTTCAATTTTGACCGAAACAAATGTAAGATTTATAAAAGCCAAAATTTATCGTTTTTCCAAAAATAGTAAATCCGTTTCTGTGTACGCTTATCACCAAAAAAGTTTTGATGTAGCCGCAAATATGTTTGAACTTATTTTTATGTATTATAATGTTTTACGGCTAAAGGTTAATTAAAAGTAAAATTTCTAAAACTGGTAGGCATAAGGCCATTAAATTTATTTACGTTAATAAAACTAAATATATTTTTTCTAAATGTATAACGAAAAATTTTAAGTTAAAGGATATAAATAACTAAAATCAACTAAAATATTTATCTAATTTATAAATTAATGCAGATATCAAAATGAGTTCCAACCCATTCAAAAGAAAATAAAAAAATATAAGTGTGTAATTTTTTTTACATTTACAAAATAAAACAGAATATCATATTTTTGTCAGTAGACACCTTAGGTCAATATCTCATTTAGGATTAAATTTCAGTCTAAATATGGGGGGGGGGTCGCAAGTTAAAGTGTATTTTAAATGGTTAAATTAAAATGCAAATAAATATGGAAATATTTTTAAGAAAATAATGCATGTGAGCTAATTTCACACATACACTTTGTTAGTGGTTTCTCTACTTTCATTTATCTGAAAATCTATTTCTTTTGTATTTGGAGTTTTTATCCAACTTTTTTTCGAGAATTGGGTGTTTTATGTTTTTTAGGAAGAATGAAAGAATAATTTTGTCCCTGGAAATTCAATTTTTTCCATTTCTTCGTCTACTTCTCAAAGCTCTATCTCCTGGAATGTTACTCCAATTGACCTTAAAAATTTTTGTTATATGATCTAGACATATTGTATAATTTAATAAGGCAATAAAAGAATCGATTTTTTTTTAAATTCCCAAACTCATGTAACCCCTTAAAACTAAAATATTTAATACTTTTATATATCAGACCGATGAGATCATTTGTATTTGTATATAGAATCAAATCTGTAAAAGTTGCAGCCAAAAAATATCCTGAAAGATGTATTATAGGTTAATGTACTGTTCTGATTTATAATAGAATTTTTTTTTTTTTAATTTGATAATATAGAGTTTGATTTGAAGTGATGCTATTTAAAGAAAAAAAAATTGAAATTGATGGAAATTAAAAATCAGTATCACAAAATTAAGTGAAAACTCTACATTTCGATATTACAATGAATTTTGCCGAGTTCTAATTCGCTTATAATATTCATATTCTTGGCAATATAAATATCATGAAAATCAATGTATTTTTGTTTCATTTTAAAAATTTTTCATTTACTTTGATAGCTATTGTATTCCAAAAAGTCTATATAACTATCAATATAATCAATTCATTAAGAATTTATCGCTGTAATAAACATATTATGTAAATATTGTCTCTGATAAACATATTATATCACCGTAGGTATTTTAAACACGTCGGTATTTAGAACTTAATACGGGCCTAGACAAATTGCATTTTATTATTAGATTCGTATTCGTACTTATTTATACATGTTTTTATTTTTAATTGCAGTTTTATGATTATACTAAATGGAGTATGGAAAATTTCTTTTCCACAAACCAAAATCATATCTCAAAAAAATAGGGCGGGAAAATTTGTGACTACATGAAATATTTTTAATCGCCCATTTACCATTTGGGACAAGTTGAATAATGATTTAGCTGAGTAAGTTCTTTTTTATACATAATTTTTAAAATTCATTTCCAAAAATTTATAGTACCATTATGAATCGTTTCCCAACATTTAGTCCCGTAAATAAGATGAGATTATTTTTATTATTACTAATTGATTTTTGGTAACGTTTTTCTGTACTGAACATTTAGCTGCAGTATATAATATATTTCCAAAATGATACAATATAAGAAAATTTTTATAAATGTGTTTTTTTTTTGAGTTAATACCACATTGACTGCACCATCGCGCAAATCATTTTCATCGTAATCTAAAATTAAAATATCTGCTCTGTCCCAGTCTAACAAGCCCATGTTATTGGTTAGTTCTTACGAACCTCTACGGAACGATGGTTTAATATTTCAATTTTTTTTTTACTATTTCCCGCTAAGCTATTTTTGAACGTTATCGTAGGTTAAGCGACTTTTGAGGAAAGTACTGTTGATTTTGTGCGTGGATTCGGACGTTTTCTGTAAACAATTGCCAAAGGAAGATGAGTAAGTATACAAAAATAAAACTATTTTTATTATATGAATTGTTAAAATTAAAGTCTAAAAAAAGATTAGATTGGTGAAAAAATTGTTTTTTAGTTGCCAAATTTGATGGTGGTAAGAAAATTATATGATCATAGCTTGGTTTGTTTGGCAAAAAAACACACAAAATCTTATAGAAACAAGCCAAAAATTTTTCTTTATTTGGTAATTACACCACGTAAGAAATTGAAACTAAACCCTAATATACCTGAAATTCAAGTAAAATTAAAA
This sequence comes from Neocrepidodera transversa, assembly GCA_963243735.1. Taxonomy (NCBI): domain Eukaryota; kingdom Metazoa; phylum Arthropoda; class Insecta; order Coleoptera; family Chrysomelidae; genus Neocrepidodera; species Neocrepidodera transversa. The sequence goes on along the minus strand of OY725337.1, from coordinate 16,972,713 downwards.
AACAAATAAAATAGAAAACATATACCCTAGAGTGGGGTCACTTTGCTTAAATTTTGTAGTTTTTTCAAGTTTAATTTGTAGCTTTTGGGTCCACAAATTAGAGATAAAAGTATGGGGTGCTATTATATTTACCCTACTGATTCCACATGGTTGTGCAGAGTTGTTTTGATTAAATTTTTTTTTATTTTAAGGGTTGGGGCAACTTTGCTTTTTGGGGTCATTATTAAAATGCATAATTATATTGCAAAAGCCTTTATATTTATATTTGTAAAATGGTACAAACATGTAATAAACGCAACAAATATTTGACAACATATAAAAATAAAATAATACTAAATAAACAACTTACAAAATTCTGAACTTAAAATAAAAAATTAAAAAATACAAAATTCCTGAATAGGAAAGTAAAATGCTGTAAAAATGAAGTAAATTGATTAAAAAAAACATGGGTAAATATTGCAAAAATGCTCAAAAATGAATTAAAATGAAAAACGACAGAAGTTCCTAAAAAATGTAATGAATTATTTCCAAAAAATTGTTAAAAATGATAAAGAATTGCTAAATTTCAGCAAAAATTAGAACTATAATAAAAAATGTGTGAAAGTAGACAAAAATCAAAAATTCGATAAAAATCTAAATACAATTTGTAAAAATTGGAAAAAAAGCAAAGATGCAGAAAGAGATAAAGAGCAATAACCGTACCTAACAAAATAAAGTAAAATTAAGCAAAAAAGAAAAAGAGGCTTAATACAGGCAACAAAAAAAGGAAAAAACAGTGAAACAAAAAATAAGCAAAATAAAACAAAGTAAAGGGAAAAAAGCAAAAAACGCCAAAAAATGCATAAAAAGTCCAAAAAAATTAAAACCTATTAAAAAAAGTTTAAGAAAGCAAAAAAAAGGCAAAAAAGTGGTAAAAATAACAAAAATGGGAAGAAGAGCCAAATAGAATCAAATAAAGGCAAAAAATCCAAATCTCAAAAAAGTCCGAAAAGGACCAAAAAATTAAAAAAAAAATAAAAAAGCAAGAAAAAGGGCAAAAGACAAAGAGCAGAAATCGTACCTAACAAATGGAAAAAAAACGTAAAATAAAACACATAATAAAGGCAAAAAAAACGAAAGGGTCAAAAAGGCCAAAAAAGGTAAAAAAAGCAAAAAAGACAAAATAAAGGTAAAATAAAGCCAAAAACAAGGCAAAAAAAACAAAAAGGGTACAAAGAAGGATCACACTATATAGCTACAATTAGGATATCATAAAATCATGGGTGAAAACTATTGGGAAAAAAAGACGAAAAGTCTAAATTTGTATATTTTTCGCCCTCTAGCGGCGAAACTATGGAGAATTCGAAAAAAAGATAAATATAAAAGTTAAAAGAAATTTGGTGCTTTATAACTTTGCACTAGAAAATTTGGCACTAAAGTGTATTATTTGTCTTAAAAAATTTGGAAAAACTGAAAAAACTACATTCACATTTTTTTCGCGTCCTCTACTGGCGCAACTATTGAAAATTCTGGATAATGTTTGATACAAAAATTGTAGGAAATTTTATGCTCTAAAACATTGCATTATAACATTTTCCATTAAAGTGTATTGTTTGAATCTTAATCATCCGGAAACACTTACTTTATCTTTGAAAAAAACAATATTAAATACCTTCTTGTCCCTTTATCGTGGTTAATCATCACGTCACGGCAAATAATAATATTAGCCGTCCCTTCTGGGCACAAGCCTTTGGCTTTTGGGGTTCACTCGTAAGGGGTGAAATTTAGGAAGAGTATTATTATTATTATTATTATCAGATATTGAGGGAGATCTATCAACATTATTAAACATCGATAACAAATCAATATTTTGTTTGAAGCATCATCTGAAAGTCATCCATCGTATTATGAATGAAATATTTTATTGAAACATGCATAAATATAAATAATCAATTTTATTTAGTAGAGTAAGATAGTAATGTACGAAACAAATTACATATAGTGTGTTCTGCCAAATATTTTGAAACAAAAAATCATTTTATACAAAAATAGATGTACGTACTCTCACACGCTTCAATATTATAGACGTAAATAAATATTCAAAAATAAACTAATAAAACCCATTAAAATTCCCAATTAATGTATTTAAGAGAATTCTGGGAATGGCTAATAGAGATAACGAAATATCCTATAAAAAAAAAATCTAACGTAATAGTTAATAAAAATATCTGTAAGCAAATTGTAGACATATTCCATAAATTTCCCATTAAATTATTTTTAGATTCAGTATAAAAAAAATTGTTTTAAGAAAAGTTTGTTCCTATTAATAATGAAGTTATAGAGGTCTGAAGTTTTAAAATTTGTGAATTTTTTTCTTCATAATTTGTGTAAAATTTGACAAAAAAAATATACAATAAATTAAATTATGAAATTATAAAAACAGAAATATTTACCCTTTTTATTTATGTTCCGAAATCTTGGACGTCGGGACGAAAAGCACCGCGACGTTGAATGTTGCAACTTCTGCTCATGGTATTGGTAATTTAATTTATGAAAATAGTACTTAATAGTTTGGTTCGTGAATAGACTGGAATTTGAAGAAGTAAAACAGAACTGTCTGTCAAAATTATAGGCCTCGGAGTCTCGACGCTGTATACTTGATCTTTGGTGACGCTTTTGGTTGAAATTTGAAATTTGACTGCCTTTTTCTGGAGCTTTGAACTACCATTTTATAGTTTAAATAAACATTTGCTATAATAATGTTGTATGTAATTTTTGGTCATCATTACAATTATTTAGACCCATAAATATTTATACGCAAAAGAATTATTTTCAATATTTTAACATTCTATCTTTTGGAATTTGAATATTGGCATTTAATAGTCTTAAAATGGTTCCTTATCTTTTTAGTGTCTGGGAAAATGAAATTGTATAAGATAAAACAAAATAACATTAAAAATATTGCCTTTGGGCAATCTATCTATACAATTGCTAGAAAAATTAATAAAATGATATACTGGGGGTTGTTAGTTACTGATTCTAGTACTATAATGAAAAATAAGTAAAACTGAAATATGCTATTAAAATTTGCAGTTTTATCGAAAACAATATTTTGTTATTATAAATTGTAAACAAGCAATTATTACAATTGTTTTAATTAATACCAGATGCATGTCGCATCTTTTATCATGTATTTTCATTCAGATTTTAAAAAATAGTATTCCCCAGAATTGTTTTTATTTATTCATTACAAATATTTATTTAAAATTTTGGTTGAGCGCTTTGAATATTTATTTTGTTTTATTCTATTTTTATATATTTTATTAATAAATCGATCATGAAATACTTTACTTTTAGGTTAAATTTAGTTTTGATTTGTTGGTTACATTTATTTATTTTTTATTTTCAGCACCATAAATTCTAATACCATAAATTTCAAAACCCTATCATGAAGGTTAACAAAAAAAAATAGACAACTAATTTCAAATTTCAACCTGTCTCTTCACTGCCTCACATATTCAATTTAACTGTCCAGCTACAAATTTCTATCCATTTTCACTTTTCAAACTCTGAAACACCCTCTACACTCCTATACTATACTTACATATAGAATGTACTTACATTTTACTAGTGACATTTGAAAGTAAAAAAAAGCAAGAAAGTAATTAAAATTATTCTTTTGAGGAGAAATGAACATTTGTTACTAAATTATAATTGTAATTCTTCGTGGATTGACATCCAAGAATTATAGTTTATTTATCATAAAATGGACTTGAAGATATTTTACGTCGAAGAACCACTCAGTTATTTGCAGAACTGAGACTGAATGATTAAAGGAATAAACTACTGTTTTGATTCTGGAGAGCTTTTTATATGCTCAAATATAAAATTATAAATTTTACAAAAGATTAACAGACATTAATAACATTGAAACGAACAATGAAACCGATATAACTTTTATTTTCACTTTTTTGCTTGCACTAGAGGTGTTCAGTCACTGAAAATTTTGTATAACTTTAATTAATCCGCCATAAAAAAATGTATAATAAATGTATAGTTTATTTTACGTACGAGTCGATAGAATAAAAATTTTACAAAATGTGAATTGTTTTAACTATATCAGTACAAACATTGTTTAAGTTTAATACTGTTATTGCCATCAATCTAATTTTATATAATTTTGAGAATGGTACAAACTACCGAAACGTACGTAAAATAAAAGTATACATTTATTATATATTGTTTTAAGAGCTATTGCCCCAGTGAGTCGGCTAGAAATACCGAAAAACGTATTTTTAATATAAAATTTACAATTTTCAAAATAGGTTTTTGAATTTTTTTATACCTAAAGTGTTTTATGGATTACCTGACATTAAAATGTAAACAAAAAAACTCAATATGATCCAGAAAAAAAATGAATTTGCATGTGACCATGGGTCGGCGTTTTAAGCATTGTGTGATTACTATTAGTCTAATAAAAAAAAAGTTCAAGCAGTTTGTAGATAATTGGTATCACATAAATTTATATTGAAAAAAATTTAATTTTTTTAATTAATTTCCAATATATATCAAGATTTAAAAAAAAATAGAAAAATAGGAGAATCCTAATTTTAAACAAGTTTACTTTAATTTTTGCTAAATGTTTGTAATACAAATTGTAGCAGTATGTATTATTTAAAAAATAAAAAAAGAAAATTTTAAATTCATTGAACAATAAGTGCCCAAATAAGAATCACGAAATCATCATTTTTCAAACCAAATATTTTTTTTCTGGACTATGTTGAGGTTATTTGTTCATATTTTAATCTTGTCAGGTAGTACTTAAAACACACTTTTAGTATAAAAAAAATCAAAGACCCATTTTAAAAATTGTGAATTTTATATTAAAAAATATCGCAGCGCACCTTTTTCGGTATTTTTACTTGACTCACCGAGGCAATAGCTCTTAATAGCTGATCCTGAGAATAATTAATTAAATTAATAAAAACAGCCGAGAAAATCTAAATACAATTTTATATAACCTAAACATATTGGTACATTCAGCACACTTGCATTTAATTTGAGAACTTACTACCGGCATTCTTTCACGATTATTTAACTTAATATGAAGAATATTTTTCTATCAAATGAATACATCTTTTATCAAGAATTAATGATGCACTGATGTCTCTGTGAAGTACCACTATTCGAAATACCGTTAAATCGTCCGAGATATGTGAATTTGATTGGTTGACAAAAAATGGTGTCATTTTTGAGAGGCCGCATTTGGGTTAAAATTCGTTAGATGAATAATTTTAGATATAATATTTTTTAACTGCAAACAAGAGGAAAGGAGAAAAGCAACTAAAATTGAGATAGAACATATTGCGTAATCGTTAGAACGATCTTTCCAGAAACTTTACAATGATGTGTTAATATACAAGTCAAAACATTTTGGAATGGAGATTAACATTCTTTTTTATTGTAGTTGTCGAAAATATGATTTGAATATAAATTTAGAAATATTATTATGATTTTAATGTTGAGTTATCAGCATATATAAAGATATACACGACTCCGATAAAACAAGAGATAATTCATTGATATTCAGAATAATTAATAAAGGGCTCAATATTAATCCTTGTGACACTTCATTTTTATTCGTGATCTGAGTAAATTTAAACGTATGTCTATTATTAAGATTTTAACAGATTGAACTTTATCATTTAAATAAGAGAAGAACCACTTTTACTAACTTATCGATTAGCTAGATTTTTGAATGTTTCAGCATGTTTGTATATCCGATAATTCAATTATTTGTTTATTAAAAAAATAAAAATTTCGTTTATCCTTTAACCTGTTATGTTGAACTCAGACAAAAGATCCTAATTGAGGTTTCACCCCTTTTAGTTAAAGCATTTGTTGGCTGAAAATTGAGAACGAAAACCAAGTCACTACATGATTTATTTCTAAAAAAATTAGTAGTTGTTTTAGCATCTTTAAAAACACAGATGGAACAGAAATTGGCCGATAATTCGATAATACTTCCAGATTTCCTAGTTTTAAAATAAGAAAAATCTTTAGATGAAAAGATTCATTTTTTTTTCAAGGATGCATTAATAACATGTGCAAGAGCTATTATAAAATTAACACCTTTTTTTATTACAACTCCACGTGAATGCTTATTTTTAATATTATTTCAAGAACATCATTGTGATTAATATAAATCCTTTACATCCTTAATGTATATTTTTGTGGACTTTACTTTTTTGTTTGTTTGCTACGTTTGTAGCAATTTGTATTGTTGTTGAAAAAATTTGAAAACTTGTAAAGTTTATTCGTTATGGTGTGTAGATGTGCAAGAAACCAATTTTGAATTTTTTTAAACGTAAGATTTGTTTTTGTATTTAAGTCACGGGCAAAATTTTCCAAAATTATTATGTTTTTTTGCCTAATTTGCGCATCGTGTACCTTGAGTATGCTCTATAAAAACGATAACAGAAAATTTCAGATTTTTTGTGGTATTTAATGGAATATGAATTTCACAAATAAAAACATAAATAATGGAACAGTAAATAATCACCTGGAAATAGTAGTTTTTACAACAAGTGCGCAAAGCGTTGGTTTTCCCACGAGCTCAGAAGTTTGTGGCACGAGCCCTTATAGGCCTGATGGTGGCATTTGTATGCAGCCGAAACTAGTTACAAGTTTCCCTTACAAATCTGAATTTTGTGGTACTACAATTTGACTTTTATTTCCTCTTGATAATAAAAATATTAACCATTAATAAAAATACTCTCAAATACTTGCATAATATTAATAAACTTCAAAATGTACAGTGTGAAAAGTAATACAATTAACGTACAAGCCCTTTACAGAGCCCCGCACATCACATGACATACGTGGTGTAAGGAAGTTACTTATTTTCCGTAATAATTAAAATATTTAAATTATATCGCGCACGACACTAGATTAGATTATAATTAACTTAAAATTATGGGAAAGGCAACCTTCCTGTCGATAAGGTCAGTCGTTGAACCTCCGCCCTACGGATGGAGACACTCGCGTCCGTACTTCTTAGACGCCGAAAACCTTACCGTATAGGGCAATTCAATCCATTGTCATTAGTTGCAGTGGTAGTCCGAGTTCAAGTTGGAGTCACAAAACAAAATAACACATATGTTATCTGTTTTGTGTTGGAGCTCGAGCCAATAACGGGATCTAGTACCGATTCAGCGACATATAGGCATAGGTCGAGCTAAACAGCTGCATTGTGACCATTCGTAGTAGAAATCTACTTTCGTGGTAGATTTTCGGCATTTTCCAGAAAGTTTTGGTAGGAAAGAAATCTGTGGTAGATTTTGGTCGATTCTGACATCTTTTGGCGATTTCTATAATTACAGTCTTTCCATCTAACGGCTAATGGTACAACCAATGTAAAACGTATGCAGTTTCCTTCCTCTCAATCACGCATGGCACACTTAGGGCTAGGGGCGGCCGGCAGTGGATGTCTGTGGGATTCTGGGGGACATCTGGGATTAATTAGTTAGGTTAGGAATTCTTAATTCTTTTCCTACATTCTTATAGTCATGCAGTTGTGTTTTTTATTAAAAAATGAAACGAAAATACAGAGCAGCATGGGAAGAAGATCCTGAATTTTCATCTTGGGTTACTAAATCCAAATATAAAGATGATGAAAACGCTCAGTGCAAAGCATGTAATTGCAAAATACTTTCTTGGACGGCGTCTTTAAAGGAACACATGGCTACTACCAAACATAAAAAAACATGCTTGGATTCTCAGGAACTAGCACGGTTTGTAATGTAAAATTCTTTTGTATTCCTTCGAATTATTTTTATACTAATTATTTAGTTATCGACAGTCGCCCTCTTACGTTTTTTAACTGAGTTATTACATAGAAATCTGTAACTATGATATTTACGCGTAAGTAGATTTATGGTAGATATACCTAAAGTTGAGTTGGTAGTTTTTGGTAGATTTCTACTCAGAGCTAAGTTGGTAGTTTTTGGTAGATTTCTACTCAGTCTCGGGGTAGATTCGTTCCAAAAATTATGGTCACGTGAGCTAAAGGCAAGTGCAATTCTACCGGAACCATCATCCGACCACCACGCCAGCCCGGAATAAGCAATTATTTTAATTTAATAAATTTTATTTTTCACATTTAGCTGATAATATCCAGGTAATTCACCCAGTAGGGCAAGTACAGCCCGCCCTTCTGGTCGCCAAGGGATTGGTCGATACCATAACGATCCCTGGAGTATTTCTTCTCCACTGATGCTGTCCGTGCAATTGGCCTTCACACTATAAACGGAAACCTGGACCAAGGAGCCAAAAGTCTGCTTGACGACGCAAAGAGCGTTACAGTGGTTAGGAGAATTATTCAAAGAAAATGTGCTTGTATTCTAACAAATTTGGTGTAAAATTTGATTTTTTTAGTATTTTCCAGTTAATTTGAAGTAATCCTACCCTCTAGTCCAATTGTTTTTGTACCATATCTCGCCTGATATAGCACCTAGCACGCGGTATTTTCATCATATTTAAAATATTTATTAAAAGAGTGCATATGTCCTATTTTTTCAAATTTATCTAGAGAAGTCCGATTCAGGAAAACCGCAGCTTCCTATCTTTAATATTAAGGGAGCGCATGTCCAAAAAACATTTAACACAAGATAACATATGATATTGACAGCTCTTAAAAAACATTTAAAAGAGCCTGGAAATAAATCCTACACTTATTTTATATCCGACCAAATTGTACATTTTTTGTTTGTTGATTTAGTTTTTAAACACTCATTTGCCTACACAGTTGCGGGAGTAAGGTAAATTATTTAAAACGTTTTATGATGTAGTGATTTAACTTCTTTTTTTATGACTGTACTAAAGTATAAATTGTTTTGAATGGAATATAAATATCTTTGGGTTTATTTTTCTTAACCGTATTTTTATGTAGGCGTACTTCCTAAGGTAAATTTTCCCGTTTAAATGGAAATGGAAATGAAAATATTTGTTTGTTAACCATTTTAGATCAGTATATAAACAATTTAAAGTCAAATAGTTTTTTTGTAAACATCGAAAACGTCTCTTAAAAAAATACAAACATGCTTTCCATGTTTATGAAAAAAATTACCTGTTTGCATTAATTGCAAACTTTGGAAGAATTTTATAAAAAATATCCAAATTTATTTTGAAATTGATCTAATTAAGTAAATCTCAATTTCAGGATCTATAAAATGGACGAAGACGCAGCGCATTCTCAGGCTATCTTGATAGGCTCTAGGTTTTGGATTCAAAGAGTTTTAGTTCCAGTTTTGCTATGTCTTGGACTAGTAGGAAATACCATCAACGTTATGGTACTAACAAGGTAAGCTATAAAACGACAAAATCAACTATAACGTATCATTTAATATTTACGCTTATACAATGTAGTGTGTCCACGGTTAGGAACATTTTTATTTTTGGTTTTTTCGAAAAATAAAATTGTTGTTAAGAAGTTTTGCTTATTTTAAAAACCCATAAAATGAAAAAAAAATATTTTTTACTGTACTCTCCTTCATTTTATATTGAATTTTCTGTGAAACCTTTTTATTGGAATTGGAAGCTTTGATTATGGATTTTTTTTAACTGTTTCTTATTCTTCTTGAATCTCTTCTGTGCTGTAGTAGCTGATTCTGGCTCTTACTGTCGTGATCATCATTTCTGACGTAATATTAATGAAATTTTCTAGCGTCGTGATTAGAAGTTAAACCACCTATAAGCATAATCGCTCCAAGAGATTCATCAATTTCTTTTTCTATATCTGCTAATTGTTGAGCTATCCCTATGGCAACTACTTCTCCATATAATTAACATTACTTAATCGTAAACGGTACAATTTTCTCTGTATACTAAGAAGTCTTCCCAAACCCCTATCTTCATAATGCTTAACCAAAATTTCCCAAGCTTGTTTATCAGATTCACATCTTTTGACTTAAGTAAGTGCATTACCTTCTAAAGTGAGAGATATCTTTGTAAGGGTTCTTATTGATGAATTTGATGAACTTAGGTTCTTAGGTTCTTTGTAGCATAGTCGGTCTTGTTATCTTCTTTGTAACCTGAGATGCTTGCTACAGATTTTTATGTAACAGATACATATGCAATTTGAATTTTCACGTACTATACTCTCGCCGCAAAGATATACATTTTTTACTAGGTCTATTCTTTCGATTTTTTTGGGCCCATAACCTATTGGAATTGAAAGCTTTAGATGCTTTAATTATGTAACGTCCTTTAAGTTTGTTCCACGGAAATAAAAGAAAAATGTATTTTAATGATAACTTTTTATTTTCAAATTAAAAATCATAAATACATATAATACATTTGACAAATACATGTATAAAAATCTGATTAAAATTAAATATCAATCTGTTTCTAATTATCGTGTCACATTTTTTTTGGTCAAAACTTTCCGGGACCTGATCAAAAGCGGATCAAGACTTGATCAAAGATGATTGAAAGCGGATCATCACCAGTTAATTTGTTTTTATTTAATTTATCTTCAATATTACCTTCCCGACCAGCCATCCGAGAAGGGAAAGTATTGTGAGCGAGTATTTCTAGATGGAAGTCTGTCTGTCTGTGTGTTTGCCTGTGTGTGTCTGTGTGTATTAGTTCACGATATAATCCGATTAAGCTCAAATTTGGCAAATAGGTTTCGGTTATACATCGGAAGAACCCATTAGTTTTTGTACGACATCTGTCGAACGAAAGTGTCACTGTCAAAAAATGACAGAAGCAATATGTCACGGAATTTGACTTGTAATATATTATTTAAAAGCAGTTGAAAATGTCTATTCAGAACAGTCAAAACTATTTCTCCAACTTTCACCTGCCAACCCACACTACTGGGACTAACGAATATGTACAAAATGTTCTTAATAACTTTAAATATCGTAAATATGTCTACTAAAGTAAATATGTCTACTATGTTTAGACTGAATACTCTTTGAACCTTAATTTAGAAAAATATAATGCGATTGACACGGTACGCCCGAAAGATGGAAATTTTAAAAGCTGTTTCAATCGAAACGTATTTAACTTTTGGCTCAGGGATTGTAAGAAGTTTTCGAATTAAAATGTGAAAATACTTATTCTGATTTGTTGTTGAGAAGACAAAATAAATCCAACGAAGTGAACAAATTGTCGGTTACGATGAGAGATGTAAAAATGGGTAGACGCTGAAATATTGAGAGTCGGGACGAAGATGTCCCGATGTAGAATGACGTCGAATATTGTAGCTTCGATTGATGGTGTTCCTAGTTGTTTAATTTGTGGGAGTAGATTGGATTTAGAAGAAGTAAAACCCAACTGTCCGTCGAAATTATGAGCGTCGGCGTCTCGTCGCTGGATACAGGAAATTCAGTGACGTGTTGGTAGTTTGAAATTTGTAATTATACTGCTTCTTTCTGAGTTGTGAACCCCCTTTTTATCTCGACTTTTAGTAAACATTTTACATCATAATCTTGTGTGGTCCATATCCTATTTTTGGTTCTCATGAACGTTATCTAGCCCTTAATATTGGCGTGAAAAGAATTATTTTCCAATATTTCAACATTATATCTTTTGGAATTTAAATTGGGACATTAATAGTTTTTCAACTGGTTCAAGTGTGCGTTATCGTTTTGTATAAACATGCACAAAAGTGCTTTTGGGAAAATTAACTTGACTTAGCTAACTAAATAAATAGAACACATTAAATATAATGTGTTTTGGTTATATCTCTAAAATTCCTTCAATAAAACGAAGCAAAATACCATTAAAATTTGCTGAAAAAATAATATTATAATATACCCGGGGTTGGTTCGTCACGCGGGTTTTTAAAATACGTTCAATATAAAATCACAACTACGGAAACATGTCTACGTATTAAAAAACCAAAAAAGTCCGTCTTTATTTCAACTTTTAAAAATTTTAGTAAAGATAATGTGTTTCGTTTTTTGTATTTGCCCAAGATTTCAACTTTTTTGCTTGGATGGCTTGATTTTTTTTCTATAATACAATACCTCATACCTTGTAAATTAAATTGCACTTAAAATAAGTGGTCAGTAACTTTCCAGTTTAAGTAGGATTAAAATTTTACTTATCTATATTTATACATTAACTAGGTCTTTTCTAATGAAATAAATATTGTATAAAATGTTAAATAAAAGACTAGAGCTTATACTCTTTTACAGTAATTAATATTTGTTTTTAGGAGAAGAATGAGAAGTTCTACGAATACGTATCTCTCTGCCCTAGCTTGTGCTGACATAATACACCTGTTATTTGGATTTTTATTATCATTTGAACATTATCCGAACATTCATGATAAAAAATATGAACTATATTGGAGGTTTTATGGTATAACCCACTGGTTATGCGATGCTGCTAGTAAGTTTTATCTATCTGTTTTTTAATTTTTCTTTCATATTATTTTTGTTAGGTGCTACATCAGCGTGGCTTGCAGTTTCATTCACTGTAGAACGATACATAGCTGTATGTCATCCGATGAAAGGCAAAGTTTTTTGTACAGAACGAAGAGCGAAACGTATAATAGTAATAATCTACATTTTTTGCATCCTCACAACTGCATCTACAACCTTCGAATACCAATTGAGTTTCGAACATACGTGTGTGACAAAAGGCCACTCAGACCGACAAAATACGACGAATAGTACTGAAATAGAAGCAAGTTTTAGTATGATAAAAGCTACTACTCCTACTTTTGAATATTCAAATATAAAAAGCTTTAAACGATATGTGGAAGATCAATTAAAGCATATATTAGCTAACTGTACAAGTCATCCCCATATAATTTTATTTCCTGTATTACCCATAAATACTACTAAAGATGTGAAAAAAACAACTGTAGCAATGGAAAATGAGCTAAAAGAAGTTTTAAGCAACATGGATCCAAGTAACAGGAATAAAAGTGTAGCAGGAATAAATAAAGACATAATTGACAAATTTCGTAGAGCAACGGATAAAGTTTTAATTGAGCTCAATAACACAAATAACACAGTTTCTGAAAATCCTATCAACGATACTTACTGCATGTCGTATAAACAAATTTTTGTAGAAAATACAGACTTAGGAAAAAGTAAAACCTATACCAACTTTATTTATTGGTACAGTGCAATATTTTTTGCTATATTGCCATTGTTGTTGATCACTACGTTCAATTGTTTTTTGGTTAGAGCTGTTTATTTGTCTCATAAAACTAGAAGGGTTATGACCAATTCGCAGGTAAGTTTAGAATGTAGGCTGTGATTTAGGGGGGAAGCAATTGTGACTGTATAACAGTTTGCCACCAATGTAATAAAATATGTTAATTATTCATTATTTTTATAGTTATTTACGTGTCAAGTTCGGAAAGTGGCGTTTTACAGGGCGAGTATTCAGTTTTCAGAGCGCTCTGAAATCATACGAGCCCTGTAAACTCACTTTCCGTGTGTTGCTCGTACAATATTTTTTGTGCAACTACTAACAATTTTAGCTTTAAATATAGTTGAATAAATAACGTCGATTGTAGCGCCATCTTCACACAAATAGAGAATTCATGAATTTAAAAGTAATTACAGGATACTGTTTTATCAGCTACCTTAAGACGTCACATATACAGGGTGTTATTGAAATACACGTACATATTAAAATGGGGAATAGTATGTAATGACCAAAAACGATTGGCACCAATTTTAACTTCAAATTCTAAAATTTAAATATTGGGGAAGAGTCCCCTTTTCCGACCTACTAGTTTCCATATTTAAAGAAGTAAAATAAATCGAAATTGAACTTACCCATAGAAATTGCACTGTTGCCGTAGCAAAACCAATTAATTCAAAATAAAGTTTATTACAGTAATTGTTCAAAATGCCGTCCATTATTATTTACACACACTTGCAATCGTCTTTCCAAAGAACTTTGAACATTAGAAATTAGTCTTGGATTTTGTCGTAGTTCCTCGGCTACCGCAATAACTTTATTGGTTAATTGTTCAACACTCTATTAATAGGTTCATTATAAACCAGTTGTTTCATGTGACCCCACAAAAAGAAATCGCATGGATTTAAGTCCGGAGATCTCGGAGGCCACTTAGTAGGTCCATTTCTGCCTATCCACTTTTGAGGAAATCTAATGTTCAAAAACTGCCGTACGTTTAAATCAAAGTGAGAAGGAGCGCCATCTAGTAGGTACCACATCCGTTGCCTTAATTGTAACGGTATCTCTTCTAGGAGTACTGGCAAAATATCTTCTAAAAAGTGGAGATATCCTGGCCCATTTAATCTGTTCGGGAGAACATAAGGCCCGATTAAATACTGATCTATTATGCCAGCCCAAACATTTATTGAAAATTTTCTTTGATGCCCAGTTTCCCTAATGGCGTGAGGATTTTCATCACTCCAAATATGCGTATTGTGCATATTGAACACGCCATCACGAGTGAATGAAGCCGAAGCCTCGTCAGTATACAATAATATTTTTAGAAAATCAGGAATATCAACACATTTTTGAATCATCCATTCACAAAACTCCACTCTCTTTTCTTCATCACCTGGATATAAGGCCTGGACTTTTTGGATGTGATAAGGATGTAAACCTTGTTCTTTAAGTGTCCGCCACACAACAAATGAGGACACTCCAATTTCAAGACCTAGTCTTCTACAACTTAATTGAGGCCGGTTTTCAACAGCTTCCAATATTTCTTCTTCGGCCGCCAATGTTCTTTGTGTTCTTGTTCTACCTCGATCTGCATTGACACTCTCAAATTTTCCATGGTCTCTTATTAGATGCTGAACAGTTGAAATAAACGTACGACAGTCCGGAATTCTCCGATTTGGAAACCGTTCGCGATACAGGATTTGTGCTTGCCGAGGATTTTCTCCAGCTGCCCCATAAACCAGCACTATATCGGTTAGTTTAATATTCGTAAATAGTGGCATCGTAAAAAAATATTTAAAAGTAATCGTAACAACACTTTTTACCAACTTGGAAATGACGCGCTCGTGTTAGCCAGATTCGTAAATCAACAAAAATTTTAATAATCTATAGTTTCAAAAATGTATAGTTTAAAAACAATCATTTATCAAATATTCTAGTTTTTTGATAACGAGGGTAGTAAAAACCAGTCTTCGGAAATAGAAATTAATTCGAAAATCTTGGCAACATGGTTATTTCTTACAAGACTAGTTTTCTTATCATCTGACAAAAACTTGCATATTAATTACTGTTGATGTTTAAAATAGGTAAATAAACCTAATTTATATAGGTCATCCTCAACATATCAGTGAAGTACGTTTGTTTTAGAATTAATTTTCAAAAATTAATAACTCCCTTAATAAGGGGTATTTTAAAAAATAATATTTTTCTACATTCAGTGGGGATCTGCGCAATACCCAGTTTTAATATGTACGTGTATTTCAATAACACCCTGTATATTTAATATTCAAAATTAAGGGCACTGAACGTCAAAAAAATTTCTAAATTCTGGTCTATGCTCGTAAATAGGGGTAATAAATATAGAAAAAAAATTATGCAAGCCGATATTTAATGCAATTTTTGACTCAACCGCTCGATAAAATTATACTGCTGAGCAGTTACGTCACTTTTCCGGCCAGTTATGTCATTTTTCTGGTCTAGACCGACAAAGGCGCAATTTCCGAGCTAAAACTTGATCGGAAAAATGAATTTTCTGAAGTGGCAGCACAAAAAATACTTTAGTGTTTCTAAAAAATCAGGCCAATTATTTAAATTTCTGTTTTACATTCGGACATTTGTACATTATGAAATTGTTATTGGTGTACAAACGAATATTTTAAATCGCAATCATTATTTATTTTTTTATAATTTATAAAGTTTGCTGTAAAGCCATATGAAGGTTTCCGTACTCATTGAAATTTAATAAATTGAACGGACAAGTGAAAATTTAAATATCGCAATTGATATTGAACAATATTTCTAGGTTGAAAGCTTACACAGTTCTCTCCTCCAATTGGCGAATTGTGAAAAGAGATACGCACTCTGAAGTTGATATTATACTCCCGGTAAAACTGCAAAACAATTTTTTAATTTCTATGACAAGACAACCACATCAAAACCAATTACTTCAAGGGCGTAGATATGGGAAGGGTAAAGGGGGTAATTACCCCCACCCAGGATACCAAAAAGTAGCACGAAAAGAAGAAATAAAATATATGAAATGTAGAAACGGACAAACATATATTGGTTTAAAAGTTTGTTAACACCCCCAGGAAAAAAAAATATCTACGCCCCTGAATTATTTTAAAGATTAGTTTACACCACAGATATAAAAAATATTGCTAAAGCGATACAATATAACGTGACAAATTGAACATCGCGCAGGGGGTTGGTGCAACTGCGCAGTGAATTTTTTTTTTAAAAAGGAGCACGGAATTTTAAATTTGGCCAATGGTAAACAAAAACAGAATGAGTTTAGTCTTCAGCTGCGAGGGCCGCTCAGCATTCGGATGTGACCAATGACTGTGACGCATTTTTGACATTTAACAAGACCAAACCTTAAATGCGCAGTCTCAAAATCCCTCCCTGTTATAGTTGTTACATTCAATTTGGTTTGTTTTTTTTTTTCTACGCATCTCATTTGTTATGCGACGACCCCATAGGAAGTTACATACTACATGGAAAATGGGCTATAGTATCTTCAGAAGAAATGATCCCCTTGGAATTCTGAACAGCTTAATTTTTTTCTGTGGTGTGTATGTATCTAAAATTTTCACCATTTTTTAAAACCCTCGAGTACTTAGTACATTTTAATGGAAAATGAGCGGAATCAGAAAATGAGTAAACGGGCTTTTCCGGGTTTTTCCCACTTTTTTCTAGATTCGCAGGAAACACGCTGCGTTTTTGAGAACATCTCTTCAAATTTCGTAAACAGATACCTCAAAGTACTGTTACGAAGCCTATTGAAAATCGGAATAATCGAAAAATATAATTTTAAAAAATCAATATCTACGAAACCGTGACAGATGTTCAAAAAACAAAAATATTTAAATGTAGGAATTAAAATGAATTATTTGAACTATTTTCCAGAAAATTGTTGAGAAAGTTGGGAAAAAATAAAATATGAAAAAGAGAAATATTTCGAAATTAAATTCCGAAAATCTCAGAAACGAGGGGGAATATCGAAAAATGTCGAGAGCACTTTCTTTCGCACATGAAAAGATCCTATGAAAAGCTTTTATCCATTTTCCTTCCAATTTTAATAAAAATTGAGATAGTTCGAAAATTTTCCAAAATTACTAATTCAATTGTCGAATTATGTCAGTCTTAAACAGGTCGACAAGAAGAATATAAGCATAGTCGATGACGTTTCAACATGTCTGCAAAAAATATCTATGAGGAAAAAACGGGGAGGGGGGGGGGGGAATCGTAGTCGTCGCATTTACTACACCCTTGTGGTAAGTTGCTTGTTATACACATTTAGCAATATCCTTTATATCTGTGGTTTGCACTGTTGCACATGTTCAAAATTAGGGGGAATGGACTTATCCAGTAGGAACGAATTTATTGGTTTTATATTAATGAATCAATAGCTTAAAGAACATTTTTGCTTATGTTGATTTTCATTAGCGTTTTACTTTCTACAGCATCGTCAAGATTCTAGCTTTGTTCGTTTGTAGAAAAATTTGATATACTTCTTTCCTTCTTTTAATCATAACAAATGAGAATGAGAGTTGCCAGTTTTATCGATATGAAAACATAGCCAAATATAATCTGTTTCAATTGGGCCACGTCACAAGCCACTATAGCCCCGATATTCAAATTTAAAGAATTAATTACAGCAGCAGGATCGCTCTCAGAAGGCTGGACACGGTGCAATGTGTTATGGTAGGCCAAAATTATAAAATAAAAATATAAAAAAAAATCACTGGATGAGTCCATTGGCGTCATTGAGACATTAATCAGATTTGCCAATATCGCTAAATAGCCAGTACGCAGAGCGTGGAAGAATAGACGAGGAAAGTTTGTAGTCACAAATGTCATTCATGTCAAAAACTGATTCCAAACAAAGAATTTTAGGTTACGCTCTCTGTTGAGCTTTGCTTATTAGTTGATAACTAAAAGTGAATTAAAGCAGACTAAATTTTTTAATACCTTTAACACAGAGTTAAAAAATCAAAGATAACACAAATATTTTATGTATAACACGGTGAACGCAATCTTCTACCAAAAACCTTAATGGAATCAATATCTGATAAGCTGATTTAAGTTTGACAGAGGTTTGCTTGAAATCACTTTTTGACAACAATGACATTTGTGACGTTATGACTTTCCTTGTCTATTAGAAACCGTGATTGGTTAGCAGATTAACGGTTTTTATTTATGTTACTAGCAAGATACAATTTGTATTGTTTTAGAGTATTTTTCAATAGCACATAAATAAATTACTGATAGTATTTAATCGAATTTGTATAGTTTTTGACTAAAAAATGATTTATGTATTTTGTTTTTAGGATAATGTGTCTTGGACCAATGAAAAAAAAATAACGATAATGTTAATAGGCATAGTTTTTGCTTTTTTGGTGTGTACTATACCTACAGCAACACATTTAATATACTATCATTTTAACGAACCAAAAAACAAGGTGGAGATTAATATAAGACTAAGTAAGTATCTTTTAGACTTCTAAACCCTTAGAGAGAAGTCTTATAATACCATTGTATAAATAGTAATATTACTCTTTATACAAGATAATACGGCTCTGTCTGTCTGTTTGCATTTATAACTAAAAAACGAAAAGAGATAGAGACAAACGGTGAAAGGTAATAAACTCAGCATACCTTGAATAGCTGCCAAATAAATTTTCAGATTTTTATAACTTCCGGTATCAAAACAGGTTTTACAAACCAGAACCGGAGGTGATACTGTAGGTTTCAAAAATAGCATTCCGACTGTGAAATTTAACGCTGAATCGATATTTGAAAACACATTTGAGATATCTGTCTATATGTCTGTCTGTCCGTCTGTCACAGCGATAACTCGAGAACAGTTTCGAATTTTGGAACTACATTTTCAGCAATCAGTAGCTGATGACAATAGCTCATCCACCTACTATTTTTAATGACCTACGTCAACTGTCTGTCTGTCCGTTTGTCCGTCTCAGTCTGTCTCACCAATAAATCGAAAACGATTTCGAATTTTGGATTTCTGTTTTCAGCAATCGATAGAACAGTTTCGAATTTTATTATTTTCAGTGACGTATATCAACTAAAACCGTCTATCTGTCCGTCTGTCCGTAGCTGAGCTACTATTGGATACTGTTAGCTTGCTGGGTTTATTGTTTACGTTTTCTTGATAGTATTTTATTTTCAAGAAAAATGTTTCTAGAGTTTTCGAAATAAATCTCTTTGACCTATGACCTCAAGGTCATTTTAAATTTTTTTAAACTCGAAAAATACATAATGTTAATGAAATGAAATTAATATACGAAAAGAGTTTTTTGTTGAAAGTTTCAGGCAACTTCTGCAATTTCATGGTGATGCTAAACGCGCCGTGCAACTTCCTGATCTACTGCCTCTTGAGTAAAAAGTTCCGGATGACGTTCAAAAAAATATTCTGGGAACGACGCAGAGGTACTCAGCTGGACGCAGAAACGATTCTTCTCACTAATTCCAGGGCAAAGGATTCGAACAAATTCAACATTTACAAACACGGCTTGATGAAAAGAAACGCTTCCGAGTATCGAACTCCAAGAAATTTGGAGGTAACTTTTTATTTTTTCAATAAAGGAGAGTACGTGAATACGTACAAGGTGTGCGTGAAAGTGTGACAATAAGGCCGGCAAAATAAGAAAATGGTTTTATGACATTTCCTACTCATCTAATTCCATTATTGGTAATTTTTATTGATAATAATATTAATAATAGCTTTAGCTTGCATGATTAACTTAACTAAGTCGTGCTAATTACTTTATTAATATTATTTGTAGTTTTTTATTTAAATTAGATAGAAGAACATTGTAAAAAAATACATAGCTGTCTGCCTATAAAAAGGTCACACAGAGCGTGTTACACCAACTTATTTGTTAAATTGTAAAAACAGAATATGCCTATACCATGTGTCATCTTTTATTATTTGATTTTATTGATTATTTTCGCTTGGGTTATTGAAAATTCAGAATCCAGAGAGAATCCAGAGACACGTTCAAACCTTCAAACCTTCTTCTATCCACATACATCATGGCGATTCATACATAAAAACAATTAATTTAAAGTAGTGTCTTCCGAAAATTAAATTAAAAATAAACAAAATTGACTTTGATCATCAAACTGACACTATACTTAACTCCATTCTTCAATTACTAATTGCAATGCAAGAATAAATAAATAACTGTTTGAATGTTCAGGACTTTCTGTGACTTGTTTCTCCCTAGACGCTTCTGCATCAATTTCATTTTTTGTAAAGTTGGCGCTTTATAAGCAATGTGTTGCTTGTATATGTAAGAGCCTCTCATGTTTTTATTATGGTAAAAATTGTTATACATATATTAAATTAGTCTGTGGTACCTTCAACCTTAGAAAGCCCCACGTTGCGAAGCCATTTGAAATGGTGTGTTCTTTATATTTTTAATAAACCAACTTATTTATTTTTGTACTATTTTCTCAGGGTGAGTTTAATAGTAAACAAAAATAAAAATAACTTTCACACTCCGTTAATGACAAATTAATTACCATTTAAAAACAATATCACAAAATTAATTTTTAAAGAGAGAAAATATTTTGGGGGAATTTTGAACAATAAAAAATCCCAAATCTATTATTTTTTTTGTTTACAAAATAATAAGCCAAATATATAAAAAAAAACTTATCTTAATTTTGATTAATAAAATAATAATATTAAATTCCATAAATCACTCTTCTTTAATCTTCCTTTTTCAATTCTTTATCATCCACTTCAAAAATTAAATAACTCTTTCAATCATTGTATATATTTTCTTTTATCCTTTTAAATTTTCTTCTCTCAAAATTCTATGAAATTTCTATTTTTCTTTATTACTTTCCAACCTTTTTTTGAAGTATTATTTTTTTATTTTTGTATAAAAATATCCCGGCAATAATAATAAATCAATAATCAAAAAAACACTTTTTTACATCCACTATGCCTTTTTTGTCAAAATAAAATAAAATCTATACTCAAATCATCATGCACACTCCTTAAATTTTCTTTTTATAACCTTATTTTCATTCCTGTCATACTTACGTATGACAATTACTTATCACCTTTCATTTTCATTCAATCATACAATACATAAAACAGCACCAAAATTATACATAACAACAAACCATTTCAATATATAGCTTTTATATATATGTGAGATCTTCATTGACCCTGTCTGGTATTTCAGAGTATGGCTTTTTATACGGACTTTAACTAAAACTGTATCGAATGACCTATATTTATACTTTGGAAACCAGTTCTCATTTAGCATTCATTTAATAAACAATAAATGGAATAAAGTGTGTTTTATTCAGATTAATAATTCACCATAATACATAACAAAACTAAAGTCAACTTAATCAAATAAGCTTGTGGCCCGATTAAGGTATTTTACCCAGGAAATGCCTGAAAGCCTTTAATGAACAGCTTGCACATTTAAGAATCCCTTATGGTTGTATTTTGACACAACTAAACAATTTATACAAATATGCATGTGACGAGCAGGTTTTTGACTTTTATACCTAAAGCAACTTAAATAATTTTCATTGTGCCTGTGCTGTAAAATTTACATTGCACAATTTAAGGTAATATTTTTCTGGCCCTTAATAAATTTACAATCAGTTTGCCTTTAAGGTATTTCTTTGAAAAATTCGACAACTTCAATGTTGCACATTGCACATTAGTTTCTAACCAAACTTTTCGTTGTCATATTATTTTTGTTAAAATAAATGCAATAATTAATCATTTTATTTTTGATTATGGTGATGATTTTGAAGATGACGATTTAGATGACATGATTTTAATTCATATTTTACAAGTTGAAGCGCTTCTGGGTAATAGAGCAGCCCAATACGAGGCTTTTTACCTCAATGCTCTAAATGATACCCAGTGCTTATCTGTATTTCGGTTTAAAAAAGTACATTTACAACCTCTGGGAATAGGCCTGGGGCTGCCTGAACAAATTGTTTTTAATAGAATTAATTTGTCTGCTAAGTACCTGTTATTAAGTTTATTTTTTGGAAACTATTTGGAATAGTGAAAATACTGAATTTTTGTAAACACTTTTGTTGGATGTACTACACTGTGCATGCTGCTAAGAACTTTAGTGAGGTTAGGTTTTGGTTTTGTATGATTTCCTTCCATATTTTGACAACGACGTGATGTGTTAAAGAGATACGTAAACGCAGAAATCCGTAGCGATACGTTAGACGTATCACTAAAACCTATCCGTATCCTCTGTGCGCAGTCGCAGATCGATACAGATAGGTATACGTATTGAAAACTGGTCGTGCTTTAACTCTCTAATGTTTGCTGGGTACTCTCGTCGCCGTTAGATGGTGGTTTTGCTTATTTGATTTTGAGGTACGACTGATATAGCAGAAAAAAACAGCATTATTTTATTCTTTATCCATTAACTGAATTTTTGTCCCACCTACACAGTCTAATACTAGTTTGGACTATATTTCCACCCTTTGTATTGCTTTAAGGGATACTTGACTATCTGTGAGTATACGGATTATCTTATTTCTCAGGTATGTTTACACTGAAAGGTTTCACAAAGTTGTAGCTGACAGGCATTCTGTCCGATGGCATGGTTAGCACTGGAATTTATCTTAGTTTTTCTGCGATCATGTAATGGTATCCTTTACTTGAAAGCTCCCATCCCATGCCGTTTATACCCAGCCTGTACGTTGCTACCAGTGCATCTTTCTCCACTACTAGGTATAGCGGAGGAAGTCCGAGCAGAACTTCCATAGCCGTAGTTGGCGTTGTTCTAATAGCCCCTGTAACCAGAAGACTGTAGCTTACCCAGCTGCCTAGCTGCGTTCGCGCTGTTCGCTTTGTGCCACCATATTACGGAGCTGTAGGCAGGTCTCACAACTGTGGTATAGAACCAATGCACCATTCCCGGGTTGAGTCTCCACTTAGACCCCACCATCCTTTTGAAGGCCCAAAGGGCTCTTTGTGCTATTAGTATTCTAATTATTTATACTGTTTTAGCGCTTGTGCTGTGTTTCATTTAATATACAAATCACCAAATTCAAACTAATACAATTATCTATCGTTTGCATATTTATCATAAATCTGTTTAAAAATATAAGTACTTTCAAATGTATTGAAATTGTAATTTTTTTATCGTTTGGTTTTTTTTTATTTCAGACGCACAGCTTGACTAGTATTCCAAGATCAAAATCATTAATAACGAGACCAATGGGAAAGTCAAAATCTTGTGATCTAAATGTCTGAACTATATTAGTTTACATAACGAAATTAATCTAATTGTAAAACTGGAGAAGACATTAAATTTTTACAACCAAAATCTAATGACACTTAAATTAAGTTGATTGTACTGAAATGGATAACCATGATTATTTCACTCAACTGCCAAACCATGCATTTCCGAGAATCTGATTGGACTATCACGTACAAGCAGATTGAATAAAATCGACTATTGCTATGCTGGGAAATGGTCAATTAAAATAGTCAAACTGTTAAAATATTAAACATCTAGTTTGAAGTATGAATTAAAAATGAATCGGTTCGGGAGTATCGCCTTTGATGTAATTCACGACGTGATAGTTAGGATAAAATAAAGATGGTTCGTGAAATAATCTTCCAAATACCACTCGAATTGAATAAATTAGCGGCTATTTATTCAGTTCTTGTGGTATTACTATTTACAGTATTTACTTGTGATTGACGAAGTATTTTAAACGTACATTATTTTGTACTAAAAAATATGATACGTAAATGTAAATACAATTTTTTAGAGCGCTCCAAGAGACGAAGTATTTCTTCTTTTTTTTTAACGTTAACATTACTTTTAACTTTGAGCATTGCCAACTTATGGCAGTAAATAAATCTATATAAAATTTAATCAACAAACCTAGTTGTTGCAATTAACGTTTAATTTATTTAAATCTATCAATTTTGTAGTAACGGTCAATTAAAATATTTAATGTTTTCTGAAATTAGTACTTAGGTCTTATTATGTCTTGTAAATAATTATGTATATAAATAAATTTAATTATATTGCATTAAGTATTGTTGAGGTGAAAATAAATAATAAAAACAATTAGTTTTATTTAAACAAAATACCTGAAAGACCCACAATACATTCTTTAACCAGACCTTTCAAAACATCCTCAACCATACATTGATCAACAGTTTACATTATTGTAGATAAAAGATAATAACCACCTATAGGGCTTCCACGATAATAATATATTTTTGAATATTATATATATTATAGCTGCAACAATTTAATTTGTCCAATCAAGTACAATATTGTCTGAGATTTGTATTAAAATGTAATGAACTATAAAAGAAGTTTAATACTTCTAAGAACCTACAAGTAGGTATTTAATACTTATTTTTGGCGTTTCATACTTCTTGGAGATGGGCTTTCTGTCGGTTCCAGTAAGTACTGGTTCTTATTACACAGGTGGAAACTTTTCCTAAGTAATGAGTGATACCGTGTCCCATTGGTAGATGGCGTTAGGTGTCTACCATCATTTTTACACCATGTTTAGAAATGAAGGGCTATTTCAAAAAAATTAATTAATTTTATTTCATCTAATACGAGTTTAGTAATAAATTGAATATAAAAAAACTTTCTCCCGCTTTGTATAGAACGATGAAAAAAATTTAGCCTTTTAACGTTACCTTCGGTTTGATTTTTAAAATTCAATCCCAAAAGATATACAGACCAAAGGTATCTAATGAATAAAGTGACTCGCATGGTAACCACAGACTAACAGACAGACAGACACACATGAAGCCAATTTCATTAACTGTCGACCTATAACAAAGCTGTCGTAAATTAATAATCGAAATGGATCAATTACGAAGGCCTTCCAATTAAAATTGTGCTAGATCAATTTTAATACATTTTTAACTTTTATCATGTCATGGTCGAAAACTGGTAATGTTAAAAATACTACTGAGTAAAATATATTTTTGTAATGGTTACGTATTTTTGGGGCTCGTTCAAGGAAAGAACGAAAATCTTTTTATCGATTAACTGCCGAACCACGCATTTTGTTACAGAACGAAAATCAATTTAAAAAAATTTGCTGTCTGTCAATAAAAGTCATTTCGGGGAATAGAAATTTATAATCTTTATTTTATATTAATTTTTATTGTTTAGTTTTCATAAATATTTAACTCTCGCCAATAAATAAGTTATAATAATAAGTAACTTCAATAAATAATAACCAGTGAAAAGGTGTTATATCATCACTACTATATGGAACTTCACTGATCACGGATTAGTATAGAACTCAAATGTGCCTCGCTCGGACCAAAGTGAGGTCAATTAAGTAATGTGTATATAATACATAATATGTAAAGAAACAAAGGTGAGAACAGTTGATTTTAAATAAATTTAGAAAAAATCGAATTGGTCAACAGTTATTGGTGTAAGTAAAGCGAAATCAAGAGCGCAAACACAACAAAGACTTTTTTCCAAGTTAGGGATTTTTTTTATAATTTGTTTCTTGATTGATCTTTATTATTATTTAATAAGTAAATTATACACAATAACAAAATTAACTTTTCTTAAATACATTCACATTGTTAATATTTTAGTTGATTTTAAAATTATCTTTTGAATTATTGTGGTCATAAATCCATTGTGGCTTTATTAGCTGCTGTAGTTTTGCTACAAAATTTAACTTTTGACTTTATTTTCTTTGCAATAAATATAGATAAAACTTGCCTTAAGATATACTTTATTTTAGATTAGTAGAAAACTGATTTTTATTGGGTTATTATTTTTACACATATTTAATCAGTTCTTTTAATAAAGGATCAGTATTTATACTCAGTTAACAGCGTGCAATATGAATATTTTAATAATATCGTCATTTATATAAAATATTCACCATTAATTAAAAAAATAGTAACTAACTACATATAAGCTTATTTTTAATAATTATGTATCGATTCCAATGTTTGTTTTTATTTGTACATTAAATTCTGTAACATGTAAAAGTACAAAAAAAATCCTATTGTCTATGCGATGTCCTTTATTCCTTCCTTTATTTAAAATTCGACTTGGACCCACCTATAAGTATTACGTATACGCGTCGTTTTCCTAGAATACCACGAAGACCTTCGCGGCCGATACAATATGACCCCCGATAGCCTACCTTGCAATATACCTGTTTCGGGCATTCTCAATGGCACCCAATTCTCAATTCTTCACCCACGCTTATAGTTATGCTTTAGCTAAAACCGTAAACGCCTCCTTGTCTAGTGCATAAAGCGCAGATGCCGTAATCGAATGATCAATAAATCGATAGACCAAGTATCGATTCGTGACTAGTCTCGGTTTATAGTAATTTTTATCGGTATTATCGTATCTAGACGAATTATTACTAAAAAAATCTTAGTGGTATATAATCGGGGAAAACTAATCAACAAAATTTTTATTATAGTGCAGTCACAGATTTATTAATTATTCAGAATAAACAAAAATGATACATTTTTGAAGGACCAGTGGATAGTAATTTTTTATCGACTTGTCTTTGGATTTTTTCAATCCACAACTAAAATCTTCCATACTTTATCAATGCACTCAGTAAATTAATATGTTTTCTTACCATACATGGTTAAATAAAGAAATAAAAGCCCGTTTAAAAGAGGTATCAGACGTCATACAGTCAAGGGCGAATCTAGGATTTTTCTGAGGGAGGGGGGTAATAATTTTCAAAAATATGTTTTAATACAGAAATTATATTTTATAGAGAAACATCATACTCATATATACTGTAAAATTATATTAGTATAGTAAGTAAGTTAACATGGAAAAAAAATGCTGAATACAAAAGCATAATAATTATTAAATTAGCAATAAATGCTAAGAATAGTTAAGTTAGGTCCACAAAATAAAAATTGAAAACACAGTAATACAGTAATAATATAATTATAAAATAAATTATATCTTCTAGACGCCTTAGCAAATTTATCAATCACCTTTTCAATTTCATCCCTGTGTATATGCAACAGGGCCAATCCTTCCAAACGATCCTGTTTCATATGAAAACGCATCCAACTTTTGATCTTCGCAAAGAAAAGCTTCTTTCGGCAGTAGCCACTGATATTGGAGGGATAGTGAAATTTGTAAATGGTTTGTAATTGTATAGGACAAAAGTTGTGATCTATGCTTATGAGTATTTCGATAGCAGTTTCAGTTTGGCAAGATGTGTTTTTATCCATTTTTGACGAATTTATACTTCACCCAACAATTTCGCGCTCTCACTTTCAACATTCTCTATTAATCCTGAAAACTGTTTGCATATTAGAGTAATCTGGGAATTAATTCATTGAGTAAAATACATTTTAACATTTTGTCCGAAAATCTTTCGGTTCAATCTGATATCATGTAGTTGAAAACAGGAATAAAAATCATTTTTTTTTCGGTAATCTACTGCATTGAAAGATGAAAAATTGACCCGCTGGGTTTGTTTAGATAAGAACTTTTAAGTCTACAGCAAAGGCTTCTGAGGTGTTGGAAGCACTTCGGATTATTGATGCGAATTCATTTTCTGAATTTGTTCTTTTTTGTTTTAAAACGTCAAAAACACTTGTCACAAAAGAAGCAGCATTATCTAATCCAATATTTTTCCCTGAAGAAAATTACTTAAGGACAAGGTCACATTAGAAATTTCTGAAAGTACATATACTATCAAAATGAACTCCTAGTCGCATATTATTAATGTTGGTTCAGGGGGGAGGCTAAATCCCCTTCGCCCCCCTAAATCCGCCCTTCCATACAGTACTTTACAAAAATAGAGGTTGTAGTGCCTGCTTTTTACCTCTCGCCCTTCAGATAAGAGAGGTATAGGAATCATGCTAAAAATTGGGTAGTGAGTTTTCAATTGATAAACACGTTTTGGGGTCCCTAGAATACGATTTTAATATTTTCGCGATGATGTCTGTGTGTGTGTGTGTTAGTGTGTGTGTGTGTGTTAGTGTGTGTGTGTGTTAGTGTGTTAGTGTGTGTGTGTGTGTTTGGATGGATGTTGTAGTAACGATAACTCAAAAACTACTGAATAAAAAAATTTGAAATTTTGCATACATAATTCTGATACCCTAGATTAGATCTGATTAGATTTTGGTGCCAATCGCACAACCGGAAGTGGCAGTTGCTATGGGTGATGACGCCATTATTATACAAAACGGCAATTAAGTTTTACACATATATTTTGTATACCCTATAGTTTATTTTCATCTCATTAAAATTTTCTAAACTTTTGCCATTGTTGCCAGATTTAAAAAAATATAATTTTTTTTCATACTTTTTTGTGTCAACCTGTAAATTTTTGATTCAAAAATGGCGAGAGGTCATGTGCTGGACACATCAGATTTTTTTTGTTGGAACCATAATTCTGGTTTTGAAATCCAAATAGTTGGTAATCATCGATCTCGACAAGAGGATCGGTCATCTTAATTTAATAAAATAAAGCAAAAAAACGATTGATTGACAATTACCAAATGACAAATTTTAGGATCTCACCTGGCTCGTTCAAAAAATTTCACGATACAGAATGATCTCGCTGAATCTCCAAAAATGACTGATTACTAATTGCTGGGGATCTGAATTTTAATTTCTGAATATGTCTGATTGCTAATTGCTGGGGATCTGAATTTGAATTTCTGAATTGGATTCTTCGTCTTTCTTCTTTTAGATCACGTCGGGGTCACCAATATTGTGGTTGCCTAGATGTACCTCGGAAACATGCCAGGAAGTACCATGAAATTATTAACGTACGATATTGCATAACATCTTTTTTTTATTTTTTTATAACAGAACAATAAAGGGATTTTTTATAAAATGTGTATAGTTAACAAAGTTTTTTAAAGAATAATGATTTTCTTGTTGATGTTGTTGATGCAGATGTTTTTCTCTTGTTTTTTTTCTGATTTTCTTGACTTCTTGATTTTTTGTTTGATTTAACTAAAAGAATATTGACTCCGCTGAATGGATCACTCTGTATCCTGAAATCCCTCAAAAAAACAGTGTCATTCTGCCAATTATCATTGGCGAACTAATGACAAAACGAACGATCCTAAAAAGTCAATTTGATCGTCAATCATCATTATAGAACGATATAACTATTAACGTCAAAAAACAATATTACCAAAACACTAAGGTTAACATGTAGTGAAAATCAGGCACTACAGAGGTGACGTCATTACTTTGACAGGTTTGGTTAAATTTGATTCAATTTAACCAGAAATAATCGTCATACTTCATATTTTAATATATTTCAATTTTATTTATAAATCTTAGTTTCACGTGTAAACTAAAAATATAATTCAATTAATTGTCTAGACATGCATATCTCTACGTCATAGCATACATTCTAGAATAATTCAAGATTACATTAGCAGACATATTTCGCCTCTTGTTAAAACTATCATCACCTTCGCTCTCATAGATGCTTCAAAATATTATATCTAAAATTATTCATTTAACGAATTCAACGCAAATGTGGCCTCTCAACGCCAACACACCATTATTATTTAACCAATCAAATGAAGTTACGTATCTTGAGTGTAGTACTTCACAGAGACGACGGGCTGCATAAAACAGTGCATCATAATACTAGCTAATCCTGAACTAATTAAGATTACATTTAGAATTACAAAGGGATAAGTTATTTGCGCTTTTCCTGTTTGGAATGAATTCAGGATTTTTCTGTATCCTAAATTTTCACGCGGCTTAAAGATTAATTTAAATACTTATTGAAAGGATGTTGTACTAAGGCAGATAGCTATCGCCATCTAGCAATGGGACACGGTATCACTTATTACCTGGGAAAAAGATTCCACCTATGTAATAAGCGCCAGTACAAACTGGAACTGATAAAGGACCCATATTTCTAAAGGGTAATGAAATTTTAAACAAATCTTAAAAATACTTGTAAATTTTGAGAATTTAATTCCTATGGATCCAGGCCATATACCGGACAGTTATTTTTATATTTGACTATTATATATTTCGAACTTTAGTCGTTCGATTCATATTATTTTGTCGCACTTTTTCTATAGACATGTTTTGGGCCAGTGTTAGTGCCAACGTTGACTTGTGTTGGCGCCATTATTTTTGAAATCCACGCATTAGGAATTAATTATTAACTGCGTTTTGTTGCTCCACTTCTGTTTCTGGTGGCAACGAAAATGCTGTTTGGGCCAGTAAGTCCGTCCCTGCCTCGTTGTTAGTTTGTTGGCTAGGAAAAATACCGCAGAGTTAGTCCCTTTTTAAAAACCTTAAATTGTAAAAATCCCATTCCATATTCTTCCGCTGTCGGTTAAGTCGTGTCCACTCTAGTTCCACTTCCTGCGTTGCCAAATTAAGTGCAATAGAGTAAATTAGTTATAAGTTTAACAGTGTCATTAAGAAGTTAATAGTGTAAACCTCCAGAGATCTGTAAGTACAGCTGCTCATTATAAAGTCAACGAGCTTGGCCCACGAATCTACTTATACCGCCATAAGGCACAAATGTAAATAGATGTATATATCCAACGCAGCATATTATTCATAGATGAATAAACATAATAAACAAGTGAAGCATTTTTTCTTCCTTAAAATTAGTCTTCGTATCAAAATCCCCGACAAGAAACCTACGAATCAGCTTCCTACTGAAATCAGTGCACCGGAGAGTTGAAAAAGACTCCAAACGTGTTAGAGGATTTCATCTGTTAAGCAGGATTTCCTATTTTGTCATCGTTACAGTTCATCGTTCAATTATTCTAATTTCATTAAATTCGTCGTTTTCTAAAAGTCAGCTTCTCTTTCTATGTTGTTGGGCAATTATCTGTGCTAAGACACCTTCAAGAACAGCATTCTATTGTGCCATTTTATGAAAGCATCAAATCTAAATCTGAACGTGTCTAACAAAAAATATGACCTTACGTAAAGAAAAATGGCATTTGATAAACAAGAGAAAATAGTATTTTCTTTGTACTACATTCTTAACTTCTCCTGGAAGACGCAACAAAACGTAGCTATTGAAGCTAATCTCAAGCTCAGTTAGATCCAAGCATTCCCTTTGATGTTTCGTCAAAAAACCGACACAAGACGGAAAACTTTCAACGTTGAAGCAAACATTGGCACTAACGCTATAATCTCGATCAACATCTTGGCCGAGCGTTGTTGGCGCCCACACTGGGTCCAATGTGCGGTTCCGGTTTTAAAATAGCCAAATATTCATAAAAAAGCACTTTGAAAAGACTCATCTAAAATATTGATAATTTACTTAAATTTTTGGTTCATTTTCTTTCCTCCCTAGTTGTTAACGCTAGTTGGCACTGTTATCTCTCACCCAAGGAACAGCGGGAAAGAAATTATTATATAATTGCTCAATTTAATAAATGAAAACTAATGAATCGTATAGGTATCATGCCTAATATTTATATATGGACATTTAATTAATTAATTTAATCAGTTTATTGAAAAATTCCATAACAATGCAGTCATTTAAATATTTTTAAAATAAATAAGGAGATAGACCAAACATCATTCTTATTTTTGTTTAATTGGACTTGATAAAGGTGAGTTCTGAGAACATACTGCATATTAGATAATATTTGTTTAAATCGATACTCGACGTGAATCGATTCCTAACGCATTCGATATTTATGTTCTTAACTTGAGCGACTTGAGTTGTTCGGGGATCTCGATCTCGGAATAGAATTGAATATCGGTCGCTAGAGAGCGTGTAGAGTGTAGGATCGTAAAGCAAAGCGCTTTTTTTTCTTCGCCGCAAAGTGCGCGAGTTTCGTCTGACTGTGTGCAACACATTGCAGGAATAACTTTTACATAGAAATATACGGTAAGTCTATGGAAGAAAATTGTAGTTGTTATTGAAAATGTTTAACAAAAAATTCTAATTCTGTTTTTTTTTTAATTTATATGTAATATATAGAGTATCCGCAAATAAAATAGATATTTAAAATTAGACAGCAGTTGCCTTGTTCGAAATTTAATTTTAGGTAAGTTCTTAAGAAAAGACATGTTATACAAGAAATGTGAGTGATAAATTTAACTCTATAGTTTTTATTGATGAAAATATCAATTTATTTATAAAAACAGAAGAATACTTTTATAACTTAAAAATCGTTTTTATTGTATCTTTAAATCAGTTCTCATACATGTTCTAATAATTTAAAAGTAACAGTTTTGGTATTCCCTTAGACCTTCTTGTATTTTTACTGTTGATAAAATTTAATCAACAACAGACAGCTCGTGGGTTAATACCTTTATTTTGAAAGTTTTTTGTATCCTAGTATTTTTGTCTAAAATGTTTGTTCAGGAGTTGGAACTACTTTTCAGTATGAACTTAAAAAATGAGGGGGTTATCCCACCCAACTTTCCGAACACTCCTAGTAAAGTAATTGTTTAATCGATTATTTTAGTTTTTCTGCATCAAAATACATTAATAAAATTAGTTTACAAAAATTAAAAAAAACTGATTTTTTCTAAAAAAATTTTTTAACTTTTTATAATTTTGTATAATTTCTATAAGTATTATTTTAAAATTATGAAATATTTCACACATAATTTACTTTTTGATCCCTTCCGTATATACTATTTACTTTTTTCATTTGTTTTACTATTCTCGATAAAACAAAAGAAAAAAATTAATTTTTTTTTATTTTGTTTAAAAGAATTACAATGTTAAATTCGAAGAGACTGAAATATTTTCTAAATTTAGAGTTTTATGTTACCTATCGAATGGTATAAATCCCATTTTAATAACTTTAATATTTTTAAAGTTATTCAATTTTTTTTTAAATTATATTATATTTCAAAAAAAAAATTATGAATTCTGCAATTTTTTGAATAAAATTCTGAAAAAAATCATAATTATAGAGTTTTTTACTACAAATTTAATGGTATTTTTTTTTAATTTTTAATATTATTATTAACCTTAAAAAAAATAAAACCTATTTTTGAATAATTTTAAAGTCAATAAATAATTAATATCTCATTCAATTATTTTCAAAATGGGAAACAGACCTTTTTTTAAGGTTTTCTGGATCCAAATCCATTAATAAAGTTAGTTTAGAAAACTAAAAAAAAATCAAATTTTTTGTCAAAAATTCATGGGTAAATCCATTGAATTGTTTTAACTTTTTTCATTTTTTGCTGTAACTTTTACAAATACTATGTTAATATTATGAAATAATTTACTCACATAGTACTTTTGGATTATTTTCGGATATGCTATTTACTTTTTTCATTTATTTTATACTTATTGATAAAACAAAATTACAAAAAATTAAAAAAAAATTCTTAATTTTTTCCATAATGATTACAATTCTAAATTTTAAGAAACTAAAATACATTTTAAATTTAGAGTTTTATATTATCTTTCGAATGGTGAAAATCACATTTTAATAACTTTAATATTTTAGAAGTTATTCAATTTAATTTAAAATTGTATTAAAATTTTAAATGTTCCTTGGCCATTTTTTAAAAAATTCCAAAATTTTTGTAATAAAATTTTGAAAAAAATTACAATTATAAAATTAATTATTACAAATTTAAAGATATTTTTTTTAAGTTTTTAATATAAAAATTTAACTGAAAAATAATAATTTAATAAAGATAAAAATTAAAATAAAAACTAGCGGCGAAACTATGCGCAACTTGAAAAAATAGTTAAGACAAAATTTATAGAACATTTTATGTTCTACAATTTTGATCCCATGTAATTTTTCATAAAAATCCATAATTTTGTCGTAAAATCTAAAAAAGTCACAAAAATGTCTATATAAATTTTTTTCACGCCCTCTAGCGGCGAACCTATGAGGAATTCAAAAAACCGGTAATGACAAAATGTGTAGAAAATTTTATGTTCTACAACTTTCGTATCTTGTAATTTTTCATAAAAATGCATTATTTTGGTTATTTAAGCAAAATATGAAAAAAAAATACTTTTTGATAAATCTGGCAACAATGGCAAAAGTTTTTAAAAATTTTAATCATTCGAAATTAAACTATAACGTATAGAAAATATATTTGTAAAACTTTATTGCCATCTTGTTTAGTAATGACGTCACCACTTATAGCAACTGTCACTTCCGGTTGTCCGATTAACTCCAAAATCTATACAGGTCGTGTCCTTGCTACCCTAAATATGTATATAAAATTTCATCTAAATCGGTTCAGCCGTTTAGACGCTATCGTGTTCACACACACACACACACACACACACACAGACACACAGACACACACACAGACAGACATCATGCTAAAAATGGTATAAATGGATTCAGGTGACCTCAAAACGTAAAGATCCGTTAAAATCTGGGTATGGTCAAAATATCATGATCGCAATACTTTCCTTCTATACAACTCTGTTGTTCGGAAAGTAAAAATATGCAATTAGATTTTAGTTCATTTAATGGTGTCGTCTCCAAAGTTTTATGGATTTTATGGAGTTTATTCATATCTATTATATGTACTGAAAACGCTTCCTTGTGGCACTTCTATTTTTGTTCCTTCATCATGTCAAGACTTTATCAAATGCTTAGCAACATTTATAAATAGTGCAGACTGTGATTCTATGAGCTTCTATGGCTTTTACTGATTTTTGAATCATTATCACTTATAAAATTTTCTCTGGAAACATGCTCAAGTCTGAAAGATACATTTTTTGACTGATTAATTGTTTTCATACTTCTGTGATTTTTTATTTATATTCATTCCTATTTCTTGAGCCATTTCTGTGGAAGTAACTAATATCTTACTCGACTTCATTGTCTGCTATTCTTCAGGGATGCTTTTCAAAAGGTAAAAAATTTAAATCTGTGATTTGTAAATATTTTGTCACATCCTGTATATCAATGCCGGAAATTAGATGATTTAAGGATTTCCACACCAAAGGAAAATTTGAGGTATAAAACAAACACTTTTTTAGACAATTTAGGTTTATCAAGGGTCTGTCAACTATTTATCAGAATTTTAGGGAGTTGAAAATTTGAAGGTGTATACAATAGTCCTTCCGTAGAATTTTCCACTACATGGCATACGTCTCAAAAAGTGGTTTCTTAGAAAAAAAATAATCTAAATTATGGAGTGGGAGTACTTTTTCTCTGTGACGCTGTTATTTTAGGTAGTTGAAAATTTGAAGGTGTATACAATATTTCTTCCTTAGCATTTTCTACTACATGGCATACTGTTTCAAAAGGTGTTTTGTGAGAAAAAAATAATCTAAATTATAGAGTGGGGGAACTTTATCGCTATGATGCCGTTATTTCAGGAAGTTGAAAATTTGAATGTGTATACAATATTCCTTCCTCAGCATTTTCCACCACGTGGCATACTGGCTCAAAAGGTGGTTTCTGAGAAAAAAAATAATCCAAATTATGGAGTAGGGGTACTTTTTCTCTATGACGCTGTTATTTTAGGGAGTTGAAAATTTGAAGGTGTATACAATATTTCTTCCTTAGCATTTTCCTCCAAATGACATACTGTCTCAAAAGCTCGTTTTTGTGAAAAACATTATTAAATCTTTGGGGTGAGATATTTTTTTCTATGTCTTGTTTAAACTATATAGGAACAACAAGACTTACTTAAAAACTTTTAATCTAGAAATAGGAAATTTTTATTCAATTTATTGGGGTTGTTTTCTCCTTGATTACACTCACTTCTACATTTTAGTTTTTAACTTTAGATAGTTATGTATATAAGTTTATTTTGCAATATCAGATGGTGTTAAACACTTAGTTTTAAACGAAAAAATAATGTGGTCATATTTATATAATATAATAATCTTATATTTTTGAATCGTGTAAGTTTGGTTTGGTAGCGGGGGGATGGGAGCTGAATTTGGACGCTAGCATCGGGCGCTAACTTAACACGAGTTACCAGAAACTATAAAAATATACTAATCTGTAGACAAAAACAAGCTATATTTATGTATATTTATTGACCTTTCCCAGGCATTCGATAATGTTTGTTAGAAACTATTGAATGTCCTGGAATAGTTGTGAATTAGTTGTAGATTAATTGATGCCGGATTATTTAAACAATCGAAAGTAAATTGTTAAAATAAAAAATTCATTTAGTTCTGAAAAACTTTCTGGTATACCTCAAAGATATGGTTACAAACTATCTTCCATCTAAAAATATATAAAATGTAAACGTAAGGAAGTTTGATGTAGTTAATAATAAAAAAATAAATAAAGATGATTCGATAAAAAGTTGCATATCATTATGTAGGCAATTTGCGTATCATTATGACTTAAAATAGGCAACATTTTTCTTTATCAGTTTCCAGCTTTCTACAGGATCGATAATTGCATAAAATCATGCAAGATTTCATCGACCAGAGTTTTTCATTTTTATTATTCACACAAACACATTGATCATTTCGAATCTTGTTCAACCACTATTCATTTAATAAATTGGATCAAGTTCAAACTGTGATCGCTTACATATATTTGAATACATCAAGTCATTGAATATTTTTATAAGCAGGTTCGCGATGAACACGTTTACACAATAATAACCAACTTTTATATTATAAAAATAATTTTATAGGTATAATAACCAAATTATTTTTATAACTTGCTAGTTTATTATTGTGTCATAATTGTTTTAGATATGAGATAAATTTCAATAGATCACGTAATGTCCGTTATAACTTTTTTAATTTTTTAATATCAACAAATCTATTCTTACTAGATTTAGTTTTGGATTTATTTTTAATCTCTAGAGTATATTTAATATGTTTATAGAACCTGGCGCAATATCGCCTGAATTGCATCAAATAAGCACCAGAGACTCCAAAAATACCAAATGCTAAATGGTTTGAAGCGACATTCGCAAAATCAATAAAATCATATCTCGAACTTAGTGATAAAGTTAATGTTATTTCCGATACGATATCGGGGCAACTAAAAAGTATGAAATATATTCCCGCCTTTCACATTGTCCGATCCGATATCGGAGATTGGACGATAATGTTTGTATATGTGGTATACGTGTATCTATATTGTCTCAGTGAGCCATTTTAAGCTTTTTTGCGTCTCAAATATTAATAGACCTGCCCGCACCAACCTCAGAACGATTTTATCGGAAATATGTGAATATACCACATGATATCGGATATCGGGTATCGACTAATGTGAAAACGCTCTTATAGCAGACTATAATAGAAAACTGTATTTGCTGTATCTATTACATCTGAGACGCGAAAAAAGCTCAAAATGGTTCACTGAAACAACGTAGATACATGTATAGCACAAATACAAACGTTATCGTATAACAGCCGATGGTGCCGCCAACATATCGGTGTCGGATCCGATATCAGATCGAACAATGTGAAAGGCTGGTACATATTTGATGTATTTTATTTGCCCCGATATCCTATCGGCGTCCGATACCGATATCGGATCGAATAATGTGAAAACGCTCTTAGGTCGATTGGTGCAGTCTTTAGCGTTTTACTTGTTTGTTTGAACTACCAGTTTTCATGGTACCAGTTGGTGACTGGTTTAAAATTTTTATTGGGTTCTACCATAATGATCATGAGTTCGTACATATCCCCATTTTGGGGTTCTTCTCTTAAGATGAGTTACTTCCCTTGGGTTCGCGAACTCCAAAGTACTCCTGTATCATTTTCCTACAAGTTTATAATCGTTTTAGTTTTTAACATTTATGTTTCATGTACATCCCCCTACTTTCCTCCTCCATGCAATTTTTGACATTGACATTGACATTTACTATAGTTGGCCTAAACTCTTTGCCGTTCCCCTTTTGTTAAAGAATTTTTTATTATCATGTACCGATTTGGAGTTTTATCTTTTTATTAAATTTTATTTCAAACCAGATTTTATTTAAACTAATAAAACAAATATTTTTATGAAAACAAGAAGATTATAGGTTAGAAAAGTGACATATATGTTTGTATTTAAACCGATAATTTTATGAACTGCTTTAGCGATAATACAAATCAGCGCCATCTATTGTACAATAGTTCGTAAATATAGCAATGTTAATTCAGATAAAATTAATCCTATATAAAATAATCTTTTATAACTTTGGTGCTGTATCATAAATTGATCTCACATTTAGCCTAGGATACTTTTGTGCAACTAGGCATAAATGTTCTTCTGGCATAGTCTATATATTTGCACAATATTTAACTAAATTCACTGATAAAGTTTAAATATAATGATAACAAAATTTAATATAATAAGGGGTCAGATGTCATATCTAAAATGATCAAACCTGGATAAATTGGCAATTTAAAAAAAATCAAGTAAGAAACAAAAAAAAACTCAATTTTGGTATTGAATAATTTTTTTGAGAAATTTCAAAGGTAAATTAAAATAAGCTTATTTGAAAAAATATTTTCATAAAAAAAAATAAAAATTAAGATAATTCAACAAAAAAAGAGTGAAGTCATTTTATTTTTTGGAAAATATACGAAAGACTATAAGAGGACAGACAGGAGGTAAGACCAAAAGGTAATCAAGAAAAGATTTAGAAGACGACAAGATCTAGTTGAGGCAAAGAAAGATAGAAATAAATATCAACTAAAGAGACACAAGAAGTCAGAGAAAGAGAGGAAAACAACATGAAAGAAGACAAATAGGCGATAAGGAAAAAAATTGAAATAGCCAGACAGAAAAAAGTAACCAGATAGAAAGTAATAACCAACATCGAAGAAAAGGAAACAGGAAACGTTAAATATAACTAAATTGTATTGTTATTTATATTTTTTATAAATTCATTATAGAATGAACCTAGTCCGGGTTGAGAATAGTAAGATATGACATATGGTCTACCGGGTGGTCCATATCAATATATTTTAAATTTTGATGGTGTTTTTCTTTATTTTGGTAACTTTATCAGGGAGTGGAAGATATGTTTGAAGCTTTAAAACCAAATCTACTAGAGGTGTCTATAAAGTATACATAAAAATACTAAAATCCGGAAATGAATCTATTTCCTACAAACTTGTCAATTACTGAAAGTAAATTTCCTGTTTCATTTAAACATGCAATGGTCATTCTAGCTCCAAATAATTTTTCCAATTTTAGTCTCAGTGTTAAGTTTTATATTCAAGATTAAAAATATTATATAGTATACAGTATGACGAGGAAGTTTCTGAATATAAATACTCGTACTATTTGAAGCAGTAATTTTGCAGCTTAAAATTGATAAATTAACTTATATGTCTCCAAATGCTTTCAATTTATATAAATCACCTTCAATTTCTTGCAAGAAATATCGATTTTAATAGAATATGGTGATTTTTTTTTATTTTATTTAATGTCGCCAAAAGTGTTATTCTGTGTGCAACTTGCCATGTGGCGACACCTGTAGGCTGAAATGTAAAACTTTGTCCCCTAGAATCAAAATCAAATTGCAGGCATTTTGATATTTAAAAGATGAATATAATATTAACTGGTTTTGAGGAAATAACACATGATATAAAATTCAAACAAAATGCGCTAAAGAACGGTACAAAACTGGCATTTCGTCACATATGCTCGGTGGAGGAGAAAATTTAACTGGAAATTAAAATAATAACTGCGAAAATGCGTGCCCTAACTCGGATTGAAAATTTTGTTCTGAAAATTAAACTCCTTCGACTGATTCTACTTATATATTTTAATCGCTAAAAATTGAAATATTATTTAAAAATAGGTAGGTCAATTATATTAAATTAAAGATTATATTTTTTTAATGGTGCCATGGCCATGCGATTTAAGACACGGATTTGAAAGCAAAGAGTAATCGGTTCGAATTGTAATTTTGGATAATATTTATTCAAAAAGCCTAAAACTAATTATCTGTTTTTCATTTTGAATAAAATATTAATCAAAGCGAACCGTATATATAAAAACTTTGTTTGTCGTGACTCGGATTAAAAACTTTGTCCGCGAAATTAAATTGCTTCCAGTGATTGTAGTTTAATTTCTCTGATTTTCTGAATAAAAATTATCCAAAATTATAATAAAAAAATAAAAAAGTTACTTGTTGAAAAAAAAATTAACAAGAATTGGGATTCGAACCGACGACCTTTTTGCTTTCAAATCCGTTTCTTAAACCTCATAACTAACGAACGAACGAAAAAAATGTAGTCTTTAATTTAATATAACTTACGTACCTATATATAAATAATAATAATAATTTCAATTTTTTTTCATTTGTATGAACTTTTAGGAAACCGATAAAATTTTGTACTGAGACTGTTTAAACGATTATTCTGATAGCCCACGACATAACAAATTTCTGCTGGACTTTAGCGAGCTTTCCGTATTGTTGTTGACATTTTCGTCCGTCGAAAAATTTTCGGGATAAATGAGATGTAGGGGTAGTTCGAATATCGCCTATCCGTAAACGTCTGAATATGACTTGTTTGTACCGTAATGATGTGAAATATGGATTTTCTAGACTAATTTCGTGGATTTTGTTTGAAGATATGGACCACACACTTTTGGTGATTTTCATATCCCAATATTAAATTGTAATAATCTTATTAAAAAACTCAATTTACTACTCAATTTTATTAATTTTAATTTTTTATACAATTCAATAATACAAAAAATTATTAAGATATTGTATATTTGATTTAGTTATTGTAGTGTAGTTCATAAGGACAATATACCTTTAGCAAATAAGGATATTTATTATCTGGCTTGTGCCTTCCCCATATCCTTTCATAATATTAATAAATAAAAATAATGAATAGTATCAACTACAAACCCAAATTTTTATTATTTAAATTCTGAGATAAACAGCTATTTTAGGGACAATCTTCAGTACATTATTTTTAAAGTTCTTATCTTTACTGTGTAAACATAATTTCCTTTTTAAAAACAAAAATAATTCGATTAAAGCCGCGCACAGAGCGTTGAATAAAGATTTAGTATACTTTCGTGTTAGAAACTTATATATCATCAACGAATTTATTTATTTCATTCGACAGTTTACACCCACATGGTATTAATTTTTAGAAACTGATTCAATGACAATGTTGTGTTTCATTTCGTTGGAATTGGGTGAGAAAATATTTACAAACTTGTGAATGGAAAAGGATTTTATTTTTGGATTGAGTCAGGTACGAATTTTAGGTAAACCCCCATTTTTAATTACGGGGGCGAAAAGGGTGGGGTGATTTTTTAGGAACTTTTTTATATCACAATAACTGTACAATCCAACATGTTACAGAGTTTAAAAAATGAAAAAAAAAATTTTACCATTTTCTGAAAATTTAGTTTTAATAAGGAGACATATATCTCATACAGCGAACATTGGAAATTAGTATTTCATTTTGTCAGTCACTTAAGGGACCGACATTATATTCTGAGTTCAGATCATTTGTTCTTGTTTTCAGTATTTATAAAACTTCAGTTTTTGGCAGTTATTTTTCGTTAAATCATTTTTTTTTGTGGAAGGTTATGTAGGAACTTTTCTCTACATGTTGTCAATCATTTTAAGAACTGACATTAGATTCTGACTTCAGGTCATTTTGTTCTCAGTATTTACAAATGTTTAATTTTTCGCGGTTGTTGGCAGTTATTTTTTGTTTTTTTCCTTGGAGAGGTTGTCACCTAGCAAATCTAGAGGGAATGGATTATCAACAACGAACCTTTAACCAAGAAGAAATTTATATGTTTGACTCTAGTTTTTATTTTATACCAAAGTTCATTTTTCAATAAAATAAATATTTAAAATTTTGAATGTTTTAATGTGGGTTGGAATATATTGAAATAGTAAATCCACAGGATGAAGGGTGGATCACATTTCTCATCTGAAGAACTCCTCACTGGGCTGGGTGCAATAGCGCCTAAATAAATTAAAAATACAAGATATAATAAAAATTAACAAAATTAATGATCTTGCTTTTTCTTCCTTCCTTTGGCACCTCCTCAGATCTCCCAAAATGTACCTTCTCTCTCCACCTTTTACTTCTGCTCTTTATTCACCCTTGAAGCTGTTTAATGTTTGTATTCTTTAAATGGTTACCTTTTTTTATATAATCTTTGTTCCTTTATATTTTTTTTATAAATAATATTGTTTACTTTTTTTTTTATTTCTTCCATTCAATACACCATCCTTTTTCACCATATAACATTCTTTTTATAAATATAAAATTAATATTACAGGTTTTTAGAAAAATTTCTAACAACCTTCTAAGTTTTCAATTAGTAATCAATAAATCTTCAATATATTTTTTTTTAAACAAAATTTTTACATATAATTTTATATAATTTAAACTATAATTTGGATTGACCCCAACCCAATGCCAAATCATTTCAGGAAATGTCATCCAACTGTCACAGGGAATTTTATACTTCAAGTGGCATAAGCCCTATACATATTATCAAAATTTTTTTTTAATTTACACTTTTCTGTTTTATGTTACAGACAAGGAAAACTGTTAAGTTTACTTCCAAATCCTATTCATTTTCTTTTAATTCAACCAACCCCTACTTACTGTTATATTTTATAACAAATTAATTCTATCCTATACCGGGTATAACAAATGTCATTACAATATATTCATTATAACGCTATTCTTAAAAAAAAACCTTTTTCACCATTTTCACAGTTGGGATAAGGAGGAGCTTTTCATGAGGGTGCCTATATCGTATACACCAAATATATTGCTGATTTGATAATTTATATTAAAGATTTTTTTCACCATTTTACGAAAATCTAATTAGGTGGGTGGAGCGTTTTTGATGTGCCTACCTATGTTTCATACCATGAGATTGGTATTTAGACTACTCTTAAAAAACAAAAAAAAACATGTTTTTCACCAAATTTCGAAAATTTAGATAGGTGAGACAGAAACGGGGGCTTTTTTAAATATCTATATCTCATACATCGAATAAGTTACATACTTTAAAATTGGTGTTCAAGTCATTTAAGAATAAAGAAACACGTGTTTCAGTTTAGAATTTGAAGTCGCTTAATAAATAAGAAGAGTATCAATTTTTTGGGTGCAATTAAACTCGCCTCGATAACGCGATAAGACCCACAAGGCTGCAGTGAATCGGGTTGTAAAAAACGGTCCCGGAAAAAAACTTGCCTGGAGATAAGAAAGGTATTTAAGAAATGAATTACCTGACTTTAATTCCAGCACTAAACTCGCCTGCTGATAAACTAGGATAATAAGTATAACAGGAATATTAAATTAGCCTGGAAAAAGAATTACAGTAAAATCATGATCAAATACATATTTAAAACTTTTATTTATATTAGAACAACTTGCTTGCTTGCTTACATTAATTTAACATCTCGTTTCTGCTACCAGGACTAATCTGGATGGGACCAACAGCTTAACGTGGGTTCCGGACCTCGATCACCCTAAACCCTTTACTATGCCGTAGTCATTTAGATCATCTACTAAAGAGACTTTTTTCCACTATAGTTTCAATGATACATAACAAGCTTTTTCACCTTATCCCGTTTTAGATTATCTTAATCATAATTAACAGTACCTAATAATTAGACCAATATGGAATTCAAACTTATTTCAATACATTATTTCTTAGGGATTTTTTTTTGTTTCTAGTAGGTTCAGTAATGCTTTGAAATTTTATATATGTATCAATGAACATATATCGATAAAAATAAAAATTTAAGGATACACACAATAAAAGCTTATTAAAATTTGAATGAAACGCTTCGAATGCGTTAGTGTCTCTTTTCATGCTTCCAGATAATTCGGGCCACAATTCTGTAGAAACTTTAGATTCCTTTTAAAAAAGTGAAATCGGAAAGGTGCACTTTATTAGGTGGCGAAGAAAACTACAAAAACCGCTAACTGTACCCTGTTTCAGCTTCAGAGATGTGATATTTTGTTGGAGGATGTTTTATATGTATTTTGTACGAGAAGTATATTGCATCTGTCAAGTTTCAGCTCAACCTGATTATTGTAGAGAAAGTTAAAAAACCTAGTAGGTGTGGACCCAATGGGGTCACTGTGATCCAAAAACTCGCCCCCGTACGGTGGCCGAGGTCTACGTGGCCTTTTCCCTATGCATCTGCCAAG
Source organism: Neocrepidodera transversa (assembly GCA_963243735.1). NCBI lineage: Eukaryota > Metazoa > Arthropoda > Insecta > Coleoptera > Chrysomelidae > Neocrepidodera > Neocrepidodera transversa. The sequence goes on along the minus strand of OY725337.1, from coordinate 16,928,487 downwards.
TTTCAACTCAATCCGACTATTTCAGAGAAAGTTTAGAAACCCAATGAGTGAAGTTGAAAAGTCCAGTGGGTGTCGACCCAATAGGGTCACTGTAACCCACGTCGCCAAGTTCTGCGTAATGCATTTACCAAGTTTCAGATCAATCTGATTATTTCAGAGAAAGAAATAAAAACCGAGTGGATGGACCCAATTGGGTCACTGTGACCCAAAAATTCGACCCCCACACTTGCCCAAGGTCTATGTGGCCTTTTCCTTACACGTCTGCCAAGTTTTAGTTCAATCCGAATATGTCAGCAAAAAGCGATGAGCCCAAATCTTTCACTAAAGCGGATACTGTCCTATAAGTGTCCACTTTTTTGTTCTGAGATTAAATGGGGAGCAAGTCAAAGACAAAACTGTCTCCAACCTCGTTAGGGTCGAAAAAAATTAAACCAAACACACCATTGTCCAACTGCATTCTGGAGCTAAACATAATTTCTGAATATTTCTGGACCATACTTGCGTTCAATGAAAGCTGTAACCTACAATTTTTGACTCATGCCATTCTTAAAGTCATGCATTGTGGATTGCTATTTTAAAATCAATAACACTGCGAGTTAATGGTGTCATTTAGATCTTATACCTGCTGTCAGGCGAGTTTAATGCAGCCCGATTTTTTTCTGTCCTATTCATTTGATTCTTTTTCTTTTTCCAACTTTCCTTTTATTTTTGTATGCTTTCTTTTATGAGATGAAATGTAAAAATACCTCCACGTGCTTCACCCTAGACAATATAAAACCAGAGCTGTAGTAATGTTTTTGACGCCCTTGGCAAATATCTAAAAGCCTTGCAATTTGCTCCATTGCCAATGCTTTACTAAGGCACAATGACTAATAAGTTAAGAGCGCGACTCCTTCCGTCTCATTTTCATCCCGTATCTAATGCAATGTTTTTAACTTTAGCTTGAACCATGTCAATTTTGGGCTTAAAAGGAGAAAAAGCTACTCTTGGGCACATTCCAAGGTTTATTTTAAGTGAATCGGTTGAATAGAAACAATTCTATCATTTCCCAAAAAATCATCCTTTTTACACACAAAAGTATACAGTCTGTTTCATGTAGAAGTTCCACCCCCTTCTAACTTTATTAATAATTAAGATATCGGAATATTTTTTTTTGTTTGAAAGTAGTTTTTCATGCGGCAGTCAAGTAGATGATGACGTTACTTTTCACTTCCGATTTTCCCAGAAACAACAGAAAGTCATTTACATACAACTGTCAAATATTTGATGGCGTCACCTTTCACTTCCGGTTTCCCAGAAATCAACAGAAATAATAATTTATACCAGCGCCTTATTTTAAAATTAAAAGGGGTAGAACTTCTACGTGAAACAGCCTGTATACCCCATGCGTAAACCGAAGCATTAAAAAGACTACGTAGTGAAGCACGATATTTAGCTTATTTATAAGAAAATAAAAAATGCCATAAACTTAATTAATGTGACAGATGACAATCAAAATCCTTAGTACAACTCACTATTAAATCAAAAGAAAAAGATTTAAAAATATTATCCCCTCTACATACCCTATGACGTCATTAGTGCAAATTACTGGAGGTCATCAGAAAAGTTTGACATTTTAAGAGTTGAAAGCTGTATGCTGATTTTTGTAGTGTCTGATATTTTGAGAATTATTCATTTTCTAACAAACGTTTCGATAACTATGTTATCATCATCAGGAGTTTGGTGAAGTTATAGTTGGAGAAACTTACGTAGAGTGACGATATTCTTTAAGATTGTTGGAAATAAAAGGTTCCAAAATCCCAATTCAAGTTCATTTTCTAAAATAAGTATTTTTAATTAAACTTTTAATTTTTCCAGTAGGTCATGACGTCGTACATTTTTTTTTAAATCATAATTTAAAAATGGTTTTGAAATGTAATAGTAACTTGTTTTCTCTCTTATATCACCTCATTAAAAGGTATTCATTTAACTGTATTATTATTTCATTGAAAGTGGGTGTTATTTTTTTATCATTATTTTTTCGTACACGACACTGACCGTCTACAAAAGTAGAACCACTCACACACATTACATCTCACGTTGCCATATTTGGTATGGACAAGACAAGTCATTATAAACGTGCAGAATATTTCGCAATATCACCATATGTTTCATATTTATTCGGTTTTACTAATGCTACTTTAATTTTACATAGAAACATAGTGTTAAGAAAAAATCGTATAAGAAAAATCTACAGGATGATTGTATGTGGAAAAAAAATGTTTTAAAAGAACCTGAATCAAAATCAAAATGGAATATAATAAAACTGTCTATTATCATCAACTTTTTGGATACTCTTTGCTTCAATTGAATTTTGAAATTTTTGAACGAATTTGAAATTTTCTCTGATTTATCATTGCTCTATCCTCGTTTTTTTTTTGAACAAATTTTGGACTGCTTTAAGACTTGTTAGTGTCGCATTTGGATTTTTGTAATCTCAGTAAGTAAGAGCTATGACTGTGTTAAGCACCAAAAATTATCAAAATTGCATAATTATTTGGAAATTTATTCTGAGAAAAATGACATTTTTATGTTGTTATATTTAATAAAAATATTCCTTTTTGTCCGATTTCAATATAAAATATATAAATCTAAGTAAAAAATAGATGAATTAAGTCGAATATTGGTCAAGAAACAGATACTGCACATCTGTCATTAATCAAGTATTTCAAATAAAGAGAATTTCTACATAAAAATGTTGGTTTTTAAATATGGCCTTGTCTACTGCCAACAAGCAGCCACTCCCGTTTGTTTGCACTGAAGATGACTTCCCATAATTGACAATGGTTTCAAAAGATACTCAGTAACGTACTCAAATGGAGGGCACAAACAAGGAACTAGTAAAATATAATTAAATTAAAAAAATATGAGAATTAATACGAGTATACGATACTAAAATGTTTAAAATTATATACAGAGTAAAAAAAAACCAAAATTATATCACACTTCTTGATTAAATTCTATGAATATAGTTTAAGACAAGTTATCGTTTAGTACTTAAATAGCTGAGAGAAAAACTATTTTAAATATTTAACAAATACATGACGTAGAATATAAATCACAACTTAATGAAAAAAAAAATTTAACGCAATTTCTTTGATAGAGGTGTCTAATATTTTCAAAGTTTTAATTAAAATTAAGTAACATTAAAAAGGTTTTTATGTCTCACGGCCAGAATTACAGCTGCGAACTACCCGCTGTGTTCACCGCGCAAAATGCTACTTTCAGCATAAAAAAATTATTAATAATTAGGATTTGCTGTTATAAATTTTATTTCCTTTCATAACCTTTTTTTTCAAATTCACTATAAGGCTTGGAGTTTTTGAATTACAAGTAAAAAAACTAGACTTGTCTTTTTTTATTTATAACTTTTGCAATTATTTAAGTCCGGGTTTAATTTTTTCGCAGAATTTTCCAGAGGTCATCCCGAATCCAATAAATCTTTGTTTATATTTTATTTCGCAGAATCACGATTAAACGTGTTTTTTAGTAATCCAGTCTAACAAATTTGATGTTGTATTTACTTGAAATTATCTAATCTAAAAAAAAACCAACATTTGGTATTTAAAAAAATAATTCAGATTACTCAAAATGAGCCATTATGTGCAATTTTTAATTTATAGAATTTTTTAGCTGTTCGTTTACTTTTTGAATAATAATGAACAAAACTAAAAAAAGTCAATTTTATGTAAAATAACAACCTTATCAAGTATCAATAACCTATTTTTATAATAGATAGTGCATAGATATCTACAGTAAATAAAAGGTATGTAATAAATCTAACATACCTAGAAATTTTTTGACTATAACCTGACTCTTTTACTATATATATAATAATATTTGAAGTACCTACATTGATTATATTTTATTATCTAATCAAGTTGTAGTAATAAAGTATTTATCATTTTTTTGTATCCGAATGAATATGTAATTGCTTACTTTATTATAAGTGACCTTGAACCATAACATTGGCCAAAAAATAACATACCAGTTGAGGTTAATTAAGCGAAAAATGGATTGTGCAAGTCGAAAAAATAATTGTCAAAAATTATATAATTAGTATTAATTTATTATCTTTATGTTAATACGTCTTTGATGATTTAGGTCACCATTTGATGATTTATATGTTCATTATAATGGTCTTTATACAAGAGCCACATTATTAATTTTATTGTCTTTTCATATTTTCTTACATTAAATTATTTTTTGAAAAGGTTTTTTTTCTTAAAATGAATTTTAGTTCCGCAATTCCAATTGAATGTAAAATTGAATATAGAAAACTTGCTCCAGCTTTATATAAAAAAATTAGCCATTTAAAATACTGTGAGTCCCATATCACGGGGCTTAAATTAAATTTCAACTGTCTACTGACCAAATGTGAAGTGCCCACAGACAGACAGACAGATACACATGAAGTCAATCTCATTAATCCACCAACTAACAATAATGACTGGGCAAAAACAAATAGCGAGATATCAACAGCTTATGCTGAGAATCTAACAAATGTATTTAAACCAAATCCCCATTACAGAAATGTTTGATTTCAGAATTACCAAACAGGTCGAAAAAATATCAAAATAACTCATTCCTATATGGTCATTGTTTTCAATTAAACAAGGAGAGATAAATTGATTTTTTTTTTTAGAAAGTCCGTGCATAAGATGGTCCACCTTGTAATATTATTTTTGTTTTGTATTGAATATTACGTCCGTATTTTTTTACCTACCCATCACTTGACCCACTAATCCACGCACATACCTATAGAATTGTGTCAATAAATTAGCACATTTTTTTGTATATACATCCAAGCATACATATCATTAAAAATAAACTTTGATATTTATACATAAAAATAAATGATATAACGCATATTTTAGAAAAAACAATTTAAATGTTTATTTAGCAAATCTACAATCCTGCCAGACTAGAATTACATAATAGACATCAATATTAATTCCAAGGTGAAACGAATAAAATCTTTCAGAATTATCGAAAGCTAACAAAAAATAGTCATAGCGGTTTCATGTGAAGAATAGATACACTTCATTCATTTATGAACCAGATGATGAAAGAACACAAAAATGTTCCATTTCGTTCATCATAAGTTTCATAAAATTAAAAGATATATATACTAACTGAGGGGATACCACGATAAAGAAACGCTCCACTTATTCTACCTCATGGTGGTGTGGAAATGAGTTTTTTGTCAAAACGCATATGAAAGTAGATTTTGCGGCGCTAGTACGCTAAAATATAGGAATTTTTTTTAGTATAATTTATTATATAACTGTTTTTATCGTAAAAAGAGTCAGAAATGAGATATTGTCAAAAAACTGTTTTTAAGCGCCATTTTTCCAATATGGTGGCGTGAGGTGGCAAAGTAGAAATTCGGAGAGAGTACATCGAAATTTATAAAAACACCAATTTTTAAAAAATCCCGGAAAACATTCCAGGTAACCTCTTTTTTGAGCACCAACTGCATAACTCCTAAACGTATCAAATGATAATCATGCGCAGTAGCGATTTTACAACCGTACTGTCTGACGTCTGAGACGTACAAATAAGGATGGACCAATCTCAAAATAGGTGAATTTACTATAGCAAAGATGTTGATTTAGCATTTGCCCGAGAAGTAGTAGGACAGAATCCTTATGAGGATTCTGGTAGGTGGAACCTTATACAGGTAAATCTGCTACAAATTATTGGTAAATCGGATTCAATTAGAACTCTTAAAGAAAGAGTTCGGAACATGGTCAAAAAATTGGAAGAAACGGATAATAAGTTATTTTACCCATTACCTACAAGCGTACTAGAGATGTAAATAATTATTCCCTTTCAGATCATTAATTCAGGAAGATAAGAATGAAGTTGATGACCTTTTAAGGTGCATTTCGGAATTAATCCGTGCCTTTAACAATAAATCTGCGAAAACAGGTCAACAAGAAAACTTAAAAAGGTTTTTGTCTAAGAGAAAATTCATCTATGAAAAATAGTTGCAATCTACTGGAAGTCGCTCGAGATAATCCTATTTTTGTTTTACCTTTTGAAAATGCCAAGATAAAGTTTGTTTAAAAATAAAACTGAGAAAACTAATGACTATATTATTTTAAATAAAATTTAATTGATGTATAAACATACTTTTGGGGAAAAATTTTAAAAGTACCAGCCGGCCTACAAAAGCAATAAAATGGACATCAGATATCGGCGCCGTAAATAGTTATTTTTAAAACTGACACATTTCGCTTAAATTTACATTAAATAAAGATTTCTATTGCGTAGGATTTTCGTTCGGACAATTCAATTCACGCCTATTGTTTTGTTATTCAAAATGCATAATTTACAGTTTTTAGTTTGGTAATTTATTATAAATAATTGAAATGGGTGTGAATTGAAAAAATCTATAAAAAATGTTTTATAAGAACAAGTTAATTTTATTAAACTTCTTAAGTAAAAAAATTTTAAAAAATACGATCATATAAAACGCTCTTAACTTTCGGTGAATAGCTCCCTTTTATAAAACCAATTCTCATGGTTCCTTTAAGATAAATGTACGGGTCTGGCAGTGTTATATTTCACTCTAATAATTGGGTGTGTGTTGTGTTCGAAAGGGCATTAATTAAAGTTTGACGAGTGAGTATGTTTGTACATGCAGACACACGAAATTGTCTCATATCCTGCCCAGACTTACTCATGTGATGAGAAGTGCTATTTTTGGATTGACACTGGGACTGGCCCAGATTTACACGCGATAATCGAAAATTTGGAACAACATAATATTGACGAAAACGAAAATTTTCAATTAATAACAAATATAAAAATTAATAAAATCAAACTTAATATGGGATACAATTTTTAGTTTGTTCTTATTAATTTAATACTACAACAATGTGTACAAAATCCTCTTTATTTTTTAAATTTAGTAATCTTCTTTATTTAAAAAATTATACAGGGCGAGTCTGTAAAGCGGGGCCTAACTTTGGATGCGCCCCTGAGCAAAAAACAGGTACATGCATCTGTAACTTATATTGACTTATGATGACTTAAAAAAATATATTATACAGAGTGAGTCTTTAAAGCAGCCCTCCCTCTATTAACAAATTACAGTTTTTTTTTATTTACTAATAATTATAATTTTATATTCAATAAAAAATCAGCATATCATTGAAATTAAAAGAACAAACCCATACTTTTGCCAAATTTATTATATAAAACTATTAAAATATCAAACCTCTATTATATCAAAACGATATTTTATCAAAACCCTAAAAAATCAAATCGTATAATAACAAAGATTAAAGCAGCAAAAATATACTTTGTCAAATAACTAAATAGCAATAAAATAAACATGTGAAAAATTGCAATATTGTTGTCGTAATTTTTTCAAGTTTTCGAAAATTTGAAGTCACGAAAATAAATTTTTGTACTGTTCACATTATACACAGACGTGACATAGGTCAACGATTAATATCATTTTATCTTGTCATAGACAGACGGACGGTCAGAGCCCTTGTATAAGAATTTTTTCGAAAACTAAATGCCCAGAACGTTAAAAGTTTTAAATAATTAATTATTTAAACAAAACAAAATACGAATACAGCATTTTAATAATACATTGTTTATTCAGAAAATGTTCTATTAATTAAGTTACATGGAAATTAAGAAATCCAGCAGAAGGTAACACCTGTGCGCGGAATAAATAATCATTGATTATCATTATTATTAATTAGCTATCATTAATTAATGATTAAACAATGCCGTATATGAGGGGGCGTCAGATAATTTAACGTGTAAAATCTGAGAGAAAACTGTTGAAGTAGTGTGAGAATATAGTTGAGGGTGGCCCATCAAAGACGAAACGAAACGTTGTTTTAAAAAATTGGATGCGCTATATTAAGTGGCATTTAACTTTCAACAAAAAATTTTATAAAGTTTTTTTCTATCTTAAAAATAAAGTTGTTAAATACTACGAAAATCGTCAATTTAGGTTTTTCCTAAATATCTTGGGACCGGTTCTGATATTTTAATTTTGAGAAAACCTTTTAATTCGTCTTGAAAATACGCATCTTTTCCCATTGAACCAAAGGACCAGGCACTTTTTTCTTATAGCGGTTGGGACCCGAGCAGATAATCAAATTAAAAATTTAAGCATATTGTACAAAATAGAAGGAGTTAAGAGGTCCCTGATAAAATCAGAATTAATTTTTTGACTCCAAGAGGTTATTTATTTAACAATTTTCGAGATAAAATACTGAATTTTTTAATTAAATACTCTCCCTTACATTTAAGGTTATTTTTAGATAAAGCTCATATTTTTTTCAACATTAATAATTCCATCTTGTTCACGCAGTGGTAAATGCACTTTGGGGAAAAACTATTTTATAAGAAAGTAATTTTAGAATTGGCTCACAGCCAATTAGCTACTAAAAAAATAGCAAGTTTACCAGACAAAATTATTTTCGGATCCATTATAATATAAACCTAATCAAGCACACAACGTGTTATTTTTTTTTCTTCAGGGTCAATGTTGTACAATTCATTAAGTGGTTCTTTAGATATAATGTGTTAAATAGTGTATTGTAGGGGCAGAAGATAAGTATTAGCGTAATGAAATGCTAATTCTCTTAAACGCGTATCGCTACAACCTTCATAAAGTTATGCAACTTTTTATTTTTTTTATGAAGGCAATACTAAAGATTCACTTAAGATTCATTTGGAATCACGGTTGTGTTGAATACTCTATTTTTTGATCCAAAATATCTCAAGAACTACTTAATGAAAATAAATAAAATTATAAGACAATAAATAAGAACAGATTATCTAGAGCATCTTACCTTAGTATTTCTGAGAAAAAAATAAAGAAGCAATAAATATTAAAATTTTTAAAAACTCATCTATGAATCTCTAGATGGTGTCGGGACAGATGCTCCCTTGTATATTTGCTCCCTTGAGACATTTGCTCACTTGAGACATTTGCTCCCTTGAGACATTTGCTCCCCTATCTTAATTTTTCGAATAATGATAAAATTTAAGTGAGACAGTTGCTACCCTATACCACTATTATTCAATAAAGTAACAGATTTTTATATTCTTAGTATTATTAAAACCAAGCTAAAAGATAATATATCCCAATTACCATAATTTTACATCTGCAACTGAAATTTTCCAAATTATTTCATATACTCGGAATAATCATTTACTCATTACTAAGAAAATGATTCAATCAAAAGACTTATTTAAAATTATTAAATTTAAAGGGTGAAAACTGCTCCTAAACAAATTTCTTTAATATTGAGGAAAAGATCATATTTAATTTTTTATTTTCTTTTACATTTTAATTGTTTATACATTTCTACAATACATTTTTTTGTTATTTTATGTAGAAATGTATAAACAATCAAAACGTGAAAGAAGTTTGAAAATAAAAAATGACCTTCGAATAGAAAAATTATATGTCAGTAAATCAAAAAATCTTCAGTTTTTGTATTATTTGACGTCTGTGTCGGTTATGAATTATTAGTATATTATTATTATAGCAGGTATCCCATTAATAAGGGCATAGGGTAGCAACTGTCTCACTTAAATTTTATCATTATTCAAAAAAGTAAGACAGGGGAACAAATGTATCGAGGAAGCGATTGTATGATGGAGCATCTGTCCCAGATTCCCCTAATAAAATTTTAAATATGGTCCCAAAATTTTAATCATATTTTCGCAGAAATGCCAAATCCCTTCCTAATGATTTTATTTATATAAATAATGATAAAATTATAACATAATTAAACAAAGTTATTAAATAGCGCCGAAAATTTATTTTTTTTGCATTCTCTTTCAGCATCATTAAATATGAACCAAGTCTCAATAAACAAAACGAAACAGGTGTATATTGGTGGAATAGACTATACTACCCCTCTGCCAGTCCAGTGTTGTTAAATGTAACACAATTATGCCAAAAGTGAAACTTTTAACTTTGGAGTAGCACCAGGGGGTCTGTTTTTGAATCTCTTTCGACAATTCTGGCATGAGAGAAAAGTGTGATTAAAAAGCGTATACGACATGACGACATGATCAAAGTGTCGAATGATGATATGGCAACAACGCTTTTCCAGTTTAGCTAATGGACACAAATTGCTCTTTCCTTTATTACACATCAAATTTTTCTGCTTCCTGTCAAATAATTGCGCTTGTGTTTATTGTTAATGACACTAAACATTAGTGTGTCTTTTGTTTGAATAATTGTGGTTTTTAGAAAGATCCTGATAAGGAAAAAATGTTTCGACAAACTAGGTAATTTGTTTCTAGGCCTGAAAATGGCTCATCATGAGTTGCGAGTTTTATTTCTACTCTCTTATTTTTTTATTACAAATTTTGACTTCCAGTAAGTACTGCCCTCTAGTAAAATTTAATAGAGTTTACTTGAATTTGATTATACGATATATCAGCGACTAGCTATGTAATTAGAATCCGCGCCAAATAGTTTTAAATCTAATCTCTCAAGAACAGGGTTACAATCATGAACTTTGGAGTTTACACGGAAAACCCGCCAAACAACCATCATCCAAAGCCATGTCCTATCTTCCAATTATTGTTACTAATATAATTATCTGACTAAATACATAGTTTTATATTCTTGGACGAGTAATTTAATTTCTTGTTAGAAAAACGTTATTTCTGTGTTAACATGTGTCAGCCATTTAACATTCTATTCGTAGGTCCTTTATTAGAAGGGCAGCCCTTTGTCATCTGATTTATACTTCCTGTTAAAGGTTTGAAACTAAGTGATATTTACAATGCATTGAATTCTAATGAGTTAATCTGATTTCTAAAGTGCTTGAAAATTTATTGTGTCTTTTACTGTTAAAAATGTCAAATATAATTTACTAAGGCCCCCTAAATATGGCTCTGTTACAAGATATTCCACCATCCTCTACCACTTGAAATAGGTCCTTAGTCTGCGAATACTATTTTGCGTTACTACGCAAAAAATCTTACGGAGGCAGGATTGGGGTTGTCTTTTTTGATTGTCTTAGTTTTCTATCGTTTATTTATTTATCTTTGTTGTGTGCCGAACATATGAATCAACCATTAATACCAGATTTTGGCTGGTTCTCTCGTTGTATTGTTTGTGGGATTTGTCATCATCTTAGGTGATATCGACACCTTGGAACATCATTTGTAGCAATTAGTGCACGTTGCCTTCTTGTTACTTGTTTTTTGCATTCTTTTGCTCGGAGTCCTTCACCACAAATAATACTTTTTATATTTCCACCGTATATTGATTTGAAATATTCATACTCCATTTGCCATCTTGTGTAGCGTGAAAATCAAATTTTAATATTTATTGTAGAAAAATTATTACAATCGTAATTTAATTTCTTGGAACTACCTGTATATTTTGTCAATAAAACAAAACTTTTTCTTTGTCCATTTAAAGCAACTGAATTGAAAACGCGGTGGCGGATCAATGATTGCATAGTTTGTGACGTTATTAGATGAATAGATACTTACTCTAGAATGCTGCTGCCCACCTATTTTATGCAAATCTTTCAATCCATTCATTAGTTGTCTAATAACTACAATCAAGTATTATTAAATTCCTTATTTATATTCAGAAAAAGTAAAGAATTTATTATATTTTTTCAATTATTTTTTATTTCCTTCGACGTTTGTAAAAAAGAGATTTCTATATTATGCAGGATGTGATTAAAATATATGTATGTACTCTCCTAAAATACAGAACTACAGAACAATGTTACTTTCATAAAACAGAGACAGTACATATGCTACTGCTCTGTTAAGAAAGATTTTCAGTATTACCTCAAAAGTTTCAGAATTTGTCACCATTCCAGTCACGACTGGCTTTAATTCAGCTCATCGAGTCATAGCTAGTTTTTCTTAGGCTTCTACGGAAAGGAGACCAAGCAAAAAATTGGTTTTCTTACCTCGGAAATCATAATAAAATTAGTAATAGTTTAATAAAGTATTATAAAAACTGACCCTGAATGAGCTTGGTGTAAAATGCATTGGCCGGAACTCGATTCATGGTTTTTATTGGTTGATAAAACTAGTAGCGAAATAATGAAAAACAGCTCAGAAGAGATGAGCTATACAACAAAAAGTTACTTGCAAGAACAAGGTGAAGATTTATCATAAATGTCTTCTGAATAGCACAAATAATTACACGTTCACTTCTAAATATAAGAACAATATTTTAGATTCAAATCTTATTAGATGTGTCAGAATAAATATTCTAACTCTAGCGAGAATGTTTGCATTCAATTATTTTTTAATTATTTCGGAATTATTATATTCACAAATGGTCGTAGAGACAAGTATTTTATATCCAAGAATTTTATTTAATAACCAAGTAGTTAAAACTATATTACTATTCAAAAATAGAAATAAAATACAAAGCCCTGTTATTGAAAAAATTGTAGGCGCCTAGTTTTAGTTAAAAACCAGCATCAGGCCTGAACATGAATAAATATTACAATAAAAATTAAGCCAATCTTACCATTATCAAGTACCTAATGTTTATTCATGTTTTTGAAAGTATGTTATTTTAGGCCTGATGATGGTTTTTTAACAGAAACTAGTCGCCGACAATTTTTTTTAATATAGTCTGTGGTACTCGATACAGTGTGCGCGTTAAGTATGGAAACATGAAAATATCTTTGATACCCCTTAAAATACAATAACAACATTTTGGTTATATTTTGTAATGTTATGTAGGTACACCCTATATTAAAATTAAAAAAGAAAAAGTATGAGTATGAAAAAACATTTGGTTTGGAAATGTCACTTTGATGGGAAAGAAAACGTTCCTTCTCATGTGGATGTGTCTTTTTTGGTATTATTAAGGAGGAAAACTAGCAAAAAAAATGAATACAAGGGAAATAAAAAAAAATTGTTTTGGGAAGAATTATCAATTTTCTTTTTGACAATTTTTAAAATGAGTTTGAATATTATATTGTTTGAAGAAATATAGAAATAAAAATTTTTATATACAATGTAAGCCTATTTTTGAAAATAGATAAATTATAAAAAATACAAAGTATAATACTGGAAGGTTAATTAGAAGATAGAAAGAATAACGGTAGATGAGACAGAGATACAGTAAGAAAAAGGTCAAACAGAGACAGAATTTCGATAATAGAAGATTTAAATTATTTTATCAGAAGGTGAAATGGAAGATTAGAAATGGAATAAGTGGAAAGATGTAATTTGATGAAAAGTGAAGCCGCCGGGAAGAAACATTAAAATAAATAAAATTGTATTTTTTTTTACTAAATTTTGTAAATTTTATAGTATAGTGAACCCAGCCAACTGAGAGCGAGTCTACATGATAAGAAGTGGAAATTCCTAGGTACCAGGGGTTTCCAAAACAAAATATTGGATGGACCAGCAATTTTAAATTTTATATTTTTGACGTTGCCAAATGTACATTTTCTGAGATATACGAACAATATGTTTATTTTTAAATGGAAGAAACCGTATATTTTAAAATTTTCTGTTAGTTTTTTATTGCCGATGCAGTATACAAACTGTTAATGACCAATATTGACCATTAATTTTAAGAAATTAGGAAAACATTTTTATTTTGTGTTTTCATACTTTACGCACACACTGTGTTTTTTAAAATTTAAAAGGTATTGGACTTGACAGCTACCTAACCAGATAGTGTTCTACAATCGATTTTTGTTCCTTATTCCTTTAATGCTAACTATCTAAAAGCACGTGTCTTTGAGTATGCTGTAACGGACTTTACAATAATTACAATCGTTCACCATACGGTTCAGTAAATTATCTCATATATTTTGTGTGTTAAGGTAGACCAAAGGTCGAAGCATAATTTTTTATGAGGTTAAACTCGAAAATCTATTTTACACGGATGTTTTTTCTCACTATAATTAATCTTACATTAGTAATATGAATTAGTTTTTTTTGGTATGCCTAAAGCACAAATTATTATATACTCATAAGAATATTAGAAAAGGAACACCGTGACTTGATATTTCGTGTTTTATTGTTGTTAATACGGTTCGGGTTTACAGAAAAGATACTTCAAATATAGTTACGAAATATTTAAGTTAGATTCTATAATTTCAGAAGTATGCAAACTTGGATTTACACTACTGTATAAAGGACCCCGCAAAATCCTTATGGAAATTGGTTTTCGGTAGATTTGTTTTAATTTTTGATAATATGTAGTCCATGGAATTCTGATGTAGTCCATTGCGCCAACCCCCAAATATGAACAGTTTTTCTGCTAGGGGGGGGCTTAAATTCACATATTGCCCATAATAGAATATTTATTTTTGAAGACGGGAATAATATTTTCAAATATTTTATTCTAGTTTATATTGCATAACAGTGTTCTTAAAAAAATATATAACCCCCACCCCACATATTTAACCCCAACCCCTATTTAAAGAAATAAAAAAATATTAATTGCTGACTCACTTCAAAAATTATAAGGGAATGTTTTAATAAGTTAAAAATACGGTGGATTTTGCTAAATTTTTAGTATGATATATAGCCCATTTGATTTTGATCAAAAAGTGATTGAACGCCAATCATCAAAAATGAACGGTTTTTCTGCTATAGGAGGTTACAAAAATAAATGGTCTATTAAGAGCAAAGTGTGAATGTAACCCCCCTATAGCACAAAAACCGTTCATTTTTGATGATTGGCGTCCAATCAGTTTTCGGTCAAAATCAAATGGACTATATCATACTAAAAATTCAGCAAAATCCACCGATATTTTTAACTTATTAAAACATTTCCTCATAATTTTTAAAGTGACTCCGCAATTAATATTTTTTAATTTCTATAAATAGGGGTTGAGGTTAAATATGTGGATTGGGCGTTATATATTTTTTTAAGAACACTGTTATGCAATATAAACTAGAATAAAATATTTGAAAATATTTTTCCCGTCTTCAAAAATAAATATTCCATTATGGGCAATATGTGAATTTAGGCCCCTCCCTAGCAGAAAAACTGTTCATATTTGGGGGTTGGCGCAATGTTAACATATGTTCAGAATTCGATGGACTACATCATATCAAAAATTAAAATAAATCCACCGAGACCCAATTTCCAAAAGGATTTTGCGGGGTCCTTTATTTATTCAATTAATAGCTATAGATTCAGGTATTTCAGAAATCCTATAAGTTATTTTTCTAAGATAATTTCACATGTCAGCGAAAAACCACGCAAGTCACTAAAATATCAAAGAATCAGCATCAAGTCAAGAATGACACGTAGTAAAAATAAACCTGAAATCTCCATAAGTCACGACAGTTTTTTGCTACTTCTAAAAAATTGAGAATGTTTGACTTCATGAATAAAAACCTAGAGGAAAGGAAATAGCATTTATGAAATAGAGTCTAGGGTGGCTGTTTCATATGGCGGCCGATGGTTTCCGGTTTAGCAAGGACGTATCAGTTCATGTGTAAGAAATAAATGTATTTCTTAAAAGACGATATATAAGCACAAACTAAGAGCATTTTGTATATTTCAGCCAATATAGAAATCAAGTTTTTGCGACTATAAATTTAGTAAAACATGAAATAATCATCTGCCGATTTTTCGAACTGTATCATTCAATGTTACACCTATGGGAGTTTGTTTAAAAACCAACAAAGCATTCTGTATTAACATTAAAATCATTCCATTAGTTATCATTACTGCTATGAAATTCACTATAAGAATACTCACCTATGAAATGAAATTCCTATTTTTGAGCGTTCAAGAGCCATTGTTTATATATTATTAATAATCGTTTGTTTACACTACACAATGGTATCTTAAAACACTAATAAAAATTAAAAAACAAAAATACCAACAATAATATAACTGCATACCCACTAATAAAATCCAAAACATGTTACAAAGTCACAATTAAAAATAATTCAAACAATTATACTTAATTTAAAAAAAAAACGCCAACTTGGAATGAGTTATAAAACGCTCTTTATAAAATAAATCTAGTAACTTTTAGTGGTGTGAGCAAGGCTATAATTGAATTATGGTTATTAAATAGAGTATATAGTTGGGAATTTTTTGTGTATATTGTTGAGTGTTAATAAAAATGGAAAAAAGGCGCCGTAGCACCAAAACTTCCCAAAGACAACTCTACAACTTTGCACTTGAAATCTGAAAAGCCTGGAAAACCTATTTTTGTGCCCTCTAGCGGCAAAAATATTAGGAATTCTGGAACAAGTTTCAGCCAAAAGTTGTAGGAAATTCTATTTTATAATCCCTCTATTTTGTATTATTAATTATAACAAATTAATGTTTGACATGCAGCTACTTGTTTGAATTAAATTATAAGTTTCGATGACAAACTTTGAAGAAAAATTTAAAACATACTCGTAAAAAACGTAGAAATAGATATACATAAAAATTTGTACATAAATCTTTCATGCGCGAGTTAGCAGCGCACTAGATCGATATAAGAGTATTACATATATGCTTTATATGCACTATTTCTAATTATTATTTTCTTCAAAATACGCTAGAAATTTCGAAAACCATCAAAATATTTCTTTCAAAAGCACTTACCGGCTGTTCTTGTAGATTTTTTGTTCACTTTTAATGTCTAACTAACACTAGATTTTAGACGATAATTGCACCACCTTTTGCTTTGTGTATTTACAAGAATTCGCGTACCCGCACTTTTCGACGAATTTTCCATCGCGTTTTGCTTTTTCAAGCAATATAATTCGCGGTTTCCAAGTCCAATTATACCGGTATAAGTAATAATTAATAATGGTTAAAGCGTCTAGATTGATCTTAAAAAATAATAATGACATTTGACGTTTGATATTTCTAGAATGTGAGGCAGTTTTTCGTGACCAACTTGGCAAAGTCTGGTTATCTAAATAGTGCGCATCCACCATTTATAAAACACCAAGCGATAACGAAATTTTTATTCCTACTAACTACTAACTATATATTTTGATTAAGATGACATGAAAAGCATATCATACACTGCCGGAGATAATTTTAATAAATATAAGAATAATAAATGTTTAATCTTTTATAAAAATCTACAATGTGGCGGACGGAATTTTCAAAATCGAAATCGAAACTATATTCAAATTTTGTATGTGAGGGTTTTATGTTTTAAAAAATAAAAAATGCAGTTAAAGGGCTAGAAAACCCGCCGGCAGCAATGGAGAAGAGTAAGTAAATAAATTTTTAATTAGTAGATACTACAAAGAAAGAAAATAATATAATTGAGTGGAAATTCAAAAGAAAAAAAAATCGGGATATTGCGACATAATTCCACTTTTCTTAAGGTGGAATTATAACAATTGACCTTGACTTAAAAAAACTTGCTTGCTAACGACTGTATGATACAGAATAGAGCCCTATATAGTAAGTATAAAGGAGCATAGTACTTTCGCTCGGTGGAACGTGATGAATCTTGTAATTTCGAATTAGGCGTTGTAACTATTAGTCATTCATGGGTTTTAGTGATGGCCGACGCAGGATTACCGCTTATCTTCGATGGTAAATGATCCTTCCTACTATATATTCTAAGGTTCTATGTGTCCTTCCTCTTCTTTTTTATTAAATGACTTGACTAACACCCGTATTCAAGAACCAACCTTAAGTAATTAGAATTATTCTCACTGCAAATTGTTAGGGATAGAGACTTCGGTCGTCCCAAAAAACCAAATTATGAGGATCAGCCAGGCATCCGCCAATCCCTATTGGGGCGGAATACGGCCATACCAGGACGAGATGATATGACGACCAGGGGACCAGGTGTCCTTCAATGCTAACTCACGGTATGCTCTCAATAGCGGGCATGCCGAGGGAAGAACCTGGGGGAGGAAGCAGGGGACTTGGGGATCAAGTGCCGATTTGGTACAATATCCTCTTGACTCGGAGTCATACCGCGGATGGATGACCTGCAAAGTGTCTGATTTCTCACAGTGTCGGAGATATCCATAGACGCGTTTCATGAACAACACCAGTGTAGTAAAAAAATGATAAAAAGTGAATATATTATATAAATTAAATCTGTCAACTTGTACCCGACCTTAATAGTATCGTTCTTGAATATGGCTGTTATGGTCTTTCCTTAGATCATTTATGCTGCGCTAGATACGGCATCATGTAGTATTTATGTTGGGTATTGGTGAAGGGTAATGTTTACAGTGTGCTATGAATCGGATACTGATTTGTCATTTGTCGAACTACGTCGATACTGATTTCTCATATGTCAACCCGTAGGTATATCGCTGTAATATTTATTTGCTGAAAAGAGTGAGGAAGATGGCGTGTATAGGTTCGGTCTAGCGATCTCTAACATCCTAACTATACGGTACTGTTTTGAGAGAGATAGAGATTGACCGAATCATCGTTTCATCTCTTTACCGCTACTTATATCCATGAGTAATGAGTATGTCTTAGACCATTTATTATTAGACATCAATTTTCCATCTTTCTCTTGAAGTCAATTTCTAAAAGCACAGTATGTTGTGATACATAAGTTTGTTTGTAAACAAACATGTAAATAAGCAGTATCGCAAGTAACTCTTAGAGGGTTTAATAAATGGCCGAACCATTTTCTAAAAGTTTTATTGAGTTATTTAAATTGTAGACGGTACTAGTGATAAGTTCGATGGGCGTACGCCACTTCTATTGATGTTTCTAAACACTTTCCCGCACACACGCGGATACCCCCGCATCATGAGAAATGTCATGATAAAGAGACAAGATGTATCGACTTCAAAACATTGTATACAAAAATGTAAACAAGGCATATGTCTAATAGTAAATGGTCTCTAAGGTATATCACAGAAGATAAACTTTGTCTTCTGTGGGTATATGTCAATAGTTTGTCTTCTCAAATGTTAAAAATGTGTCACAACCATTGGCCACATTCGAAGGAGGAATAGCTGAGGAGCGTCGTTGTTCGGTTCTTTTTGTTTCTGTTTGCCATTGGCCAAATTCAAAATAAGGTACGTTCACACTACCACGAACATATAGATCATATATTATGCAGGGTTGCGTTCAATAACATTCAATATAATTGGAAGGCTTTGCTTGTGATTATACGAACACTAGACATCTTACGTTTTGTGTATAAAACAATATTGCATACAGAGTTAAATATTAATTTTAATAAGTCTTTCTTAAAATACTACACATAAACGGCGGGGAAGTGTTATGTTGACCACAACCCATATTTTAGAATTCAAAACGTTATCCTACTATTTTAACTTGAAATAATTAAGACTGCAAGAAATTCGTAATATTTGTAAGATGGCTCATAAAAATAACAAACAGGTTATTTTTGTCCAAAAAGCTCCTACCATGTCTAATTTAAATGCAAATTTCGTCTCTAAACAAGATGCCAGTATGTATATCAAAAGTTTTATATATACATTTATATATTTTTTTGTTTTTTTTTTTAATAAGAAACTCATTGGAAATTATGTACCAAACATAACAAACCAAATAAAACTTCTAATCGCGTTGTACAATTCTACACACCAGTGGCGGATCCAGGAGGCCAAGGTGGCAATAGCACCCCGGGGGCAATCAGAGAAAAAAAATAAAAAATAATAGTGCATACTTTTGTCTTTTGAAACAGGATAAAATTTATTTTAATGTTCTTTCCCGTTCCTTGTTCTGCCACTAGATCGCAAAATTTCAAAATTTTCCGGGTGTTTGCATATCTGGGAACCATTGCCCCCTCCCTCGAAGTTATGCCCTGGAGCCGCCACTATAGTACACACATGATTACTGAATGTTGTAGTTTATAAAATGTATTTAAAAAATAAAGTTTTATACAAGTAATTAATTGAATGAAGATGTTTGTAAGTAGAACATTTTAATGGTTTTCTTATTTATACCCTCTAGTTTAAATTACATTATACAAATTTTATTGGTAAAAAAATATTCATGCAATTATATTTTAACACGCGACTGCAAAAGGGGTGGCCCCTCACTGATCTTGGGACCAGGGCCTGTAATCGGCCTTGATCGTATGGTTACGAATTTTTCTTACACTAAAATAATTTAATTTGTGGATAAATATTATTTATTTATAAAATACTGGCATGTAATATATGTCTACTTATTAAATAATTCTGTGAAATTGAGTGTATATAGGCTAAGGTCATTCGTTGGTTTAAAAATTATTGTCGAGACTTTGGCGCCACCTGCCTTATGTATGAGTTGCTTTTAATCATGTTTAAGCTTCTAGTTATGATCATTAAAAGAAAAACCTTGACAGATTTTAAACCTTTATATTGATCAGGTGGATCATTTTTCTCCGTAGAGGTCATCGTAATAGCTACTTCGTGCCGTTACGTAGACTCATAGGCGGCTCTAAGAGAGGGATAATCTGTTTTTAAAATTCTAACAAGAAAAAATTAAATTTTAACAGTTCTACTTACGAAAAAATGTGTTCATTTATTATATTTATTGTTACAGAGGAATGGTGCAATAGAAAAAAAAATAATTAAAAATGTCAGCAGTCGAAAGAAGAGAGTATCAAGAGACAAAAATACAACGAACGCTATCACCTACAAGGAATTACAGCTCTAATCAAAATTTATCACAGTTTGACAGCAATTTAGGTAAGTGAATTTGGGAAAATCTTTTAGTCTAAAAGTTAGGAGAGATGACGTCGGGCCACTGAATCGGACGGAACCAAATTATTAATGAGCGCAACTTTAAAATATTATAACTTTGTTAGTTTTTTCGATTACTTAATTTTACTTTTACGCTTTTGTTCGGTTTCATTTAAAAAAAATGGTAAACTTCTCCATTCGCTTCACATGTTTTAGCTTTTGTGTTTTTTAATATGAATAACCAAATTATAATTTTTTTAGATTATCTTCTTGAGGATCTCCAAAACTCAGTATCCCGACCTGGTAGTTCCCTAGGATACACCAGTGGGGGAGGTGGAAACCACTCGTACAGGGAAACGTCTCGAACTGTAGACACAGGCAGAAGCAACTCGCTCAACAGAATTGCCAACATAAAATCCTCCAATCCAGTGACAGAATATTCTTCAGATGACACGTACAATTACAAGGTGAGAAAAATTTAATTAAATTATATAATCGGTTCTGTGATTGTTGGAGTTTTGTAGAGTCCTGATGGAAGGCAAACGGTTAGTGGCTACAAAAAAGAAAAATACATGTATGGAACAAGCACTTCAGATATAACTCCGGAAAAATTAAGGGCCCAAAACAGCATTAACCAATTAGACAATCTTTTAGATGATTTACAACAAGTCAAGAATTCGTCGTTTTTAAAAACAGGTAAGCAAACTCCAATCAAATAATTTTGTATTTATTGTTCCTGTTTCCCTCTAACGAAAAGGCTTATTAATACAATAAAAAACGTATGGCAATTTTGTATAATATATCATAAACATTAAATCAAAAATAAAGAGGGTGCTGTTTTTTAAATATAAATAAATAATATGCAAATGGTTAATTCTAAATTGTTAAAAACAATTAACAAGAATAAGAGAAACTTTTTTATCACTTTTATGTATTATGAATTTAAAAAAAACTGATCTTTTTCTAACTAATATATTGGAGAGGAAAAAATATTTACAATATTGAATATAAAACTTCCGAACGTTTTTTTAGTTTTTACCGGGTTGAAGAACTTTTCTAAAAGTACCGTCTAACTTGGAAGTTTAAAATATTAACTAAAGAATTTTTGCCTCTTGTCTAATTTACACTTCCCAAAATAGAAACTTATCCTCGACTTACCAACCCGGCCAGTCAGCTAAATATCATTTCTTCTTTTTTAAAACAATAATATTGAAAAAAGTAAATTCACATTAATTTTTTTTAACCTGAGCTGGTAGATTTTTTAATAACAATAATGACTAATTTTTATGAAAATCTATATATTATTACGCTGTTTAAGTTCTGTTTTTATAGTCCTCAATGATTCATTAAAAAATAATAATAAAAAACCAATACACGTTTTCTAAAAATAATTTGTTTATATTGCAGAATCCTATAATAGCACTGGAGCAGATCCAAATTATCAGTGAGTATTGTTATAATCATTTTTTACTTAACAACACTTTGCCAAAAAGTTATGTACGGTACAAAATTAAATTTAAGCATTAATAATTAATACACGAGTAAATTTCGTTTAAATATTAATTAAAGCGCATTTACGCATTTAAAACATTTCATGTAATTTTCATTAATTTTTTTTTAATATAATTCATAGTTAGTAAGAAAATCATGAAATATTACTATATCTAATGAGTAGAGTCACTACTAGTGATTATGAAATATCTAAAAAAATATCGATACTACGAGAGATCTAAAAATAAAATATCGGAACTAAAAAAATTGAAACTACAAGAAAAATTATCAGTAAAAATAATTTTTTTAGAAAAGAAATAAAAAATTCTTCTGTGCAACTTCTTTTCTGTAACGCTAAAATATTATTTTTAAATTATTAGTTTTTTTTTCGGAATGTCATCTTCGCTTTGAATTAGTTTCCACGCAAAAGTTGTCTAAAAATCTTCAACGACTATTCACTGAAGAATTCTAAAGCTTTTGAATCATCATGTATACGTCTAAAATTGAATTCTCAAATTTTGATCGTCTATTCTTTTTTCTTTGTAGTCAGTATCTTTAAACCTACCCTATGACATATTTAGCGATTTCATGTAATTTTCAAATACTAATTACAGAAAAACTAATATTATATGATACTTTCAAGTGTTGTAGGAGGCGTAACTCGGCGAGTTTCGTATATAACATGCTACTCATGCTACTCTCATTAATAAACGAAATTCTTTTTTATTTTAAGAATATTTTATAAGTAACGGCATGCCTTTAACCCCTTAGTGCGACCCTATCTATTTCCATCAAGGCCAAAATGGACATTCGAAATGAGTAGTTGGACCCAGTTGCTCCCAACTGGGTGGATTTCGATTGATCTTGGGAACCAACTCTAATATAAGCCTAGCTGCAATGCCGCCACCAGAAGTCGACGCCACCTCCCGAGCCGTTTGATTTGCCTTAACAAATAGAGGAAAAATGCACTTTTAAATGAAGAAAATATAGTGTGTTGTCAAAGTGTCAAAATATGGCTAAAATCGAGGATAATCAAAAACATTTTCTGGATTTTCGAATATTTTGCGGATTTTCAAATATGAAGTTCATTGAGGAAATGATCACACCATTTGATTCGGCTTGACGAGTAGTATAGGAAGCTGCCCTCAAATGAAAAAAAAGTGGGTTGTCAAAGGACTTACGGACCAAAACATGATCAAAATCGAGGAAGAAACTCATAGTAAGTTTTTAAATTAGGGTGTCACTAAGAAAAGCCGCAGAAATGATTAAGAGTGACCAAAGAAAAGCCGAGAAATGCCTCGGCAATTTAGAGACCAGATGTTCAACAAAATCCACAAATCCGATATGTCCAAATCCGCCCCCTTCTTTGCTGAGTCGCCCGCCCTACGGGAATTGGGCGAATTTTACACCACCAAAAACTGTTTAAAATTGAATAAAAATATGATTATAAAATAAAGCATGTTCATAGTAAAGGCGTTAAGATTTAAAATTATTAATCAGTGTAGATAATACATTTTGACCTTAAAAGTAATTGTTAAAAAAATCACAAAAGTATAGTTTGCATTTTTATTGATAAAATTTTACCGATGTTTAAATTCTACACTTTCGATATTTTTTAGTTTAGGTATTTTATTTTCGATATTTTTAGTATCATGAATTTTCCGTGCTTTATTCTTATGAAGATGAAGATTTTTCGCCGATGGTCATAAGCCAATATTTGGCCATAACTTTCTACAAAAATGAGTTCAACTTGTATTTCAATTGTTTATATATATATTTCTTTATGTATTCAAAATCATCATTTTTAGTACTTTGTTTGTTTTTTTAACATGTTATAATAAAAAACGTTATTTGAAATGATTGCATATATTTTTTTTAATTTCCAGAAGTTCAGTTGCAAAAAAGAGCGTAAATAGAGAACTTAATTATGGTGATTCACCAATAAGAAGCCAAACCTTAGAAAGAGAGGGTGAGACAATAAAAAGGGACATTCAGTACTTAAGTGAAGGTAAAAAATACATTTACCTACTAATAATAATAGTTTTTTATTACCTTTACACTAGCAGCAATAGTACATTCATTATTTGATTTGTTTGCAGGTACGTATAAAGAACGATCTGTCCGTCCAGTATCTCCAGTCGTTAATTCTAGAACCTCAACACTCAGTAAACAAACCAAAGTGAGCAACATCCATGACTATCCCGTAGAAGTTGTTGAAACTGTTTCTCCAGATATAGATGCAGAAGTTTTAGCACATATAGATCCTAACTTGCGACCACCTGGTAATTTTTCTTTTTCTTATTAATCCTTACAAATCACGGTTTTTCATTCCAAACAATATCTTCTTTTAGGTAATACTAAGGTAACCACAACTATTAAAACCTACACTTACGAAATTCCCGGTGCAGGTGACTATCCAACGAATTTGAGTTTGAACGACAGCAGCGCCACCGAACAGAAATATGTGTACTCACCTAATCAAACCATAACTACGCCTAGCAAAAGTTTTGTATATAATAAAGTCGAAAATAAGGAAAATACTGTGTATCAGCAGGATTATCCACCATATCAAAAACCTACTCCACCAGGTAAATATTAATCGTATGATTTCTCAGATTAACAATGTTTATCCAATTTTAAAGTTTTTTACCACTAATTCGATTAAATTAAAAATAACACCAATGTGACTAAAAATATACTTAATTAATAGGAAATAAACACAATTACTTAAAAAAAACGTAAATAAGTTGTGACAGTTGTTCAAAAGAATGTTATTTCAAGTACATAATTTTAACAGAAGAATTTTAATAAAGTCCCCTTTATTATACAAATCAAGAATAGAGCAATTATGTCAGATAAAACCATTAAACTTAATCAATGCTGACAGATTAATTCCATATTTCATTATTTAGTGAATACCCAATACTTTTTTGTTAACGGATACCTAGTTGACTTTATTTTTATACAAAAATTCTCAATTATTAATTTACTTCTATTACAGTTTTGTTTGTTTTTTTTTTGTCTACGGATCTCAAGAACGAGTATTTTTTTAAACTTTGGCCCATATACTCCCCTAAGAAAAATGAGATAACGCACATGTCTAGGAAAATTCTATATCGCGAGATACGCGGTTGGCGCGCGAATGCGTACTCGTTCATCTATCTACTCCTATTAATACATTTTTGTTCTTTTTTATCTACGCGATCTCAAGAACGACTCGACAGATTTTTTGAAATTTTGCCCTTGGGCTCATAAGAAAAATGAAATGTCTCACAAGTCTGGAGAATTTCTGTATCCCGATAAATGGGGTGGGGGCGTAAATGTGCTCGGTACTCAATCATAGTTTAGTAAAACACAAAATTTCGATACAACTAATTTAAATTTAAACTCTTACACTTACAATACTACTCTACTAACCTCTAATACCAAATAATTCTAACAGGAGGCGTTCTAGTCAAAGAAACAATAACAACTCGCAACTATCAACCAGGTTACAGGGTAGACAAATCTCCTCCATCTACGAATCAAACGTACATCTATAACGAAACGAATACGACCACCAAAAATGTAGAAAACGGATTTCCACCACCACCTCCGCCACCCACTAAGGAAACTTATGTTTACAAAGAGAATAATACTGTTGTGAATAAAAGGGAAGGTCCCACATACCCTGACAATTATCCCACAGGAGGCAAGCAGAGTTATTACATCAAAGAGACGCATACCACTACTAATAAAAATGATGTACCGTTTTCTGAAAGAGGGTACCCTATATATAATCCACCTGAGAGGTAAGTTTACTTAATTTATGTTTATAATTTATGGGTTCATAAAGACTTTTGGGCTTAAAATTAAGTAAATATTCTACCGCCGAATTTTGTCCCCTTTATTTTGAGGTACCCTGTATATTAGCAAAAAATATTAATATAATGAAGCTCTTTAGTTGTAAACAAATTTATAGTACCTAATTCTCGTCAGTTTAACGATTATATTCTTACGCATAAGCCTTACACAATAGTTAGAGTATTTTCAATTATGTGAAAATACAAAAGTTAGATTCATTAAAAAATTTCAACCAAAAATTATTTTAATATCTCTCTTTTGCTGTATTTATTTAAAATTTAAATCTGTTTTGATTTTAGCCGTCAGCCGCC
Organism: Neocrepidodera transversa; assembly: GCA_963243735.1. NCBI lineage: Eukaryota > Metazoa > Arthropoda > Insecta > Coleoptera > Chrysomelidae > Neocrepidodera > Neocrepidodera transversa. The sequence continues at coordinate 16,902,202 of OY725337.1, read as the reverse complement.
ATCCAACACAACATATTACTTAACAGAAACCCACAACACAACAAACACCAACCGATCTGAATCTCCTTACCAAAACGGTTATCCACCGAATGATCCCCCAAACAAAACGATCATCTACAAGCATGAAACGCACACGACCAACAACAAGTATGGTCCCAACCGTCCTAAGACTCCGGAAGTCGAGACTTTTGATCCGAAAAATCCTCCACAACCATATGGGTTTAAGAATAAACCCAACGAGCCTATTAACATACATTATTCTTACAAATCCACGAACAAAACAGAAAATAATTATAAAGGGGGATACCCCAATGGTGAAACGGAGAGTTTGCTACCGAAGAAGTTTCCTACTAACGACGGACCCGATGGACCACCGAAAAAGTTGGACGATCTTATGGCTACGATAGGAAACGAGGTAAAAACAAGTTATTAAAATCAAATAAAATATGTTTAATTGAATTTTTCTAGCCACCTACCAGTCCACTAAATGCAGGTTTCTTGCATGCTGAAAACGAGAGAGCACAACAGAAAAAAGTTGATACACTGAAAAGACAAGCCACCGAGGTAGAAGATTTGCAAAAGAAAGAAGCTGCAATAAAAAGTAAGAATGTTTCTGGACCAGCCGTATATTATCCACCTGGAGAAATGTTTATCAAAAAAGAAGAAGGTGAAGGAGCTTGGAGAGCACAGGTCAGTATTAAGTGTAATTATATTTCATGATTTTTATTAAATATTTTTTCAGGGAGGTTATGCAAAAGGATCTGGAAAATATCAATATGAAGCTGAGAGTAGGAGTAAATCAAAAAGTAGTAGCGGTGCAACTGTTGTTCCAGTATGTCTACCACTGTGTTGCGGCCTACCCTGTACTATTTTGTAAAGAAAAGTCCAATCTCGTTTATTTTTAAATGTACTAAGAATTCTCAAGTGCCTTATTTAATTAACACTTATGCTTTTATATATGTATTATTTTATCTTTATGAGGCTATTCTTCTATCTTATCTTAATGGTTTTTATTTTGTGTTTAAATATTTTTTGTTCCAAAAACTCATCTTTTCATCTGAAGATACTATAAAAACTTGGAACAACTTGTAGATTTAAAGTATTTGATAAGGTAGCCTCTAAGAAGCTAATTATTATGGTGCTATAACTTATTAGGTAAAAGAATACCTCAATATTTTAATTTTTTATATATGACACCACTACATAACTATAAAAAAACAGTTATAAATAATATACTTAAAAATTATCAATTTGATAGTATTTACTCGAATATAAGTCAAAAATAGCTTATCTTACTGGACCTATATTTTAATTTAACTTATTAACGAAAATTGTAAAATTTGTAATTTTTCTCAATGTATATATAATGTTTATTTGGTATAAAAAGCTTTAAAAACTATATATTTTATTTGTTTTATTCATAAATATTTGATCAATAACAATCTTGCCTGTTAACACATTGTGTCTAATTGAAAAAAAAAATGTATTTTATTATAAAATAAATCATTAAAAAAACTAATTACTGTGTAATTTTATTTTGACTCCTTTCTTGTACCAATCCAAGTAAAATACAATCTGCTTCTAGTAAGGTTAAATCTTTTTCAAATCCTAAAAACTTAGACGACAATTCTAAATCCTTTATTACCAACCTGACTTTAGCCCCTCTTATGTAACTCCTAAAAATAAGACCAACAAAAATAAATCATTATCACAAAGAGAATGATAATAAATGAATAAGAAAAGCTGAATGGAGTGGCAGTGACAGATCCAGGGGGGCAATTGTTCGCCCCCAAGATGACTATTTTTCTTAAGTTTGTTAAGGGCAAAACTTGACTCACTCTAACCTGTTGCTTATCATAGTTTCTGAAGTTTGTTTTATAAAGTATTCAAAATTTTCCCCAGACCCCCATTTTTCTTGGGGCTATTTCATACCTCTAAACATCTCCGGTGTTTGCGTATCTGAATTACCCCCTGACCTGGATCCGCCACTGATGAGTGGGTAACACATTGTCATTACTTTTGTATTTTTGTAAAATAAGAATGCATATTTATAAACCAAAAATTAAATTAGTAAGTATTTCTTACTCTGCATTATTTTTTGGCCTAGGACAAACACAGTGAAATTTCCAACCAAAATCTATGTACAAATCATCGTCTACAATATGAAATATTTTTCCAGTTACCACTTTCTTTTCTGGATCTCCCAACTAAAAAATTTAGACTTAAAAAACTTAACAATTTATAAGGGCTCCACTTACATCAATTAATCTCGAATTCTTTAATAGAGAAACAAAACTTTGTGGTGTGCTTTTATTCGGTTGATCTTTAATATTTTCGAATTTATCATAAGCTTTGGCATATCCTCCACCATCACTTTTAGTCGTTTCTTCATTTGATTGAAATCTCCTTGCTCCATAAGTTGGTAAAGTATATCTTGCCTTTTCTATTTGTCGTGTTCTAGTAAGAATTCTAGCCGTAAACATTGTTAAAACAAAGTATTTAAAATTTTTAATTATTGATTTAAAATGATTCTAACCTATAAATGTCATAATCTTCTTCTTATTATTACTAATTACTATAGTCTAGCCGTCATCCAGTAACTCTTACGAATGCCTCCGAGTGTGATGGCTATTTGGTTCTTTTTATTAATCTCGTCACATTGGAAGAACTCAACGTTTTAGCACTGATTTGATTTAGTAATTTTATTTTGTTATTAATATTCAGTATAACCTCATAATCAGTTAACAAATCTGGACTGAAGCGTTGTCTGAATAAAGACAACGACTGAAGTATTGTCTAAGGGTCTATATTGAAAGATGAGTAGAAGCCATAATATTTCAAGTAAAGAAGAAGTGTGATTTAAACCTGGGGAAAAAAAATATATGGACATAATTAAACAAATACAAGCCTTATCACTTAATATCATAATAAACATATCCCCTCTTTCATTTCCAGGGTGCTCTACCTACCTAACAGAGGCAATGTTTCTGATGTGTAATGCTCGGCCGTTGCCCCCGATAGAGAAAAGTCTGCTTTGTTGTGTTGTCCTAATAACATGTGTATACCTAATGGAATGTAAGAAACCGCAGAAAGGAAAATGGATTAGTCCAGACGCTCCCCGGCCGGAGTATTCCTTTCTCTTTTACAAAAAAAGAATGAATCAGAACTGGCCAAATACCCAAGACGTTGGAGATCATAAATTAAAGAAAAAGAAGATGAAAAGTCAAAAGTAAGGTTAAGGTATCATTTTGCGTAAACAACAGATTAGTTTATTGTATTCGTAAATAAATATAATAATGTCGACCCCGGGAAATGCTATGGACTCGTTAAGCGCTGCTCTAAAGTGCAACATAATACCAAATCAAGAGTATCTACTTCAGGGTTCTGTTTTAGATCAGTACGTGGAAGTTTTGTTGCATCGATTACGGGGTTTATGTGACAATGTTGATAGTGGTCCTGAAACTTTTCACGACCATGAAATATGTTTTTCTTTAAGAATAGCAAATTCAGGAGCAGCAACTCCTATGTCAGTGTCAGTATTTTCACTTAGAGTTAGAAGAGCTTTGGATGTTAGCGATACCCCATTTCAACTTCGATATATAGGTGAGTTTATTACAAATTCAAGAAGTTTTTTGTTTAATATAAATCAATTATTACAGGACAACAAGAATTAGGTGATAAGAATCGACCAACAGTTGTTCGTTCTAGTATTGACATGGCTTGTAGCTCCACCATTCTTGAATTTCTAACCGAATTAGGTTGCAGAATTGATTTTGAATATATTGCTAGAGGTTACATGTTTAGAAAAGGAAGAATGAAAATTACTGTCTCTAAAATATTCAAAATGGGCGGTAATAAGCAAGAAAGTGTTGAACCCATTTCTCAAAGTTATTTAGTTGAATTGTCAGTATTGGCTCCGTCTGGTCAGGATGCTATAGGAGAAGATATGAGAATTTTTGCTGAACAGTTGAGGCCATTAGTGCAGTTAGAAAAAATAGATTACAAACGATTAGGAAATATGATGTGAATTTTTTCTTTTATAAAGAACAGTATAATAATTATGTTTTAGTACAATTGTCAGAAAAAAAACTACTTATTGTATAAACAATTTAGGGTTTATTTTTTTATTCAATGTTTTTTCTTTATGGTTACTTCTGAAACAACTATATTTATTTTTTAACCTGTAATATATATTTTAATATATCTTGAAATTGTGTTTTGCTAAAATTTCATTTAACATTTGGAAGTATTTCGTTTTTGAAAATGGATGTATTATTAACAAATTTTGTAATAGTTGAACATTCAAAAAAAGCGAATATTTAGTCAACTGATATAATTTTATAATTGTCGTTTTCGATGTTATGTACCGTTAGTATAGTCTATTCAAAACAAAAACTGTTACACGTCATCGTATGACGAAATAATAAAGGCAGGCAAAATTCCTTTCATGAACGAATGTCACTAATTGTGGGTTTTAGCCTCATTTATCTGAGGTTTTAGCGATATCGTTTCAAAGCATAACGTCCGACAAGGATGTTTTTTTTTATTGCTAATTGCAAATCATCGATGACGTGCAACGGTTTTTGTTTGGAATTAGGTATACCCTATAATAGTTATAATATATGAAATATAAGTTCAAATCTCAGATTAATAAATATATTATGTTATCCAAGGTTTAAATAAGCTAGAACAGAACAGAAGCTGAGTAATCCCCGGAATATTCCCTTTTTTGAAAAATCGTAAAGCTCATAGCTAAGTACCCAAACTGGTGGAGGCCAATAAATTAAGATAGCAGAAGAAGATAATGAACTAAACTTTAATAAAAAGCGACCAATGAAATTACGACAGAACAACAATTATTTAATAATAATTATATAAATATATGTTGAAGCTGAATTCTGTTAATACGGTTAGATTATAGTTAATTCGCTCATCAAACCAGAAGATAAATAAATACTATAGTTAAATAAAGGTTATGATATAGACAAACATGAATTCAACTACTTTTGATTACTTTAGAACAGCAGCTTTACTTATTTTTACACCTAAGTGCTTTGAAAATTATTTTTTGAATTTCAATTATTTAGACGGTAAGTTTAGATAACAATAGTTATTTTTATTTCTTTTCTATAAAAAAAGTTTGTCATCTATGACCAACGTTTTTAGTTAATATACAAAATATATTGAAAGTAAAACAAAAATAAATATCGAGGTCCTTTGGATTCGAAATTTTATTTTACTCCCACAGGATAAGAAAACGTTTATCGATTATTTTAGAACAATATCTTTACTTATTTTTACACCTACTAGCTTTGAAAATTATGATTTAAACTTCAAGTTATTTATAGAACAGTTATTATTACTGTTTTAATGTTTTACAAAAATCTGAATTGCCAAAAGTTTGTATTGTTTTTCTGTTATCCAACAACCCCTTGGGCCTGCCCATGTTAAAATATTTGGACAATTTGTCCCTTATTCCTGCTCGTGTAATAATAGTTTGTATTTTTACCATTTACACCTCTATATAAATATATTTGGCTCTTTGCTCATTAGCTTACCCCTATGCCTTATTATTTATTGGTTCTAAATTATAAATAAAAAAAAAACGAACAAACGACAGACAACAAAAATAAATATGCAAGCTCCATTTTTCTGGAGTGTGTGAAAATTAAAATGCAATGCAAGCAAATTATCTTAGATAATAAATTTTCAGATTAACTAAAACATATTTTAATTTATGGAATAAGTTTAGGTTTTAGTTTAAAATGATTTTTTGTACAAAACCAAATATATTAGTATAACGGAAAGTAAATTCAAAGTATTTATTCTACTGTTCTAATTTTATTTTCGATAAAAAATGCGATACAAATTAGACTAAATTTTAATGTAATTGTGATTACAGCAAAATAAATATTTGATTGATTAGACTGGATTTATGATAAGAAGGTGATAAGTACTTTCACAAGTTGTAGGTGTATAGTATCTTATTTTCTCATTAAGTGGCAAATACGGAAGTTTGTCATTATTTTATCTAACCATTAAAAGCCCACAATCAAATTTAAGTCTAGCATAATTATTTTTATAAATCATTTAAATGAAATGAATTAAAAATTTAGCAAACTGTATATTACTAAAAATCTTCAATATCAAACTTCAGGTCTAAAAATAAAGGCACTTGCCTTATCAAATCGATTTTAAATACATGTTGTCTATATATCAGGAAATGTTTTTTATACAAATAAAAGTTGTTTTAATTATTTTGTTTTTCTTTTAGCCCCATGTTTTACTGCAACGCTAAGCAAATGTCTGGGTTTAGGAGTGATCCTGGGTTCTCTCACTGTGAAAGTACCTCAGATCTTAAAAATCTATAATGGTAAAAGTGGAAAAGGCATTAATATTTTATCTGTAACGTTGGATCTAAGTGCCATTACGATATACATGTCTTACAGCTTTATAAAAGGATTTCCTTTTAGCGCGTGGGGTGACGCTAGCTTCCTAGCCATACAAACTGTAATCATAGGTGTATTAGTATTATTTTATGAAGGAAAACAAGCACAAGCTGTAGCTTATCTATTAATATATAGTTTAGTATGTTATATTATGATGTCTGGTAGAACTTCAATTGATACATTATGGTCTCTCCAGACTTTTAACATATTTTTAGTCGTTGTTGGGAAGTTAATGCAAGCATCTACGAATTATAAAAATGGACATACTGGACAACTGTCAGCCCTAACACTCTGTATGTTGTTAGGGGGTTCCCTTGCAAGGATATTTACTTCGATGCAAGAAACTGGAGATAGTATTGTTATTTTGACATACATAGCTAGTACTTTAGCTAATTTAGTATTAGTTATACAGCTCTGGTGGTACTGGAACGTAGATGAAAAGAAAAAGGCTGAATAATTTTTTAGTTAGAATTAAGTAGAATTGTAAAAAATTCCATTTTAATATTTACTTTTTCCTTGAAATGTCAAAATTTCCATTTTTAAATAATCTTTTTTATATTAGTAAAGTAATGTGATAGCAGGCAAAAACTTTGGTTATAAGAAATAAATTTGCTTTTAATAAAAAAAATATTTTTGTTTTTAGAAAACATATATTGAAAAGGTTTTCAGAACATTTCTTCGCTGCCACTAGAGAAGCCATTTCTGTACTCTTCTTCACTTTTATTGAGTATCTTATCGTGATGTTTTTTGTACTGGTTTGAAATCTGTTCTTCCAATTTTTCCAAAGTATTGTTAGAAATACACTCGCGAATTTTCTTAAAAAACCTTAAATCTTAATTGTTTTAATAATATTGTTGAAAAAAATGATGTTTCCTTACCTTAAATAATGATGAATATTATGAATCATAATCAATACAGGAGCAAGCAACTCCTGTACAGTAAGTAAATGATGGATATAAGCCTTTGAATATTTAGTACAAGCCAAACATTTACAACCTTCAAAAATGGGATTAAAATCTTCAGAAAAAATTGAACTCCTCAAATTAATTTCGTAGTTTGCTTCTTCCTCGTTTTCTTCAATGTTAAATGTCAATGCTGAGGATCTTTCAGTCAAAATCCTACAGTAGGAAGTGTCAAACATATCTACACCCATTTGAACTAGTTTTATTACACTCAAGGGATTCCAACAACCTTGTACTGAACATAATTTTTGTTCTGGTAATGTGTTTACCACAAATTCAACTATACCTGAAATAAAACTGGTAAAAAAAATTAAAATTATAAATTAAATTCACCTTTGACTTCATCAATTGGTAGAAATTCAACCTCAGAGCCATTATTATGCAACCCATCTATCAAAAATCCTTGTAAACAATCTTCCTCTTTCAAAAGTGCATCTATACACTTTTCCCTAGCTTTTAAGCAATATCCTCCAGCAATTGAAGCCATGACAAACTTGTTTCTCAAAACCTGTGATTTTTTGTGCCTCTCAAGACACTGTTTACTAAAATTAATTGTATTTTCTACAGCTTTTGAAACACGTTTCTGAGGACTAGTCATGTTTGTATCACCATCAGACAGGAGGTAGTACATGTCAGGTTTAAAATTTTCTACAATATTCATATAAGTTTCCGCATTATAAAGAACCTACAATATTTATTTTAATTATAACCATCCTGTATATAATTATTATAAGAAGTGACTGGTGCATGGTCTGACCACTCATTAATTTTTCATTTGCGACCATGCAGCAGAGATTTGTTACTGCACCAGTAATAGTTTTTTATTCAAGAACTATCGTTTATTGCAGGTACTGACTGGCCTAATCTAACCTTAGTATTTAAAAGGAAATAGACAACTTGCATTTATATTTTAACAATTTTTATCTATTAAAAAAAAAGTACTGACTGGCCTAATCTAACCTGCATATTAAAAAAAATAGATAACCGTGCAGTAACAAATCTTTACTGCACGATCGGACTGTTCCCGAATGAAAAATTAATGAATAGTCGGACCGTGCACTAGTCACTTCCATTACATTTACCTTTCCATGTTTTGTCCAAATAGGAATTTTATCTTTCACATGATGGCCTTGCTTTGTAAGATTACTAGGATCATGTAGAATAAGACAAGTTAAACTCTCCTTGCTCCCTATAAACTCTGATACGCCTCCTTGGTAATATTCCATCGTTTCTTGAAAACAATGCATACTTACCAAAGATATTTGCAAAATTTGTGGTTCATTACTCACTAGTTTAAATACTTCATGAGTAACGTGTGGTATATGGCCTCCTTGAGTGTGTAAAAGCGCAACCGGTGTCTCTATTTCCACATCAGGCCTGCCCTCTGCGTCTTTTAAGACTCCTAAGCGAGGGCACCTTCTACCAATCGTGCGAATATGGAATTTCATAGTTTTTTTTGTAGACGAGTAAACGTTACAATGATAAATTATTATATAGATAGAATATCCACACTTAAATTTCAAAAAAATATTAAAAACTTTTGAATTTCCTTCACACTTCTTTGACGTATAATCAACTAACCTCAAAAAAACTTCTTGTTGCTTAGACAATATGTTGGACTTCGTTCATTATGTCACTGGTTACTTCTATTTCATTCGGTATCTTCTTAGGTACGCATACAGCCACCTTCCTACAACTACGATAAACAAACGTTCTTTGAGGTTAGAAAGTAGCATGTATTAAACAATTTAAATCAAAAATTTATTCCAAAAAAATTATATTTAATAGGTAATGGTTATCGGTTGTAAGTAGTAAACAGTAGAAGGAAAAAATAATATAGGTTTATCTATAAATTCAGTACGAATTTATACTTTTTAAAAACTTTAAATTATGGATGCCGATTTATATGATGAATTTGGCAATTATATTGGACCAGAATTAGATAGTGATGATGACGATGATGAAACTCAAGAACAAGAAGATGAAGATGAGCAGCAGGAGTACGATGTATGTATTCATATTTTGTAATTAAATTTGCTGTCCCATTGCTATATAAAGTGATTTTCTCTTGTATATATTTTGTCCGATCATTGTTAAAAATTATATAAATAATTGATCATCATTGCAAAAATATTAAATCAAATATACCACAAGGATCTAGACTGGGACCTTATTTATTTTGCATACAATATTTGATATTATAGATATTGTGTTGAAAATACCATAAATGAAGACATAGATTTTAATTGCTTTCATGAAATTTTCTACATTTCATGACTTTGCACTGTTTTGCCTGCTTATGATTTAGCATCTATCTTATATGTCTCACTGTCTTCCAGAGATCTTATAATATCAGAAGAAAAACAACATTACCTATTAATATTATTATACATTTTTTTAGGATGAACAAATGGAAGATGAACCTCAGCCTATGGCTATAGTTTTACATGAAGATAAACAGTATTATCCATCAGCGCTTCAAGTTTATGGACCTGATGTTGAAACAATAGTGCAAGAGGAAGATGCACAGGCATTAGATGTTCCTTTGATAGAGCCTGTTAAGAAGAAAAAGTTTCAATTGAAAGAACAAGATTTGCCAGAAACTATTTACAGCATGGAGTAAGTTTAACTAAATTACCTGAATATTTAATAATGCATTTTTTTTAGATTTTTAGCTGATATGATGGATAATACATCACTTATTAGAAATGTGGCATTAGTCGGTCATCTACATCATGGTAAAACATCATTTGTTGATTGTTTAATAAGACAGACCCATCCAGGATATCAAGATAATGAAGAAAAAAATTTGAGATATACAGATATCTTGTTTACTGAACAGGAGCGAGGATGTTCTATTAAATCTATTCCTGTCACTTTACTTTTGCAGGATGTAAAAAATAAAACTTATCTCATGAACATATTTGATACCCCAGGTAAACTAGATAAAATTTCCAAGTTTAGAATGATTTTTATTAGTTTCATAAAGCAATATTTTTCACAATTTATTTTGGTTGAAAAAAAAACAGTTGATTAATAAATTTGCACTACTTTAGGCTTACACAAAATCATAATGCATTTAATTTTTTGCACATTAAAATTTGTAATTCAATTCCACTAGAATTTTACATCTTAACTCAACATCCAAATAATCATGTGAACGCGACAAAAATTTTACTTTGCCTTTAAAATCTTCTATAAAAAATATATTATCCCAAAGTTCTTCGATTTCGTATGTTCTAATTTTAAAAAAAATTTTTGCTTCATATTTGTCCTTTTCCAAGTGTGTGTATTAAAACTAATGATTTTATCTCGCTATAAAGAGTATGTGTCAACCAAAAAGTTGCAAATATTGAGATTGAGACGAATAAAACACAATTTGCTGTAATTTAATTTTTTAAACATTCTATTTTCCTCTGGTTAATATTGTATTTTGTTTATTGTGATGATTCTATTCAAATAATTTTAAATAAATAAAAAATTGTAATGCAGGTCATGTAAATTTCTCTGATGAAGTAACAGCTGCAATGAGACTTTGCGATGGCGTTGTACTGTTCGTGGATGCAGCTGAAGGTGTAATGTTAAACACCGAGAGACTTTTGAAACATGCTGTTCAAGAGCAGATGCAGATCACCATCTGCATAAATAAAATAGACAGGCTCATGTTGGAATTGAAATTACCCCCACAAGATGCTTACTATAAATTGAGACATATTGTTGAAGAGATTAATGGACTTTTAACGTAAGTAATTTTTATTTATGAATAACTTTTACTTGTCTCTTTGTTATTTAAGGTTGTATTCTGATGATGCCAATCCACATATAGTATCTCCTGTTTTGGGAAACGTTTGTTTTGCTAGTTCTCAGTACGGAATTTGTTTTACTTTGAAATCTTTTGCAAATATTTATAATATGTACTATGGAGAGGTAAACATTGACGAATTCTCCAAAAGATTGTGGGGAGATATTTATTTCAATAGTAAGACGTAAGTAATTATTCTCATAGAATTTTAGTTAATTGGTGTTAAAAAAGAGAGACGATATTAAGTAATGTTTTTCTTAGGAGGAAGTTTACAAAGAAAGCACCTCATAATTCAGCGCAAAGAAGTTTTGTCGAATTTATTTTAGAACCCTTGTATAAAATATTCGCCCAAGTGGTGGGTGATGTAGACAGTACTTTGCCTGAAGTATTGGATGAACTTGGGATAAAATTAACCAAAAATGAGATGAAATTAAATATAAGACCTCTTATGAGACTGGTCTGTGGGAAATTCTTGGGAGATTTTAATGGTTTGTTATAAAATGTAATTTATATCCACTAATTTAAATGTAAATATTTTTTAGGATTCGTTAATATGTGTGTCGAACATATTAAATCTCCTTTAGATAATGCTACAAATAAAGCAAACCATATTTATACAGGGCCTAATACAACCAAAATGTACGACGATATGGTAAATTGTGATCAAGAAGGAATATTAATGGTAAATAAAATTGTACTGCTTAAATATGCCTGACTGTCAATTATTAATCTTCCTTTCAGGTACATAGTTCTAAAATGTATCCAACTGAAGATTGTACATTTTTTCAAGTCCTTGGCAGAGTTATGAGTGGAACTTTGCATGCTGGTACGGATGTGAGAATTTTAGGAGAGAATTACACTATACAGGATGAGGAAGACTCTAGAATTTTAACAATTGGAAGATTGTGGATATATGAATCTAGGTAACCAATATAATTAAACAATTTTTAAATTTTTATATATACCTATATAATTATTTCCAGGTACAAGGTTGAACTAAACAGAGTACCAGCAGGAAACTGGGTACTAATTGAAGGTATTGACCAATCCATCGTCAAAACGGCTACAATCACTGATCTAACAACAACGGAAGATTTATATATATTCAGACCATTAAAATTTAACACACAGAGTATAATTAAAATAGCTGTGGAACCCGTAAATCCCTCGGAATTACCAAAAATGTTAGATGGTCTCCGAAAAGTTAATAAATCTTATCCTTTATTGACAACCAGAGTTGAAGAAAGTGGCGAACATGTCGTTTTAGGAACAGGAGAGTTGTACTTAGACTGCGTTATGCACGATTTGAGGAAAATGTATTCTGAAATCGATATTAAAGGTAACTACTTAATTTGGGGAGATGAAAAAATATTTTTTACAATTGGTTTTATTTTTTAGTCGCCGATCCCGTAGTAGCTTTTTGCGAAACCGTCGTGGAAACTTCGAGTTTGAAATGTTTCGCCGAAACTCCAAACAAAAAGAACAAATTAACTATGATTGCGGAACCTTTGGAAAAAGGTTTAGCGGAAGATATAGAAAACGAAAATGTACAAATATTTTGGAACAAGAAGAAATTGGGTGAATTTTTTCAAACTAAATATGATTGGGATTTGCTGGCGGCAAGAAGTATCTGGGCATTTGGACCAGATAATACAGGTAATATTTTATCACTTTTATTTATTCTAATAAATACTGATTAAACTATTCTCTTATAGGTCCTAATATTCTCGTTGACGACACCTTGCCATCTGAAGTAGACAAAGGACTACTCAGTTCCGTAAAGGATTCAATTGTACAAGGTTTCCAGTGGGGAACGAGAGAAGGACCTCTTTGCGAAGAACCTATTAGAAATACAAAGTTCAAAATCCTGGACGCTGTTATAGCGAACGAACCTCTGCACAGAGGCGGAGGACAAATCATTCCTACAGCTAGAAGAGTGGTGTATTCTGCTTTTTTGATGGCAACTCCGAGATTAATGGAACCGTATTTATTTGTGGAAGTACAAGCACCTGCTGATTGCGTATCGGCTGTTTATACAGTTTTGGCTAAAAGACGGTAAATATTTTTTATCCATCTCCTTTATCCATTTTTATTATTTGTCCATTTTTAATTCCAGTTTGAAGATTCTTTAAACAGATTACCTTCATTTAAATTAATTTGCATTCCTCACAATTCTTGAAATAGATATTAATTAAATCTTGGCTTAAATGTTCGTACATGATTTTATCTAGTAATTCAGAATGGTTAATTTTATTCATTTTGTAACTTAACTTATAGTAAGATTCCATATTTTATTTGTTTCTAGTTTTGGATACTGGCATGTACTTTTTTACTCTTTTTCCAACTTTTTCTCCTATTTATTGTACCAGTCATTACTGCTGTTTTTGGTTATTCATTATAAAAATTTATTCAAAAATGTTTTATTGTTGTAGTGGTCATGTAACTCAGGACGCACCAGTACCAGGTTCGCCTTTATATACAATTAAAGCCTTTATTCCAGCAATTGACAGTTTTGGATTTGAAACTGATTTAAGAACTCACACTCAAGGTCAAGCTTTCTGTCTTTCCGTTTTCCATCATTGGCAGGTAAATAATTTTAATATCAACTTATGGCATATGTAAAATTTATGTTTATATTTATAGATTGTTCCCGGTGATCCCCTGGATAAAACCATAATAATCAGACCTCTAGAACCACAACCCGCCACCCACCTAGCCAGAGAGTTTATGATAAAAACCAGGAGGCGAAAAGGTCTCAGTCAAGATGTGTCCATCAACAAATTCTTCGATGATCCTATGTTGCTAGAATTAGCCAGACAGGATGTTATGTTGAATTATCCACTTTTATAAAAATAATAAGTTTTTTTTTTAATAAAAATAGCTATGAATTAAATTACAATATTGGTTGTTATTTAAAACCAATACAACTCGGGCAATAAAATAAATTACCATAGTTTGTGATAGCTAGTTTTACGTTACCTAAGATAGTAAAATAAGTTATGTAAAGTTAGCACAACAATTATAGCACAATCTACTCAACCTTTTTCATAATTTTTTGCGTTTTATGTGCATAAATAAGCTCTTAGTAGAATTAATCGCTGAACCAGAATAAAATAAAGTAGGGGCAACCCCACCCAACTTTCCATTGGTTCCAAATAACATTTTTCCACATTTTTTAAAATAAGGGTACTTTACTATTGAGCAAAATTTATATTTGGCTATAACCAGTGGAAAAAACTGGTTGCCTCGAAACTTCGGTGACATTTTAGAAAGTAGTCAATATACGCACTGAGCAATTTATTATTTTCCATGCTTTACCAGAGCGCATAGAGGATTTTTCCGGCGATAGCTCCAAGCGGAAAAACGGGACGCCTCGAAACATGGGTGATATCTTCCAAAGTATTCAATATACACACTGACGATTTTTTAGCGCGTCCCGCATTTTTTCGGAGATAACACTCAGTAGAAACAGCGGGATGCCTCTAAACTTCAGTGACATCTTTCAAAGTAGTCAATATACGCACGTCACCGAGGTTTCGAGGTGTCCCATTTTTTTCTGTTGGAAGTTACCGCCGGAGAAGCCTTCTCTGCGCTCCGGTAAAGCGTTGGAAAATTCGGTACGCGCTGAAAATTGATCAGTGTGTATATTGACTCTCGTCTTTTCCTCTTTTCTGTCCAGAAACGCTTCGTTTTCTGAATATACGTTCATTTTTAATTATGGAAGTTGTCTTGTTTGCAAAAAAAACAGCTAATAAAAAGTATACTGTCAAATAATGATAATCGCTAAAGAACGAAAAACTGAAAATAAAATTAAAAAATATAACAATATGTCATTGTAAGTTACTGTCATTTATTTAACTATTTTTTTGGAGTTTGAAATTAAAATAATAAACGAATTTTTATAGTATATTTTTTAAATTATTTTTGTTACAAAACAAATTGATTAACTTAAATCCTTTTCAGTTGTAATAGATGTTTTTCTTTTAAGTTTCTTCTTGGGTAAGTTTTTCGTTTTTTGATTGTTCCTCTTATTTATTTCCCTAAATTTCATTCTAAAAAACGAATTGATTTACTAGAGTTCCGAAACACATACAGATTCATCAATTTACATAAATCCACACCAAATTTAATGTTTTATAGTAATTTAAATTATCAATTACCTTTTGCCTCCTTTTAATCTTTCATACAAAGGTTTAGTAATTATTTCATCCCTTTTAGGAGCACCAACTTCAAGCCGTTTCTTTTTGGATTTAGGTAATTTTTTTATTGTCAGCATATAAGGTGGAACTTCGCAACCAGATTCTTTAAGAACATGTGCAATACTAAAAATAAAAAAACTTTAATAAAGTAACCAAAGTTTAATAGAAAATAAAAGTTTTATAATTAATGAATAAAGTAGTAATAAAAAAATTATTAAGTATTTTCATTTACCTTCTTAAATTAACTGTGTCTTCTGTAGTAAAAAATGTAATTGCTGAGCCCTTTCTACCAGCACGCCCAGCCCTTCCTATCCTATGTACATAAGAGATAGCAGAAGGTGGAAAATCGTAATTTATAACAAGATTTACACCTTTAAAATCCACACCACGAGCCATCAATTCTGTACAAATTAAAACCCAAATGTGGCCTTCACGGAAACTACGGACTGTATTATCTCTCTAGAAAAAAAAATCAATGGCTGAATTTAAAAAACTTGCTCCGGTTTTGTTTCTACTTAGACAATTTTTATTATAACCATTTTTTTTTAAATTTATCAAAATCACCTTACCTGTAATTGTGTTCTATCAGAATGTATTGCATCAACATTAATTCCATCATATATTAATTCATTAAATAGTTGTTGAGCTCTTTCTTTGCTCTGAACAAAAACTAAAACTGGAGGATTTAAACCTTTACGAACTAAATCTCTAAAAGCCAATAGTTTTCCCTGTTCATTACCAACAAATAAAAGTTCTTGATTAACCAAATCTGTTGCCGCATTTCTACAAACATTATTAATAAATATGTACATTTTTATTGAAAAAAAATCTTACCTATGACCTATAGTAATCCTTACTAATCCTTTCATATTATGTACACACCATTTTGCAACAACTGGAGTGTGGGTAGCACTAAACATAGCGATTTTTCTATTTTGATTGTCACATGCTTTTAAAATGTCATTTAACTGCTCTCTAAAACCTCTAACTCCAGATTCAAATAATTTATCAGCTTCATCTATTATCAGCCATTCTACACTACAATTAAAATACATAATTTACAAAAGAAAACAATAATCTTCAGTCAAAGTTTAAAATAATTTTACTTGCTTACTTTCTTAAAGATAAAGCTGGTGGATCTTGCTTTAATAAAAAACACACACGGTTTGGTGTAGTCACTAGTATATCTAAAAATTCAAATGCATGAGAATTTCAGTATTTTAATAAAATTTGATTACACATTTTAAAATAGTTTTTTACTATATTATTTAGACGCATTTTTTAGTTGTTTTTATTTAATCAAACTTTAATGTAAAAATATAGAAATTTTAACAAATGAGAAATCATGGGTACCATATTTTTGTGATCCATTTGGATTATATTGTGTCAAAGCCTTTTTAATTTTACTAATAACATGTACTCGAAATCCTCTTTCACCGGCAAGTCTACCACATTCTCTTTGTGTTTGTTTGGCTAATTCTCTTGTTGGACACAAAATTAAAGCTCTAAAACCTTGCCTCTGAGGACCTTTTAAAGAATTTATTATTGGAACCAAAAATGCAGCTGTCTTTCCAGACCCTGTAGGTGCACAAGCTAAAATTTGTCTTCCCTAAAAATATAAATATATTTAAACAATACTGGTAAATAAATAGATAAGTGAATTCAAAAACTGTTTTTACCTTTAACAATAATGGAACAGCTTGTTTTTGAATTGGTGTGGGTTCCTCATAGCCACATTTTTCTAAATTCTCAATGATATCAGCATCCACTTTTAAATCAAAAAATGACTTACATGGTTCAGGTACATGTCTCCCAACAACAGAAATATTATTAATATTTCTGTAATGATTTATCTATAATAAAATTTAAAAAGTATAATGCATATATTTAACAATCAATATAAAACTGTTATATAAAGATATTTAACATGTGTGTGCTATAATAATAATACTTAAGTTGTGAAATCAAATTATATCCCAAATATTATTACAGTTTTGTTCATTTTTTATTTGTTAGTCTACATGATCACAAAAACTATCCAAGAAATTTTCTTGAAATTTGGCACAGAGCCATCCATTGGGCCCCTGAGAAAAATGAACTATTTCACATGTCTGGGAAAAATATGTATCCCGAGATATGGGTTGGAGTAACCTCTATATACACACACTTATTTTGGAGTGGAGTGCTCTTGGTACACATTTATAAATATTTACATAAATTGTCTTCTATTATAATTTAAGAAATATACTATCTTAACTTACTTCTTCCTGTTCTAAATTTTTCATTTTTTGCTCATCATTGGTACTTTTACGTTTTTTACCTCTTTTTTCATTGGATAATCCACTTAATAAAGTTATTGAATTATCTTGTTCAATTACTGACTTTGTAATATTCACTTTTTTTGGTTCATTTTTTATCGTAATAGACTCTTCATTCTCATATTTTACTTGAACCTACAATATAAAATTAGGATATAATCCATACATTTAATATGTTGGTAAAAATGTGAGAACATACTTGAATTTTATCAATTTTCTTCGAAAATTTGGCACCTCGGCTCAATTTCTTGAATATATCATAAGCATCCATTATTTTTTAGGATTATTTATTAGAATATTATTTTCTGTACATATTTTCGTACAAATATTATAACCTCAAAAATAAACTTCTTCTTCTTGTCTTTTCTAGCCTTTATTATAGAGATAGTTTAACCAACCTTTAGTCTTCAACATGTGATAAGGGCCACTCGCTAGTAGTCAGTATATCATTATAATTTATCTAAAACTTTGATTAGGATTTAAATCGTAATTTAGTACCACGGCGTAGGTGGCTCTAACGCTCTAACACCTCTAAACTGACTGCATTTTTCGTAAGGCGAAAGATTGTTTTAGCAAATATTTTCAAAGCTTGTATTAAAATAAATAGCGTTTAGATACACCAAAATGAATTTCGATTTCAAACCTTTACGCAAGTGTATTTTGTATTTATTTTAAGCTTTGATAGTTCTCATTATCAACAGGCCAATGTCTATAATAGAGAAGAACTGTCACGTAGTTAGTGAGGTTATGATTAGGTAAGATAACCTAAAATTTCTCCTTCAAATTTTAAAAATTTTACATCATATTTTTAAAAAGTGGTGATTGTTAAAAATGGTTGAAGACAAAGCGGTGGACAATCCCAACAGTAAATCTGCTTTAAAGAAAGAAGCAAAAAAAGCAGAAAAGGCTGCTAAAAAAGCTGAGCACAAACAAGCTAGTGGTGATAACCAACAGCCTGTTAAAGATGAAGGTATTAATTTTAAGTTTAAATCAATTGCAATTTTATTTTTATTAATATATTTTAGTTGATGTTTCTATTGGAAAATATGGAAATTTCCCCATCATCAAATCAGAAAATAAAAATATAGATAGAACATTTACTTCTGTAAATGATTTAAATAAAACGATATCTGGTAAAGTTGTATGGATTAGAGCTAGACTTCACGTTTCAAGAGCAAGGGGAAAACAATGTTTTATTGTCCTGAGGCAAAGGGAATTCACTGTACAAGCACTTTTAAATGTATCTGAAACTGTTTCGAAAGCAATGGTAAAATTTTCAAGCAGGTAATCAAACTAAGGCTGAAATCTGTTAAATCGTAATTATTATATTTTGAATATTTTTTAAAACAATACTTTCAGTATAGCAAAAGAGAGTATTTTGGATATAGAAGCCAAAGTTTCTGAAGTACCAAGTAACATACTCAGTTGCACTCAACAAGATGTTGAATTATTGGTATCTCAATTATGGGTTGTTTCACAATCTGCTCCTCAACTACCATTACAAATTGAAGATGCATCTAGACAAGAAAAACCTGAGGCAAGTCATTGATTTGTAATTTTTTATCATTTTACAATAGTACAATTTATTGCTATTATTAAAAATATGTAATAGATAATTTACTACTATCATTTGTATAGCTACTAATACAAACAAGTCCGATTTCAACAGAGTATTTATAAATTTAGGAAGAAGAAGGATTAAATATTCGAGTAAATCAAGATACAAGATTAGACAATAGAATTTTGGATCTTCGTACACCAACAAATCAGGCAATATATAGACTTGAAGCAGGAGTATGTCGCCTCTTTCGAGATATACTTACCCAAAAAGGATTTGTAGAAATACATACACCCAAAATTATTTCCGCAGCTTCTGAGGGTGGTGCAAATGTATTTACTGTGAGCTATTTTAAAGGTAAATACAAATTTATTATTAATCATAGTAGATCACATTGTTTTTGTGGGATTTTAGGTTCTGCTTATTTAGCTCAAAGTCCTCAATTATATAAACAAATGGCTATTGCTGCAGATTTTGAAAAAGTATATACCATTGGTGCTGTTTTTAGAGCTGAGGATTCTAATACACACAGACATTTGACTGAATTTACTGGGTTAGATTTGGAAATGGCTTTTCACTATCATTATCACGAAGTAATGTTAACAATTGGAAATTTGTTTACACAAATTTTCAAAGGTTTACGTGATCAGTGAGTATTTAAGTACTATCATTAATAACCTTATTAAATCTAAATCTAATTTTTTAGGTTTAAAAATGAGATTTCACTGATCAATCAACAGTATCCTTCTGAACCCTTTACATTTTTGGATCCACCTTTAGTTTTGGAGTTTAACGAAGGAAGAAAAATGCTTGCTGAAGTAGGAGTTGAAGTTGGAGCGGAAGAAGATTTGAGCACTCCTTCTGAAAAATTACTTGGGCGTTTGGTTAAAGCTAAATATGACACCGATTTTTATATTTTAGATAAATATCCCTTAGCTGTGAGACCCTTTTATACAATGCCTGATCCAAACAATCCTTTATCTTCAAATTCTTACGACATGTTTATGAGGGGTGAGGAGATACTTAGTGGTGCTCAGAGGATTCACGATCCAATCTTTTTAACTGAACGAGCCAAACATCATGGAATAGGTATAGTTTTAAATATTTTAATTGATTAAATATAAAAATGAAATTGTATTCTTACAGATGTATCCAAAATAGCAGCATACATTGATGCATTCAAATATGGTTGTTCTCCCCATGCTGGAGGTGGAATAGGTCTAGAACGGGTGGTTATGCTGTATTTAGGCTTGGACAACATTAGAAAAACATCTATGTTTCCTCGTGATCCCAAACGTCTTACTCCTTAAATAACTATGTATTTTTAAATTTAATACATATGTAGATGAGGCACTTTGTTGTTTTACTTTGTTATGTGCTAGTTGTAAAAAACATAGATTTTCATCATTATTATCTTATGTTTACAACAGAAAAAGTCGCAACATAAGTATTACTTTATTTCATTATGTAATAGCAAAATAAATTGTGCAAGAGTAAATCTAAGTGAAATAAAGGGTGTAAGTACTTGTTTCTGCAAAATACATATAATAAAACATAAGTTGAAATGGTATAAAAAGTAAAAATAGAAAAAAATATATAAGAAGTTAAATTCTTACTTAAGTATGTATTTACAATAAAATTGGTTTCTTTAAATATATAATGTGGATTATAAACATGTATATTATACAAAATTCATATATTAATGGCTATTACAAGAGTTTCATACAATATTTTTTTCTATATCCATTGATAAAAGAAATACATTTTTATTTTAAGAATGTTATTAATATTAATTATCTTAAATGAAAAGGATCTTTTTTATATAAATTAATAACTTTTAGAACATGTTAGTTAATTATTTTATTAACTTTTAAAAATTTAAAATATTTTGACAGTTATCAAAATTACTATACTTTGACAGAAAATAATTTGATTCTATTGGCTGAGAAAAGTGTATAGTCAAAATAACTGCCTACTACCCTAAACAAAATCGATTGTATTGGCCGAAAAATTTGTATCATAATAGGTGAGTTCGTTCCAAATTATTAATTTGTTATTCTAGAACAAATTTTGTATGATTTTTCTCAAAATCAAAGAATAATCATCGACAGATTTGTCAACATATTTATATTAAAGATGTATTCCCACCGTTGTCTGTTATACAGACAACGATTCCCACTAAGCGCATTTTCTGTATTGAATTCTATTGGTCGGTTTCCGACTTCCTCATATTACGGAAGTTCCGTCAAATGTTAAAATGAAGATATACTTACTCCAAACTCGCACTTTACTCCTATCGCCCCCAATTCTTCAAGTGAAGCTCATTATGAAATAAATTTTATTCTTGTTTTAATTAGCGTATTATAAAATACGAGTAGAAAAATACGTTACAATTATCGATTAAGCTACTTATTACTTTTAGCACGATTCTCACGGAAATATAATTTATATTTCAGTGTAATTTCGAAAAAAAAAATATGTTCGATATTTGTTACAAGTGGCAACGTTGGTAAGTATAGTTAACAGGTAACAGGTTGCCAATGGATAAAAATAAAAAGATCCAGAATCGAACAATAGCGGGAAAAGAAACTTTGAATGGTTATAATGGTATTTTAAAATTTTCAAACCGCTTTAAATGTTGTTCAGCAATATTAAAAAATATTTTTTGGTTTTTGTTAATAAGCTGAAGCTATATTAATATAAAAACTTTTAAATTGTACGTGTGACTTTTGCTGCTGCCAAATTAGGAAATATTCAATGACAACTGTCAAAATGTTATTTACACTTTCAAGGTTATAAGATAATTCTATTTAGAATGAAGTTTAGGTTATTGTTATTTTATTATTTTTTATTTTTTTCTGTAAATAAATAAATCAGAAATGTACTTTGAATTCAAGTGGATTTTGTAAATTTAAAAAAATCAGTAAATTTGTGATAACGACAGTGTCTTTTTTTAAAATTATGTAATCATTCCTTTCAAACATGCAAAAAATTGGAAGTTGGCAAAATATTTGTGATTTGGGATCAGGTGCATTTGGTGTAGTATCTTTATGGAAAAACACCGAAAATGGGGAGCACACCGCCATAAAAATGTGCAAATTTAAAACGAACATTAGTCTTACTGAAAAACAAAGAGAAAGATGGAACAACGAAGTGGATATAATGAAAATTATTAATCACCCGAATATAATTAAATTTAAAGAAATACCTCAAGTCCTACAAGAATTCTTATTAAAAAAGAATCCTACTAAATTACCTTTGCTTCCAATGGAATACTGCCGAAAAGGAAATTTAAGACATGTTTTAACCAAACCCGAAAACATCTCTGGTATGGATGAAGCTGATGTTCGATACATTTTAGAAGATATTTCAAATGGGCTTCAACATTTGCATAATCTTAAAATAACTCACAGAGACATTAAGCCTGAAAATATTGTCTTGCAACATTGTGACTATCGAAAAAATGAGACTGTTTATAAAATAATTGATCTGGGTTACGCAAAAGAACTAGGAGACTCTATTGTAAGTTTTGTTGGAACCTTATTCTATTTAGCACCAGAGATATTTGAAGCTAAGAATTACAATAACTCGGTTGATTATTGGTCAATGGGAATACTAACTTTTGAGATAATCTCTGGTGTGTTACCCTTTCTTAGTAATCTAACTACTTTTGAGAGATTTGAAAGAATAAAAAAGAAAGGTAAGTTTACTGCTTAGAAATTTTAAAGAATTCACTTCATGTTTATTACTTTTTTCTTTTTATAATAACTAGAAAAAATTGATTTTATGGCTGGGAACATCTGTATGATAAAACTTGTTTAAGCACAGGTTAAATGTTTATTAAAGAATAATTTAAAGAAATGGGTTTCAGTTAAATTTTTCTACACAAAAAAATATTAAAAATTGTATAAAAAAAACCAAAACAGATAGAAATTTTGTATATAGTTATATAAAAAATGTATCAATTCAATTCATTTATTCAATGAGGTATATATCCTAATAATTTACAATCCTATAGTTACATACATATACTATAACCAACAATAAATTTAAATTAAAAAAGAAACAGATAGACAAGATATATTTATTTTTATTACAAAAAAAGAAAGGAAGAAAGAAGAGACATCAAAAGAATTAATTAAGTAGAACAAAATTTAATGATCTCATAATGACATAAGACAGTCAAATATGAACAGATTAAAATTAAAATCAAGATTAAAATTTAATTAAAATGAATCGTTAATTTAAATTATGATTAAAAAAAGTATGTGTTTCAATTTAGAGATAATTCAACGAGTATTTTTAAAGTATTCTTCAAGAGAATATCAATGAAATAGTTTGTAATTTTCTCTTTAAGTTTATGTACTAAGGCAATATCTTTAAGATATCATGCGAGACTATTATAAAGTTTATTTCCCATTGATTTAAGTGATTTACAAATTTCTATATGTCGACATGAATCTACACATGATGTTTGAAATACAGCTTAGAATTCTTTTCTGTGACAAAAGTACAAATTCCATAAATAATCCTAGACTGTATTTCACTAAAATAAAAGAATATGATTTAAATTTAGTGTTTTCATTAATTTCTAATTTGAAAACATTTAGAATTTAACATCTTTGATAAATTCAAACAGTGGGTTTTAAAAGACAAATTTGAATCAAATAATGATCCAGAAATTTCACATTTTCTGTATTTGTTTGAGTTGTTAGTACATCGAAGTTAGGGGAAGAAGTTTTTTAGCGAGGATGAAATCGGACATATATGTTTTTTTATCAACAATTTTGACAGATTGTAACCTGTTATTTAGGTATGAGGAAAACCATTCTACCATATTTGTAGAGCTTGTCTTTCAAAATATTTCAAAAGCTGAAGTGATATCACAAAATATCCCCATCGGGCTTTCGCCCTGGTTGACCAAATACAGTAGGGAATCACCAGTTTATTATTACTCTACCATGTAATTAATCAGTATTTTTTTTAATGATTGCGGATATTCTTACAATTCTTAATTTCATTAGGTAATTATTTAAAACCTTTATAAAACAAAGAATTCATAGAACTTTTAGTGTTCATTTTTCTGGTACAGTGACTGTATTCAACTGTAAGAACTGAATAGTTTTTCACACTGTGATGACATTTCTTTATTTTTTAGGCCCCGAAGATATATGTATGTATTTGAACTATTCAGGACAAATAGCATATTCTTCAGAAATCAAAAAAGAAAACTTGATTTCAACATGTTTCAAACAAAATATTGAATATTGGCTCAGACATGTCCTCAGTTATGATCAAAACGTTCGGTCACAGAATTTTCCAGGAAACCTAAAAACATTGGATTACTTGAACACGGTTTTAAAGAAACACATTGTAAATGTATTTTCATTATGCAAACTGGAGTATTATTCTTATGAAGTAACTGAAGAAACACTAATTGGAACCCTCAAAGATTGGATTTCAAGAGATATAAAAGTACCCAAGATTGATTTGCTTTTACTTATATCCAAAGAAAATTTTAATATCCAGGATAATGATTTGGTGCTGAGCGCTGTGAAGGATTCTTACATTTATATTACAAGCAAGTATTTCTTACCTGAGAAGATAACATATAATTTTCCAAAATTAATCAAAGAAGTAATGAAATCTGCTGCTAAATTTAATCTTAGCTATTTGAAGCCACTTAAAGCACAAGCAGTACATTTAATATTAATGGAAAAAAGAACAGCTCTACTTTTTAACACCAGTTTTCATTTATACTTAAATTTTCTAAATTATACATTGAACAAAATAAAAAATCTTAAAATCATAACGATTTCAAAAGTTAACCAATTAACAACCAAATTAGATTGTTACAATAAAATGAAAATGGGAAACACCTGTGATATAGATTTAAGAAATAACAAAGACTACAAAGAATGTTTATGTTATGCTCAAAGACTTTTAGCTAGTTTTGAACGTAGTATTAGTAATTTTGCTCAATTAGATAAAAAAATAAAAATTGTAAATAATAGATTAAAAGTTTTATCTAGTATCACTCCAAAAATTCAAAATATAATCGAAAGTTATAATTTGACTGAACAATATGAAAAAGCCTTAAAACTAATTGAAAAAATTAATGA
The DNA here is from genome assembly GCA_963243735.1 of Neocrepidodera transversa. Taxonomy (NCBI): domain Eukaryota; kingdom Metazoa; phylum Arthropoda; class Insecta; order Coleoptera; family Chrysomelidae; genus Neocrepidodera; species Neocrepidodera transversa. The sequence goes on along the minus strand of OY725337.1, from coordinate 16,876,792 downwards.
TTCTAATCAGCTAATTTCTGGCATAACTAAGTTAACGTCAGACACCATAAGAGTTAAAGATAATGTATTTAGAAATAGAGAGCTGAAAGCCTTTTCAAGTGCCATTGGAAACATAATGTGCCATTGCTTTAAGTTAATAAATTGGATTCACGATTACAACATCCACAATGAAGAGTTATTAAAATCTTTTGAACAGAATGAAGCTGTTCATTTTAATATCCTTCTTAAAGCACCAAAAAAGTCAAAATCCACTTCAGACATAAGTTCATTAAGCGAAAGCCTTAACCAAGAGTTATTTAGTCTTCCAACTCCATATTTGATTCATCAAAATCGGGATTTACGTTATAAATTCGAAGAAATAATGTCATTAAGTATTTCTGAACAAACAAACTCTATAGATCGGATTGGGTCTTTTTAAAGCTGTTATACATTGAAATTATTTTATCTGTATTTAATACCATAAAGAGATTTTATATAAGTAAACAATTCAAAGTTTACGTTGCAGTATTCTCTCTATACTTGTTTTATCAATATTTTTGCAGTCACACATAATAATCTACAATCTTTGGTGATTTCTTGATTTGTGTATGGGTAAATCATTTGTCCATTCTTGTGGTATTATTTTCTGTTTACAATCTAAATTAAAAATTTTTAAGAGTGTTATTCGTGCTTCATATTCGAAATGCGCATTCTGTTTTTTTTATTCAAGTGATTTTAACAGATTGATATCAAAATCTATACATAATATACCTATAATATCCGATCGTTGAACTATCAATTAAAGTTAATAGTTTAAGATATTCTTTATAATTATGTAATAATAAAATTAATATAAAATTATAGAAAATTTTGACTTCATCAAAAAAGTCTACTACAAAATTTCATGTCTCTTAAGATGGTATCCATAATTCATCATGATATATTATCTTAGTGTACCCATTTTGTATGATTATGAATTAATTTAAACTGTACTTCATACGACTATGAAGAATTTTTACAACACTCTATAGTATATATACTTTATGAACACACCTAAATTTCAGTTTTTTTATTGTGAAACTAGTACTTAATTTCTATGAATTTTGTTTTATTTCTATATTTTCTAAATAAAGTGTTCATTTAAATTAAATTATTAAATGGACAAACTGATAGAAAATATAGGTACCTACAGAGCTGCGACAATTATATGAAAAAAGTAATCTTTTATTAAATTCAAATTATAAGCAACAAAATTAAAGTAATTACTTTTCAGCTCTGTTTATTTAGAATGAAAATTTTATTTTTGTTTTTTTAATCAATGCCAGTCTATTATTTTTTACATGTGATTAAAAATATCTATAACTTGTTAAATCTTTTATAGATGTATAAAAATGCATGTTTCCAGATTTATATTTTAAGGCATGTGAATTGTTTTTATTTATACAGTTTAGTTTTTATTACAGTTATTCTAAATAAAGTGTTATATTTACCTAAAATTTGTATTATTAGAAAATAAAAATACCAACAAAATTTATAATATATAATAGTTAAATCTTTAAAATAATTTGTTTATATGAAGATAACTTCATTGCATAACCACAAAGACTAATACTCACATTAATACATTAAAAACTGTTACAATTGTAAAATATAAATTATCTTAAACTTCCATTTCTTCTAAATTTGCTCTTTTATTAAATTTCCTTTTTTTCTTTTGAAATAATGCTATATTTTCTATATAGTGTTGAAGATCTATATAGTTTTTTGGTTTTTTTTCTGCATACATATCCAATACATCAATACCCAACTTTTCTGGTAACATAAAAGATGCAAGCCAAGTAGCTAATGGTGTATATCCAAAACTATACTGAGATTCTTTGTGATAAAATACTAATCCATCATAAGATATATCGTTTTCTTCTATTTTAAGTAAACTATACATTTTGTCTTGAATAAGAGATCTTTCAGCTGGTAAACTTTCCATTAAAACAAACTTATATTTTAAATATTGACCCAATTCAGGACTCTCATTGAATTTGGTTGTTAACCAAAAAAATCTGAATGTAGCTTCACTATCCAAGGTTGACATTGAATTCCAAAAAAGACAGTCAAGTATAAAAATAGTTTTAATATTTTTGTTGTATATACAGTCTAACACAGTAGTTCCATTTTCATTAGAGCCTCCCCCTCCTGGAAAATTGCTTTTTATGCGAAATAAGTATCTACCTTTTTTGTTATAAACACGCGTGTGGTGATTTCGAGTTATAAGTAAAACACGAAAACCTTCAGGAGCAAATTTTACCAACCAATTTTCTTCTAAATCTTCAGGAATATCTGTAAACCACTCTGTCATCATTAACTTGAATTTCAATAAGGATTTTTTATTTTGGGTCGATTCACATTCCATTTCTTCATCTTGTCCCGATTCTTCAATTTGTTTAATAAATAAATCACACAAACTTCGATTTTTATCTGCTAAAACATGTCTTTTCTCTTTCTGTTCTTCAAGGTATTTTATTCTACGTTCATGCTGAGATAATTTGCTGTCTTTAATTTTATACAAATATGCTCGATGGTGAATTACAGAATCTTCAGATAAATTCTCCATATTTTCAATATAAAAATAAAATAAACTATTTAAAAAGTAAAAACTTGTATATATTAATCTTGTCAATGTCAAAGTTCGTCTTCTCTTTTATTGGACTATAAATAAATGTCAATTTAACAACTACCAATATTATTTTTTTAAGATTAATTCTTCGTTTTCTTAAATACTTAGCCTGATACGACGTGAACTTGTCAGACACAATTGGCTGACAATTTACCGGTCAAATGCTCAAAGGCGTATATTTATTGCTTTATAATTCATTATAGTCCTCTTAACTTTTGTATACATTGTCTAATTGATCCGTAAAAACATAAATGTACGCCACTGCGACTTCGGCCTTTGTTTTCAAATTGACGCTTTCAAACAACTCACTAATCACGTCATTTTGCTGCTTTTGGCCTGCATTGTAGGTTTCAGGCAGGCCATGTTAAGAAAAACGACTAACTACGGCCGATCGTTGCCAACACCACGCTGTTATAGTCAACAATGGAGCTTTTCTTCATTTTGGTATTCTAATTTGAACCCTAATCCTTTCAAACACATAATAAATTAGTCACTGGATGACTCCTTTTCCTCTGAAAATAAATAAAACCATACAACTTGTCGAATAAACCAAACTGGTAGACACATCTGGCACAACTTAATTCCGTATCTACTCCAATAACACGAATCTAGGTTATAGGTAGAGACCCGATTCCTACGCTATAAACTTTGGTTTTTAGTTTTACCTAGATATTTCACTATTTCTCCGTTAAGGGCCGTTGCTGATGAATAACCATATGATAGACCTTAATTGAAAAGAATTTGTCATCCTTTCTGTCGTCATATGACGTATATCTCGTCTGTCAGTGTCATGTCATATATCCTTTGTCGTATGTCATATGCATCTTGTATCATATATTGCGTTTGTCAAAACAATCATTAAATTATTTTAAAAATATTAGAAACTTCAGTTTGATCCACATATTAGTGATCTTTGTATTATTACAATTTCATGGAGGTGGAATCAGGTAATAAATACTACAAATTTTATGTACACAATTTATTATTTATAATATTTCTGAAGAGGGTTATGATAAGATGCAAGCAGTAACCAAACCACATTCTCCTGATGGGAGCATTGCTTCACGTTCATCTTCCGTTGAATCTAACAATTCAGTTCGTTCCCGATCAGCCAGTCCGCAACTTAATGGTAATGCAAGAAAATCTCGTTCACGTTCACGCAGTGGATCAAGACCTCAAAGTGCAGCTAGTTCGAAGTCTTCGAGATCATCTTCTGGATCCCCTCATTCACGGAAGTCTATGAGCAGAGCTAGTTCTAAGTCTAGGTCAAGATCCAGATCTCATAGTACTCAAGGATCCAGAAAAGGCAGTCAAGACAGATCCAGATCACCTTCAGGTATTGTCAAAATTAAAATTTGTTCAATTGTTTTTCATTGAGAATTGTTTTTTATTAGAATTGTTTTTCATTTAGGATTAATTTTTTCATAATAACTCATAACAATTATCACGCTATGAATTTATTTCGTTATACATTCTCCAATTTTAACATTTTTCGTGCTATTATTCATTATTATTGTAATATATTATTGTAGGTGTCTAGGCAAAATCTGTTAATACAACAAAGCTATTAATTATTATCTTGAATCTCATAATTAATACCTTGATAATATAAAATAAGTTTTATTTTATTGTAATACCAACTAAAAATTATAAAGTTTTGAAATTAATATTTTATAAGATGTCCAATCAGGTGCATGAAAATCTATTGTAAGATATGTTAAAATAATCCTGCTCGATTACCATGTATTTTTCTTGGTATTTATCATTGTTCTGTTGCAATAAATTTGAAATAATTTTAATTTAGGAAGTCGAAAATCTCCTACTGGTTCTGCAAGAGCTGCATCTGAAGAATCACACAGGTCGCGTTCAAGATCTAATTCAGGATCAAGAAAATCACATTCTGGTTCTAGAAAATCAAAATCTAGATCCAGGTCAAGATCAGCAAGTCCACAAAACAAAGGAGGTTCTCGCTCGAGATCTAGATCTAGTACAAGGCCCCCTTCTCCAAAGGCCGTATCTAGGTCAAGATCACGTTCGGGATCCCCAAAAGTAGCATCAAGGTTTCGATCTAGGTCTGGATCAGCTAATTCCCATAAAAGTAATAGAAAATCAAGGTCCAAGTCTCGATCAGCTTCTCCGAAATCCGCGTCGAGGTCTAGGTCCAGGTCAAGATCAGCAGTATCAGACTCAAATAAAAATGATAGAAAAACTAGGTCCCGCTCCCCTTCGGTTTCTGCTAAAGCAGCGTCTCGATCTAGATCTAGGTCTGGATCAGAAAAACCTAGGTCCAGATCTAGATCTCGTTCAGGTTCAGCTAAGGTCGCTTCAAGATCAAGGTCAGGATCCCATAAAGCTGCGTCAAGGTCTAGATCTCGTTCAGGTTCGGTAAAGGTCGCTTCTAGATCAAGGTCAGGATCCCGTAAAGCTGCGTCAAGATCTAGATCTCGTTCAGGTTCTGCCAAGGCTGCTTCAAGATCAAGGTCAGGGTCCCGTAATGCTGCATCAATAACTAAATCGCGTTCAGGCTCACCTAAGGCAGCTTCAAGATCGAGGTCAGGATCTCGTAAAGCTGCATCAAGGTCTAGATCCCGTTCAGGTTCACCTAAGGCCGTTTCAAGATCGAGGTCAGGATCTCGTAAAGCTGCATCAAGGTCCCGTTCACGTTCTGGTTCTGCGCATTCAAGAAAATCGAGATCGCGTAAGTAACGTTTTTTATTTTTTAGAGTCGTATGTTAATTTAAAAAAAATTTAGGCTCAAGGTCGGGCTCCAGACGTTCGAGATCTGGTTCTGCAAGATCAGGATCTAGAAAATCAAGATCAGGGTCTAGAAAATCAAGATCAGGATCTAGAAGATCAAGATCAGGGTCTAGAAGATCAAGATCAGGATCTAGAAGATCCAGATCAGGATCTAGATCAAGGTCAGGATCCAGAAGATCGAGATCGGGGTCCAGAAGATCAAGGTCCGACTCAGCAAAATCTCGTTCTAGATCGGGTTCAGTTAGATCGAGATCTGGTTCACGACGATCTCGTTCAGGATCTAGAAGATCGCGATCTGGCTCTAGACGATCCAGGTCTGGATCGGCAAAGTCAAGATCAAGGTCGCGTAGGTCAAGATCTGGATCACGTCGTTCCAGATCCGGATCGCGTAAATCAAGATCTGGCTCGAGAAGATCAAAGTCAGGTTCTAGATCTAGGTCACGTTCAGGTTCAAGAAGATCAAGATCAAAATCGCGTTCAAGATCTAGATCTGGTTCACGTTCCAAATCGAGATCACGTTCAAGATCAGGATCTGCAAAATCAAAATCGAGATCAAGGTCTCGTTCTCGTTCAGATAATGAAGGTAAATAAATGTTTTACATTGTTCAATGAAACTTTAAAATAAAAATCTTCGGATTATAGGTAAAGCTAGTAGAAAACGTACAATTATGTCTGACTCGGAAGATGAAGGGGAATCACAGGCTAAACCTAAACGAGCACTAGTTAGCGATGATGAGGATGCAGATGTATCAGGAAATGCGAAAAAAGAGGGTGCGCCTGAGGAACAAGCTCCTCCTCTTCAACAAGACTATGATTCCGATGAAGGGATCATAGATAGACTTAGAGATGGGTTAGTACAACTAAATATCTTCAAATTTTATAGAAATCTATTTAATATTTTTTTAGTGATGACAATCATGGACTCTCAGATTTTGATGCCATGCTTCAAAGAAAGAGAGATGAGGGTTCTAGAAAACGTAAAAGGAAGGATATTGATATAATCAATGATAATGATGATATAATTGCTGGTCTTCTTGGAGATATGAGAAATGCAGCTGATGTATAAAAAATTTGTTTTTTGTTAAAATTGTTATAATTTAATATAAATTATTTTTTTAGGATGATCGCCGTCTTAATGAACAACTTAAACCTGCAACTAAGAAAATAGCAATGTTAGCAAAAGTTATGTCACAATTGAAAAAACATGACTTACAATTGGCTTTTATAGAACACAATGTACTAAATGTACTCACAGATTGGTTAGCTCCAATGCCTGATAGGTCGTTACCTTCTTTGCAAGTTAGAGAACAAATATTAAAACTTTTAGCAGACGTAAGTAATTACTTTTTCATTTTCCATATTCGGCTAAACTGTTCTGTCTTAATCTTTCGATAATTTCCACCTTATCTACTGCAAATGTTCGCGAATACCATATGTTTAACAAACATTTATTTTATGTAAAATTATTCCAAATTATAATCTGTCGCAAAAGATTTCGGTGTGATTGGTGTACAAATAACGGAATGTTGACTCTTAAAACTTTACAGAAATATTTATACCATCGATCGATTTTGTTTCAGTTTCCTAGAATTGACCAGACCACTATTAAACAAGCCGGGATTGGTAAGGCCGTGATGTATTTATATAAGCACCCAAAAGAAACGAAAGAAAATCGCGAAAGAGCTGGACGACTGATTAGCGAATGGGCTAGGCCGATTTTTAATCTATCCACAGATTTTAAAGGTAATTGAACAACATCAGTAGGAAATAAAGTAAATAAATTTGTATAATATTTCGAATTATCGCTCGATCTTTTTTTATCGTTTGAGAAATATAATTTTATTAATGGAAAAAAAATTTCGTGAATATGTAATAATAATAATGAAGTTATGAAACTCTTAAGTTGAGTACCACAAAAATGTATTATTAAACAAAAGTTTTGGCGACAAGCCATCATCAAGCCTAGAATACAATTAATTCTTAGGATAGAAAACATAGTATAATTACCTGTCTTAAGAATTAATTGTATTCTAGGCTTGATGATGGCTTGTCGTCAAAACTTTTGTTTAATAATAAATTTTTGTGGTACTCCTTAGTTTCATTACTTCATTAGTAGACCACAAAAAAAAATTATAGTTGAATTCTTTTTTTAGCTCTTAGTAGAGAAGAAAGGTGCCAAAGAGATCATGAACAAATGGGAAGTAAGAGGCGGAAATCTGAAGAAGAAGTAACTGCCCAAGAGAGAAAAGAGCTCACTCAGGCTTTGAATGCAGAGGGAAAGTAAGTAAACATTATTATAATTTCATTGCTCTGTTTGGACAAATTCTTTATTTGTTAAACTTAAAGTTTAAGTCATTTTTAACAAATTTTGTCATGTTACACATGATTAAAATATTTTTTTTTAGACCACTAAGACCTGGAGAAAAAGGATGGGTTGCTAGAGCTAGAGTACCTATACCATCAAATAAGGACTATTTAAATAGACCGAAATGGCAATCTGAAGTAGATATTAGTAGGGTAAGTTTAATTAATTAATTTAAAAACTCCCAATACTTACATTATTATTTTTAATTTTAGACAACTAAAAAAGGTTTAAATAGATTTGAAAAGCACTATAAGAATTTTATAGATGGTAAAAGATTGAAACAAACTAGGAGAGCTGTTGAAATTTCTATTGAAGGAAGGAAGATGGCGCTGTAAAAAACGTGTTTAATTAATCTAGTGATATTTTTTAATAATAAGCGTTGATTTGTTTAGACTGAGTTTTTTTATAGATTTATTTTTTCAATCTAACGAATTTAATTTTGGGATTGTGTTGGAGCTCAGTTTGAAAGAATTAGTATAATGTAACTGTTTTATTTTTAATTTCTCAACTAGCTCTGAAGCAAATTATTATTTTTTAAATCCAAAAGGTTATCCATTTTCTCAAATGGATGAGATAATAAAACTGAAGTCGAGTATTACAAGAAATTTATTATTAAGGACTGGCAACTAGTTTCGGCAAACTGCCATCATCAGGCCTTAGAAACAATCATAAAAAACTTACCAAAATTATGTTGAAGATTGATTACAAGTTTTTTATAATGTTCTCTCTTGATTGTTCCTAAGAACTAAGTACGATAGGCCTGATGATGGTCGAAACTAGTTGCCAATCCTTCATCAATAATAAAATTCTTATGGTACTCGATTTCGAGTTTTATTACCCAACCTTATTTTTGTTTTGTTTAATACATCATTTATTCTAATAACTAAAGGGCTGAAACCTTTATATGTAGGATGTCCCTTATTTTACAAATTTCTGTATATTTGCTGAAACATACTCCATTTTGAAATCTTTATTTTTAACAACATAAATTATTGTTTTAGTAAAGTTAATTCACTTTAGAAGTACTGAGCGTTTAATGTATTAAATATTATTTTATACTGAATAAATCAAATAAAGAAATTAAAAATATTGTTTTATTCTATTTTTAATGATCCAGAACACAGATTTTAACCAAGTGATTGAATATTTTCTAACGTTAACGCGAAATTTGGTTAGCGTATAGAATAAGGGAATGTAAACAATAGAAGCAAAGCCCTTTTTAAAATAATATACAATAATTATTTACAAACAAAAAAATCCAAAATGATAAAATAAAACCTGATGACAATACCTGTTGTCTATTGAAAATACAAATCTGGAATCCTTTGATTGACTACAGGAATAACTGGTATTAAAATAAAATACAGGAATTATAAAAAATTATTTAATTTTTACCTAAAATAAATATATGTTTTTCTATATGAAACTAATAGCGTATAACAAAACTTAAGTAAGAAATCCCTTAAATTGTAGAAATGGCCCTCGCGACGAGATCAACTGCAATATCATTGGTCTAATGTTTTAGTCTTTATAGAACCTCCCAAGACAGATTCTAAGAGAGGTTTTGTTCTCTCTATCGAAATTTATGACATTTTTCTACAAAGTTCTTATTACTGGTGAAAAGACAAGCAAATCACGGTTTATCTTTGCGCCACTAACTCAAATGAGCGTGTTTTAATGCAAATTTTACGGGATACTTTGCTCGTTTTGAACAAAAAAAATGAATTCTTTTTTCAACTAAATACTATCATTCACTAACTCAAATGAGCGTGTTTTAATGCAAATTTTACGGTAACCCCGACCTATGGGATACTTTGCTCGTTTTGAACAAAAAAAATTAATTCTTTTTTCAACTAAATACTAACATTCATGTGATGTATTAGCATTTAGTATAACTTATAATAAAATTAACTAAAATTCGTAGTGTTTTTCTACTGTTTCTTTTAAAATACCTACAAGGACTCATAAAAATAGAGCAATGTAAGTACATCAACTGAAAATGAGGATGATCGTGAAGATTAGGATTATCGTGATAGCGACATTAATGAAGATATATTGGCAATTTGGCGAATTTCGTAAAAATAGAGAACTATGAATCCAATATAGCATTTGTCACCTATGAGCACACAAAGACTGCACCAGTACCTGCAGTAGCCAAAAAAGGTGTTTTTTTTTTTTTTTAAATATTTCGTAAATAAAATTTGAAGTATTATTTATGTTAATATAAAAATCTAAATATATGTAATAAATAAACAAAAACCTTTAGGCGGCCACTATATCCCCCCTTTTCCCTAGGTAAATTAAATATAAAAATTTAAATATTAATTATATGAAACTTGGAAAATTTGTATCAATTAGAATTTGTGAAAATTTGTATTTTTGATTAAATTTTCCTTTTTTTAGAACTAAAAAAATGAATGTCCAATATCAAATGTTAGTTCAAAAATTAATGACCACTTAATTATGACTATGATTTCTGTTCAGTATGAATTTGGAAATGTATTTTTAAATCAGATTTCCAAATAAATTGTTTAAAACAAATTTCACATTTAAAAGGCCTTTCTCCAGTGTGAATTATCAAATGTTTTTTCAAGGTACTTTTAAAAGCAAATTGTTTAAAACAAATTTCACATTTAAAAGGACTTTCTCCAATGTGAATACTTAAATGATATTTCAAAGTACTCACCCGCTTAAATTGTTTAGAACAAATTTCACAATTAAAAAACCTTTCTGCGGTGTGAACTATCAAATGTTTTTTCAAAGCACTTTTAAAAACAAATTGTTTAAAACAAATTTCACATTTAAAAGGACTTTCTCCAGTGTGAATTATCAAATGTCTTTTCAAAGTACTTTTATATAAAAATTGTTCAGAACAAATTTTACATTTAAAAGATTTCTCTCCAGTATGAATTTTGAAATGCCTTTTCAAATCATATTTCCCAATAAATCGTTTAGAACAAATTTCACATTTAAAAGGCCTTTCTCCATTGTGAATTATCAAATGTCTTTTCAAAGTACTTTTATAAAGAAATTGTTCAGAACAAATTTCACATTGAAAAGATTTCTCTCCAGTATGAATTTTTAAATGACATTTTAAACTACTCATCTGGTTAAATTCTTTAGAACAAATTTCACACTTAAAAGACCTCTCTCCAGTGTGAATTACCAAATGTCTTTTCAAATTAGTTTTAGAAAAAAATTGTTTAAAACAAATTTCACATTTAAAAGATCCAGTATGAATTTTTAAATGCATTTTCAAATCATATTTCCCAATAAATTGTTTAGAACAAATTTCACATTTAAAAGGACTTTCTTCAGTGTGAACTACCAAATGTTTTTTTAAAGTAATTTTATGAACAAATTGTTTAGAACAAATTTCACATTTAAAAGGCCTTTCTCCAGTGTGAATTATCAAATGTCTTTTCAAAGTACTTTTATAAAGAAATTGTTCAGAACAAATTTCACATTGAAAAGATTTCTCTCCAGTATGAATTTTTAAATGATATTTTAAACTACTCATCTGGTTAAATTCTTTAGAACAAATTTCACACTTAAAAGACCTCTCTCCAGTGTGAATTACGAAATGTCTTTTCAAATTAGTTTTAGAAAAAAATTGTTTAAAACAAATTTCACATTTAAAAGGACTTTCTCCAATGTGAATACTTAAATGATATTTCAAAGTACTCACCCGCTTAAATTGTTTAGAACAAATTTCACACTTAAAAGGACTTTCTTCAGTGTGAACTACCAAATGTTTTTTTAAAGTAATTTTATGAACAAATTGTTTAGAACAAATTTCACATTTAAAAGGTTTCTCTCCAGTATGAATTTTTAAATGATATTTCAAAGTACTCATGTGAGTAAATTGTTTAGAACAAATTTCACATTTAAAATGACTTTCTTCAGTGTGAATTTTCAAATGTTTTTTCAAAGCTCTTTTATAAAAAAATTGTTCAGAACAAATTTCACATTTAAAAGACCTTTCTCCTGTGTGAATTATTAAATGTCTTTTCAAATTAGTTTGAGAAACAAATTGTTTAAAACAAATTTCACATTTAAAAGATTTCTCTTCAGTGTGGATTTTTAAATGTTTATTTAATTTCAATCTAATCTTTCTACTGTTGTGAATTCTTACAGCAGATCCAATACGATTAGTATCTAAAGTCTCATATAAGTTCTTACATTTATTTTTTACAAAATGAACTGCGTAATGATTCCAAAATTGTAACTTTCCATTGGATTCTTTTCCACAACAAGCACAAGTTACAGAGCATATTTTAAAATGTCCATTAAAATGTTTGATTCTCAGTTTTGAAGATGTGAAATCTAATAAAAAAAACTTTTGATAATGTATTCTTTAAAAAATTAAAAAACTTACATTTTTGGCAAACTGGACATTGATACTTGATTTTATTTTTCTTAAAAATCTTTTTTGAATGTTTTTGAATACAATGATCGTTCCCGAAAACTATATTCTTAGTTTTTAAATCTTTATTGATATCTAGGACTTCATTTTTATGATTACATTCATTTTTTTGGCAAGTACCTTCTTGGTTCATCAAACGATAAGCTTTTTCAACTTTCTGGATTTCTATTTCGGAGAGTAATAAAGGTTCAGGTTTAACTTCTATTAAATTTGTGGAACATTCTTGTTTTATATTAATTTCTTTTTTTATAAGCGATAAGCCTGGTTTGATATTTAGAATTTCATTTTTCACATTACTTTTAATAAAATTCAGCTCCTGTGTTTGACAATTATCTTCCAGAAGAGTCATATAATATGCTTCAATTTTCTGAATTTCTACTTCAGAAAGTGATAATGGCTCAGGTTTAACCTCTATCAAATTTGATTCGAAACATTCTTGTTCCATATCCATGTCTTCCGTGTATTGGGTGTTTTTTCTTACTATTTAAAATACTTCAAAAATTATAAATCTATTTTCCAATCTGACCACAAATGACCTATTGTATTGATTGCCTATTCTTTTATTTACTTACACGCAAATACGCAAATAAATGACTCAATGCAGTGTTGCCAGTTCTACCATGCCCATATAGAAAACGGTAGCTGTCATTTGACTTCATAATTTCGTCACCTATACTACTGTTTACCTAGTTTTATCGTTTGTCCATTAATATTTGTTTTTTCATATTTTTTTATTTTACTTTCTGTAGAATGGTAAATAGAATGTGAAACCGGTAAATCTACCGTAACCACGGTAGACCTGGCATCACTGACTCAAGGTCAAAACACTTTTCTATTTTTGTTAAAAAGCCCTAGATGGATCTGCCTGCCAAAATTTTGGAAATGGAAATTAAGTTGGCAACGTTGATTAAACTGTCCATTATTCAGGTCGTCTAGTAATTTTGTGTTAAAATATATAGTGTGGCTAATCTGTTTGGATGTATCTACTCGGCCAGTACTAAGTTTAAAAAGTAGTGAATTATTTGAACATAATAATAATAATAATAATAAATGTCTTTATTTGTACATAAATACAATTATTGTACAATTTGCTTGAGCGAGATTTAGCCCAAGGCTACTTTTACATCTAACCCTTAAATATAGATGAGAACATTAACAACAAAAAAAAACTATTCTATGGCTATATATAATATGAGTAAACTCAATAGAAATAAACATAGATGATATCAAATTACTGAGATAAAAAAAGTTGTTGCTTTACGGATGTTTTAAACTTTTTAAGAGTATGCAGCTGTTTAATATCGTTGTTAAGATTATTGTAGAGAGCAACTGCATTATAAGAGAAGCTACGCTGGAAGCTTGCAGTAGAATGTTGTGGCATTGTTAATGTAAAATTATTTCTCCACGACCATTACTGAATGTATGAATTCTGAAATCATTTTTAATAATAGAATGTAAACATTCACACTCTAGAGTTTGAATATTTATTATCAAGATCACAATAATAATGACAAAACGTCTAAAAAGGCGACATGTTTCGGTCTACACGACCATCATCAGGCATATGAAAAAAGTGACATCGTGAGGAGACATTAACAAAATTTAAATTATGCACTTCGACTACTTTTTGCCGTTAAAATGTTTTTTAAATAACTCACATGGAGTTATTTAAATTTCTTTTAATTTTAAGTTTATGTTTTTTAAGTTAAATTTTCACTATGTAACATAGCATAATATTTTGTATCGGATTTTCAACGCTTTGGATAAAATTTGTAAGTTGTAATATTATAATTTAAATTTTGTTAATGTCTCCTCACAATGTCACTTTTTTTATAGGCCTGATGATGGTCGTGTAGACCGAAACATGTCGCCTTTTTAGACGTTTCGTCATTATTAAATATTTTTGTGGTATGACTCCGAGTTGTTTCATTCTTTATTGAATACTTTACCACATTTAAGTATGGATAATATTCTGTTTTTATACTGATAAATGTTGTAAACATACCTAATAACACGAAAGGTCCTATTGACATTTTTTATGGTTCTTTTAACGTCCGAGGCAAAAAATAAAACGTTTTATGAAACGTTTCTGAAAGAACATTTTTAAAATGGACATAAAGAAACGTCCAAAATATGTCGACAAAACGTATCGAACTCATAAATTAAAAACAAAACCTTTTTACGCTACGGTACTTACACGTTTTTAAATCCTAAGATAAAAACAACAGCTAAACGTTTTTTTAACGTCCTTGTTAGAATGTTTGTTATAAAGTCGCAATAGGGACGTTTTTAAAACGTTTTATTTGAGTTGTTTTTAAATCCACCAGTAAAAACGTTCAAAAAATATTTGGTTTTCAAAAAAAGTCTGAAACTATTACATTTCGTTAAACGTTTTTGTAAATCGTTTACTGTAAAAAACGTTCAAAAGACGTTTGTTTTTAGATCCGCAAAAGTAAAGTGGACGTTCTAAAATATGTCCAAAAAACGTCTTTTGTAGCGTATTTATTTGCACTTATAACGTTTTTGGGTACTTTAACGAACGTTTTTAAAAAATCCCGACGATCGGTCGTATACGGTTTTAAAACGTTTTTTAAACGTGCTATTAGGGTTGTACAATAATTGTAATATTGAATCCACATTTTATGACTTAAAAATATAATATTTATTAAAGAACATTAATTAAATTTCTATTATAGTTGTTAAAATACCTTTTTATTATTAGTTACCCTCATTCTGTTTTGTATGCTAAAATGTTTATGTACAAGTGCGAATAAAACGTGAGAATAATTGCAGCTGCATCTATTATAAAAAATAATTATTAATTTTAATGATTGATTACTTTTTGTAACCTACATAAGCATACATCCATCTTATTTAAAATATATTGTTATAACTTGTATTGTATTTTATTGCCCATCAAAGAAATATTACAGGAATTCAAAAATATTAATCGCAAAGCTTTTATCAAAAATGATTATATCGTTGTAGAAAGGATCTTTAACATTTAAATCTACGTTACATTTTAAATTTGATTTCTGATTTATTTCTTTTTCCTATAATTATTCACCGCATAAAGGAGAAATGGATATCATACACATTTCTAGCAACAATAAAAATTGAAATGAATTGCTGGAATTTTTTTTTAATAATATACCCCTATTAATGGAAAAAATCAATATTGGAAATATTTCTATTTCTAACTAGTAATAAAAATTATGGAGGTAGGTTAGGTAGGTACCCAATATTAATCTGGTTAATGCAATATTGGCAGCAACTGATTTTGATATATGAATCACTATCATGACTGAAAGATTAGCTGATTATACACGGTGTTGGTATACTAATTTTTGAACATACAACTTTCGAGTTATATCAGGACATCGATAATTTTGTTAATAAATAATCATTTGAATATAAAAGATATATGAGTAAAACTATATTTCTTGGTGTTAAAATAAATTCTATTTTCGAGAATTGGTACCTCTGCTACATCAAATAAAAAAACAGAATTTATATTACTATTTTCAAAATTTTAGATAAAAAAATATGGTTGTGAGAAAAAGGAGAGTTCACGGTTTTTTAATTTTCCTCATTTTGGTCTCTCCCTTTTCTCAAGTTCACAGTCCTTTTTTAAAAACTACAAAAAAAATCCCAATTTTAGTATGTTTCATTCTTTTTTTAATGATATTAAATTAATATTGTAATTTTACAGATAATTCGGTTTTTGTAGCTTTAGAGAGAAAATTTGAATTGAAATTTCCAGTTATATATTGTTTAGCCTTTGTAACAAAACAACTAACGACGTTATTAAAATGTGCTAACTGTAGATATAAAGAGAAAAATATATACTATATATGCGAATATTTTCAAAATTTTAGATACAAAAATGTGGTTGTAAGAATGGGAAGAGACCACAATTATAAGAATTTTTTAATTTTCCTCATTTTCTCCAACTCACAATTCTTTCTTAAACATTTTGAAAAAATCTCACTTATATTCTATTTTTAAGGGTATTATGTTAATTTTGTAATTTTACTGGTAATTTATTTTTTCTAGCTTTATGAACAATATTTGAATTATAATTTTTAGTTTATATATTGTTTAGCCTCTGTAAAAAAATAACTGTCGACGTTATAAAAGAGTGCTGATTGTAGATAGAAAGAGAAAAAAATATACTATGTATGCGAATATTTTCAAATTTTTAGATCAAAAATTGTGATTGTGAGAATAGGAAGAGACCATAAGTGTAAAAATATTTTTAGTTTTCCTCATTTTGGTCTCTCCCTTTTCTCAAGCTCACAATTCTTGCTTAAAAATTGTGTTTTATTCTTTTTTCAAGCTTTAAAATTAAAAAAAAATGAACCAAAATACCTTTAATGAAATTTTTTATAATATAAATATTAATAAACAATTATATGAAAGGTGAAGAGTGGAAAAGAGTATGTCAGTGTATAAAAGATAAATTTATTAAAAATTCGGCTAAGTGCTTTCGGCTTATAAAGCCATCATCAAAGCCTTCGTCAGTAAGAGACCATTACAAAGTTGACAACAGATTAAAAATAAAATAATAGTAATAAGCTAATGGTTGTTCGGCGTGCAACAAATCTGAGTAAAATCCATATTTTCAAGAAAATCAATAATTGATATCAAATTGATTATCGATCAAAAAGTGTTGTATATACAGCATGGCCGGTGAAATAAAGAAAACATTAATTACTGAAGGCTGGCCAAGCATACATGAATCGATATCGGATAAATAAAAAATATTCAATTAAATGAATTTTTTTTTGGTTATAATGAAATATAATAGAAAAAAAATAACATATTTGATTAAATGGTCACCCTCTATAAAATCGTTCTGGAAATGCAGTGAAGGCAATATTACATGAAGTTATTGGTTTGAAGGACCTAAGTATATACGATTGGGCCAAGCCTCTGCGTAATTTTTAAAGACCTCATTTTTTATTTTACCCTGATACATGATAAGCGTTTCATAATTGGAACAAGGTCGTACATATTTTGATTAAAGAGGGTGTAATTTAAGAGTTTCGAAATAATATTACCGTAATAAATATATAGGCATTATAATTATACACTATGATACCTAATAATATAAAATATTTGTTGTAAACGAATAAACATTTAAAGTAAAAACTTTTTAGTTAATTCCGAAACGAGGGTAATTTTTTACTCAATTTTAATTGATGACGTAATTCCTAGTACAGTAACCTTATATTCAGATCTTGCGTCAAATCCGGCAGTCCAATGAATAATCCAAGTTTGTGAGCTCGAACGCCGAACGCAACTTTGTCAAAAATCGAAAAAACTGCGAAATTTTCGACTTTTTTCTGATTTTGGCGATTTTAATCCTAAAGGTCTAGTTTTCGATAATACCTACGCAGTACGTTTTTAAAGTAGACTGAATTTGCTACAATATGAGACTAGAAGCGTCTCTATAGGTCCAACAGTTTCTAAGATAAAGCCTTTCAAAATTTATTATTTTTTTCGAAATTCGTAATTTTTGCAATTTTTTGTCGTTCTGAATGAATTTTGACCCTAAATCTTCGTAACTTCCTGTTATATTATCGAATATTACGTGGTTGGCTGTTTCATCCTCCTTGTCACATAATCTGCATATAATCTTGGAATATCCCTATTGTGTGAACGTGTTTTCTCAAGCTACAAATTAAGTTAATTCAGCCTTCTTGGAAGGGCCCGGTTGAAGTTTTTCCGTATCTGGATCGTCTCTGCGTCTCTGTCCATCATTTTCGGGCTGAGGCCTTGTGACATGAATATCCACCCCCATGAAAGAGGGTTCACACTTGGTAGGAGATAATTGGAGGTTTAACTTATGTAGATTCAGGAACCTCTGATAGAACCCGCTAGTGGTGCTCGAGTGATGTCTAAAATATTGCTAAAATTGACAAGTTCGAAAAAATCGATACACTCTAATAGACTTGTATCTTGGAAACTATTGGGTTTATAGAGACAATTCTACTTTCATATTGTAGCGATCTGAAAAGGGCAATAAATTATTCATACGAACAAAAATTCACTTTATTCCCGTGTAACACATATAATTTATTCTTCTACTTTCATTCTAAATATTATTAATTATTTATTATTCTTTTCCTAGACACTGTCTTTTCTTTTATTTTTATTTTGTCTTTATGGAAAAACTTTCCTTCCCCAATTATATCGTATTCTTGAAAATTCATCACCGGAGAAAAAGTTTATAACAAAAAAATTAGTAAAAAAATAGGAGAAAAAAGAGTAGGTGAAAAAAATGGGAAAAAGGTGCGAAAAAAGTTACGAAAAACAAAGTACTAAAAAACCAGTAGAAAAAATAAGTGAAGAAATGAAAAAAATAGGAAAAAAAGTTGAAAAAAGAAGTTATATGCAAAAAAGTAGACAAAAAAGGAAATAAAATGAGAAAGAAAAGTTTGAAACAAGTTTAAAACAACGAAATTAAGTGGAGCAGAAAGAGTAGGTGGAAAAAAGTGGGAAAAAGGTGGAAAAAAAATTGCGAAAAATAATAGACTTACATAAAGAAATTAGTAAAAACCTAGGGGAAAAAGAGCAGGGAGAAAAGTGGAAAAAATAGGTAAAAACGTTGAAAAAACTAAAATTTAAAACAAGAAGAAATTGATAAAAAATTTGATGTGGCCAGCACATGACCTCTCGGCATTTTGAATCAAAAATTTACAGGTTGACACGAAAAGTATGAAGAAAATAAATTGACTATTTTATAAATCTCGCAACAATGGCAAAATTTTTGAAAATTTTAATGATACGAAAATAAACAAAAATATGTGTAAAACTTTATTACCATTTTGTTTAGTAATGGCGTCATCACTCATAGTAACTGCCACTTCCGGTTGTCCGATTGATACCAAAATTTAATCAGGTCTAATCGAGGGTGTAAGAATTCTGTGTGCAAAATTTCATATTTTTAAATTTAGGAGTTTTTGAGTTATCGTTACTACAACATCCATTATAACACACACAGATATTAACACACACACTAACACACACACAGACATCATCGTGAAAATATCAAAATCGTATTCTAGGGACCTTAAAACGTGTTTATCCATTGAAAACTCACTACCCAATTTTTAGCATGATTACTATACCTCTCTTATCTGAAGGGCGAGAGGTAAAAAGTGAGGGGAAAAAGAATTGTAGAAAAGAGTGAAAAAAATGGGAAAAAACGGAAGTAATCGAAAGTTTCGCGGTTTTTTCTATTTATGACAAAGTTGCGTTCGGTGCTAGAAGTCATAAACTTTGATTATTCATTGGGCTAACATCATAAACGCATTTGTCGGAGGAGTCTAAAGAAGAGGAGGTGGAAAGGATTTAAAATTTATATTTATTATTGGTTTTCTTTTGTGATGTTTGTTATTTTTTTATATAGAACCCACCCCAAAGTGAGAATTTTTCCAAATTGAGATATAAATTTATAACAATATATTTACATATTGTTCCTAATTTTACTTTAGTGATTTTTCACGTTCCTTAAATTTTGATGTTGAAAAATAAATTACATAAAAATTTGTAAAATGATTTAGTTTTCATCGATTTCTTAATAAGAATTGTAATTGCTAACTTGAAATTCGATAAAAACATGCTTACTTATCATAAATTCCTTCACGATAAGACGTTATCCAACATTCTATGGATAAATTGTACACAGCCGAGTACAAAGTTAGGGTTTTGTAACTGCAATTTGTACTTTGCATATATGCAAAATCCTCAGAGGAATATCATTCTTGCGCCCTGCAGGGCAGTGACCGGCTACTTCCGGGTTACTGGACTGCCAGCCCCTGAAAATATAGCCCTGAAAACTCTTTTCAAGTGCTAAACATTGCCTATAGTAGGTAATGAATGATGCATGGAAATACTAATAGATGCAAAATGGCTGAAAATTCGTAGTCACGAGTCTTAACACAGTATTTATAAATTTTTGAATAACTAGATATTACGACAAATTTAAATATTGAATAAAAAATTTCACTTTTAAAATATTATAAAACTTATTTTTTTATACCACAATAATTTAATTTGAATTAAAGGGAAGTTGTTTGGGTCACAGACCATCATCAGGCCTATAGATACAAAAAGTTAAAAATTCATGAAAAAAAAATAGATCAGATGTACAGGGTGCTAGTAAATTAGGAAAACATCAATATTCTTTGGTTTTCAACAGTGTTGAAAAATATCGCCACCATTAACCAAAACTACTCTTTTTTATCACTCTATGTACGTTTCGATAACTATGTTAGCATCATCAGGAGTTGATGATAAACTAGCTTTATCCAATAAGTTGGAAAAGGCCCGCCAACCTTATCTAATTAAATTGTAAAGTGGACTATATGGAATTGGTCCTTTGTCTTTATTTAAACTACTTTTACATTGAATTCTTTCATCCAATAATTTTTGTTGGGTACATTTTATCTTATCTACACTAAATTTATGATTATGCTGAAAAGCATGTTCAGCAACAGAAGATTTCTCTGTACGACCGTATTTCAAATGAACCATGTGATCTTTAAACCTACTTTGTACAAATCTTCTAGTTTATCCAACAACAATCAGAACAATTTATTTCGTAGATTCCACTATTTTCCAAATGACCTGTTACTTTGGGTTGTTTCATATAATTTTCAAATTATTGTTTGATTGAAAAACAACTGTCAAACCTGCTTTGTGGTAAATCGTTTGTAACCCATTGGTGAGGTATGGGTTATATGGCAGATAAACAACAAACTTTTCACTGTATATATGGAATATAGTTGAAGATTCCTTAAAAATTAATTTTAAAAATCCGGAAACAATCATTGATTTCTTGAAAAATTTTTAGTAAAAAAGGCTCGTAAAGCTCAATTTTACCAAAACCTTGTAAAATCCTTGAAAACTCCTTGAAAATCATTAAAAAATCCTTGAAAATATACTTAGAAAATTCTTTAAAATCTCTGAAAAATCTTTACAAAGTTACAATTTATTGAAAAATGTTTGTGAAAGACTTGAAAAATCCACAAATCTTCCTTGAAAAACTCATGAATGAAGAATCCTTGAAAAAAATCTTTATAAACTCCTTGAAAATTTCTAAAAAATTAATTTTAAATATCCAAAATTCTTTACAAAATTCTTGAAAAATTAATTACAAAATTCTTGAAAAATTCTTGTAAAATCCTTGAAAAATCCCTAAGAAGTCATTGTATAAGATAGTTTATATAGCTCCTACCATCACTATAAGGAATTCAATGTGTTAGAGTGAGATAATGAGTCGGTCTTCAGGTACTTCAGCTCCGCATCTGCATCCTCTCACTCTAACACATTGAATTCCATATAGTTGCAGTAGGAGTTGTATAGACTATCCACTAGTTATTGTGCAACAAGAGTTCTAGAACCTTATTAGTAAAATTTACATGTAACTCTCCATAAGAAAATTCAAGCTCGATTTTGCAAGACTTGGCTACTTCAAATTCACATGTCACCGCTCTTATCAGATTAGAGATAACATCGGCTCTGGTCTTAAGGTACTTCAGTTCTGTCTGGTTCGATAGTACCTGGCATAGCTGAAGACTAGACCAAAGTTGACCTTATCTCTAATCTGATAAGACCTGCGACACGTGACCTTGAAATAAGCAATTTTTGCAAAGTCGAACTTTTTCTTATGGAGATTCATATGTATATTTTACTGATAACGGGCTAGAACTCATGATGCCCAATTATTGATATGATGCATGAATCTTAGTATAAATGGATCAAGAATGAAATAGATGAAGTTGGGGCAAACCTTCGGGATTAAAAAGTGTTCAAAAGTTAAAGACTTTATAGAAAGATTAGTAAGAATAGATAAAGGTTTGAGGGATAAAGAAGTGGTCAAAGTCAAAGACTGTATAGAAGGAGTATAAGACGCAGCAATATTTAATAAAAACGTTTTATTTTTGAAAATAGAATTTGAATTGTAACTTTCTAATATTTTCTCTTTCTTTTATAATAATTATATCAACGTCTTCGTTGGCGTGCTGAGTTGCTTGGGACAACTTCGAAAGATTCGTTAAAATTCAATCAAAATAAAATACACTATTGCTTATCAAGGATATCTCTATAATAAAAAAATTGATTAGTGAATAAATTGTTTTCTGAAGATAGATAAGCGAAATTCGGTAATAAACGAGATTAGCAATTGTATGGGTACAGAAAATGATCGTATAGTCGTTGCAATAAAATTTCAATCCCACGTGAACTTATGAAATAGATATTGCCATTTTGTTATAAATTTCCAAAATGTAAGGTTTATATTATTGGTTAATATGGCAATAGGACACAGCTACTAGGTAAACTATTTTTGACAATTGTAACGTTTGATTGAAATTTACTTGTGAAATGAAACCATAAATAATGATGAAACCAGTGTAGTACGTACTGTACAGAGACCAAACTGGAACCGTTCAACCTAGAGGTAACTTAAAAAGAGATGACCTGATAAAAGATTAGAACTTCCCAAGCATCTGGAAGGAAGCTAGCATGATGGAAATATCCAAGTGATGCAGCGAGGAAAAGGAGATAACAGAAAACAGACCAATCTAATTATTCAGCACGATTGGTAAACTATATGAACGACTCATAAAGGCTGGGATAGAACAAGAGATCGAGAAGAAAATGTCACCCTAACAGTATGGATTCAGACAAGGCAGATCCACAATTTTCGCAATAAAGAGGCTCGCGCAATTGGTTAAAAATAGCACCAGCTAATTGATGGCAGCTATAGTTATCGACATTAAAATCGTGTCCAACACTGCCTCCAGACAGGAATTTTGGACGCCCTCAAAGCCAAACAAGTATCAAACCATATAAGGAACCTTATTAACTCCTACATAAAAATAAAAAGATAAGAAGAAAAACAAACACAGGAGTCGCTCAGGGCTCTGTCCTGGAGCCCACATTCTGGAACTTAGGATTAAATTTTATAGATGGTTGTAAAAGAGAGCATAATTCTGAACGCATTCAAAAAATGACCTCCTAGTCATCGTCAAAGCGAAAGATTCGGAGGAACTGGTAAGAAAAGGAAATGAGGCAGTGGAAAGTATCCTGGACTGAATGACCGGAAAGAAATTATTTTTAAAGGATATAAGTGGAAGAAAAAAGAAAGGGAACCTCATTCAAAGTCGAAATCAAACACAGTAAAATTCTTAGGTGTTATAGTGGATGATAAGATGCTTTTTGGAAAGAATTTTTAGTACCTAACCGAGAAGGCCGAAAAGGGGCTAGCTAGCCACAATAATGCCAAATTTAAAAGGAGTAAAGCAGAAGAAGAATCATGCTGCACGGAGTACGATAAAGCTACAATGCACCTTTAAAATTGTCCAATAATTCTGCTCACGATTCCATCTACTTTTATATGTCTTCACCCCTCCCTTATTCCCAATTTAAATTATAACTTGTTTTATTAGTATATATGGCCTGAAGATGGTTTTTAGAACTGCAACTGATATAATATTGTAGTACATGATTTTAAGTTTCATATATTTATGAATATTTTGTAGTTTTAGGTTTAAATTTTAAACAGAAATGGTCTGTGTTGCTTTTTTTGTTAATAAAGCGAATCAAGTAGTAATATATTCTAGTACAAATAAACATGATTATAATAAAGATATCGTTAAGAGTAATTAGTCACAGTCATCGGATCGTTTCTAGAAGAAATAAGAAAAAAACGAAAAGAAAAGTAAATTGTTTCCAGTAGGTATGGTAGTAGCGTCGTGGTGGTCGCGTGGCGTCGAAGAAAAGAAGGGGATGTGTTAAAACGACGCAAGTAGGGCGTCAGGAGGTTCTTGGTCGTTCGAGCCGCATATGCCGCCTTTAGTGGCGCTACCATCAACTATTACCAATCATCAAGACTTTTAGTTTAAATCGTGCCGTGTTGCGATGATTTAGTTTTTTTTCAACTGATTTCAGGTGAAGTGTTAAACATTAGTTCTTAGTATCGAATTGATCAATGTGACTTTTTAGTTTTGTTAAGATGACTTTGTTCTTTGTTTTGGAATTTAAAGTTGCGGTAAGTTATAATATATTCTGTTTATTGGGAAATTTCACAAATGTGGTTGTAGTAAGTAAAGTGTCATCAAGTCTGCATAGTACAATTTTTTTTAAGCTGCGATTATAATACAAAGTTTTATACTTATCTAAAACGAATATCAAATTTATATTGTTTATTATTGTCTAATTACTAAACAATAATATTTACTTTTGATGTTAGTTTTAAGAACTCTGATTTTAATTAAAATTAATAATAATAATATTTATGGTAGTGAAAGTTATTATAGTCTTTGTAGTATAGTAAATGGTTAAATAAATAATTTAAAAAAAATTGGTATATAAGGATTGACATTTTATAATGTGATGTGATATATGGAAATCGTAAAGTTATTTTAAATGTATATAGAGAATATAAATTTGGAGGGAAATTTTTATAAAAATTTATAAATAAAAATAAGTAAATAAACACAAAATTATATATGGTATGAAATAGCAATTATAATGTTATAGAAAAAAGGTTTTATTGAAAGTTGTACAATAAATAGAAATGGAATATACCAAGTATAATAATGATGAATTTTATTTCACAAAATTAAAAATTATAAAAATTTAATCTAAGAAGAAAAATTTGGCTCAAAAGCGAGAAATAAAGTCATAAGAAATATGAAATAAGAAGATATTTTGAAGCAGCAAAAAAAAATATAGTTTAGAAGTAAATTTATACATAAGCAAAATAGAAGAAGAATATAACAGGATAAAATTAAAATTTAATATTTTTTGTAACAAACGGGTTTATAAAAAGGGACAAAATAATAAAATATTGAATAAAAGTAATTTTTTTAGCGAATTTATTATGAATCAACATTAAAATACTTCATTCACATAAAAGAAACAGACATTAAAGTAAAGTAATATTTTATAGGTAGCGAGGGATACTTTTGGCAGATACACTTCCTCATAATTTTAAAAAAATTTGAAATGTTGAAGATTATTGAAGATTATTTAAATTTTTAGTAATTAGGCGTAAGTACTGAAATTATTTCTAGCAATCAGATAATAATCATAATAATAATAGCCTTAAAGCAATTGGTGAAGGAACTATTAGGTTACTTTGATACAGTAAATATACCGATACGGAACACCCAGTAGATCAAATGTCCTATTCAAGATATCTCAAACCGGGCAGGCCTCACTCTATAGAAATTCTAAAATTTATTAAACAAAATACAATTTAATTAATTTTTATATTTCTTACTGTCTTCACTTCTCTGTTATCTCATCTTCCCAATAGTTAGCCCTTTTTTACTCTAACTGTCTGTTTCACCTGCTTTTACCTTTTCTATCACGTCTATTTGGTCTATCTCTAGTTCACTTTTTATTATTTCTTGTAAATACATTAATGTATCCACGACTAATCTATAATTTGCTCATTATACATGAGTTTAGTAAATAATAATTATATCCATTATTCACTAGTGAATAATTATTTCATTATTCACTGGTTTAACCGATCTCTAGAAATTCATTATTCATTGTTGTTGTTGTTGTTATTGTGTTGGGCGTTGGCATTGGGAAACTTAGTCCTCAGCCAAAAAACCGTTGTAAAAAGTAGTCATTTAATTTTTTTATTTTTTTTAAAATCAGAATATTTGCTGTTTTTATCAGAAGTACCAATTGCATCAAGGTAAATTTTTTTATTTAAGGATAATAAATGTGTTAAATTTGTAGGAAATTGCACATTATTCTCAAGTCATTACTCATTGGTTTAAATAAAGGTTTATAGTAGTTTTTGCTAAAATTATTGAATAGTCGTAGATAAAGTATAGTAGTTTTTACTCTAATTGTCTGTCTCACCTGATTTTACCTTTTCTATCACGTCTATTTCGTCTCTAGTTCACTTACTGTTAATACTTTGTATTTCTTGTAATAGTATATTATTCAACGATCATATAATGATGGCTAAATCTACTATAATTCTTTATTTAAACCAATGAATAATCATTATTCACTAGTGAATAATGGATATATAGAAATCAATAAAACCAGTTAATAATGAAATCATTATGCACTACTGAATAACGGATATTATTATTATTACTTATGTATAATGAACAAATAATAGATTAGTCGTATGGATAAAATTTACTATTCTATTCGCATATAAAGGCTATTATTTACGAGGGTGGTTTTCGTCACTCGCTTTCGGTTGTGACGTAAACGCCACCCTCGTGTATAATAGCCATCATTATATGCTCAATGAACAATATACTATTATTTCTATTATTTTTTTAACATGTAGTATAACATTCTATATTCTTACGAACTATTTCCTACTGAATTATTTACCTTTATAATTTTAAAAAATAATTTCAAAAATTTTTTCAAATTGGCAAATCTTTTCTTGTAAACTACTAGATATTTTATTTTTAATTTAGCCCGGACTTATCATCTTAGACAAGACATCTGTCCCCCTTAGATGAAATTTTCTTATCACATAATTATAAAAAATCTGATGTGGCCAGCACATGACCTCTCGCCATTTTTGAATCAAAAATTTACAGGTTGACACGAAAAAGTACGAAAAAAAATTATTTTTTTGTAAATCTGGCAACAATGGCAAAAGTTTCGAAAATTATAATGAGATGAAAATAAACTATAGGGTATACAAAATATATGTGTAAAACTTTATTGCCGTTTTGTATAATAATGGCGTCATCACCCATAGCAACTGCCACTTCCAGTTGTGCGATTGGCACCAAAATCTAATCAGATCTAATCTAGGGTATCAGAATCCTGTATGCAAAATTTCAATTTTTTTTATTCAGTAGTTTTTGAGTTATCGTTACTACAACATCCATCCAAACACACACACTAACACACACACACACACACACACACACACACACACACACACACACACACACTAACACACACACAGACATCATCGCGAAAATATTAAAATCGTATTCTAGGGACCCTAAAACGTGTTTATTCATTGAAAACTCACTACCCAATTTTTAGCATGATTCCTATACCTCTCTTACCTGAAGGGCGAGAGGTAAAAATATACAGTAAGTGTCAAAAAGTACGCACCATTTTTATTATCCATTTGTCAGAAAATTTTTTTCTTGATAAATATTGGTAAACTGTATAAAACTTAAATTAAAATCATCAATTTTTTACCTCTCGCCCTTCAGATAAGAGAGGTATAGGAATCATGCTAAAAATTGGGTAGTGAGTTTTCAATGGATAAACACGTTTTAGGGTCCCTAGAATACGATTTTAATATTTTCGCGATGATGTCTGTGTGTGTGTGTGTTAGTGTGTGTGTGTGTTAGTGTGTGTGTGTGTGTGTTTGGATGGATGTTGTAGTAACGATAACTCAAAAACTAATGAATAAAAAAATTTGAAATTTTGCATACAGGATTCTGATACCTTAGATTAGATCTGATTAGATTTTGGTGCCAATCGCACAACCGGAAGTGGCAGTTGCTATGGGTGATGACGCTATTATTATACAAAACGGCAATAAAGTTTTACACATATATTTTGTATACCCTATAGTATATTTTCATCTCATTAAAATTTTCGAAACTTTTGCCATTGTTGCCAGATTTACAAAAAAATAATTTTTTTTCATACTTTTTTGTGTCAACCTGTAAATTTTTGATTCAAAAATGGCGAGAGGTCATGTGCTGGCCACATCAGATTTTTTATTTATTAAACGATATACAGTGAAGCACAAAAAATAGAAATTTGAATAAGAGTAAAGTACTCTTATTTTTGATATTTACAAAAAATGTTATTTAAATAAATACTTTTTTTTCGAATTTTGCTATAAAATAATACTAGTAATTCATATAAATTATAGGAGTCTCCTTTTTATCACTATAATAAAATTGTACCTTTTTCTCGAATATTTTTTTGATTCATAATTTTTCTACCTTACTTTTTGATATATTCTCTCCCAATTTTTTACCTTGTGATTTGTACTGCTTTAACATCTTTAGCTAAATTCATTTATTATACAATATATCTCTTTATTTATTTATTTTTTCAAAATTACTTTTATTCAGAAAAATATTATCACCTTAATAAATATTCTTTTATTTTATTTTCTATACCATACAAACTACCTACTTAATACAATTTTTTACATCCAAACTAGACTGATCATCCTTAATTGAACATTAATCCCGTATAAAATTTTTCTGGGGCATTTAGATGCATCTATTCATGTACTAATCTTGCCCATTCCATCCTATTTCTTCATTCATTTTTTTAACTCTTCACTCTTCCAATCTATACTAGAATCGTGATCGAGCCGGAGTAGTATATCTGTCAGATCAGGAAATTTCAGGTGTGGGTGCCTATATTATTATTTACGGGATACCGCCGGTTAAATTAAAATTATTTAAGTTTAAAATAGTAACAAAGAAAATAATAATACAAACAAATACTCAACCGTGTGCTCATCGGAGTATTAAAAAGGATTAAAATAACAATAGCCTATATTGTTATGTTACACAAAATCGGGCGGCACAGGTAAAATTCTTAAATTCACCACATCTTTTAACTGCAGGCTCTTTAAAATCACAGATTTTGTTTGATCCTCCTGTACTGGTAATCTCCCATAAAATTTTGATTTATTACTCTGTGTCGATTGGGATTTTAGTATAATTAACTTTATGTAAAACTTTCTGCTACTACATTGCTCCATGTTTTCTTTGGGCTATCCCTTAGTCTTTTCTGTTGTGATTTTATTTGCCATTTATATTTTGGTTTTCTCTGGCCTGCTATCTTCTTGCATTTTCTCCTACTGTTCCAATCTAATCATCTTTATGTAAAACTTTCTGCCACTACATTGCTCCATGTTTTCTTTGGTCTTATTCTTTTCTGCTGTGATTTTCTTTGCAATTTTTGTTTTGGTTTTCTCTGGACTGCTAACCTTAGAATGTGTCCAAACCATTTTAGATGATGCTTTCGTATATTTTTTAGAATCGGTTTCATATTTAACTCTTCTATTATAACTTCATTTTAAATATCATTCCGATCTTTTATCATATAGAGCACGTTGCGTCTAGGATTATAACATTTTTTTTACTTGTTTCTTATCTTTTACTTCTTAAATTTCACTTATTTATCTGTTACAAAAATAATTTTACCTCTATATTCTCATTCAAAATATTTGTTTTAATTTTCTTAATATACAATGTGAGTGCTTTTATCACAGTGCGTAATCATTTATTTTACATCATATAGCTTTGTTCCCATGTAAATTCATAAACTATATTTTATTTGAGATTGACGCGAACTATTAAATGGTCATTACATATGCAAATTATATTACAATTATTTCAGCCGTCGTCACTAATGTTATTTAATTTTATAAAATTTCCACATGCAAATGCTTCATATTTCCTCAGCAGAATTATCATTTCTATTCATTTAAACCACCCTCATTTTACACTTTTGATTACAAATTATTTGCACCGGACTGAATTTTTTGATTGGTTTAATATTTTATTTATTATAAAGTAAAATTATTATTCTTTAGAGTTCCATATATATTCAGAAG
Source organism: Neocrepidodera transversa (assembly GCA_963243735.1). Classification (NCBI taxonomy): domain Eukaryota; kingdom Metazoa; phylum Arthropoda; class Insecta; order Coleoptera; family Chrysomelidae; genus Neocrepidodera; species Neocrepidodera transversa. Next base: position 16,846,971 of record OY725337.1, on the reverse strand, counting down.
TTATTTTCTCAAATAATATTTTTGCACAATCTACTCTAAAGATCAACAAGTTTTAATATGTACCTACATTTATTTCAATATCACCCTGTTTACTATGATTCTTGTTGATACGTAAAGACGATACTTACTTTATAGGTATTTTATCCAATTGTTATGAAGTCTTTATTACTTTTCATTGAACAAAAACAATATATATTGTTATTAAAATTTTTATAGTAGTAGGTTTGTTCCAGCAGCGTGATATAACCATGTTTTGATCTGCGCATGCTCTAATATAGACATCTTCGGTTATAGTTCCTAATATTTCCTACTGGAACGTGGCTGTAGCGTACTTAGTAGTGGCTAGATTTCTTTAATATCTAAGACCACAACAGAAAGAAAACATAATTGGGTTATTCACAGAACCCATATCCTTATTCTTATTAAAATTTTATTATTTTGAGTTTGTTTTAAGCTTCATGGAATTATTATGGATATTTTATTAGTACATGTTCCATAGCACTTAGTTTTCCATTTCCCCCGTTTATTGGTTAAATAGATTACTTTATTAAAACTGCCAAGGTGCCATCGCTCTTCTAATTCTAAAATGTTCTATAAATTCTTGGTCATTTTATTGTTGCACTGTATCGGCTATGAAATTTTCATTTTTAGACCTTTGTCGGTCTAATAGAAGTTCCTCAAAGTTACCATCGGAGTCTGAAAAACAATCACTAAGACTACTTTCACTATCGCTGCGTAATTCAAAAAATTTCATTTTGATTTTTACAAAAAATTGAAAAATTCCAATCAAAAGTAGAATACAAGAGCTTAAACATAAGAAACCGAACTGTCCGTTTCCTGACTAAAAATATAATGTGTACTGTACTTTAATTTAGATTTTAAATATACTGGTAAATATTAGATTTGTTGGTGACTCTCATTCTGAACCGATTCCGAACTAATTCATAACTGACGTATAGCGCATGATTCTGGATTTTATTTTACCGCGAACGATTATGGAACCACCAAAAACTTCGAATTGTCGAATATTAGACGACAGACGTTATTGTCTTTTCTTATTCTTATTTTTAATTTTTTATAACTTAAAATATAAATGTATAAAATGAGTGAAGATCAAGGAAGTAAATAAATAATTATATTAATTAATTTAATTTTATGCTGTCAACAAACATTTCTAGAGATAAACGACCAACCAACTCAGAGAAGAAATGTTATAAATGGACTTTTCTATACACAAAAATCGAACTGAACTTACAGTACTAACAAAACTTCAAAGACAGCTAGAACCGATTCTAAATCAATAATGAATCAGTTCGATATGATCCGCGAACTGTTATTAAAAATTAGACTGCGCATGCGAATAGTTCCTGAACTGGTTCGGAATTGCACCCGCGAATAAAGCTATTATTTAAATTGTATAAACAGAAAATATATAAGGTGTAGTTTCAAAGTAGACATTACGTTTTTATTTTACATTTTAATTATTCTTTGATCACTTGATTACCTACCGTTTCGGATTTATTTGCCTTACTTCCTACTTTCTGCATGCAAGTCTTGTTTTGTAAACCGTATTGGGTTTTAATAAATAGTCATTAAAAATGACTTAAAGAATGCATTCAACTCATTTTACAACATTATTTGATTATGCTACTAAAACAGGCAAATCACTTAAATATATGAAAAATAATTAGACCAATATTTGAAATCAATAAACAGATTTTGGATAAATTTAACGCTTTTACTAATTTAATAGTCGAAAACATATTTCTCATATAATTCTAAAAGTCACGCTCAACATTTGGCCATTACTGTATTTTCATGTTTTAACGATTTAAAAAATATTTTTTACCAAAATATCTAGTTTCAAAACCCAGTTAACAACAATATTATAATTTTCATTCTTTGATTCAATTTGCCACTTCATTATCTCTATAATAATTAAGCAATTGACACAACGAAACATCAGTTTCGCGGTACTTTTGCCGGCTTATTAATTATACATACATACAAAGTAAATTACAATTCCAAACTAATTCCAGACGTTTAAAGTGATCAAGTACTTTGTAAAATATGTGTTTAAAATTCGTTATGGGATTATCACAACTCTCACCGCTTGGTCCTTCGTATTTATTGGGACTATCATAGTCAATTTTATTTTCCATTTAATACAGTTTATTAGGTCTTATATATTATAATAAAACCAATACACTATTCAAAGATTTGTTGCCTTTATCAGATTTAGTAGCTTCGTTGCCAGATTTCCTCTGGAGAAGGCCTTTTGTGATATTTTTGCCCTAGAGTATGTAAGTGCTTGGCACTCTAGAATAACAACTCATCAACCGTACGATAGATGGCGTGACTATCTATTATTTTATATTACTAGAAGTATTACAAACTAACAAAGTATGTTAAAATTAAAAAAAATAGTAATTCAGAAAATATATTAAAAAAAAATCTATTTATAATTTGGAGCCCAACCTAACATTATTTAATTTAATAGCAAATAAAACTCAAAATCATGTACCGCAAAATATATTAAAATTGGGGTGGCAACTAGTTTCGGCTACTAGCCATCTTCAGGCCTATAAATAATTACAAATTCGATGTAATATACAAACAAAAAAGTTAAAAAGTACATCTTACCATATACTAAAATTTTTATTATTTATTGTACCTAATGTGAGTTTATTTTATTTATCTTTCTTGTGTAATATAACATAACATTATATATTATACTAGTTTTCGAAGAAAAAAATCTTATAAAACGGTTTTGTCCGTCCGTCTGCTAGCTTGATTCAACTCGAGAATGGTGAGAGATAGAGACAAACGGACAACCCCCAAAATGGTATTAATCTTTGGCCTATTTTAACTTTTCCTTTACTATACCTATATAGAAATTTTCGTAGCTTTAAATTTTCGAAAACTCGAAATTCCGGGAGGGCACCATTTAGAAGAATTTAAAAGATCAAACAGATACTTTTTCAAAAAGTTATTATATCAAATTAATAAAAAATCAAACATCTAACTTTTATCAAAACCATAAAAAATCGAATCGTATTAAAACAAATATTAATCAGATAGATATTTTATCAAATTAATAAAATATCAGAACACTAAAAGACCAGAACTTTAAAAATTCAAATAGTTAATACATTAAAAACAGGCTATATTATCGTAGATGTTTAGAATGAAATGGAAAGAGTACGTCAATGTGACAGTTTGAAATGAAGTTAAAAGATAAATCTGGTTAGAATTAGAAGAATTAAGTATACAAGTATGAAAGTTGGAGAAATGAATGAAAAATATAAGGTTTTTGGAAAAAGAAAAGAGAGGACAGTCAATTTTTATTAAAAAATATTTAAAAAAAAATATATATATATAAATATTGCAATTTAGATTATTTTTCAAGTTTGTATATTAGGCATTAAAAAAAAATTAAGAGAAGAAAAAAAATTGAGGAGGAAGAATAAAAAGTTGTAGGAGAAAGAGACGCTAATAAGAATCTGAATAAAATAATTAGTAGGAATATTACATGGGAATGTATTAAAATGGTAATCAAGATAGGAATTAGTTAAATTTACAATATTACACAGGTCCTGTGTGGTACATTAGTACTCTTGTACACCAATATTCAAAATATTTGTAAATAGTATTTATTAAAAGCAATTCAAATGTAAATAAAAAAAATTCTGTCGGTAGGGTCGACAGGGGAGGTAGATTTCTGTTGTCTAAATTTGAGACTTTCATCCTTCTTCCCCACCCCAAGATATTGCCAGATCGAAAAAAGTTTCAAACGAATAAATTTACTATCCAATAAAAAACTAACTAACTAGTTCTACAAAACGACAGCAACAGCAAATACAAAGATGGTAAAAAAAAACTTTTTAGGTTATCTGTGAAAACGTGGTGGACAATGCCATTGATACCACCCAAAAATAGATAAAAATCCCAAAGTACGTGATGCATTGCCGTATTGTTAAGTAAATAAAGAGCCATTAGTTTAAACTCGGAAAAACTTGGTCGGTGCAACTGATTTAAAATTAATGGTACCTTAAAATTTAAAGGACCTTTAGTTAATGGGCCCTTACAAATGAGTCTGTGCAAGTGGCTGTTAGTAAATTATTTGTAGATGCCAAAAGGGCACTCGAGCAGCATTACTTGGAAAATACTAAAAAAAATATTTTTACACCCAATTTATTAGAATACAAGCTCATAGATTAAACAAACAAAAGTAAATAAATTGAAAATTAAATTAAAAATGGTTGCCAATGGTTCGTTTTTAATTAAATTCTTCAACAAATAAAATCACAAATAAATTTTAAAAATCGTGTAAATTATCGTACTATTTTGTATCTCAATTTTTATTAAAATAAACTAAAAAATTTAAATTCTGATATAGCCAAGCCATAGAATATCTCAATTTTCCTTTAGTTTGGCTGATCAAACTTGTCGATTAATAAAGCAATATGAAAGTTCTGTGCAAAGTTAAGTATAAATTGACAAATCTTAATTTGGGGTGAGTTATAAAAATAATAATAAATATTACAAAAATAATCAAAATATAAAATATAATATATTATGTTTATCCTGTATATATTCCTCTTCTTTTTTTTTTGTTTTCTTTTACTTTTAAAGCTAGGTAAAAGTCTTCTGCACTCCTAATTTTCTTTAATATCAATTAAGCATTTCTTACGTTTTTCTATTTATTGCTTATTTTATATATTCGCCCAGTATTTTAACTTTTACTTTAAATTTCTTCTTTAGTGACTTAATTTTTTTTTATTTTAACCTTTTTATTTTTTTTTAATTATTTGAATTTATAAAATAAAATTCATCCTCTAATTATTGGTATATAATTTTCAGTTGAATTTTTTTTACAGCATTCAATTTTTTTTTTAATATATAATTTTCAGTTGAATTTTTTTTTACAGCATTCAAATTTTTTTTAATATATTAAACATAATGACAATATATAAATTTTTGATCTGACTTCTGTTTATTATTTTTCTTCCTGTTTTTTTTTTCTCCCAAATTAAAATTTTCTTACTAGATTAATTAAAAAAAATTCATTATTTATATTTTTTTTATATCACTTCCAAAGTTTTTTTTTTATTTTCATAATAATAATGAAATAATGATGTGCCCAAAAAAATTAAAATAAGAAATCTTTAAAAAAAATAAAATGTCACAATAATTTACAAAAAGTTGTTCATAAAAAATTATAAAATACATACCACTAGAAAGTAAAACTAATGTTAAATTTACAAAGGAGTTTGAAAAAAAAAATTGAAAAAGATTAAAAGAAGTTTTTTTTGGAAAAAATAAACAAGGCTGTTAATATGATGTAGATAGTTTAAAATAAGTAATTGAAGAAGGAAGATGGTATAAAGATTGAAGAAATAAATAGACAAAGGTGATTCGAAGAAGGAAGAATGCTGCAAGAGTTGAAGTTGAATTTTTTAGAGGAGTATAAAGAAGAGGAGGTGAACAGGGTTTAAAATTTATTTGAATATGTGGTTTTCTTTAGTAAAGTTTATTATTTTTTTTATAGAACCCACCCCAAAATTGAGATTTTTGTATCAGTAGTAAATCATTAAAAAATATATATATTGTGTTATGAAATTTGTTATAGTATATAAAATATAATAGTAAATAGGGATTGGTTTAACTAATAGAAAATGGATAGGAATTGGAAATAAAATTAACAGTTTTCCTTGTTTGTAACATAAAAAAAGAAAAGTATGAATTAAAAAGAAATGTTAATAAATGGTATTAAAAATATAAACTAATTTTGGTAATATGAATACGGCTTAAGCCATTTGAAGTATGAAATTCTTTGTGACAGGTTGGATAACATTTTTTATCAGGTAAAATGATTTGTCATTGGGTTGGTATCAATCAAAATGATGGTTAAAATTTTTTTTAAAAAAAATAGTAGGTAAAAATTATGGGCTTAAAAAAAATTGTAATATTATTGATTTATATAGATTGTCAGATAAAAAAATTGTTATGAGATAGATTTTGTATGATGGGCAGTTGGTATTTTTAATGTATTTATATTAAAAGGTAGAAATAAAAAAATTAAAAAAAAAACAAAATAAAAGTAAGCAATATTTATTTTTAACATTAAAATAATAAAATACAAAAGAAAGAATTGCAAGGAGAAGAAGAAGATGAGAAAGAATATAAATTTTTGAAGGTAAGTGGCTAATAAAGAAGATATACGGGCAGATAGAAGAAACGTCTTTAAAAAGTATACATTTAAAAACAAAAAGTGAGAAGAAAAGATAGAGAGAGGTAAAGAGCAGAAGTGAGATGCAGAGATAAAAAAATATCCAGAGATCAAGAGAAGAAAATTATTAATTTTTTTTTATTAATAATGTATTCATTTTTTTTAAGCTCCTGATCCCAGCCCATTGGGGAATCGTTTTGCAGGTGGGGAATGGAATTCACTTATCAAAAGGAATTCTATTTCAATTGTAATAAAAAGTATTTTAAATTAAAAGGTATCCGGTATAAAAAAATTAAAATCAAGACAGGGATATAAAAATATTGATCGTCAATTTTGACAAGAATTGAAATTTTAAAAAAATGTTAATGTCAGCATAATTTTGGCTTTAAAAAAAAATAGATTCTATAGAGAAATTTGTATAAAAACAGTAATTAAATAAGCAAATTTAAATTAAAAAAAATTGTAAAAAGTATAAGAAAGGTCAAATTTAATAAAAAAACTGAATGGGGTTGTGATCCACATTTCATTGAAGAGCCAGGGAATAGACTATGGAAAGATATAAAAAGAAGAGATAGAAGAATTATGAATTTATTTGGACTAACGGTAAAAAATATTTTTCAACAATTTAATTAGTGTTATTGTAATATTAGGTATATTGTTATGAAATTTGATATACCCAGTAATTTTAGGTAAGTGTTAGGAAATTTGTATGATTTGTTATAAAATATTATAAATAGTAAGTAAGGGTTGGTTGAGTTAAAAAAAAAAATGAATAGTAATTGCAAGTAAAATTAACAGTATTCTTTATTTTAATATTAAAAAGAAAAATATAAATTAAAAGAAATTTTACTAAATCATATAAAGTACAAATTAATCTTGGTAATATGAATAGGGCTTAAGCTATTTGAAGTTTGAAATTCCTGTGACAGGTTGGATGACATTTTCGATCAGGTGAAATGAATTGTCACTGGGTTGGGGTCAATTTAGTTTTTTTTTTTTTTTTTAAATTAGGTAATTTTTTTTTGGGTTAAAAAAAATGAAGGATTATTGATTGTCAAAAGAAAGAAAAATGTCAATAAAAAAATTTTGAATTGAAAAATAAATATAATATTGGAGTGAAGGTATTTGGAAAAGGAATTTTGTTAGAGATTTGGTTATATGGATTATTGAAATGTACAAATAAAAAGAAAAAAAAAAAAAAAACTAAAGAATTTTATCTAAAAGAATAAACACAAAATAAAAAAAAATCGATCAGGTGAAATAGAGAAGGAGACATAGATTAATCAAAGAAAGTTAGTGAAGCTTTAAGAAGACCAAGAAAGACCAAGAAAACCAGTGAACAAGTTTACACAGAGCAGAGGTAACATGCGGAGGTAGATACTAGATATCAAGAGGTTTTGAAGAGGACAGAAAGAAGAAAGAAATTGAAAAGAAAATTGTTATTTGTTACTTTTTTATATTTTATTTTTCATTTTTTTTAAGGCCTTTTGAACCCAACCCATTTGAGAATTGATCAGGTTTAAAAAAGGAATTCACATCTGACAGGAATTTCTTATAACAGTATATTTTGATAATCAAAATTTAAAAGAATCATAAGCTGTTTGTGTAGCAAAAATAATTTTTTATGGGTTAAGGTATGAATACCATAAAGTTATATAAATAAACTATAACCCACAAGTCTGAGATAAAAGATAAAAAAAAATAAATAAAAAATATATAAAAAAAATCTGATGTGGCCAGCACATGTCCTCTCGCCATTTTTGAATCAAAAATTTACACGGTGGCACAAAAAAGTACGGAAAAAATTTACTCTTGTAAATCTGGCAACAATGTCAAAAGTTTTGAAAATTTTAATGATACGAAAATAAACTATAGTGTATACAAAATATATGTGTAAAACCTAATTGCCATTTTGTTTAGTAATGTCGTCATCACTCATAGCAACTGTCACTTCCGGTTGTCCGATTGACAAAAAAATCTAATCAGCTCTAATCTAGGGTATAAGAATCGTGTATGCAAAATTTCAAGTTTTTTAATTCAGTAGTTTTTGAGTTATCGTTACTACAACATCCATCCAAACACACACACACACACACTAACACACACACACAGACATCATCGCGAAAATATCAAAATCGTATTCTAGGAACCCCAAAACGTGTTTATCCATTGAAAAGTCACTACCCAATTTTTAGCATGATTCCTATACCTCTCTTATCTGAAAGGCGAGAGGTAAAAACTATAAAAACTTGGTAATTTTAAATCTGAGGAACCAGTATTTCATAATAATGATGGAGAGTTAGTGTAATATATATTTAACAACATTAATTTTACGAAATAGTTTGTATTATTTAATTAATCATCTAAGACTAATAAACCTGATGTAATGAATTCGTTATATTTTTATTGAAAACGGTCCAAATACCGATTCAGTGCACATTAATGAAATAATTGGAACTTGAAGACTTACTTCATGATGGTTAGTTACTTTTTTTCATAATAATTAGAAAGTCAGTCATTAGGAGTGCACATCTAGATTAGTACTATAAGATATACATATATATATATTGTAACGTGCGTTTCGTATTAATTTACTGGAGAAATTTTCTAAATGCATATTAATCTTAGTCCTGTGGATAGAAATTAGTAAGTATTAAAAGTGAAAACGAATCATTGGACCGAGTAAAATGATATTCAATAAGGACTCATTTACCACCATTGCAATTTTATGCAAATATAGATACTGATGAACTTAACTAGTAATTTTTATGGAAACTTTAAAAATCAGTCAAAACTTGTGAAATTAATGTTTATATAGCATGTTTTTTTTCTTATAATAATGAAATTAGCAATATGAGACCAGAGTCAATAATGGATTTACTTCTCAGGGTTAGTACTATGTTATTTTAAGTAAAATCAATATTTTTAGGTTCAATGATTATTTATATTTTGTTTCATAGGTGTCGGGACATTCGCTCCCTCGATGCATTTGTCTTAATTTTTCGAATAATGATAAAATTTAAGTGAAACAGTTGCTAGTCTACCCCTATTATTAATGCTAATTGCCAACTGAAACAGACGTTGAATAATGCCGTAAATAAAAATTTCATACATATTTTTTTTCTATTTTTTGATAGTTGGGCCATTTTCTGCCATTTAAAAAAGTCGAGCCTTGCTGAGTTGTGCTTTATTGTGCCGTTTTTCTTTTAACACATTAAATTAGCCGAAAAAATTGAAAATCTATTGTCAAAAATAATAAAAAAAAATCGGCATAACCATTGGTTGTACTGAAGAATTGTTCTGGAATTAAAAACTACAAATTTGGTATTTGTTAATTATTTAGTTTTTGAATTCCAGGACCGTTTCCAGACTTTTGAAACAGAAACGCTTGCTCAAAATATGTAATGTAACCTGATTTCTAATAAAACAAAACACGCCTTTTATTAAAAGTCAAATCATTTTTTTATTTCAAAATATAACAATTATTTTACACTTACAATAGAATAAAATAAACCAGAGAAGAAATACGAATAGAAAAGTAACGCACAAGTAGAAAAGGAAGTTTAAAAAGTTAAATTATAGGATTTCAAAGATACTATAGAAAGAATGAAAATTTTAGAATTTAAAGAGAGACAGAATAACATAAGAGCAAAGGAGAAGGAAACAAAGAAAATACTAAGAAATAATAATTGTCAAAAAAGAAAAAGATTCCAGAAATAAATATATTATTAAAACAAGAATGAAAGCTAGAGAAAATAGAATAAAATATGAGAAAGAAAAAATAAATAATAAAATGGAAGATATGAACAGAGAAGTACTAGAAGTACTCAAACCAGAGAAAGAGAGGCGCAAGTGGAATAAAATTTAAAAAATAATGTAGATACTAATTTGAAGCATATTTTTTATCAACATCAACCAGTAACTAAATATATATATTATATTTTTTTTATAATGGCCTTTCGTTTTTAATGTTTTGTTAAGTAGCATTTAATTAACGCTTCAAATCACTTAATGTTTCATAAATAACTCACATCATTAACAATAATAATTTTATGTCTTTGTTCGTAAACGTCAATTTGGGCTTTCAAATGCACGCATTTTCCTAATTTACTCTTAAGTCATAGGAAGTACCATGAAGAAATGGTAGACAGAACAAAAACAATGACAACTCTCACAAATTAAGAACAATGTGAATTAGCTATAAGATTTTTTCTATATAATGGGTAAATTTGAAAGTATGACAATGGTTAATTTGAAAAACGTCCGTGCTTATTTTCGTTTTGGGTAAATAAAACATAATAAAGATTCTTTGTTATATTACCTAATAATTTATTTAAAGCTAATAAAATAAAGAATTTCTACCTAATTAGATCAGAATAGTAAATTAATAAATATAATTAAATAATTAATGTTAACAACAAAACTAATTAAAAAATTGGCAAGTAGGTAGAAATTCAATTAGCTTCAGTAATAACGATCACATATAATTAAGCTAAAAACTGCGTGTCACTCCTTAAAAAAACTTTATTAATTATCCACTTGTAGGGGGCGGTAAATATAAGTGGGAAGAATTTTGATAAATTAATCTTAATTATGGTATTCTGAAATATAAGAAATGATCATAGTAACATGTAGATTGTCGATAGATTAGATATAATTTAGGTTTAATATAGTTATAAAAAAAGGCAAGTACATAATTACAATTTTTTGAATTATTAATAAATATTAAATTAATCAAATATTGCTTTATCATTGAATAAAAAATAATTTTGGTCCTTTTAAAAATTTGTGCATGAAGGGTATCTTATTATCATTATTTAAATTCATTTTTTATGAAATTACAGTGATGTTTTGAGGCCGGAACGGCGTTTCGGTACTTTTTTCTAAGAAAGGAAAAAGAGTTATGCCCCCACCAGGCGACCTTTCTTCTCTTTCTCTTGCTATCTGTCTCCTTCTACAATGAATTTTTTCCTTTTTAGAATTTTTTTAGAATTATTTTATAGATTTTTTTCCCGTTTTTTTATCATTTTTCTGTTTTGTTTTTTTTAGATTTTTTAGATTTTTTCTAATTTTTCCTTATTTTTTGCCATTGTTCTATTTCTTTCTATTCATTTCACTTTTTCTGATTTTTCTTATTCCTCTGCGATTATTTGGGATTTTTTGCCATTTTTTTTTTGAATTTTGTTGCGATTTTTTGCGATTTATTTCAATTCTTTCGAATTTTTTTAAAATTTTTTTATGGTTATAATTTGTTTCGGGGTTTTGGTTGTTCTTTGGCGATTTTTTAGCATTTTTTTTGCGATTTTTCAATTTTTTTTTTATAATCTTTATGATTTTTTCGTTTTTTCCGTATTTTCCAATTTTATTTTCTGATTTTTCTTTCAATTTTTTTCCAATGTTTTTTTCTTATTTTTTCGATTTTTTTAGTTTTTTATTTTTTTCTCGTTTTTTCTCAATTTTCTGATTTTTTGTTTTTTTTCTGTTTTTTTTTAAATCAAAAAAAAAATGGTTACAATTGTTCTTGGGTTTTGTTATTTTTTGCGAAATTTTTCTATTTCTTGTGTTTTTTTCAGTTTTTTTTTTTATAATTTTTCCGATTTTTTCGTTTTTTCCGTCTTTAACATTTTTATTTTTCTTTTTCCAATGCTTTCTGATTTTTCTTTCAATTTTTTTCTTATATTTTTCAATTTTCAATTTTTTTCTTGTTTTTCTCATTTTTGTGATTTTTTGTTTTTTTGTCTGATATTTTGTTTATTGTTTGTTTTTTTTTCTATTCTTTCCTCATTTTTTCTCATTGTTCTGATTAATTTTTTAATTCTTTCTTTTGTTTTCTAACTTTTCTCATTCCTTTGCTTTTTTTTTCGAATTTTTCTGTTTTTTCGTTGTTATTTATTTCTTTTTTTTTTAATTTTTTTCTGTTGTTTTTTTGATTTTTACAAATTCTTCTTCTATTACTAATTTAAAAAAAAATATGGTTACGATTGTTTTCGGGTTTTACGTTTTTTTGCGAAATTTTGCAATTTCTTATGTTTTTTCAGTTTTTTTTACAATTATTCCGATTTTTTCGTTTTTTCGGTTGTTTACATTTTTATTTTTATTTTTCCAATAATTTCTGATTTTTCTTTCATTTTTTTCGATTTTCAATTTTTTTCTTGTTTTATCTCATTTTTCTGATTTTTTGTTTTTTGTCTGATATTTTGTTTTTTCTGTTTTTATTTCTATTCTTTCCTCATTTTTTCTCATTGCTCTGTTTTATTTTTCCAATTCTTTGTTTTGTTTTCGAATTTTTTCTCATATTTTCTTATTCCTCTGATTTTTCTGTTTTTTCCTTTTTTTCTGATTTTTTTCTGTTGTTTTTTTATTTTTTCTGATGTTTTTTGATTTTTATACATTCTCCTTCCTTTATTAATTTTTTAAAAAAATTTTATGGTTACAATTCTTTTCGGATTTTTCGTTGTTCTTTGTTTCTTTTTTTGCGATTTTTGCAGTTTTTCCCGTTTTTTTTATTTAATCTTTTTTTCTTATTGTACAATTTTATTCCTCCTTTTTTCCAACATTTTCTGATTTTTCTTTCAATTTTTTCCAATGTGTTCTGTTGTTTTCTTATTTTTTTCGATTTTTCAAATTTTTTCTCATGACTGTCATTTTTCTGATTTTTTTTCTTATTCCTAGGATTTCTGTTTTCTCGTTTTTTTCTCATTTTTCTGATCTTTTTGTTGTTGTTTTTTTATTTTTTTCTATTGTTTTTTGATTTTTACAAATTCTTTCAGATTTTTCTCATTTTTTCTTTTTCTTTTTAAATGAATTCAATTTCTTTCGATTTACTACGGTTTTTCCGATTTTTTTCTCAACAAATTTTTAAAAAGTGAAAAAATAACGTAAGGAACTTCGTTCCTGAAGGGGGTCCCCGACCGCGCAATTTTTTATTTAATTTCAAATGTAAATTATATTTTAAATAAACGAATAAGGAAAAAGAAAAATTTTTGTAGAGCATTTTTAAGATAATCATATTTTTCCTCCCCCCTCACCCAGCTATAACGATACATTCCGGAACTTTTTATTTTACTGTGAAATTATTATGTCGGTATAACTAAAAATAACAAAGAAACTTTATTTGTTTGCTGAATTTCGTTTTCCTTTAACATATCTCGCTTTCCAGAAGATTTACGGAATAACTAGTTGCCTTGAAAAGAAAGAATTAATTAGAAGGTAAAAATCGATAAAGACCGAAAAGAAAATTGTTTGAGGTAATATATTAAAGTGCTTCATTCGATATTAAACAAGTTTCAGCCGATTAATAGCATTTTGCATTTTGGTGGGAATTTAGAATTTAAAAATATCCCACTTTTCCAGGTCTCGTGTCTATAACTTCTTATCCTTTCAATCAAAGTTATATTTTAACTGAAAATTACGAGTGCATGTTCACTTACCCAGCTGACCAACGATTATTCGATTATCTGGTGAATTTCATTGCCAACCTGAACGGTGAATTTGCTGATAAAATTGTGCAAGCATTGGATTTTTCTTTTGGAAAATGATATCAAGGCGGGAATTAAAAAAATAATAATAACTTTGAATGATTGTACTACTAAACGTTTTTTTTTTGTTTGATAGACTAGGTCAAAGTGCAATATAAAATGTGATTTATTTATCAACCATTTCCATACTCTTTGATCACAAAATTTAAATCTATTCCACAATATTTCGTTGGCTTTCTACCTACCCCACTATTGGATTATCAGTAAAGAGTCTATAAAATATTCACAATTTGTGATTGTAAACCGAAAACAGTGGGCAGGTATATATTCAGTTTTTATCTTCGTTTATCAAGTAGGTAGATTTCAGATGACCATTATCGTATCTCTTGGTCATCTATACAGGGACGCACCAAGTATTCTTCGGCGCCGTCGTGCGAAATACTGATAGGCGCCTTTATAGAATTTATCAGAATACAATCCTGTAAACGGGTCTATCCAAGTACAACTTGGTTGCCATCAAATGGCGTTACCCATCAGGTCGGAGTGCATAGTTTCAAAAACTTACTGTATTTGTTTTTTGATATTATTGCGAGGTGCCCGTTTGCCCCTAGGCATTATGATGGATGATGGGTAACGCCATCTGATAGCAACCAAGTTGTACTTGGATAGACCCGTTTACAGGATTGTATTCTGATAAACGGCTTGCCCGGTTGGTACTCATCAACCATACGATAGATGGCATGACTTTCTATTATTTTTAGAATACATAGAAATACTTGGGGTATTCAGACAGAGTGAGTTTTTGAAATTATGCATTCCGACAAAGTGCCACTGAAGATTCCGAAAGGATGAAACATGTATGGTAATGGTGGGAGTGCATAGTTTCAAAAACTTACTGTATTTGTTTTTTGCCTTTATATGTATTGAGCCAAAATTTCTATCTAATCCCAGACAGTTCTTTATGCGTTTTTACGTGAAAATCGTTGAGCAATATAAAAAGTAATAAACCAGCTTCAAATGTCAGGGGCGTAAAAAATGGGAGGAGAAAGGTGACATATTCTTCCAAATGCACACCGCTGGATTAAGAATTGAAACATGTTTTTTCATTAAAATATCCCCTTTTACATTTAAAGCAGAACTGAAAAATTTCAAATCAATATATTGATTCATTTTAAAGTTATGAAATAAAATCATTTAAGTTTTTTATCTTTAACACCCTGTATTTCAAAAAGTAAATGTGTTGGACCTATCATTTCTCATATCATTTTGTCCAATTTTACGAGAGCTATCTACAGACAAACTTAATCATTTACCTTAATTTTTAATTATTTTTCACAATCACTATATTAGTAAATCAGGACTTATAGTCTATACGAAATCAATTTTATTTGTCATATACCTACACGAATACTTTTTTAATTAGTAATATAGAGTAATGACAATGAGAATTAAATAAAAAGTTCAGATTCATTACATGAATTTTCAGAGTTTGAATCTGAATTTGGAGTTATAATAATGGGGTCAATGGAAGGTAAAATACAATATTTATTGTCCTTTATTCTGCTTTATTCAACATTATCCGTTTCATTATCAGAAACATCAATAAAAGGTCTCCACAACGCCATCTTGATTAAATAATAACAACAAGAAAACAATTCAGATAAACAAGACAGTAATGCAAGCCACTCGCTAAAATTCGCAAGAACATAGAATAAACTAATTTTATAAATCCTAACCCAAGCCGCACCACTGACAATATTCATTCGAAAATGCAAACGTATGTGTTTACAGTGGAGCCGACATTTTTTGACCTTCATATTTTGCTTGAGTGTCCACGTAATATTATGTATTCGACTATATGCCGCTGGCATACATCGGGCCGACTTTGAGTGAGTGATAAGAAATTCATACGAGGTTTAATAATTCATATTGTATGGCAGTTTTTATAAGGTATTTGTAGAAAGAAAGGCACTTGAGTACATTCACCCCGATTTTCCTCAGATCTGAAGAAATTCATAGAGTAGATCTGGCAACAGCGCACCGTCTGATGCGTCGGCTCTAAAATTCAGGTACTTCAGCTCCGTCTGGTCTAGTCTTCAGCTCTGTCAGATACGTCAGCTATTTGGTCTATTTTCGTTATTATTGGTCTAAATTGAAAGCAGAACCAAAGCCAATGGAGCTGAAGTACCTGAAGACCAGAGCCGACGCATCAAACGGTGCGCTGTTGCCTAATCTACTCTATAAATTTCCCCAGATCTGGCTAAAAATCGGAGTGTGTGTACTCAAGTGGCATTCCTTCTACTACTACTAGTAGATAGTAGTTAGTACTAGTAGATAGTCTACGTTGGTCCGACCGCCACTATAGGGAATTCAACGTGTTAGAGAGAGAGGTATAGGAAATTCAGCGTATCAGAGAAAGCGCTATGACGTCACTACGCAACCGGTCTTCAGGTCCCTCAGATGCACCTGAGGGTCTTAAAGACCGGTTGCGTAGTACTTCAGGTCTGTTAGGTCCTTCTGCTCTGGCAGCACCCTCTGGTGGTACTGCTGAGGGATCTGAAGACCGGTTGCGTAGTGACGGAATAGTGCTCTCTCTTTCTGATACGCTAAATTTCGTATACCTCTATCTCTAACACGTTGAACTCCCTATAGTGGCGTTCGGACCAACGTAGACTATCTGCTGGTATTAACTAGTAAATTTATCAGACAAGCTACATGAGTATTTTATTTAGCTGTCCGGATTGACTTCGTATGCATATATTCGGTTCGCTCATACGGTTCACGACATGAAAGAAAAATTCCAAAAACTGAAATATCCGAATTTAACTAAACATAAAACATAAATAATAAAAAATAAATCATGACCATAAGCAAAAAAAAAGTTTCTCTTCATACTTCTAGGCCCATTTGTTTTGCAGATGTTTTAAAAGTTTATGAAATTCTAAGTAGGGAAATAAAACTATAATAGTTCTTTTCTATTTTTCAAGATTGTTTAAAATATCGGTTTCATGATATCGTTCTTAATTATTATAAAATAAAATTTCTTTGGTTTTGTAAAGGCGCCTTTAAGGCGTTGGCGCCGTCGTGCGCCGCACGACCTTGTCCATATTGTTGAATTTTAACAGTTAACGTCATCAAAACCACAACCACTGACTGCCATCTGTCGTTCACATTTTGTAAAGTTTGAACTGTTCAGTTCAATCGTACAGTTTAAGTTTACGTATTGTAATGAAGTTACTTAATTATCGTGATAATTGAAATATATTAATTATATCGCGCATGGACTAGAATTAACTAAAAATTATGGTAAAGGCAACCTTCCTTCGAATACAAGATGAGTCGCAACAGTTGTAACCCCCGCCGTACGGTTTTTCGCACACCAGACAACGTTATGGTATACCGCGGCCGGAGTCGATCTAGTCAGTTCGAGTTGCACTGGCAGTTCGAGATCTAGTTTCAGTAGGAGCTCGAGCAGACAACCAGATCCAGTTGCAGTACCGGTTCAGCAACCTTTAGAGATAGGTCGAGCTGAAGGAGCCAAGCCAAGTTCAATTGTATTATTATTATGCGGTATTATTTTTAGTAATAAAAAGAATTATTTTTGTTTTCTGCTTTTTTATTTTATTGGTTGATTGGTTGTGAGTTTTAACAGTTTTTTGATGCCATAACGACCCTGGAGTATTTTTTCTCTACTGACACTGCCAGGTACAAGTGGCCTTTACACTATTAACGCAAAGAGCGTTACAGTGTGTGGGTATTTCAGTGTCAGGTCAACTCAACTGCACAGTTAAACTAAGACGAATGAATTTTTAATTTTTTTTTATCTAAATGGTTTATCTAATCTTTGCTTGGGTAGAGGTTCATCTGTACAGTTCTCAGTTCAATTTGTATCAACGGTCAGTGCGTTTAGTTGTTTCTTGAAATTTTTCTTTCTTCTTTTAAAATTTTCGCATTAACAGTAGTTGCTTCTGATCCTGTATCAATTAATATTTTAATATTTTTCTTTATTGTTTTAGCAGGTATTCGATTTTTTCTTTCATTTTTGTCTTATAAAATCTAAAAACGGAACTCGTTTTCACTATTTATTCTGTGTGTCTTCCACTTATTTGAATTTAAGTTCTTTGGGAGTTTTCTTGGCTTTTCCGATCACTACCATTATTTTAAATTAATTTATCTCGTCTTCCATCTGTTCTCTAATAATTATTATTAGTATTTCCTTTGTTGTTGGTAATTTCATAATGTTGACTTCCTTTTATTTTTCCTCTATATTTATCAGATCTACTATTGAAAACATATACAATATTTCCCTTTTAATTATTCCTATTTTGTATAATTTGTTTTTCTTCATTAATATTTATTTGATATGTATCTTCTTTATAATTATTTCTTCTATTATCAATTTTCCCATTATTCCGTCTCCTTTTATTCTTTTGATTGTCTATAATTATTTCTTCTTAATATATATTTTCATTTTTTTTTTAAATTCTGGTATTTCTCTAGTGTCCAAATTTGTTCTGAAATTTTGATCCGGAAATGTTTACTTATGTTGTTTACAATTTCATTCTTTTCTTTGGTGGATCTTTTCCGTGGTGGCCATTGGTCTTTGTACCAATATATAGATTTACCTTACCCCAGAAATGTTCTAGATGGTTTTTTAAATTTTTCTTACATTTTCTGCACATCCAGATAAACGATTATCTATTTTACCTTTCACTTCTTCAAATTTCCTTATTCCTTTTTCAATTGTTCTACAAATACTTTTGGCTGCATCGATTTTATGTCTCTATCAAAATATTTTAAAATATCGGTTACTTCTATGGCTTAAATTATTCCTCTCTCTTGTTTATTTTAATTTCCCAACCCATCTCCGAGAAGGGAAAGTATTGTGAACGAGCTAAAAAAAATTTTCGAGATAGAGATGGAAATATCCATTTTGAGGTCATTCCTGAGATGATTAAGACCATTTCCAGATATAAAGTATGTCTGTCTGCCTGTGTCTCTGTATGTATTATTCATTATTCCACGATAGAGGACATATTTAATCCGATTGAGCTGAAATTTGGAATATGGGTTTGGGTTATCCTTCATCCTTCGGAAGAACCCATTATGGAAGCCCTTGAAAAACTCTATTCAGAACAGTCAAAATTATTTCTTCAACTGTCATCTGTCAAAAATAAAAAAAAAATGTCAAAATTTGAAATTTTATCATAAAATATCTGAAAAAATATTCGTGGATACTTGTCGGGAAAGTTTTAGGGCGACACAACCTATTTTTTATCTTTTCCCTGCTCCTGCAATTTTTCTGTAATTTTTCTCTTGCTTCTTATATTTATTGTTTCGTATATTTTTTAATTTTTTATCTATTTCGATGTTTATCTTAATAATTTTTTCTTTTTCTTTTATTTGTTCAAATTCTTTCTTATTTCATCTCGAATATTATATATTTTCTTCATAACTTTTATTTTTATTATTTTCCTTCATATCTTATTTAAAAATTTGAATATTCTTCTTCATGTCTTAGCCTTTTTACGTTTTCATCTGTTTTGTTATTTGCTTGTTAGTTGTTCCTTGTATTTCCATTTTATGTTGGATAATTTCATGTTCCATCCTGTCGATGTCAATCAAAATTACTTCCTTGATTATTATTTTGTGTTTCGTCTTCTTGACTATTTTCCATATTTTCTTGATTTTCTTTCGCATTTTCTTTTATTCGCTATTACTTTTTTTACTTTTTTCTTGCATGTACATGACTTTATTTTCCTCTTCAATATCTTAGGTCTGCTTTTCTCTTCACTCTTTTTAATTGCATCGCGAGACATTTTATTTTATAAATTTTTATTTAAATATCTTTATTATATGTATAAGTAAAAAAATAAATCAACTATTGCTTTTTTCAGACAAATTGTAAAAAGAAATGTTTATAATTTTTTTTTTTTGATTGAATAAAGTTTTGGTAAGCGTAATTTTGTTATGGTATGACGTTTTTGTGATACCAAATTTTATTTTGTAACCCTACGTTGAGCTACAATCTGTTATGATAATGATTAATTATTTTTATTTATTTGTATGTTATTGATTTGTTTCTGTTGTACTTTTTATAATTTTTTTGTTATATTATGATTACTTGAAACAAATAATTTATTAATGTGTCGTAATTCAATTTTTTTTATTTTTTTTATAAAAAAGGATTTATTTACACCTGGTATATTTTTTGGTTTGTGATATATAATATGCTAATAAAATAATTACATTGTTTATTTCTCTTCGTCCAATTATAATTAAAAATTAGTTTTTACAAAAAAAATTATTTTTATTATTTAGGTCGCGCACTTATTTTATAAATTTATGCAAATATTACAGTTTATCTTAAGAATCAGAACGTAGTAAACGTAAAGGAATAGCCACACTATAGCATTTAGTTAACTGTGAGTAATAACTACTTACTTCCATTTCGTAAAAATAGGTGATTTAAAAATCGCAATAAAAGTAAAACCAAATTAACTATAGTACATTTTTTTTATTCTTAAAATATGAATATTTTTCTGTCGATAAAAACAAATCATTTGTGTATACAGCAGAATTAATTTAATTTGTATAAAATGGACTATTAAATTGACTATTGATCGGCTATAACGATTGTTTAATCATATTTGACAAAAACACTTAATTAATCTGTCCTTTTGTTCCTTAAATCCATTGAGGTCATTATCAATTAATTATTTATTGTGAACGAGCTAAAAAAAATTTGAGATAAAAAGGAAATATCCATTTCGAGGTCCCCTGAGACGATTAAGACCATTTCCAGATGGAAGTCTGTCTGTCTGTGTGTGCCTGTGTGTGTCTGTGTGTATTCTTCCACAATATAAGTCACACGTTTAATCCGATTAATCTGAAATTTGATATATGGGTTTCGGTTGTCCATAGGAAGAACCCATTAGTCCGACATCTGACAAACGGAAGTGTCACTGTCAAAAAATGACAAAAGCAATATGTCATGGAACTTGACTGGCAATATGTCATTTTTGAAAATCTCTATTCAAAACATTCAAGATTATTTCTTTAACTGTCACTTGCCAAAAATAAAAAAAATGTCAAATTTTGAATCTTCAACATTAAATACCGTAAACTTGTAAATGTTCGTCATAAAATTCCCTGTCGATCCCTCTTTCTCGATTTTTGCTTCGGGTCCTCATTTTCGCTTAATTTGACTCCGAAATGGGTTTGCATGGAAAAAACTAGATTTTTCGCACAAAAATGACCCTACGGAACACAAGATTGAGATTTTGCCGGACTTTTTTATGGGGAAATGCTCATCTTGGAAAACCCTACAAGACTGTCTACATAGAATTCGTTGAGAAAATTTTCCGTTGCCCTTAAAATGGCCATAATCATCCAAAAGTATTGGAAAA
Organism: Neocrepidodera transversa; assembly: GCA_963243735.1. Taxonomy (NCBI): domain Eukaryota; kingdom Metazoa; phylum Arthropoda; class Insecta; order Coleoptera; family Chrysomelidae; genus Neocrepidodera; species Neocrepidodera transversa. The sequence continues at coordinate 16,825,852 of OY725337.1, read as the reverse complement.
CATTCTCATCTGACAAAAACTATTTGTACACATTCGGGGAATCCGCAAAAATTTTTTTAGAACTTTTGGGCACATTTTTGGACATTCAAAAAAATGGCCACCTACAGAGATTTTCCGAATTTTCCCGTAATTCTGAAAAAGGTCAGAAAGGTTCCATAAATGATTTTGAACACTTTGTTGGGAATTAAATTTTTGACAAATACATTTTCATCAGAAAAAATCAATCAATAATGAACTATTGTATCCAAAATGGCCACTTTTGTCAAAAAATTGAATTCCCAAAAAAGCGTTCAAAATAATTTATGGAACCTTTCTGACCTTTTTCAGAATTACGGGAAAATTCGGAAAATTCGGAAAATCTTTGTATGTGGCCATGTCCAAAAATGTGCCCAAAAGTTCTGGAAATTTTTTTGCGGATTCCCCGAATGTGTACAAATAGTTTTTGACAGATGAGAATTTTTTCCAATACTTTCCAAATTTTCAGTAGAACGATTTCTGATATGTGAACGGTTTCTGATATGTAACGACTTCTACGGTCAATTAAATTGTAATAAAGGAATACCAGTTTCATAGTTAGGATATAGATATATAATAATAAAAATTAACAAAATGTGCAAAATGTACAATTTGGAAAACATGACTCATCAAGTCTATCGTTTTCTGTAATTATTTGTATATCAGACTTAAGGAACTTTTCTAGGACCACTTTTTTTATTAGTATTCTGCCTCTTATTTTCACAATTATTTTATTTTTAATAGAAAATTATAAAAATATAATTACAAATATTAATCTAAAATTTTTTATCGAATATCTCACTTTCTCTTAGATTCGGATTGTAGATAAATCTATTATTTTTTTTTGTAATATGGAGAATAAGTTTAACGTATTTATGTATCTTTATAACAAATCCAATGTTTTATTGTGCAATTAATTAATTAAAACAAATGAGAGTATACCTATAACATTGAAAGTTAATTAATTGGTAAATTTTTAATAGGTTATCATTATAAACGGTCGGATGCGATTAAACGAACAATAATTAATCAATTTTTAGCTGATGTGGAAAAAGAAACTCATTTTTCGATTATACAAAGTACAGGATATGCCGCAAATGCAGAATTAGTAATAGATGGATAAAATGACCTAGAAATTAATAATTTGTTAAGTAACAATTTGATACTCAACTTTGGTGCCCCTTATTAATTAATCAGTGGCGGTAAAATTTAATATGTTGTTTGTGTTACTAAAAGTAAAAAAATGGTAAAGTTTAAATTTTCTGCTATGACTGGTTTACTCTCTACATAATGTTAAAAGTAATAAATACTGTTTTGATAACTCGACTGATACTATGTATTTCTTTATTGGAACGAAGTTCCTTAACGCGGCTTGCGGTAGTAGTGAATTGGCAGAAATCGTCACGTAACGAAAAAGCGTTATGCCCCCATCAGGCGATCTTCCCTCTTTTTCTCTTACTCGCAGTCTCTTTCTACAATATGATTTTTTTATTATTTACAATTTGTTTATATATCATTTGTAATTAATTTATTTTTTCTCATTTTTCTGATTTCTTCTCATTTTTCTGACTTTTTCTCATTTTTCGGTTTTTTTTTGTTTTTTCTGATTTTTTTTATCATTGTTCCGTTTTTCTTTTTCTATTTCTTTTGTTTTATAATTTTTTTTCTCATTTTCGTTACAATTTTTTTGCGTTTTTTTGCCATTAATATCAACTTTTCTATTTTTTTATGGTTACAGGTTTTTCAGGTTTTTTGGTTATTTTTTGAGATTATTTACGATGTTTTTCGATTTTGCTCGTTTTTTTTTCTCATTTTTCGGATTTTTTGTTTTTTTTCTGTTTTTTTTTTTTCGATTTTTTCTAATTTTCCCTCATTTTAATTTCTTTCATTTTTTTAATTTTTTCTCATTTTTTCTTCATCTGAATTTTTGTGATTATTTGGGATTTTGTGCCATTTCTTTGAGATTTAGTTGCGGCTTTTTGGAATTTTTTACGTTTATTTTGCGATGTTTTTTGATTTTTTTTTGCGATTTTTTGCGTATTTTTAGCGTTTTTTTGGCTTTTTTACCTTCTTTTTTATTTTTTCGTTTTTATTTATTTTAAAATCTTATTTTTCATTTGTTTCCCAATATTTTTTGATTTTGTCTTAATTTTTCCAGTATTTTTCCGATTTTTTTTCGTTTTTTTTTTAATTATTTCTGATTTTTTCTGATTTTTCCGATTTTTCCGATTTTTCCGATTTTTCCGATTTTTCCGATTTTTCCGATTTTTCCGGTTTTTACGATTTTTTCTGATTTTTTCTTATTTTTCCTCATTTTTTTGTCATTGTTTCATCTTTTTCTAATTGTTTCTCTTGTCTTTTTTCTCATTTTTCTTATTTTTTTAATTTTTTTGATTTTTCGGATTTTTCTCTTTTTTCCTTCTCATGTTTCTGTTGTTTTTAGATTTTTTTGTTTTTTTGATTTTTTAAAAATCTTAGGGTTTTTCTCATTTTTCTCATTTTCTCATTTTTCTGATTTTTTGTTTTTCTGTTTTTTCTGATTTTTCTATTTTTTTCTCATTGTTCTGTTTTTCTTTTTCTATTTCCTTCTTTTGTTTTCTAATTTTTTTTCTCATTTTTTCTTATTCGTTTTTTGCGATTCTTTGTCATTTTTTTTTGGGATTTCATTATCATTTTTTTGCGATTTTTTGCGATTTATTTCAATTTTTCTATTTTTTCTGGTTACAATTATTTCCGGTTTTTTGGTTGTTTTTTTGAGATTTTTTATGATATTATTCGGTTTTGCTCGTTTTTTTCTCATTTTTCTGATTTTTTGTTTTTTTTTTCTGTTGTTTATTTCTGACTTTTTTCGATTTTTTCTAATTTTCCTTCATTTTTTTCTTTCATTTTTTAATTTTTTCTCATCTTCTTCGTCTGAATTTTTGTGATTATTTGCGATTTTTTCTTATTTTCTCTAATTTTTCCTCATTTTATTTTAATTGTTTTATTTTTTTCTAATTGTTTCTCTGGTCTTTTTTCTCATTCTTATTTCTCCGATTTTTTTGATTTTTCGAATTTTTCGTTTATTTTTTCTTCTCATTTTTTGATTTTTTATGTTGTTTTTTTGATTTGTTTCTTGCTTTTTGATTTTTTCATATTTTTCTAGGTTGTCTCATTTTTCTCATTCTTATTATTCTGGGTTTTTCGATTTTTGTCGATTTCTTTCGATTTCTCTCGATTTTATGTCGTTTGATCAGAGCATTCCCTTTTATTTTTTCATTTTTTCCGTATTCTACAATTTTATTTTTAATTTGTTTCCCAATATTTTTTGATTTTTCTTTTAATTAATTCCAGTTTTTTTTCGATTTTTTCTCATTTTTTTTCTGATTTTTTCCGATTTTTCTTATTTTTTGCTATTTTTTTTAATTATTCCTCAATTTTTTTTATTGTTTTATTTTTTCTAATTTCTCTGATTTTTTCGATTTTTCGGATTTTTCGTTTTTTTTTCTTCTCATTTTCTGGTTTCTTTCTGGTGTTTTTAGATTTTTTTGTGGTTTTTTGATTTTTTTCAAATTCTTTTAGGGTTGTTCTCATTTTTTTTCTCATTCTTATTATTCGGGTGTTTTCGATTTTTCTTGATTTCTTTTGATTTCTCTCGATTTTATGTCATTTTACCGAAGCATTCAGGACGAACATAAAAATGTGAAAAAATACAGAGTGTTTCAATTAAAATAATATAACTATGATGCAGATCTTTTCATTGAGGCAACCTGTATAAATCAAAATAATTTAAAACTGTACCTGAAGTAACCATTTTTCACACCTTACCGTTTCCCATATAATGACTGACACTGCATATGATGACCCACCCTGTATATTTCATTATATGGTTTTAAATAGAGAGTAACAAAATATATTTATTAGTTAAACATTTTTTGAACTATACGGATTGGTGTATTTATACCCATATTTGAAGCTTAAAAGTAATCTGTTTTTTCCATATAAATTAGACATCCTGTATAATAGTATTAAACGTTTTTTATCAGTGACACTTATTTTCTAGATTGGGTTTATTTACTTTTTTAGTTTTTTTTGTTGTTTCAGCTCAGAAATAGAAATAAATTAAACTTAGTATCATTCAAGTTACCAAAACAGTATTACTTTGAACACTCTGTAGAATCTAAATCAGCCATAGCAGAAAATTTACCATATTTTTACTTCTAGTAACATAAACAATATATAAAATTTTCATTAATTCCATCGAGGACCAATTTCTTAACATTCTGTGCGGGGTTCTTAGAGAACAATTATCATTGTACCTATTTCCTGAAAAAAAGAAGAAAACATTCACTCTATGCTATAATTAAAGCATTCATGAATAAATCTTCCTTTTATTAGTGGAAGGCGACGAAAAAACTACATCCTGTAAACACTATGAAATTAAATAAGCCCAGACTTAATTTAGTTTAAGTGGATCCTCAAGATCTTCCTCTTTTTAGTTCTAAATATAAGCACATCCAGATTTAGTTTCCGTCTATTGAACTACGCCCGTGACAAAGTTTATCTTTTCAGGTAAATATATTATGTTCTGTTTTTAATATCTTTAACACGTTAGCTACGATGCGTTCTAATAAATGTCATTAAAAAGTTATAAATATAGTAATGAGTATAAAAGTAGATAATAGTTAATTGTCTTCCGGGAAAGTATGGGAGGAAGTATTAAATACATATAAAACGAAGATTAACTTTTATAAATAATAAATTATAGTAACAGTTATAATTTGTTTAATGGAAGACATTAATGGTTGGAAATTACACTTGTATATGGTGCTTAAAAATAGGTTAGTAAATATTGTAAAAATAATAATCAGTAATGATAATATCACTTAAAAAGCCGTTCACATGTATTATTTTTTATAATATAACAATCAGTAACCTGAAAGGTGACTTTTCAAATTTCGCGGGTTGCGTATATATACGATTCTCGATATTTCTTTTTGTTACGTTACCACACTTGTTATGATCAGCCATTTTGCATTCTTAGCTTGTTTTTGAAAAATATAAAGGTTAGACGTGTTTTGGTGTGCTTGGCGATTTTAAGCTATCGAAAAAAATTAATCAAAGAATCTTTATTAAATTTTGTGTGAAAAATAAAATTAAGTACTACAATGCTTTTGAAAATATTGACTGTGGCATTTAGCGATTCTACTTTCAGCAAAAAAAATGTTTATAAGTACATGTCTTTCACAGAAGGGCTAGATAATGGTGCCAGCCCTGGACGCCCCAGTACGTCAGTAACTGATGAAAACGTTGAAGCAGTGAAAAAAATTGTTATGTAGAATATACGAGTCAGTATTAGAGAAGTTGCTGATAATGTCGGCATAAGCAATTTTTTTTGTATATTTTGGGCATAAGACGAGTGGCAACGAAGTTTGATCCGAAATTGCTAAATTTGGACCAAAAGAACCGTCACATGAACATCGCTCAGGAGCTTTTGAATGACGTCAACGACCATCCAGATTTACTCAAAAGGGTCACAACCACTGAAATATAACCTATAAATGGAACGCCAATTCATATATATGCTTTTAGGCCAACTCGGGGAACTGAAATTTCAGAATCTGTGCCGACGCATTAAAGATAATGTTATGAAAATCATGTCTTTATGAGGTTCGTCTTTGATTAGATGAACTGATTCAGAAGCGGCTTAGGATTATTTGCCCGCCATTTTGATAACCTTGTCGTTTGTTTGATTATAGTTTGATTGTTTGATTGTTGTGAGTGTGATTTTTGTTCAACATTTCTAAAGACAATATGGGTCAGTGGTGCATAGATTAGGTCTTTTTAGGTAAGTGTAAATTAACAAAACCTCATATAATGGGTGGCTAAGCTATGTTGTTATCATTAATTTTCAGTTTAACTAAGATAAAAATAATTATAGGTCATCAACTTTCATGACTCAATATATATTTGAGGAAAATTTTTAGGATAACCAGATAATTTGATGATTCAAATAGATAAAAAAAATCCTACTACCTATTTCGATTTTATTTAATTCGTTATTTAATAATTTCCATAATTCACTTAAAAGATGTTTGTTTCCAATCAAATTGCCAATTCAGATATTCCTTTTATACACTGTTTCTTCACATATGTATGAATGGTATGCTTACTGATAGCAAAGTCAAGATCGGCCCTGTTTAGAAAAATAGTGCGCATGCTCCCACCCTGATTTCTTTGACGTTCCATTTATAGGTTATATTGCGCAAGTCAGATGAATTTCCTCTAAGACCCGATTGCACCAATGAATTTACGGAATCCTTAACACCAAGTAACCCATAAAATCTTAATTTTCGTTGCACCAATGTTATGGAATGCTTATACTCTTCTTAAAGCTTGATTTGCTAAGCATTTGTCAGCGATCACTTAAAACTGTCCATGAGCAAGGAAGGCAAGTTTTTAGGTTATATTTTAATTTATAGTATTTGTTTAATTCTTGCAATTCATAAATTACGTCCCTGGGAAAGTTAGTATAAATATATATTGATAATGGAGTACCTAGAATATTTAGAGGATGATCCAGATTACATTGAAGAGGATATAGAACTGGTAGAATTGGTTGAAGTAGGTGTAACCAGACACATTTATATACGATCAAATTACTTTGAGGAAATGAATCCTATTAGATTTTTTAAAGGGTTTAATCTAACAAAAGAAACTGTTTTAAATATTTTGACTCTGATAGAAGACCAGGTAGAATATCCCCATAATAGGTAAATGATATTAGCAGCATTGTTTCACTTCTTTTCACTTTTCCACAGCATGTCCAACATTTAAAAAGGAAAATGTACCATATTCTTACAACGTTGTCAAGTGTAACAGATACTTAGCTAAGGAAGCCTTAAGAAGTGATGGTGCAAGCAAATAATAAATTAAGAACTTCTTAACTTTATGGATCCCTTAGCTATTCCTTGCTTAAATATATGTTGGTGCAATCGACCCTAAGTATTCACTGGGATGAAAAGTTGTCATCTAGACGATAAATATGAACGCAAAAGTATGTACACTCTGACAAAACGCCCTCTAAATCCGAACGAAATTTGACGTTCGGTGTGCACTCTGGACGTAAATCAGAACGGAGCCGTGGTGACGAATTATGAGTTATGGGTAAATGGAAGAATATCCAAAACTTAAGAAAGCATGCCAAGTTCGGTCAAATGTGAAGGTTTTGTTCGGCCAATGAGAAATACTACCTTCAAGTTATGGGCCTTTTGCGTGAAGAAATACAAAGAAAACGCCCGGATTTATAGCAAAACAATTAACTATTACACTCTTTTTGGAAAAGTGCCTTAAATGTATCTTATAGTAATAATGAATCACTGTAATTTTTATATTAATTTGACATGACTTTGAATTTATCTTTTTATATTTTCGCGCAAAAACGCTAGCCGCCATGCTGACTAGGTTCATGACGTCATCCTTATAGTAAATAGAACTTCTGCAATGCAAAGCAAAAAGATAAAAATATTTTCGGGTTAATTATGAGTTATAATCCTTATCATTCGTGTCTTGTGCCCGAATACAAGAATACAAGCGTAAAAATTCCGGAACAACTAATATAAACATGAGAAACACATGGTTAAAACTGGCAAGAAGAGATCCGAATTTAATTTTATTTATTTATAGGTTATGTGATAGAAAATGATATAGATTATTGTATGAACAGAAATCGGGATTGCATGAAAAAAAATTCGCCACCATCAAAGGATCTATTTTTGGCAGTTTAGTACTTTATGCTTTTATGAAACCGTCATCCATGATGATATTTCAATAAAATACGTGATGATAAAAGTCTACAAACATGATAACTCGAAAAAAATTACAATTAACACACACAGCACAACCAAAATATATTGTGTTTACTAGATGACGTCACGTCGGAAGTCAATATGGCGGATAGCGTTTTTGACATTTGAAAAACAGCTTTAAAAAAGAATTTTTAAAATTGAATTATAAAATTTATATTGCATTTTTATGAACAGAATTTCTCGGTTCCTTTTTACAAAATCTATCATAAATACGTATTTTCAGCTTTTTTCTTACATAATGCACCTGCTTACACAGAATTGCTTGTTCGTGATGTTTTGGTCAAAAACAACACCATAATCTTTCCTCAGCCACCGTATTCACCGGACTTGTCGCCCTGTGACTTTTTCCTGTTTTATTTTTCCAATTACTTAGTGTTTCCCATTTTACCGTTTTTCTGTTTTTACTATTTTTCCGGTTTTTAATATTTTTCATATTTTCCCTGCCCTATTTATCCTATTTTTCCTCATTTTTTCTATTTTTTACTATTTATTACCTATGCTAATAAATAAAATTACAATAAATAAAAGTAAAAACTTGTTTAAAAAAAAATTAAAAAAAATTGTCATGGTTAGGATTCGAAGAGCCTTCGAGAGTCTGACATTTTAATATCAGCCCGGCTATCGCACCTATACTAAAAAAATAGTCTAATGTTTGATATAAACAATTAATGTTTGATTATATTTAATTTAATTTATTTTGAAACACACACTATATATTAATTTTTGCATATCCTGTGTATAAACTTTAACTATTCAAAATCCCACACTCATCTGTTCTTTGCGTATTAATATATACGGAGTGGTCAATATGTACGGAATAAATTCATTATTATGTACTTTTCGTAAAAAACCTGAAACAAGTCAATTTTTATTTTTAATTTTCTATAGTCTAAGAACAAGAAGTTTTATACAGAGTGATCCATATGGAAGTAAATACATCGTCGATATTTTTAATGCAACACCCTGTATATTATGTACATTTTTGTTATCCTAGTAAAAAGCCGATTCCGACAATATATCACACTTGGCGTCTAAACGTTAAGGATGTAAAAGATATGCCCTTGGAAACTAAATAAAATGTATTGCTAAAATACTGTGACTAGCCACACGTTAGCCTGTGGATAATTTTAGAAATTACCCACACGTGAAACGTGATTCGCTTAAATAATAAGTTTGTACCTATTTAAACATAAGCTATAGTAGCCGCGTGACATAGTGCCCGCTAATGGTGGAGTGGGCCTTTAATTTGTTTTTTAAATACAGGCTAGATTTAGATAGTCAAGACTTCTTTTAATAAAATAAATATTATTTTTATAGGTCAGATAACCAAGTTTAATGTTTTAACGAGTTAGTACATTTAAAATAACGGCAAAAGGTCGGGAAACGCCGCACTACGTATTTTGGGGCGCTGATTACGAAAGTGAGGGTTAAAACATGCAGCAATGGTTGAACCACCCCTAAAATTGCAAAAAACACCCCTAAGTGTGGTTCAACCATTGGTGCAAGTTTTAACCCCCATTTTCGTAATCAGTGCTCCAAAAACATATAAGATGGCTTAGTTTCCAAAAACAACAAGTACAGTCTAAAAACACCCCTACGTAGGGGTGTTTTTTTTACAATTGTAGGGGTGTTCCAACCATTGCTGCTAGTTTTAACCCTCATTTTCGTAATCAGCGCCCCAAAAGCCGTGGGGGACAAATGGTCTCGTCAAGTGCGGCGTTTCCCGACCTTTTACCGTTATTTTAAATGTATTAAGTGGGTAATTTCTGAAATTATCCACAGGTTAACGTATGTGTAGTCTCGGCTTGCTGAAAAGAAAATTAAAATCCCTTTAAAACATGGTGCCATACGACCTACATTTTTATTTAAAATTTTCAAGCAGGGTCTCATAATTTTGAGGGGGTGCAAGAGGGGACTAATATTTTCATACTGTAAATTGTCAAATTAAGAATAAAAATCGACCTGTTTCAGGTTTTCTTGATAATATTTTTGATCTATCGAATAATGAATTTATTCCATGATATACTATGATGACAACTTTATTTATTTTCCACGGGCATATCATTTATATCCTTAATATTAGACTCCATTAGTTGCATTAAAAAAAACGTCGACGATGTAATTACTTATATGTGAACCACCCTGTATAAAACTTTTTTTCTTAGACTATAGGAAATTAAAAAAAAATCGACCTGTTTCAGGTTTTTCCCCCCAAAACTCCAAATAATGCTAAAAATGATTTTATTCCATATATATGGACCACACTATAGATTATAACTTGTGGTACATGACTTGTGTTTTATTTCTTGAAAATTTGGACAACTTATTGGATTTAATAATTTTTTCGTTACAGAAATTAACATCGTACGATTAATATTGCTGGAATGAAACCAAAACGATGTCGAATCTATCCCCTTGATTTTGAATTAAAAAAATGCGGCCATCAGATAATCGCCAACTTGCACCACCTAGAGCTGGGAGGCAATTTGAAGATGAGCTTCAACTACATTATTTGGCACCTGGAGCATTCACTGTATTACAGCAGGACAATAGGAGAAGACCTGATCCTCCACAAGCCCCCGACCAATACAGGTAATTAATTAAATAAATAGTATTAGGTTGCTGTAAATTTTTGCTTAGTTTTTCAGTTTGAATGTTTTATTCTAATTAAATTGTTAATTAAAGCTTATATATGTTCGCTTTTTGTTACATTTTCGGAAAGTAGAAATTTTATTAAGCAAGACAAAATATATTTTTATTACGCAGCACGATTTAACCGAGCAGGGCAATAAAAATAAGAAAAATTTAATTTACTTACTCGCGTACGTATTTTTTTATAATTATTACAATATAAAAAACTAAAGAACACTTTCAGTTACGTAATTTTGTACTAAATTTCATAGTACATTCAAGAAGATATAAAATAATGTTCATCAAAGATTGTATGAGGGGTGGAATCAGAAATTTTTAAGTATTATCAATAATAATGAGAAGTTGGTATTAAATTCAATAAAATAAAATAATATATTAGGAAAGATACGATCATCACTCCGTCTTCATTTAACTTTTTTAAATAAAATAATTTATTAATACATATTTATATCAATATTGATATATTTTTCTAATTTAGCTCACGGGATAGATCGAGGTAAATATTTCTTATAAAACCTGCACTTGTATGTACTAATTTTTGCATGATATATACCTTTGTTATTAACAAATATTTCAGTGTAAAAATAATTTCAGGTATACTCCAACGACAAGGCGCAGTAAAAACCAGTCGTTCGCTGTCATAGCAAATTCTGATAATAGCCGACCACCGTCGAGAAGTTCTTCTCCTTCCGGTAGAGTTAGTCCGTTTAAAGGTAGAGGATTCAATCCTATTGGATCAAGACATGCATCTCCAATGCATTCACCTCCTCCACCGGAGGATGTACGACTTAGTCCACAGAACATGTCGCCCAAACATTCGTCCAAGATTCCTCAACTTAAAAGGAAAAATAGTGCTTCTGCCTTCGGTGAGAAAGTTTACCATCACGATCTACCACCAACGCAAAAAAGAATTAATAAAAGATTGAGTCAAAGTATGTCGGATATTGATGGAGATTCTGATAAATCTAATAAGAGTAGACCTCCTCCTAGCCCAAGAAAACAAGTTTATAATAAACAGCCAGCGTTCCAGAGGCTTTCACCAATCGTTGGTAAGTTTTATTTTAGTATCTATTAAATCAATAAGTAGGTATTTTGGTTTTTAAAATACTAATTTTATAAAGTTTTTACAATACGTTTTTATACGAATTTTATTTTAATTTCTATATCGAAATCCAGAAAAAGTATATAACACTAAAATATCTAATCAGTTAAATAAAATTAACAATTAAAAAATTAATAATAAATTCGGAAACACTTTGTTAGTATTAATTAATTAATATCTAATAAACTAAATCTAATAGTCTAAAAAAAATTTACAATATTTACTCGAGAAAACAAAATTAACTTTATTCTTACTTTTATTTGAGACTCTTAAGAACTGTTTTCAGGATTGTTTGTCATTTTAATTAGGAGTTGTAGAGAATATTTCAATATAAAGGTGAGAAATGGGCGCCAGTCTATTCTTGAAATTATTGCTATTCTATTCTATTCTAGCTGAATCGGACGGGGGAGATCCCACCTGCACTGAGGCTCTAAGCCTATTATGCTGTGCCAGTTTCCACATCAGACCAGTACTCTTGACTCAAGAATAATTTTGATGTTAGCTTTCGCTATCTCTTACCGTTCAGGATATTGTGCCCTAAAGTGCCATTCCCTTTCTCTGTTCAGGTTCCGGCAATAGCATAATACTGGGTGATTCTTTTAACCTGAAATTTTGTAATATTTCGAAAAATACACATTGTACAGAAAAATGTGTCAAATCGAAACTTTAATTGAAATTTTAAATAGGAACCCCCATTTATCCCAGAAATCACGATCAAGTACTTCGCGTGTTACTACTGAAAAATGCACCGGACAACCGTCACGTTGAAACCACATGTTCTGTCGCACTACTAAACTTACGTCTTCAAGTAACTTTGGCAGTTCATTGTCCAGGAAGTCTCAAGGACACTAATTCCCAACCTGACGAAGCCAGTGTGGATTTTCAACACTCCAATAATTAATGCATCCACTACATTCACTGGAGGGGGGGGGGGGGGCAACCGTAACATCATTGAATAGCCCGGCGAAAAATACTAAATACCTACGTGTTTCTCTGTTTTGGGGGTAGGCATAATTTATTACTACCGGATTCCAGATTTATTGAATCACCCAGTATATAAAAAGAAGTTTTGTCCTCTTTCTGACATCTCCTACATAGGGAATCTTCCGATACCCCTATGAGGTTCAGATGTAGTTTTAATCTCCCGTCTATTTAGGCCTAACAGCAGATTGTCTCTGCTCTTGGATGGACCTTCTATGAGTCCTTTGGAATGTCTTAATCCCGAAAATTCCATCCATTCCATACGCCCTGTGTTTGTCATTTAATTGTTCCTCCAGCATACCCCATATATGATAGTAGGAAATACCACTTGTAGGTTGCGGTCCAATTCAAGGTTTTTTTGGCTCCTTTATCAGCCAGGCGGTCTACTTCTTGATTTCCTTTTATGCTCTCATGTCCATTCAAGAGTTACCTGAAGAAGGGCCTGAAATATGCTGTCGAGCAGTCTTGTATGGCCGAAAACTTCTTAGAGCTCATGCTCAGTTTGGTTCTGTTTACAACTTAAGTCCATTCTTGCTTTGTGGCCCTTGCTTCTAGGGCCACCACAGTACCATCCTCTTGTCTTGACTTTGGTTAAGTAACCACATTTTCATTTTCAAAAACCCAATACATCTTTGTTTTTACCCTTGTACTATAATACTATTTTACTGATTTAAGAGCACCCAGGAATATTCTGTATGTTCTCACATATTTTTTTCCAAGAATTAACCTTTAAATTTGTTACAACGTTGCCGTATTCATTTCTGGGTGCCTTGTAGACTTCCAAATTACCAGTTCTTTTGGACTGGTTTAAAAGTCTGAGGACTTCTGATCTTTTCATAGAAAGGTCCCTATTCCACCAATCGGCGTCTCGGTTCTCTTTCTTAAGCTATAAAGAGCAGATTTTTTCATATGCTTTGTTTAAGTTGTGATAGGAATTCCGCCACCATATCCACTTTTTTTGACATTGATGCCTGTACTCCGCCACGCACTGTGTAGTGAGCATTGGCATCACAACATACGAGAAGTTCCATTCTATTTCTGTTGCAGCGATTAATAAGTTCCTTCACTTTATTCAAATGGGTAAGGTCTTGTTGATCAGATAGGAAGAACCAATTTTCTGTTGGTTATCACCTTCCAGCTTGAGGGATATTACCACCAAGTTCCTATAAGTAAAGGACCACAGTGGAAACTCCTTCAAGCTTTCTTGACTACGATGCATGCTCTTGGGTTACTTGCGTTGAAATAAATCAATTCGGAGTCCCCAGAGATGTTCAGTTCTTTAATTCGTCCAATATATACTTACGGCTCCTAAATTAAAGCCAGATCAATGTTCTTTTTTATCTATCCTTTAAGTCGGTCTCTTTTCGTCTCCCTCCACCAACTCAGACTTCGGATCCGGATTTGGGATACTTGCCAAAAGCTCCCTTTCCGTTTCCGTTCTTCGAGTACTTTGCCTAATAAATTTTTCATTGAAAATAATTAATAACATCTCAATTTGTGATATATGTAATTATTTATATTTATGTGTTTACTTTTTTCTAGGTAGTTCCCCCGAACCCAGTTTATCATCGCCTTCTAGAATACCAAGAAGTCGTAGCACACCTCCCAGTAGAAAAACATCACCAACAAGAACTTCCCACCATCCTCTTAATAAACCTCCTCCGTCTAAGACGTCCGTGCTGAGAAGATCCAGAAATCAAATAAATACTGCCAGTTCAAGTCGGGATTCAAGTCCGACTAAAAACCCTACGTCTCCAACAAGGACGTCTTCCAGAAAATATAAAGATGTCCAAGCTAAAGTGAATTCTTTTAACAAACCTAAACCAAAAGTGCTTCCTAAATCTCAAGTGCAAAGTGAACAGTCCGAAGACTCTGACGTATCGAAAAATAAACAAAAGACTCCTTTAAATCGAAAAGAAAGTGTTAATAGAATACGAACTAGCCCTCAATCTAATTTATTGCCAAAAACAGGAAACTATAATACCAATAATAATAATAATAATAATAATAATTATAGTAGTGACAGTTCTTCGAGTACTTTGCCTAATAAAAATTCTAAAAATATTAATAATAATAATAAAGATAGTAACCGTAAACCTGAGGAACTTATTATAACTCCAAATAAAAATAACGAAATTAATAAAATTATCGAAAAAGCTATTGATGTAAATAAAACAATTTCAGACAATAAAAATAATAATTCTACTTTAACTAATAATACACCATCAAAACTACAAACGTTATTAATGGAACATAACAAATCAGAACAAATACCGTCAACAACAACAGTTGTATCTAACACAACTTCAACGGTTACACAACCACTAAAAATTGAAACGAATTTAAGCCGACTTCCTCAGTATTACGAAGAAACTAGAGCGATATCACCGATGGTTGATGGAAGAGTTCTTAGTGCTACTAGTGTAACACACGCTATTAACAAAATGAACGATACTGTTCTAGATACTCAAACATTAATGAAAGATCACGGTTTATCCAAACTTTCTCCAGCAGCTAGCGCTATAATATCAATGGCTAATGAAACTAAAGATAAAACCAAATATAACCCAGCGCTAGATACGAAATACGCAACTACTGCTTTACCAAAAGTTGAACCTAATCATACTAACCATGTGGTTCACGTGATGAGTTCAAGAGAATTAGAAGACGAAGTTCAAAGACACATGCACAAATTGATTACTCCTGAACATTCCTTAAACAAACCAGTAAATGATAAAGTCAAAGAAGCCAGGACAGTGATTGCGTCTGATGTTAAACCTATAAGGATAACTGTTAGGGAAAAGCCATCGGACGCAGATGTTCAAAGCGGCAACGTTAGAATGCCGGTGGCGAATGGATTAAACGAAAGGCCGGGGTAAGTCTTCATATTAGTCACGTTGTTTATCAATATGAAAATCAACCTTCAGTGAATAACAATAAAATGGTCAAATAGGGCATGATATAAAAGTTTTATTGTCACGCTATTTTTGGAGTGTTTTTGAAATATTTAGGTGGAAGATTAGTCAAGGGTAAATATAAATTTTGTTAGACATTTATTTTTATAATTATCGATGTGTTTTTTTATATAATTATATAAAATAAACATATTTAATCATTAAAGTTTCGACTCAAATAAATCAATACTCTCTGGTATTTATTATGGTTAAACAGCATAACTTTTTGTATTTTCATAATAAATTAGAATAGAATAATTATTTGCAACCGTTTGTTGAGGAATTGTCGCCATTACTACACTTAAAAAAAAAACACTCGACGTACGTTTCGGTAAATAATTTAACATCACTAGGAGTTAATGATAAACTTTTAGTAGCGTGTGGGAGACGAACATGGAAATATTTTTAACCAGAACAAGAATACCTCCCGCCCGTTTTCGAGGATGCTGAACACGATGGCGGCGTTAGAATTTTTCTTTGGGGTTGCACAACTCCTCAAAACGGCCAAAAACTACCCCCTAGAGGGATTAAACGTGCTTTGAATATCGGTTTCGACCCCTTAAAACCCGTCCACCAGGCCAATATTCGCCCCCCAAAGTGGTGAATTTTTATATATTTTTAAATACCAGCGGGAAACATATTCCTTCCCGTTTTTTGTTTTCGGAATTTCAGCGGCAAATATATTTCTCTCCGACTTCGAGGACTCTGTGCATGGGAAAAATAATCGCATTTCTCTTTCTTTACCGTCTAGCTGGAAAATATCATCAAATACCTACAGCAGGGCAAATTGATACGTAAAATTACGCGTAAACAAATTGCTGCAGCCTCTTTTCTTTAATTACAATAATTCATAACTGAAATTAACATTACACTTAAAGCTAAAGTCTGTTTACAATAAAATATTTTTCTCATTTTCACCTTATCTGGACTAATTTAATCTACGCTTCTTACATGTAGAATTACATGGTTGATACTCTTCGAAATGTACATCTTCAAATTCACAGAGTTCATCAGCAATTTCTGTATCACTCATGTGAATTTCCGGTATAAGATTCATAAATCCTTCTTAATTTTCATTCTCGTTGCATTCAGTTTCAGGAAGGTCTTTTTCATCAATAAATTTTGTATTTGTACAATTTTGACCCCCGCAAGTTTTACAAAAAATACCAAATGAACGAATTATGAATATTAATATTCATAACTGTTGGAACAATACAAGGCGGTGAACTTGTTAACAAAAATCCAGAATTTCGAAGGACCAAACTTCTTGGATAGAAGTTAACTAAATATGAATGTTGAAATAAAAATAGTATTTAAAATTGGAAAGTAACATTTTATTCCATTCTACGTACGAAACATGAACTGCACATTATGTTAAATTATGACACCGAAACATGAATATTTAAATTGTATTCAATCACTTCACTCACTGCAAAAAACTATTTACATTTTTTAGTATGAAAACTCAGAAAACTTTTTGGGTGCGATTAAACCACCATTTTTTTATATGAAGAAACTTTTTTGCTCTAGTAAATGCATAACAATTCGATTCACTGTCTGGATGAGAGAGAGCGTGTGTGCTCAGAGGGTTGGTAGTTTTTTATTGGTAGGAGACATGTGACGTAGTGCCTAAATAGCCTTAAATTATGCAGCGTAGCGGGAAGAAACATATCTATATTTTTTGTCTCTTATAATGATCTAATAATATGAGAGAAAGATGAGCATAGCAACAGTCGTTTGTGTATTTTATTTTTGTTAACTATACTTTACAAGCAGGCAGAGAAAAGTCTGAGAGAAAGGTGGAATAATATTGTGTTTATTTTAAATTTATTTTTAGATTACAAAATATTGAAATATACAATAATGGACGAAAAGATTAACATTATTAATTTTAAAAGAAATATGAATTAGTTTGTATTTTCTGGATAATATTCCAGTGAAATTTATCCACTACATGTTAAACCTAGTTTTACAGGTGCACCCTGTCGAACATCCAGTCTTGCACTAGCAATTGTATTCTTGTATAAAAACGGTGTTACAGCAAATTTTGGTTCGAGGCAGTTATTACGATTTTGCCACCCCCACTCTACAGGATTGATTTTTCTTGAAAACCAGCACTGACATTGATAAAACACTCGCCACCTACCCTAATTGCGTCTTCCGTCGGTGGAAGCTTGCATCCAATACTCTTAGGTTTTACGCACATATATTGATATCAAATTGAATCAAAATCATCGACGGGTGGATTTTTTTTAATATATCTGTCTTATATATTTCATTGCTACATCACCAAGTTGCTTTAGTGATGTAGTTTGACTCTGAAACACTTCGCATTCACGTCTCAAGTTGCAGTAATTCTTCAAAAGTATCAAAAAACTTTTTCCCTTGATTAAAGAATGCGGAAGTCCTACAAGCTCTAGCATGCAAAAAAATTAGATCTAAACTGATCTAGAACTGTCTACAAACCCTACTAGTTCTGCCAAACCAAAACAAGGTAACACTTAAATGGGTTCCCGGGCATAGGGGAAAACAGGCAACGAGGAAGCTGACGCTCTGGCCTGAAAAGCCTCAGCGACCAAATGTACGGGCCCCGAGCCCGTATTTGGCATTCCGAAATCCTCAGTACGACTCTGGCTGACTAGATGGGCTGCTAAAGAACATCAGACAAGCTGGAATATCGTGCCGGGTCAGAAAAACACTTATACGCTGGAGGTACAACCTCCTGGGGACAGAAAATATACAGGAGACCTTCCCTAGAGAAAATCTTGTAAAGAGGCTGCTAAGCCTGATAAAGGTAACAAACCTTTTCACTTAATAACAACGATACAATTGACATAGCACAATAAGTCTTAAGGATGAAGTGTTGAGGCCAAAATCCTTAGCCAAAACATCGATTAAATCAATCAATCAATCAATGTGTCGTAGCCGGTAAAGGCATGCACAAAAATTATAATGCTTTTCGCCCCCTTTAATGTTAAACTTGTAAGGCCATACACTCTTTCTAGGATCTTCTCTGTAAGTAAACGCGTGAGTTTGAATCGTAAAATTGAGTTAGGAATATTACTAAATCAACATCTTCAACAAGAATGATACTGGCTCCATGTTGATCAGCTTTTTCTATAGCTGTACTTACTATCAATAAATCAGCATCTTCGGTAGCCTGTGAATCTTCAATCGTCACATTTATCAGAGCGTTACATATTTGTTCAATTAGTAAAGATTTATTTCGGATGTTAGTAATGGAATTTGATTGAGTTGCATCATCTTTTAAATGCAACATATCGCTCGAGTGCAGTTTATTGGCTTGTCTAGACCTTTAATATTTTTTTGTACTATTAGCAGGGATCCGACGCGATATCCAACACCCCCACCGTGCTCAGCATCTTCGAAAAGCGGGATGAATATGTTTCCGCTGATATTTAAAAAGATATAAAAATGTATCCCTCTCGGGAGCGAATATTGGCCTTTGGAAGGGTTGGAAGGGGTCAAAACCGATATTTAACACCACCGCCGTGTTCAGCATCCTCGAAAACAGGGAGAAATTGTGTTTCTCTGCAGTGAAATCTCTTGAAGCGCGTTTAACCCCTATAGGGGGTGGTTTTTTTGACATTTTAGTGGGTTGCGTAATCCCAAAGAGAAATTCAGTATCTTCGAAAATGGGGGGAGGAGGTACTATTGTTCCGGCTGAAAATATTTCCATTTTTCCGACTCACACTCACATCAACTCCTGATGATGTAAATATGGTTAAAGAAACTTTAGGTCGAGTGTTATTTAAAAAAGTATAGAAAAATCAGATTTTGTAACCGATTTTGATATCTTGTACGCAGAAAATCGTACCCTTCCCGAAAAAGTAAAATGGATTCAAAAATAATATTCTTCTATGCCTCGGAGTAATAAAAACACAGCTATATTACACAGGTGAAAAATTCATGCTTCTGAATTTCCCATTCTAAGTTTGATGGCATACCAGCCACTTAAACCCCAGTGGAAAGATTATTCTTACGTGCTGCGTTAACTATAATAAAACACCGAAATCACCTAAATAACGAATCTGCACGATGTTTGTTATGCCTGAACGACTGGGTGAAAAATAAAAGCATTTGCGACAGAGAAGACCATTAGCAGATAGTTTTTTACTTATTTCTAAAATGATGTTAATTTTCTTTTCCTATACTCTTACACAATAGTAAGTAGGTAAGTATCCCTTACTGGAATATACATAATGATATTTTGATACATTTACGAGATTCTTGTATGAAAAGCGAGACGAGTGGCTGCGAGACGAGACTCGAGACAAGACTTCCTATTTCTAGACGATTTTATAAAAGTCTCGTATAGTTGGTCTCGTGGGCATCACTAATTTTAAATATATGATAAAAATTTCAAATCGATTGGTGAAGATTTTTTCGAGTTATGTTTCCGGTTAGCTCAAAAAAGTGATATCTAGAAAAACGCATTTAAAGTTTTCGGTACTGTGTTAATATTCGTATTATATTCTTATATACCTTTAATAATCGTTTGGTATATTATTTTTAAGACCCTAAACCACCTTTTATACCAAAAAAAAAATGTTTCGATTTTTTCCAAATTCTACAGTAGAATAACCCCTTAAATATAGTAGCTAATTCGATCGATATTGACAATTTAATTAAATTAATTTATTACTTAAATATTAAACTTGCTTGACATGCACAAAATATAACAAAGATACACATCTAAAAAGACCTACGTCGACACTTTTTTCCATTCTAACATAAAAAATGCAAATAATTGTAAAATTAATAATAAAAAAATTTGGAAACAGTGGACATTCAAATTCTACGGAATATAACATGTAAATAGACCAGTATTATTGCGTGACATTTAGTAATAACATAACACAAGAACAAATCACGTGAGTTAGTATGAAATTCAACTGACCCTTACGATACTTATGGTATTTCTATTCCTTACTCCACGAGTTTTAGTTTAAGAATTGCTTACAAGGTATTTAACAAATTTTACTAGGTGCCGACATTTTAAGCAATAATTTTATACAAAATAGTTATTTCTAATACAAGTGTTAAAACGACATTTTATTTACAAGTGTAGAGGATTGCGCAACGAGCGTAGCGAGTTGAACTACTTCATAAACAAAATAAAATCACTTGAAAGGTACTTCTAGAAATATTTGATATAAGTTTTGCCAAATAGGTTGTAATTTTTTATTAATAAAAATTGTTTAAAAAACATCTGTAAATTTACACGAAAAAATACTTTGACATGTTAAAAATAATTTATCATATTATTGACACACATAAATATTTTTCTATCAGGAAGTCTTGAATCACTCTAAAGGTCACGAAACTAACCAACAAATTAATGTACTTACCTACTTTATGGAATGCGAAAAACGTGGACGAAATTAAGGCCCTTTTTTAATTTAATTATATGCATAGGGTTCGTTTGTATTAAGGTCTATATTTAGCAATTATTGAGGTTAGTGGTCCAGATAAATCCATAATTCAAATGATGAGAAAACATTTGTGCGTGTGTGTATAAAAATTCTGAGAGTATAAAATAAATTGCGGTTAAGGTCGTGTATTTTATTAGTTTACTTTTATTGCAAAAAAAGTTATTGTTTAATTTTTTTAATTTTATAAAATTAGTCACAACCTAGAAATTATTTTAATAGTTAAAAAAATAAAAAAGTAATCTTAGAAAACGTGTTTTACCGTGATTTTGGCAAATCACATATAACAGACATCTCAATCGATTCCGGGATAGGGTTTAAAATTGTTTCCAAAAAAATTGAACTGACACATAAACAATTGAAAAAGATTTTTGCAAATAACTCAAAAACTGTTAAAAAAGATTGTGAAAGGGGAAGAAATTCATATTAAAAAAACTCCCAACTCCAGAAAATCTTCATAATTTCAAAAATTCGATTTTTTTTGCATATTTATCATCTAGAAGACGTTAGAAATATGAAACCGAATTCGAACTATTATGTAATTTATAGAGACCCGAAGAACACACCTTCGCTTTTCTTGGAGAAAATTCTTTCCTCAAAGGGTTTGAAAAGTCATAGCCAGATGTTATTTTTTTGTTTAAAATTTTTGGCCCTGATATTGACACGATCCACTGTAAGTTTTTTATACTTGATTTTTTCGATATAAATCTTTTTTTCCAAAAGTCTTATAATTTAAAAGAACTAAGCAACTTATCGACTTAATTTTTTTTGTAATTTTCAGAAAACATGTTGCTACAGTTTGATTGAGGCTTTTTTGTAAATAACGTTTGGTTTAATTTTTACAGCTTCCAATGGCTACAAAAATAGACAAAAAAACATTTTTGAAATAATGTCCGGCATTTTCAGAAAATTTAAAATTTTAAAAAACACATCGGTCAGGCTATAGCTAGCGTATTAAATATTAAAAAAAAAATTTGTGACAGTGACAGTAAAATTTTATCGATAAATTCGATGAAAACTTTTATTTGGAAAATAAGAAAACAAACGAGTCCGCAGGACGAGTGAATTTATCTTAATTCGGTTTGTTTGAGTGGTTTTGCTTACCTTAAATAAAAAAGTTTGAGTTTTTAATTTAAAAAAAAAAATTTTTAATTCTAAAAATCGAAACTTGACAATTTAAATTTACGAGCTCACCGTCTACTTTGATGTATTAAGTGTTGCCTAGTTCCAAATGGTTATTTTAATACAACGGTAGCGACAAATTTTTACAGAAATCAAAACTTACATATGAAAACTGTTAAGAAAATTTGCATAGAAAGTTTATAGTTTTGTTTATGTATGTCTACTACAGAAAACAATGATTCTTAAGGACGTATGAAAGCCGCAACAATCTATGTGCACAAAACCTTACATATTCTAGTTTATTTAACTTTTAACATTTCTATCATCATTAAATATTATAGCGGTTTCTAGTTACTGCTCTAGTGCTGCACTAGTGTTGCACGAAATTTGTCAGCTGTTTGATATGTCAGTCACGGTTGTTGTGTTAAATATTTGCAAGGTTAGCAGAACAGAATTTCTCTGGCTGAATACATGTTTTGGCGAATTTATAACCCTTGTTTAGGGACCCTGTTTAACAGGTGAAATCCGCTAACACGTTTGGAGTCTTTTTCAACTCTCCGGTGCACTGATTTCAGTAGGAAGCTGATTCGTAGGTTTCTTGTCGGGGATTTTGATACGAAGACTAATATTTAAGGAAAAAAAATGCTTCACTTGTTTATTATGTTTATTCATCTATGAATAACATGCTGTATTGGAAATATACATCTATTTACAATTGTGCCTTATGGCGGTAAAGTAAATTCGTGGGCCAAGCTCGTTGAATTTATAATGAGTAGCTGATGTGCTTGCAGATCTGGAGGTTTACACTATTAACTACCTAATTGACACTATTAAACCTATAAGTAATTTACACTATTGCACTTAATTTGGTAAAGCAGGAAAAGGAACTAGAGTGGACACGACTTAACCGTCAAGAGCAAGAATATGGAATGGAAATTTTTTTACAATTTAAGGTTTTTAAAAAGGGGCTAACTCTGCGGTATTTTTCCTAACCGTTACAGGGTAGTGGAGGCAACAAACTAACAACGAGGCAGGGACGGACTTACTTGTTGAAGTACTTTCAACAACCCTATTTAAAGGTTTGTTATCATGGCTTCTGAGGAAATAGTCTACGAATTACAAATTTTAAGGAGAAGTCGTAGATAAAATTTTGCATAACACACGTGCGTGATCATGATTTTGCGCATACGTTGTATTTTAGTGCGTAAAACATTACTTCATGCACTTATATCGTATCATAAGTAACTATTTTGAATTTTTTCTATTACTATTAGTTTACGTCTTATAAATTATTATTTGAAATCTTAATCTTGAAATATGGCTAATTAAGAAGTAATAATACAAAATGTGGTTCCTTTAAAGAAAAATCGAAAAGGTACTTAATTTTGGACATAATTTTTTGCACCATTTTACTAGAAATTATTTAGGGTAAAAGTATATGCTGCTGTTATACTATTTTAAAAACCATAGATTATTATCGAATCTTGATAAAATAGTAAAGGTGTGGCTTACTAAAAACACCTTATTCATAACTAAAACCAATCGGCGAGTTTGGAGGTAAGGCTGCAATTAAATTAATAAGAAAATTGCCGAAGTGATGAACCACTACGTTGATTTTAACAATATAGCCTACTGGGAAATCGATACGGAAGGCCGGAATAATTAAAATTAAAAATTCAACCTTGAACAAAATAACTGCAACTCTTATTAAGTTCATGCGAAAATATAAGATTTATATATAAATCTAAAAAAAATTAACGGATAATTTCTATTTCTACATATTATAATAGATAGTCATAATTCTTACCCTAGTTGGAATTTTTCTCAAAAGTCAACGATTTACGAAATAGCGCATTTATTTTGTTCATTTGCACCATACTGTATATAAGAAATTAGATATAAGTAGTTTGTCTCAACTTTGGAGTAACATATTAATATTCATAATTCACTCAATTACTTTTTCTACAATTCACATATTTTTTTTCTTTTTATTATGCTAATTTTTTGGAAACTTGAAAGGGGGTAAGTATCCTCTTTACTTCTCCCATATTAACGCCCTTGCCTGTATATTGGTGATAATAGACTGACTGGAAGAAGGCATTTTTAATGAAGTTTTGTTTCGTCTTATTAAGTTTGTTTCAAGGAATTTTAAAGATATAATCAAAACACATTATATTTAATGCGTTCTGTTTATCTAGTTATCTTAGTCAAGTTGTTTTTCCCAAAAGACATTCATCTGTCAGTACAAAACGATAATACACACTTGAACTATTTGAAAAACCATAGCTACTATACATTTTTCAATATATACGGCGTGAAGCACTTTTGGTGACCAGTGGGAAAGAATTGAATTTTGCGCATGCATAGAAAATAGTTTTTTTAATTTTTTTTATATTGGTTTCATGAATTATTGACTTCCGCCATTTTAGATAGTTAGACATGTACATTTTACTTTATAGAGAAAGGAATACCTGAGTAGTGAATAGATTACGTAAATTTTTGTCTAGATTTTTGCCAAAATTGTAAATTCTCACCTAATTCCAGGGTTATTGAACTAGTAATTACGCAATCTAGGTTAGAAAAGGGAATTTTGCTTATAGAAG
Organism: Neocrepidodera transversa; assembly: GCA_963243735.1. Classification (NCBI taxonomy): domain Eukaryota; kingdom Metazoa; phylum Arthropoda; class Insecta; order Coleoptera; family Chrysomelidae; genus Neocrepidodera; species Neocrepidodera transversa. The sequence continues at coordinate 16,801,123 of OY725337.1, read as the reverse complement.
TTTAAGTCTTTCATGTCAAAAATAAACATAAACCATAAACCCTATATAAAAATGACCTACTAATACTATCATTAATTATGACTACGGAAATAAATTGTTAAGTGTTATATCCAACGCAGAAAGCTCCAATTAATCTACTTTTTAAAGAACTACAAAAAGCAACTTACAAATAGTCCTATGCACAGCTAGGTACCTCTACAAATATTTCTTACTTTTAACTTGTAACTAAATCCATATCTACGTTTCATTTTCTACACAAAGAAATTCTATTAGAGCAAAAAATGAACATTAACATTCGCTGCTCCTACTAAGTGGTAATTATTGTTGTATGAAACGTAGAGAAATTTGCAAAAATCATTAATCAAAGAATTCGACAACTTACATAAAGGGCTTCCTTCAACAATCTATTCCAGCAAGCCAACGCGTAGACACAAAGAAAACGGTATTAATATTTATGAAATTTATCGATCGAACGTATTGAGTAACTTGCAAAAAAAGCGGTGATGTTATTAGACAACCTTACGATGAATTTTAATGTTGTTAAAGGGGAATATATTATAGTATTATAGAAAATGATTTTAGCTCATGATAGACGCTTTTTAAAAATGAACATGTACATATAAAATATGGGGAAGGAAATTATTCATTACTTAAGAGTTTTTTCTCCAATATTTAAAAGGTTCAAAATCGATAATAGTTAATTATTTCGATACCAGTAAAACCACCATATTGAGAAAATGAAAGAAATAAATAGGAACGCTACAAAAGCAATGGGGAATTAGGAAGAAAAAATAAGTCATATAAACAAAAAAAAATAGAAAGCTTAAGTAGGAAAAAATAAGAAATAATTTTATCGATACATATTAATCAATGGATCATAGAAAATTTTATGTTGTGGAGATAAAAAATAATTAAAAGATACTAACTGGAAGAATGGTAGAAGTTGGACATAAAATTGGTTTCAAATTAAACAGATGCAGAATAAAATGATGAGAATAAATGAAACCAAAGATACCAGGACAAGATTTAATATAAATATCCAACTGGTAACCATGAAATTTTTGGTTTCTTTGGAGTACAAAAAACAAGTTTGAGGAAGAAAAAGAAATTGATGCAAAACTAAGTAAAGCAAGCAAATCGATCACAAGAATGTACAAGAAACTTTATTAAGAACAATATTTGAATGAAGAAGAAGTAAACTTTTTTAAGTTTACATATTTAAAGAGTTAGTAATTTTATATTTTTCTTCTCTTCGCTGTTTTTAGATAAAAGAGCAAAGTTAGAAGGACCAGCTGCCGAAGCAACAAATATTATTGTATCAAATAGTTACGATTAAATAAAACTACACCACTCTTCTATAGGTAGCACTTGTTATTGTCCAGAAAAAAAAATGTTTATTTATAAATTTCTCCCGCTCTAACTCGAACAAAGGGTTTCATAACAGATATAGATAATTGCATAAAATATAAATTAATCGTAGAAACATTCCGACATCAGTGAGAAGTTAGGGGTGGCAACATTGCGACACCCCTCGATGATAGTTACACAAAAGGATTGGAAAAAACTGGAGTTACAGAATTGTAGAAAATGTGGCGTCCATGGGAACAATTGCCTTTAGTTGAAAATGTGAGTATTGACAGAGGAACGTTTTAGTAATGATGGCGAAAATTTTAGTAACGGTAGTGATTACAGTGAGAATGAAAATGACAGTGAAAGTTCGGATAATCATTCATCACAAAAAACACGGTTACATTTAAATATTGAGACACAACAAATAATTTGTAATATATATAAAAATTTATGTAAAAACTTTCAGTTCGAAGATAAAAAATACAAGCAACATCTGATTTAACAGAAACTCCGCTATCAACAGTCTTCCATTTTTTTCCCACTTAATTTTAAAGTATTATGAACCCATCCTTCATTTCCTCAATAATGATTAGCCTCGATCCTTTGTTTGCAGGCATTATCGACATATATTTTTTTGAACCATCCATTTTTAACTGCATGGTGGGTGTCATAAACTTTGTCCAACTACTAAACCGACCCCTTGTTTAACCCATTTTTTGTATCCTATTCGGAAGCGTTTTATCACAACAATTTATACTACGATCGGTACTTTCTAACTTATTTCTGATTATTTCAATTGTTGGTATTTTATTGTTTTTATAATAGTCGTATATTGTTGTTTTCAATAATTTGACAAAACCATGATCTAAAAATCTCGATAATCTCGATAATCCATTATCACTTCATTTTTTACGTTCGTAAGGTCCAGTTTCGATTATCTTCCTGTCTCCTAATGGTTCTTCGAGAAATCTTATTCTGAATATAACTATACCGATTTTCATGTCGTATCATAGAACTGTTCTTTTACTTCTTCCCCTTTATTTTTTGTTGGCGCATGTACATTAATTATATTTAATTTTCTATAAAATAGAAACATAGGACTTATTAAATTTTGCAAATAAGCACTTCGTATATTCCGTATCTATTGCAATAGCAGCTGGATAATTTTACCTGATAAAAGAAAAGTCTCTAAGTGAGAAGGGATCAAGTAAGAATTTATTTTATGATGCCAACTAAAAATTATTTTACCTAAAAATGAGCAAGTATCCAGTTAATTAAGAGTATCTTTTTTTGGTCTTAATCATTAAAATGGATGCTGCTAATATATTTTTGAGTTCTAATTTCCTTTAGCCACCATGTAAACTGATGAGCTGGGAGATACTCCCAGTAATATTTGATTTTGAATCGAAATTCAAATTAATAAAAAAAAATAATTCCACTCGTATTATTATATACAATGAACTGTACAACCTTGACATAAATTATTATACACGGTACTGAAAATGATTATGGCGAATTCGAGTGTTATGTTGGGCAGTTAAGATCAGGGCTGGTTTAAGGCTGTCATGTTATTGATACCACGCGCTAAGAAAACGCGTTACATAAAGAGATGAATTTTAGTTGTTAGTTGATTTATTTATATACAACATCTTATTTTCCTCTATTTTACGCAATACAATATTATTACATATTAGTGTTATTCATAGTCGGTTTTAGTGGATGAACATTCATCTTCAAAATTAATAATAGTTCTATCTGTAACCTCTCATCATAAACTACCAGGCATGCCCAATCTTCCTGATATTTTCTGTATGTTTTATATACATTTATTTACTTCGTCGTCTCCGTAACCATTTTTCGTTAATTTTTAAATCTTTATGCATTTGAGTATTCAATAAACGACACTATTACATATGTTTTTCCACATCCACAAGGACCGCAAATTAAACCTTTTTTGGAATTAAGAACTAATACCAATGTTTTTTATTTTAATTTCTTTCATGGGTTAAAGTAACTTCCTAAACTTGATATATTGTGTTTAATTTTCAAATCCTAATCTATTTAGGTGTTCAACTAACGATAAAATTACATTTGTTTTTCCACATTCACAAGGTCCGAAAATTAAACTTTGTTTAAATTAAGACTAAACCAATACCAATGGTTTTAAATTCCTTTCATGAGTTAAAGTAACTTCCTAAACTTGATATATTATGTTTAATTTTCAAATCCTAATTTATTTAGGTGTTCAACTAACGATAATATTACATTAGTTTTTCCACATCTACAAGGACCGAAAATTAAACTTTGTTTAAATTAAGACTAAACCAATACTAATGGTTTTAAATTTCTTTCATGGGTTAAAGTAGCTTTCTAAACTTGATATATTTTGGTCAATTAACAATAATATTACAATACTAAACTTGTGACGATCATAGAATTGCTTGCAGTTACCCCAGAGAAAACATATTCAAATCTCCGTAGCATTGATTCGCGTCTTTATTTTGTTTTATAGTTGTATATTTATTCATATCTTCTTCTAATTTACTTTTAATCTGATATTTAGGAATATCAGTTAAATTTAAACTTTTATTTGTCAGTCATTGCAGAAAATCAAAAGGAAAAATAAAGTGTCGAATATTTGCTATAATAATTATCACAATATAAACGCTGATGGATTACATAGCAAATAATTGGTGTTATGGAACGTTCTACCGACCAGAAATTGTACACTAAGAAGCCAGTCATAGATTGGTGATATCTCTGAGGCCATCGAAAATTGAAAAATTGTGGATAGGGTAAAGAAAAGTCGAAATAGGACTTGATTCAAGTTGGCTAGAAAATAACTTTTATTATGTTTTTTTTTGAATATTTAAAGGAGCTTATGGTTGGATATAGGTGTCTGTTGATTTTTGAATATAATTTTATTTAACTTCTTTGTGGCCTTTTTATTAATATATACAAATTTTATAAAAACGGCTCTGAGGTAGGTGTTCCTTAGGATTTTCTTAATACAGGATTGCGTGATGAGCGTCTGGAGTGGCCGGCAAGTGGAGAATGGCGTGTTGAGATTAGAGGCACATAGGCGTAGATTTATTTCCAAACAATTTTATTAAAATGCTTAAATAATACTCTTTAAATACAATTTACCTCCAAGTTGATGTTAGTTTGTTAAAATAAAAGAAAAATCAGAACATACTTGAACTAAGAAAAAAGAGTCACTGAAAATAAATGTATTATTTTCAGTGACTCTTTTTACATGCCAATGTTGAAACGAATAGTATTTCTTTAAGGATACTTTAATCCGCTTCAAGAACTAAGCCGACGGATTTAAGGCTAAAAGAATAAGTAAACAATATCGTATCATAATTGATTCCAAAATTATACCAAATAATTATTTATAGCACGATGAATCAATAAAAATTAAAAGTAAAAATAAAATAAAAAATATTCTGTCATCTGCCTATCTTATTTTTACACTTTTAAAAAAAATATTTGGTAAATTTGTGCAATTAAAATTTTGAAATTAGTTTTTAGTTACATAATTCATATTAATTTCATTAATTATGAACAATACCCAGAAAAAAGTATATAGTTTTAACTGGTTCTAGATCAGTTTTTAGACCAAAAGTAACAAGATTCGTTTTAATGCTTATAAACTTATCCATAATTTTAATATCTTCTTCTAATTTAACACACAAATCATTCTTCAATTTATTTGTTATAATCTTAATTTCTATGTTACTCAATGCTAGTGCCGGATTTTTACTTGATAAAGCCCTTAGCTATTTTAGATATGGGAATCTTTATATTGCTCACTCGGACAATTTTTTTGGAGCCCCTCAAAAAGTGGGAGCCCTAAGCCATGACTTGTGTAGCTTATGTGTAAACACTGTACTGATCAATGCTTTCTCTAATTCTTACTTTTTTAACCCTTTTACTACATGTAACAATCACATATATCCAAATGTTTATAATGAATTAGAATACTTAATTTCAATTCAGTGCGAAGGGTTGGTATGAATTCGATAAAGAAAAAAATTGTAAGAATAATATCATTACATGAGAATCTATCCCAGATAATTCTTCTCCAGATAATCCTTCCTCACGATAATTCTGCTCTGCAACAGTGTTTCCCTAGGGCAATCCTGTCCCACAACAATGATTTCCGCGACAATCCTTACCCAGACAATATTTTCTGGACAATCCTTCCTTCCTCACTACAATCCATCTCCGTGACAGTCCTTCCCTAGGATAATCCTTTCCTACGACAGTGCTTTCCGCTACAATCCTTCGCCAGATAATCCTGAATATACAATCCTTCCCCAAATAATTTTTTTCTGAGATAATTTACTCGCAATCATTCTTTATTATAACTGTGGTGCTTCTCAATATATCGTAGTTCATTAAACTAGTTATAATTTAAAACAATATAAAGGTTAAGACGTGAAGTATACGTAACGTGATATAGCAAGGTTGAATGCCGGTCGTTGGCCATAGGTCAGGAACTGTTTATTGTTGAGTTTGCATATATATGTTGTTATCTCTTTGAGAGGGTTCAGTTAGTCATTCTTGATTCTTGATTCGTTATTCATTCTTGATTCATTATCGACGAGTTATCGATTTATTATATTGTAGTAAATATGTACCAGTGAATAAATTTGTTGTTGAAAGTATCTTCTTTAATAATAGTAATAACACAATTAATTACGAGGAAATTAAAATATAGATTACAAACATATACAATTTGAAAGTATAAGGTGATCCACCACGTGACATATTATGAGAATGTGGTTTTTATATTATTTTTAGTTAGTTATATTAGAAAAGGAAAAAAAAATAATCAAAAACAACAAAGACATGTAAATGATTTTTAATGATCTAAAGTCTAATATATCCCAAAGTACTTTAAATCTATGAATTGCAAATTGCATTTTTTTAATAACATATTTAACATGTTTGTCCCATCTAAGATGATTATCCAGAACAACGCCTAAGTACTTGAATTCAAGGTATCAAAGGTTGGTTTACTTCGCATATCAATAGAGGTAGGGAGAAATGACGTATTTGAATAATCAATGGTAAGTAACTTGAAAGTTAAACCACTTTTGAATTTGGGCTAGATCTTTTTCTGCCATGATTTTTAGTTAATCCCAGCCATCATGTTCGTAGATTGATACTTAGGCTTTCCACTTCACAAGATAACAGATGTAATATCTTCACATTAGCTGTTAATGATATTTCATTTCTGGTCTATTTTTATCCCTTTGCAACTCGGTCATTGACCTATTGTGGTCACTCTTGCAGCGTGTCCTAGATACTGAGTAAACTTGAGGATTCTCTGAACTGGGTTTGGTCAGGTTATCTTGCACATTGGTTATACCTAAAATGCCTTTTTTGCTTTGCACCAGTGTGTCAGACAAGAATTGTGTGTAGTTTCTTCTGCCATATCACACATTCTGCAGTTGGTGGTTCCATGACCGACCTGTTAGCAGGCCGATAACTTCTTTGAGCTGTAATAGCTAGGTTACGAGAAGGTTGTTTATAACTCTTTTCGTGTGCCTATTACCGTGTAATGATTTCCAGTGATTAAAATGTTGGTTCAGCGTCCACTGTTTTATTTTTTGACGAACCAGTGCATAGAAAATTCTACATACTGGTTCGGGTCCCATAAAGGTGTCGTCTATACCTTTCCTTGCGAGGTTGTTGGCTTTTTCATTGTCTTCTAGCCTACCATGCTCTGGTAACCAAACAATAGTCACATTGTTGATCTTTGCCAAGATACTAAGTGATTGTAGGCAGTCCCATACAAGTTCAGAATTATATTGGTGTGATTTTAGTGCTTTATCGCTGCTTGACTGCCCGATGCAATATATGGATTAACTTTGTATTCCCTGTCTACATCCTCGACTACGTAGACTAAGATGGCTTGAATTTGAGATTGGAATACTGTTGCATGTTGGCCAAGGTTTAGTCTGATGTCTCACTCAATATCCCTGCGCCGCTACCACTTTTGGTTTTCGAGCCATCAATGTATCACATAATACTTCCTTGATCTAACATATATATTCTACCAAAAATTTGTCATATAATTTTTCCTTGGTTCTGTGCTTTGCAGACTCAGATGAAGTTGGTAATATAATATTAAATCATAAAAAAATTAAATTTGTGATATTTGTTAGTCTTAAAATCTGTTTATGGCATACTGGACAAACTAATTGAGTAGTAAAAAATGTATCCAGAATGATGTTCTTTTTTTTCATAATTTGAAGTAATCAAAGGCTTAGCTTAGAGGGATATTAATTTTCATCTAATTAATATCAATTATAGTCAAAATTTTTGAGATTGTTTAAAAAGATAGATTTTCAGACTTTTAGAATACAATAGTTAATTGTCATTGAGTTAATTGAGGTATAGAAAAAGTCTTAAAGAAAGTTGTGAAGATATCTCAGATCATTAAAACTTAATCCTTCATTTTTGCTAAATAGAACCCAAATCTGGTAATCACAACAAATAAATCAAACAACATATAAAATATTTAGATTATACCCAGACACAATATAGATTAATATATACCACAATAAAATGACTACAAACTGGACTACAAAATTATAATAATATATTCAGCATTGTTGAGGGCTGCTGAATACTACAATTTTGATAATTACTAAATCTTTTATGTATAAAAGTACTTATATAAATTATAATATTAATTAATATGTATGAGTTAAGCGAGTAGAAAATAAATCGATAAAGTCAGTGTCGAGAAGGTGTTAGGGTACGCCAATGCCTAATGGCTAAGGTGAGAGTTGGCCGTTGTCCAGCCAATATAACGAAAGACTTTTCGACCGCATTGAAGTTGCGAATGTTCTTATCGACGCGTTGTGACCGTTTCGCCGATTGACTTCAAAATAACTTCCAAAAAAACCAATAAATGCTAAAATTTAGTTGTGTGTAAAAGTGTCCGTCTTAAATTATAAAATTAATTTAAAAAACATGACCCTCATATCAGTGAGCGTTATCGACAAATATAAATGGTACTATATATAATCGTTTTGTTAATGTGATATAGATGTGTGTTTAATTCTAGCTTTTAGTTATTTTTTGGAATTACACTTTTTAGTTCACGAGAATGTATTAAGCTAGTAGATGTCAGCAAAAATTAGAATTTGTTGAAGTTTTATCAATATTTTACTATTTTTTAATTAATTAAATCGCAAGCTTTTCTCTTTAAAACGACTATAAACACTTTGGGATTTAATTATTTAAAATGCACCATTAGATAGCTTTCCATTAAAAAATTTTTATATTTTTTAAAAATGTTTCTGTCTTTAATTTTGTTTCTTCAGTATTGCGCTTCTACTTTTTTTCATGTATATACTCGATATTTCTTCTATTGAGGATATCTATGTAGATATGAGATTATTAATTAATAAATATTGTTATTTCAGTAATATTGTTATTTGAAATTTGGTTTCTATAAAAAAATAATAAACATTACAAAAATTATCAAAAAAATATATGTTTATCCTGTTAATTGCTTCTTGTTCTCTTTTCTTTGCTTCTAAACCCGGATCTAAACCTTCTAAAATTCTAATTTGCCTAAAACAAAATAATTTCTTCTATTTATTGCTTCTCGAATAGTTTTATATAACCCAATTTCCTCCAGTAATATTCTTGACTTAAATTTCTCTTCCTTTATAATATTTATTTTAAAGGCATGAAATTTATCTATTCATTTAATTCTATATCTCTAAACAACTTTCAATAAAACTTTTTATATCTTGACAAACCGTATCTCAATTTTTTTTAAGTGACCTTTTTGTTTATTACTCTTCTACCTTCAATTTTTTAACCACTAAATTTGTTTAATAAAAAAAATAATAAACCCTTTAACTGTATCTACTATATCGTCCTCATTACTTCATTTTCAGTATCTCTGTATTTTTAACATTTTTATAATTAGGTTTTTTATAACAATATATATTGTACTGATATATGAATAAATAAATCTCAATTTTGGAGTGGGTTCTATAAAAAAAATAATAAACATCACAAAATAAAACCACACATAAAAATAAATTTTAAATCCTGTTCACTTCCTCTTCTTTAGACTAATCCGACAAAACCACCTTCAAATCTTGTAACACTCTTCCTTCTTCACACCAGCTTTGTTATTTATTTCCTCAACCTTTATCCTATCTTCCTGCTTCAAAATTCTTCTTAAATTCTTTCTCCAACACTACTCATATCAATCAGCCTTGTCCTACCTTTTCCAAAAAAAATCTTCTTTTAAACTTTTGACATTTCTTATTTTTTAAACTTTTTTCTTTTATTTTAACATTAACAATAACTATTTTATTGGTATACTTTCGTTTTTTACAATTTTTTTATAATTATCAGCCTTGTCCTACCTTTTCCAAAAAAATCTTCTTTTAAACTTTTAACATTTTTTATTTTTTAAACTTTTTTCTTTTATTTTAACATTAACAATATTTTTTTTTATTGGTATACTTTCGTTTTTTACAATTTTTTTATAATTAATAACTTTAGATAAATTATTCTCTAAATTTCTGACATTCCTGTTTATTATTATTTTTAAAGTATATTGATAAGAAAATTTAAATATAAAGATTTGAGATCATGTTAGATGTCATAATATCCAAGATGATCAATCCTGGTTGAATTATTATTTAGCAATTAAAAAAAAATAATTAAGTGAGATATAAAAAAAAATATTTAGTTTTGTCAATTTTGGAAAAGAAAATTTGAAATTGTCAGATAAAAAATTTTGTAAATAAATATTTATTTATAATGGTAAATATTACAAGAAAAATATAAATAAAATAGTTGATTTTCAAGGTGAGAATATTTTATTATTACAAAAAGAAAAATTACATTAGACAAAAAAACCAAAAATAAAATAAAACAATACAAGAGAAGGTGAAACCGAGAAGTTATAGCAAGACGAAGAAGGGAATAACTATGAGATGAGATAGAAGACAGAAAGAAACAGGGACATACAATATTCTTAAGAAATCCGAAAAGGACGAAGTTGAGACAAAAAAAACAACATTGAAGAAATATTGAAATTAAAAAAAATTGTATTTTTTTTAATTTTATAAATTTATTATATTGAACCCAATCCAGATTGAGATTCTTATATAGAACATATGAAATACCGGGTATTCCATATCAATATATTTTAATGAAATACTCTGTATGAGTTTTTTTGAAGTTAATATAAGTTTGGAAATTTAAAATAAAATTTTAGATAAGAGATAGATAAAAGTGATTAAAAATAATCAAGTATGAAAAATTATATTAAAAAAAACAGATGTAAAGGATAATAAACAAGAAGTCAATTTAGAAATTTATATTTTTTTTGAATGCCAATATGTAACTTATTATAAAAAAATATACAGCTAATTAAATTTATTATATACACATATAGAATTGAAGCAATAAATTATATACCATGGAAATAATATAATTTTTATTTGTCAAAAGTGAAATAATAAATTTAAATTATAAAAGAAGATATCGTTGGAACAGGACGACTAAATTGTGAAAATTTGTATAGAGACTAGAATTGGTTGAAACGAAAATTATAGAAGAAGAAAATCTAATTTTAATGGTGATAATGGAAAAGGATAGATGAGTACTGGAATAGTGGTTCAGATATATCTAGAAACTCAAATTGTAATGTTTATTTTTTTTTATATAGAACCGATCCTATTTTGAGATTATTGGTTAAAAGTACAATATATTTAAAATTCCATAGATAAATTTCTATGGTGCCAAACCTAATATGACCGATGAAGAAAAATCGACCAGAAATCAAAGTTACTTTTTTCTAAGTTTCAAATTTAATGTGTCTGGTATCTACAGTAGCAGTGTAAATTATTACTAATTTGTACATATGCTTTAATGAATAATCAAAGATGCATGTTAAATAGTTTTATTTTAGTTTTAATATAAACTACTTTTCCTTTTTTAAAATCGATCACATTCGCTCTATATTTCTTGTTTTGAACATATTTAACACTATTTTTATTTTTTTACTGAAATAGCAAATCGAATTGATTTAAAAATATGGTTTTCGCTTTGCGTTTAAAAGGGTCGTTCAATAGAAAATAAGACTAGTCATAAAACGATCATTTTTCAGATGCATATTTTAGTATTAAAATGTTAATTGACTATCAACTGTTTTCCATAGACCAAAATTCCACCCAAAGCATAAAAGCTACAATTTTTTCAGATTATTTCCTCGTTTATTAAATAATTTTAAAGGAATAATATGACTGTTGTTTTCTCTTTTATTATTTTTCTTTTGTGTATAAAATATAACAGACATATTTTACTGAGCTAAGAAGATATCACTACAAGTTTATAATATCCTCTTATATCGGTTTAATTATTTTTTGTGTTGGAAATATTGGATCTTTGATGAATTATATCGAAAACCGTAAATAGTCTAAGAGCTGGCAATAGGAAGATTAAAGCAGGGGCGGGCGATCAAAAACCTCAATAATAAAAATTATATAAATAGGATGTAATTGTTTTTACAAAACGCGGAAAATTATTGGCAGACGATTTCGTGAAATGGAAAGTGCCGGCAGACTGCAACAAAGTGGCCTTAATATATGTGACAAAAAAAGGATAAACCTCATGATTAAAAATTATTGGAAATAATTACTGAGTAGTTAACTAAACAGTATGATGAATGGCAGAGAAAAAAACCGAAATTTTTTTTGTTTTATTCGTACTACGATATCTATCCCAAACTTTCATCGAATCATTTGGTAATGCGGATTTTACCAAAGGAAATAACATTGCTGCGTATTTTTCCCCAATGTTTCTAAAGACCTCAATTGTGTTTCCAGCTTATCGTAAAGATTAGTCAGTGACGTACCTGTATTGTTATTTAAAGCCTATTAAACAATAAGACTTAATAATTTTCTTACATAAACTTCGATTAAGAATTCAACTTTAGCAAACTAGTCAAGAGCAAGTGCGTAATTGGCTCTTGATGGATGAAAGCTCTCAGTTCTCTTGCTGCCGAATCGACTTCTGTTGCTTGTAAAATGTACTGGAACTTGTCTTCTGGATCGATCTGTTGATCTTCATCGATTTTTCTGAACTGTCCCTAAAATCCTATCCAATTCTTTACGTTACCATTGAATTTTCTTAGCTCTATTGTGGAAAGACCCAAATTTTTCTTACTTTTACCGCTGCTTGAATCTTTGATGCTTTCTGACTCGTCATTTACCGTTTTTCGCATTTGGATCTATTTCTTATCAGTTCTTCTCGATACAATTCTACTTCTTCATACTTTTCTTCAGTATTTATTTCTTCATCGCTCCCAGTTAGAAGCATACTTCTAATATTTTCATCAGCAGAAATTAGTCTTTCACCATTGTCTTCTAATTGTTTTAAAAGGGATAAAACTTCCTGCGTTGCACTTGTATCAGTTAGTTTCTTATTCAATTCTGCTAATATTCTCTTAAAATGTTTTCTTATTATTTCTCGATCTTTATTATAATTCTCCATTTTCACGATCGCCAAATGTTAAATTGAATTTGTTTTTATTGCCTTTTAAATTAAATATTTACTGTTTTTGACAATATATTTTTTTCCAAATTGACAATCATCTTCAAACAATCAACATATCGTGAAAAAAACATTTTATTCACAATCGTATATGTAATAGCTCAATTATACACTTTTTAAAGGTCGGGAAATAAGCTATTACAAACTTTACTTCCTCCCCACGGGTGGGAAGTGATGTTTATCCGGATAGATTTTTCTATACCTATCATATCAGCAGAAAGCGGTACATAGTATTATTAGTTACCAAAACCTATTTTATTTCTTAATGTTAATCGTAATGTTTTGTGAGCATTATTTGCCATTTTTCTTTTTTAATTTTTTTTTTTTTCAAATTGATAGTAAAAAAATAAAATGTCATATATTATCTAAATGCCAAAGTATTTTGATTTCAAAGAAAACTTGAATAGAGTATTTTAATACGCATGTCACATGTCACATGACTCGGGCACTAGATCACCTGGCGCAAGCGCCTCGGTGATCTACATTTGCCCTCGACAGTAATGATGCATTTCCCGCCTCGGTATGTAATCTACTATTATTTCCAATAGTATATATGGTTGGAGAGAAATATACCATAAAAATATGTTCATTTATGTTTATGACCACTCTAGAAAATATTTAAGTATAAATGAAAATCCATCAACCGAAAATACAAAATTTCAGATAATTTGGTTCTGCTTTTAACTTGAAATTTGGACACCCAAAATATATTTTCTGCCTAAATGTATCTATTGAACGAACCTTTTACAAATAAATACTTTTTAGGACCTCTTTAAGACCGAAAATAATTTTAGGTAGTAAATATTTAGTGTTACACATGAAATTCGTGAAACCGTTAGTGCCCCGATAAGAAGAAACAATGTGAAAATGACTTTCATATACGTTATGCCGTTGCATGAAGAGTACAATGGCTACGGAAATATTGAAAATGGCGGGTAGGAATAAAAACTTTTCATGATATTTTTATAGAGCGTGCTAGGTCACCGTATAGGGTAAATCTACCATTTCCAAGAATAAAAGCATGAAAGTCTCGTGCAAAAAATTGTTCTTACCGACACGAACACTTTTTTAATGACCATAAGATTTATAATTCTAATTATAATGATCACTAGATCATCCAAAAAGATTAATGTTTCATTGTAATATGTAAACACATATTAAAATTAATTAATAGTAGTAGTATAAAATACATGATTGTCATAAAACTTAAAAGAATGTGACAAGGTGAAAAATTAAGGTATTGTTCTTCTCTAAATATATTTACCAAATGTTTAGTAGATGGCAGCAGAGGTGAAAACCAGGTTAATAAGCTTTATTGCTGTCAACTGACTGTCATTAAGAATTGAGATTGTTTCATGTTGTAATAATTTTTAGATGAAAGTAAATAAACTAATCTAATTATACATTTGCTATGAAATGTACATAACATGCAATATTGTGTATTGCATGTTATGCATGATTACTGACAGTACCAACATTCAAATCAATATCAACTGAAATTTGCTGCCATCTATTGGTTTCTTTAGACCGAATACCTCATTCCACCAGATTATAAGTTTTATCATTGTATAAATATACGTAGTATGGGAGATTAGTCGAAGAAAAGATTTATATTTTTAAGTTAAATTATAATTTGAAGTCGGAATTTACACATAATTACCTGTGCTATCGATTTGTATAACTTAAAAGCTGGTTTTTGTTATAAAAATTGATTAGATACCTGAGGTACTTCAGTTGAGATTTTTTAATAAACTCAAATAAAAAAGTTATTAATGGGAGTGTTTGCATTATTACAATCTCTATGTATCTAGTTGCCACGTCACATTGGATTTTCCAAATTCATCGCAGATTTGACAACATTCAAATTCAGAATTTCCAGTAAAAGTCTGGCAACATAAAAATACAAGGTATAAGGTATATGCAATATTTATAACTAGAAAGGTTTCGTTAGCTCTCCCAAACAGTGAGTGGACAATCTGCCAGCGCGTTCAGGAAGATTAAATTCAAATTTATCATTTTTAATCGCCCGCCCCTGCTTTAATCTTCCTGAGCGCATTTTCAGATTGGCCACTCAATGTTCGGGAGAGCTAATGAAACCTCTCTAGCTATAAATATTTCATGTACCTTATACCTTGTATTGCTATGTTGCCAGCTCAGTCTAGATCATTCATTTTATCATCATCGGAAATTTCATTTTCTTCTAGATTATTACCTTTCTCTTTGATTTTAATTTTTTATTGTTGACCAATTTTTTTGCCCTCTTGTATTCTTTCTCTTTCAGAATTGTCTAAATAGGAGTCGATGTAAGTATTTCCAAGTATTGTATTTTTACTGGATTCATTCTGTTCTTCGTACTGGGGATAAGCTTGAATCACTGAAATTTTGTCATTTTAACTTCCAGAGGTTGATGGTTGGGTTTCTCTTTGCCTTGGTTTCATTAAATTATTTTATACATTGATATTTTCTTGGTTTGTTTCAGTATCGAAAATTGTAAGATTACTTAAAAAAATCATAAGAAAATTTTTCAACATCAAATGGAAAAATTCTAATTACTTGATATCCAGAAACTTGCTCTAATATTAACCTTTTGTTGATATGACGAATTAAGAATTTCATCAAAGTCGTACTAAGTTAATTTATATTGGGTAATAAAACGCACCAAGTCCAGTAACACAAATATTTAATAAAATTAGAACATGGGAGCGTTGACGACTAGTTTCGGCTTACGCCATCATAAGGTCTATAATACATCTCGTTAAGTATAAGAATTAAAGAGGGTCTTTCCATATGCACTATTAGACAGATCAATATTGAACTGTCAACAATAACCATGAAAAATGTTGAAAATTGTTAAAATAGTAAAATGGGTACGATAGACCAAGTGACTAAATTTTGCGATGCCAGCTCTGTTCTAAATGTAAATGATAACCTTTGATTTCAGTTTCAGAGAATATTGAGAGGGTGGCAACATATGTCCCTATTCGAAATCCATCAACATTTTTTTGGAGAAAATTTCAATCCTAAAGTTGAGCAATATTTTACCAAATGTGCGAAACAGTTTTCGTAACATTTTGTAGTTTTGTTCAGCAAAATAAAAAAACACAAGTGGCACACAAAAACAATTTAACTGTGGGAAAATGTTTTGCATAGGGACAAAAATATTGAAAAATACATTAAAACATATTGGTTTTAGTTGAATTTTGAGTAAATTTGAATAAAACATCAATAAACTTGATTGTAATAATTTTCAAAAATTTTAAAACAAAAAAAAGTTTTAAGAAATTTCGAAAATATATCAGAAGGTTCCGAAATTTCAAAAAAATAAATGTCTATAAATAAAATTTTTTTTATATTTCCAAAAATATATCAAAAATGTCATAAATATATTAAAAATATCGCAAAAAAATTTAAAATTTGCATTTTTTTTCGAACATTTCAGAAAGTAAAATGTCAAAAATATTCAAAAATTTTAAAAAAACATTCAATTATTCGTCAAATTAAAAATATTTTACAAATTTCAAAATTATTCGAAAATTTCAAAAATATATCAAAAATTTCGAAAAATATGAAATTTTGCAATTTTTTTTGAAAATTTCAAAAATTTCAGAAAGTAAAAATGTCAAAATATTCAATAATTTCTAAAATATATTAAAAATTTCAAAAAACAAAATTATTCTTCTAATTAAAAATAATTCAATATTTTTAAACATTTGAAAAATGTTAAAAGTTTCGAAAAACATTAAAAAATTATTTAAAGATTTCAAAAATATATCAAAAATTTTGAAATTTTTCAATTTTTTTCGAAAATTTCGAAAAGTAAATATGTCAAAATATTAAAAACATTCTAAAATATATCAAAAATTTCAAAAAACAAAATTATTCGTCTAATTAAAAATAATTCAAGAATTTTAACCGTTTCAAAAATGTTAAAAGCTTCAAAAAATATTTTCAAAAATAAATCAAAAATTTTAAATTTTACAATTTTTTTCGAAAATTTCAAAAATTTCAGACAGAAAAAATGTCAAAATTTTCAAAAATTTCAAGAAACAAAATTATACGTCTAATTAAAAATATTTCAAGAATTTAAAACATTTGAAAAATGTCAAATATTTCAAAAAGACTAAAAAACTAATCAAAAATTTCAAAAATATTTTAAAAATTTAAAAAAACTTGAAATTTTTGCAATTTTTTTTCGAAATTTTCAAAAATTTCAATAAGTAAAAATGTCATAATATTAAAAACTTTCTAAAATATATCAAAAAGCAAAATTATTCGTCTAATTAAAAATATTTCAAGAATTTTAAACATTTCAAAAATGTCAAAAGTTTCAAAAAACATAAAAAAAAAAAAACAATAAAAATTTCAGAAATATATCAAAAATTTCGAAATATTTTAAATTTTGTAATTTTTATCGAAAATTTCAAGAAGTAAAAATTTCAAAATATATCAAAAATTAAAAAAAAAAATATTCGTCTAATTAAAAATATTTCAAGAATTTTAAACATTTCAAAAATGTCAAAAGTTTAAAAACACATTAAAAAATAATTCGAAAATTCCAAAATTATATCAAAAACTTCGAAAAATTTGAAATTTTGCAATTTTGTTCGAAAATTTCAAAAAGTGAAATTATCAAAATATTCGACAATTTCTAAAATATAAAAAAACAAAATTATTCGTCTAATTAAAAAATTTTCAAAAATTTCTAGAATTTAAACATTTAAAAAAAAAACATTAAAAATCATTCGAAAATTTCAAAAATTTCGAAAAATGTAATATTTGAAAAAAAATTGGTAAATATATAAAAATTTACAGGGAAATTACAAAATTATTTATTTACGATGCCCACATCACATTTTTTACGAATCATTTATATCCGACAGCCGCAGTTAAGGCATGAAATGTAAATAATTGTTAGAAATATTTTGGACAACTTTTGAACGTACCATTAACATAAACATTATTAGAATTACATAGACTGTACAGTTTATATAACTTGTCAGACAAGAAACAAACCGGACTAGGTTATACTTTAGCAATGATATTACTTGTTTATTATTAATACTATATGACCCGAACAACTAAAACAAACAAATAAGACTAGAAAATTATCTTCATTAAAAATAAATATGATTTTTTACATTTCAGTTTACCGCCATCCCAAGCCACACCACCAAACGAACCAGAAAAAGAGGAGGCACCACCGAAAAATGCCTGTTCTAGGTTATTTTCCAGCTGCAGATCGAAAATGTGCAGCTGCTGCAAAAAAGACCCCAACAAGGCCCCAAAAACAAAATCAAAGACTGATCTTAGTTGTTTCAATTGTCTCAAAAGGAAATCAGAATCTGCTTCCATTGTTGTCGAAGAAGACGCAACGGATAGAAAACCGAAATTTCTCGATCGATTAAATTGCTGCAAAAAACAGAAAATCAGCGATTCTTCATGTTTTCCGACTGGAAAAAGGAAAGGCAGCTGGGTAGAAAGAGCTGAAAGTTTATCACAGCCAGCAAGGTAAAGTAAACAACGATTATATCATCGATCGTTTTTCCTATATTATCAATTAATTTCTTCGATTGATAAAATACTAACAATAATATTTTCTATTATTTTCAGACAAAAATGTTCGAAACAATGCTGCAAAAATTTTTTAAGAACAATTTTTTGCATAACATTGTGCGCTTCGTGCTGTAAATGTTGCAAGAGGAAACCAACCGAAATTCCTGAAAGGAAGGATTCAGTAATCAGCAAGAAGAAAAGCTTAACTCCCACAACGGCTCCACCACCAGAGGTAAACAATTGATAAATTTTCAATAAAAACTAAATAATAATATTATACTATATTATACTATGTATATGCATGTACATGTTGAAAAAAGTTACTGTAGTGTAACAGTTACTAATATTTTTATATTTTACAGGATACGAAACCAAAAATCGATTTAAGCTTGGTAGAACATTCTTCCCACATGAAAGGAGCTATTCCGATCTTACCAATTTGTTTGGCATGGTTCTGTCTCATCCTAAACTGCATTGCTCCTGGCACAGGTAATTGTATACCTACCTATAGTAATAGCATTATTCTGATACAAATTTAAATAAGTTAAAGACTTGAGCTTAGTCCACACCAGACAACATCGATATTTGTGTTGTCAAACAATTTGTTACCAATAGATATAGATAGAGCCACTGTATCTGGATACATGTGGTCAGTGATTTATCATGCTAAAATCTAAAAATAGATTCCAAATCAACACATTTCATCAAAAAATCATCCACATCATGTATAGCGTGATGTAAAACCGTACAGCTATACAAAAAGAATTATTTCTAGAAAAACCGTTGAAACTAACACTCATCTCTTTCTATATATCATTTTCATAGAGAGCGACGAGTGCTGTTGCATCCGAATATGGAATAGCCTATCAAAAATTAAAATCCGTTACAACACCGCTTAAAAATATTCATATCGCATCTACAGATCATGATTATTAGCTTCTAGATTGTTGATGAGAGTAGGTGTCTCCCGGCTAGAGCTTTTCACCTTAAAATGCGAGTAAGACCGCATCCTAATATTGATAACATTCTGAGATTTCAAATTAGTAACAAGTGTTAATAATGTTTATTTATGTTTAATGAAGTTAGAGCTATGCTCTACACATTGTGATGTTAAAAAAATGAATTGCAATTCATATTTTGATTCAATAAATTGGGTGAGAATATAACCCTTAAAAATAAATCAAATCATTTCTTTTGTGTTAAATAATGTGCTAATCAGACACTGGTCCTTCGAACTGAAGATATTTAATGCCAAAACGTTGATCAATTAGTAAAACAATTCCAAATAGATGTGAGTTCTTAATTCATACTTCTTCAAAGGTGTTAACACAATTTTTTTTAATACATGAATGTATTAGTAATTGTTGCACACCAGTAAGTGTTTACAATTGCATTTTAAAACTACTGGCGTGCTAGAAGTTACTGGCGCCAGTAAATCATTACATGTGTAAACCCGCTATAACTGTTCGACATTATGTGACATTGCAATAACCAAAATATTTATGTTATAATACCTAACGCTATTGTTATTTTAGTACACACACTTTAAACTCTAAGGTCTTTATGAGTAGAATTTTTAATGACATAATAATTTTTTTTAGGAACTGTTATAAGCGGACTTCTTTGTCTTTGTATTGGTATACCTAGATTTTCTCAAAAGGATGGGCCGAAAGCGAGGATTGGAGCTTTTATCATAGACTTACTTATAGGATTCAGTCAATTTTTCACGGTGCTGTTCTGCCTTGTCGGCTGGGGCTGGTCTATATGGTGGGGCATTATAATGATAAAAATAGCAAGTAAGTTTATGATAAACTTTATTATTAATTAAATTCATTATTGATTGTTTTTTACAGGGAAGCACAAACGATTTAAACAACTCGAAGCTATAGAACAGGCACGTTCAGTACCCGGTACCAATCCTAATCCTAGACAAAGGGACCCAGAAAAGCGTTAACCGTTAATTGTGTAAAAAAGTAGATGAACAAGAAAATATTATTTTTCTTAAGTAACAATTATCAAAATTGTGTAGTGGTTTATAATTGGGCTTTCTTAACCCCTCAAAGAAAAAACGAGAAAGTAATAACGCTCCACTATTCGCATTCGCATTTTTACTAATTTATATTTGGATCCAATGTACGATTATTGCGTCTTCAATCATTCAACCACTGTTTTTATCCTTTAATCAGTTATCCCTAGTTCGGTCAATGAACCTTCTTATTCATAATATTTTGTTTCAAATACTCCAATAATCTCAAAAAATTTTATAACGTATGTCCTTTCACTGTTTTGTAATTTAAACCATATGGAATAATTTTATTACTGTAGTAAAAGCCAGATTTAGAATGGAGTATAGACAGCATAGCCCAATACATTTTAAACCGAAGAATACTTGGAGCGACAACGGAACGAAACGAAGAATCGTCTAAGCCGCTTGATACGGTCCTGGCGGTGCTCAACCTTCCGTTTTCTAACATGACCGACTACCTGACATCGGCGGCAACCCTGCACTCCATAAGGCCAACACTGCATTCTAAATCTTGCTTTTACTATGGTGCTGGAATAAAATCTCCTGGTGGTATGGATAGTTTACACCCTGATGAAGTCTCACAGCGTCAACACATGAGCTTTTAACCAAAGGTTCGTTTATAATTAAAAAAGTATGTGGTTATTATTTTTCTTAATATAAAATTTTTGGAAACATGCAATTGTTTATCGATGCTTTAAATAATATCAAAAATAGACTGGCGCCACATTATTTTTGATTTATCCTTATACTAACATACTAATTTTAAATTTTAATTAATTTTTAATCGTAAGAGAGTCCTACTTTGACAAAGTTATTATTAAATTTATTAATTATTGGTTAATTAAGAAATAAATCCTTTAAATACAGTCGTTTATTTTTATAACAAAATGGTAAACAAATATGTTAACGATTGTAATTACTTATATTTTATTGAGAATTGCTAAATGTCTTAAATACCCAGTATTTTTAGGAATTATCAGTTGTTTGGTGTAGAAAATGCCTGGTGCAAGCAGTGGAAACTTTCTATGTGCATTATTAAACTTAACTATTTCCAAAATTAAGCGAAAACCAAAACCACGTTCATCTATTTTTTAAGATTTTTTTACTAATATTAAGCAAAATCATTGTTAATCATTTTTGCTGGTCAAAAATGACTTAGAAATAAGTAATAACTAAGTAGACAAACTAACGCAATAATATTTTTTGTAACAAAGATGTAGAAATAATAGTTGTTATAAATTTTGTAAAAATTGTATTAAAAAATTTCAATTTGTATGAAAATAAGAAACACTGACTTTTATATTGTAATTCTTATTAACTAAATTTAAAATTTATTATTATGTTATGAATATTGACAAAGCAATAATTTTAATAACTTGTTATTGATTTAAATATTAAAAATTACTTTAAAATAAAATTAAGTTTTACTAATGTATTAATATAATTTGAAAACATATACTGTGACAATTTTTTGGTTTAAATAAAAATATACTTTAAGGAATTATTAAATATTACTTTCTATTCTTGGAAAATAATTTTGATGTAACAGAGTTAGATGTACCTTTTTACAAAATGGAATATTTACTTGAATAAAAAAAAAGTATATTTTTGGCCCAGCCCTAATCTAAATACAACAAAGCACAAAAATAATTAAAAGGAAATTTTATAGGTCCAGAATCATTCTAGGTAATAATAAAATGTAAAAATACTGATATCATGTAAGTCTTGAAAAGTATGCATTTTTTAATATTGATACTGATGACTTCTTTAAGGACAAAACAATAACTGGCTGTATAATTTTCAAAACTTACAGCTAAAAATTATTGTTTGTACAATAAAATATCCTATTTGAAAGATATCAGATTTTGGGTGGAAACTATCTAAATAATAATAGAATTAAGTAATATAAAGTAAATTTCCAAGGTACAGTACAAATTTGGGCTAACTCTGCATCAAACTTATTCTATTATGTACAAAACATAGCAGATATTTTCATACCTGTAAATTTATATACATATT
This sequence comes from Neocrepidodera transversa, assembly GCA_963243735.1. Lineage (NCBI taxonomy): Eukaryota > Metazoa > Arthropoda > Insecta > Coleoptera > Chrysomelidae > Neocrepidodera > Neocrepidodera transversa. The sequence goes on along the minus strand of OY725337.1, from coordinate 16,778,565 downwards.
TTCAATAAAATCTTGAAAAAGTTTTGTGATTTTCTTTTACTAAACATCAAATAAAATAGGTAGTAAAACTCTAAATCCACTACCACATGTATTATATTATAAAATAATTGTTAAATATCCATTGTTACATTCGAAGGGGGGGACAACGGAGACTAGTTTCGTCAATTATGCCATCATCAGGATAAACAGTTAATAAAGAGAGAAAAATGAAATTCCAAGATACATGGTTAACAAAATGTTCATACAATTGTGCGCATAGGAGGTAAAATATATAATGGAATTATTAAAAAAAGGTAAAGGGGAAATAAGGTGGTAATAAGAAAAAATGTGGACTTTAAATGATATAAGAAGATAGTAGTCTCAGCCCCATTTTTATTCATTTTTGTTTAACCATTCCACTCCCTGATTCTTATGTCATTTGTCATTTAAAGTCCACACTTTTTCTAATTCCCTTATACCTCGGAATCCAGGGCCAGTAAGGAATCTTTATATAAACTTTTGAAATGTGTTTTTAACATTATATAAAAAAATTTAAAAAAAAAAATTTTATGCCATCTTAATTTTTTAATTATTTAAATAAATAATTATTCACCCCTTGAATTTTTTTACACTATTTGAGGGAGGAATAAATGCGGAATAGCAAACCATGACGCAACTACCAGCTCCAGAATCCTTATTAAAAATGATTTTTTGCACATGCAAAACAGGACGCGGAGCATCTTGTGGATGCATGAAAAGTGGATTAAATTGCACTGTAGCTTGCTAGGACAGCTGTACCACATTTGAGAATGGATAATTTTTTGTTTTTATTTCGTTAAGTTGAAAATCCGTGAAAAGTCGAAAAATTTTGAAAAATCATTAAAAAATCATCAAAATTTTTTGACATATCATAGATAAGTCCTTGTACATTTTTTAAAATTTCTCGAAAACCCATTAAAAAATCCATAAAACAATTTTGAAATTTCCCAGAAAAATTCTTGAAATTTAGTAAAATCCTTTAAACTTCATTAATAAATTTTTAAAAATCCATTAAAATCCTTGAAAATCATTCAAACATCCTTGAAAAATTGTCAAAAAATCCATGAAAAATTGAAAAACCTTTAAAAAATCCTTGAAAAATACTTGAAAATCCATGAAAAACTGAAAAATGCTTAAAAAATGGTTGAAAAATCCTTAAAAAAATAATAGTTGATGAAAGATTTCTAGTTAAATTGATAAGTTCTAGAAAACTCATTAAAAAATCTTCAAAAACTTATGAATTCGTCCTTGCACAATTTTTTTAATTTCTCGAAAACCCATTAAAAAATCCATAAAAAACTCTTCTCAGATAAATTCCTGAAAGTTACAAAAAATCCTTCAAATTTCGTTAATAAATTTTTGAAAATCCTTGAAAATCCTTGAAAATCATTTAAAATTCCTTCAAAAATCGTCAAAAAAATCCATGAGAAATTGAAAAATCATTGAAAAATCCTTGAAAAATCCATGAAATCGATTACGAAGACAGTAATGAACAATAATGTTATACAATAATGTTATAATGTATATATAGTTTATAATATTTTTTTTTGTTCTAACACGTTATTTTTTGCGAAATATTAATAATTAACATTAAAGTTACTTTTTTTAGATATAAAATTAAAATCTTTGCTCTAAACATTTTTTTCCCTTGTCCCTCTCATTTTTTAGTAAATTCTTGTTATAAATTGTTGTAATCAAGATCGCACAATTTTTTTAAAACTTTTTTCTTTCAGCTTTTAACAATGCAATCCTACAGTTTTTATGAAGATTCATTGACTGGCCTTGGATTTACAATTTTTACGCCTCTTACGACGCTCCAATATTTTACCTTTATTAATAATTCCATTATATATTTTACCTCCTTGTACATGTGCCCACAATTGTATGAACATTTTTGTTTAACCATGTATCTTGGTATTTAATTTATGTTTCTCTTTATTAATAATTTGGCCTGATAATGGCATAAGTGCCGAAACTAGTCGTCGTTCTGCCTTTCAATGTAACAACGGATATTTAACAATTATTTTATAATATATTACATGTTGTACTAGATTTAGAATTTTAATACCTCATTAATTGACCACATTTGAGAAAATGGATAACCTAGTGGAATTATCTAATAAACTAATTGATGGGTTAGTATTATTTATTATTAATTGACATTTACAGATCTGTTGAAAATCAATCCCTTTCCTACAGATCTACAAGAACTGAATCAGCGAAGGTCAAAAATATCAAGTGATAGGAAGACAGCTCTGTTCCTGTGCTACAAATTTCTACGCTCATGAAAAAATATCGCTTTGAGCACTTGTTGCATATAATTTTGTTTTTAATATTTCCCGTAAGAAATAATAAACAATGAAAACTAGTTTAATAATGAAGTATTGATTACCCAATAAATATCTTTTTCCTTACATAATTTACAGGTTAATTAATATTACTACTATTGATTAATAAAAACATTAATTGAAATTGTGTTGTATGTTAAAATTTTCTGACATACCTTCTGGTTTAGATTCCTCACACCATTCTTCAAAAATATGAAATTTTTCTCACGACTTGTTTGATAGTAAGTTCTTCAAGGTATTCTCAGCCATTTCTTTAATTTCAGGAGGAGTAAGTCAAATTTTTCTTGTACACTCATTTTTAATCAAATTCAACAAGAAATAGAAACCGGCACAACTTTAATTTCACAAATTTCAAACTAAATTGACAAACTTGACACATCAGTGTTACCAACTATACTCTGTCCATTATTTCTTTTCGCTGTGGCTACTCGTAAGGTAAGCCGGACCAATATTATTTGAAAGGTAATGACGTCACTCCTGTTATAGTTATTGTACGTTAACTTAAATTTGATTATTTATCAATATGAGGAGTGTGGTACAATCGAACCGTGCATGCTTTACACATAGAAGTTCCTGTTTCGATTCACGAGAAAATATTTTTTTAATTTTTTTTAATACACACAGATTTAGATTGTTAAGACTTCTTTTAATAAAATAAATATTTTTTTAATATATTTTATAGAAGTTGCTTTTCTATTCCCGAGAAAATATTTTTTTTCATTTTTTTTTAATACATGGTAGACACTTTGATTGTTAAGAATTCTTTTAATAAAATAAATATTTTTTTTATAAATCTACAGGATAGATGTAGACTTCTTTTAATAAAATAATATTCGTCTGGCTTACCTTACGGGTAGCCACAGCCATTGCTTTTTTCTTAAAATGTCAAGCGTCAGACTAACTAGTAATTTTGTGTTGAAATATATATAGTGTGGCTAATCTGTTAGGATGTGTCTAATGAACCAGTACCAACTTTAAAAAGTAGTGAATTATTTGAACATAAAATGCATAAAAAATATAATTATTTTGGAAAAAAGCAGCAAAATTATTGAAAATTTTTAATGATTTTTTTTCACCAACTCAGCTGGGGATTGTCAAAAAGTTAAAAGAAATGTTGAATGGACTATACAAACAAATTTTCTAAATATGAAAAATATTATCAACGAAATATGTAATAGGAGATTAAAAAACTATTAGAAAACAGTATTTTATTTACTACAAATTAACTTTATTCTTGAAATAACTAGAACGTATAAAATTGCCCTTCGAAGTCCTATTATTTTATCTATTATAATGCTGAATAGCTTTTTTCTTGTTATGTAAACGTCTCTTCGCAGCATACTCAGAATAACTTAGGTAACCGTCATGGTCAGCATCGTCTTCGTTTAATACTTGATCCACTAATTCTAAAACAAATATCACCATCATGAAGTGGAAATTCAAATTCCAAACTCAAAGAAACTCGTTGCGTTTTGGATTCATTGTTCCAAATTCATTTTGTAGTGGTTGAAAATGATGCAATGACGTCATTGCTCGTTTACTGATTGCTCGGAAGCGGAAGACAATTTAAACATTTGTTTGCGGACCGCTACCACACGTTCAAAATTATCTCGTTAGGAGAATTGACAGGTGCTTGACTCATTTGTCACATTAATCAAATTCGCCAATTGCGGAATAATTAGCATAGTTAAACATTAACGAACAATTTTGTTACCGTATGTTATCACGGAAAGTAAAAAATAGTGTTAGAGAGTTTTAGTATTACGTGATTCTTCCAAGTTATTAAAAAAAGAAGAAGAAATGTTTTGTGATCTCTGTAAATTTACATTTTATTTTATAGATTCATTTACTGTATTAAACTTAAAGTAATTTATTTTAAGCGTTTTAACTTACCTACGAAGTAACCGAAATCAGACATTTCATTTTTCGTCACGTCAGGTAGATTCTCTTCATCATTTTCATAATGAGGATCAGTATGAAGGATGGCTTGTAACAGTTCTAAACCATCTAGTTTTGAATTTTTATCGGTGTCGTGTACTTGAAAATAATAAAATTCGAGCTCTTCTTCAGTCATCTTTGATAAATCTTGTTCTGGAATTATTTCTTCTAAATGTTCCTATAAAACAATACAATACGAGATAGGGCAAAAAAATATAAAATTTACGTACAGTATAAGTATACTAAATACTTACAAATTAATGAACTAATACGATAAATTTTACTTTTGTAAAAGCTTCGTCAAATAATCTATCTACACGAACTTTATTTGAAAAAAATAGATTATACGGAAAATTCACGGAGTGGGCGACATCTATCTTTGAACCCTTGAACCACTTGAGGTGTGAACAATAAACCAATTGTGTTTGTTTATTATGGGTAAAAGGTACACTTTTTATGATATTTTAAGCTATTTATTGAATTGAAAGTGATATATGAGGTTACTTAAATTCTTTTTAATACTTATTAACTAATTATCAAACTCATTTAATCATTAAATTAATTGATATCTCGATTATTTTATTTCTACAACCAAATTTTGAATGTGGTGCAGTAGACACATTCAAATTCAAAAGGGGAGGAGTTACTGCTAAACTACGTCATGGCCGCGAGATTTAAAAATCGAAGTCATTAGGTCCCAAAAGAGTTAAGATTTAAAATTATTAATTAGGGTGGATAATACATTAGGCCTTATAGATTTATAAGTATTGTAGCAAGGCCGCAGTATGATAAGATTAACATAGGCAACACAATATATACTATTGAGTAGTGTGTGTTGCCTACACATATAAATAATTCGTTATACCTGTATATGATCTTTATCATGAAGAAGTTGATTATCTTCTGTTAACTTTTCGCTATTGTCTTTGGTGGGTGAGTAATGAACGTGTCTTTTAACTATTTTGTCACCTCTTGGATGATGAGGTCCCCTTGAATCGACAAATATCACAGCCAATAATACAAGACTGAGGAGTTTCCAAAACATTACAACCTTAAAATAAATACATTAAATTAAGATTGTATTTCCTGATACGATTTGATTATGATGTGTTAAGTTTCTAGTTTAATTCATAAAAGTAACTTACCTACATTATTTATATCATTTTTTAAAATAAATCTTGTTATATACGAAGGAAAACATCGATTTTCTATGACCTTATACCCTGCTGCTATCCGCGCATGATTAAAGGAAAATGGGAAAACCATACATTTATTTATATACATTCCCTCGGAAAAATATAAAAATTTTATCACATAGTAATACATTTAGAAAGCGAGTAATTTTATTAGATATTTTAAATATCGGAAAATTTATTGTACAAATACTAAAAATATTTTTTGATAGGCAACCAGAATTACACATGTCCTAAACATTGGTTGCCTACTGATCTACATATATTAGGGACGTGTTTATTTTGTAGTAATTAGAGATGGAACGGCTGATTTTTTACGATGTAATAAAAAACTGTGACTGCTCCGGGAACAGTCACAAGTAACAACAATTAATGGAGGGAGAAGCGAACTTTAATTTTGCCTTGTCTTATGGTTTATTTTGAAAAATTTTTTATTTACTTCTTAAATGTGTTCCTTTTCAAATATTTTTAACTTTTTATTGTTTTTTTATACCTTTTTAAAAGGTTTTCATTATTTTATTAATAAAAAGGTAATAAAAAAAGGATCTTTAGTAATATTTGCACAGTTGCCAATGCGAGTTAAAATGCTCATATTGTGTGGATTACGATAGTAGCTGGAGCGAAATGCGAGCAATAGACAAGATTGTTCTACTTGTTTTTTGTATTAGTGCGTCGCACATTTTTTCAATATCATTTCTATGGCAATTATTTGGAAGTATTATTTTTTATTTGTATTTGTTTAATTGTGTTGTTTTTTAGAAATAAATATTTATGTTCCTGACTGTCATTTTTTTATATTTCTGTTGTTGTTTTGAAAATAAAAAGTGTAGAAAGTATTTTACGTCTTTTCTTGCATTCATCTATTTCCGATTCAAGGTTCATAAGTCCTATTTTTTTTGAAAAGTTGGCAATGGCGCTCATTCTCAATCAAAATCTCATTTGCTGAAATTCGAGGAAACGTCGGTATGTATTTTTTCTAACTCACTTCCTTTTAGTGAGACAGAAAGAGACACATGTGTATGTGATAATTTTGTGAGGAATTTTGTATTTGTATGAGCAAAATGGGCGCATTTTAACCAGAACAGTAGAACTTTTTATTATTAACGCCGATTATTTGTTTTCACGAATATGAGGAGATATATTTGTGTTGGCTCTACAGCTTTGTTATATAAGGTATGAAACTTCTAAGAACTATGACTATACTGCGATAGAATAATGTGACTAGTGCGACGTGGTGTAACAACTGCGAAATCAGCTTCGAAAAATCACTGCACTTTTTTAAAATTAGGAGCAGACAGCTCCAGTGACAAGTGCAGAGCAGTGACAAAGTAACAAACGGTGAAATCGCATCTCACCTCTAGTAGTAATAACTAGACCGAGAATTACTTTAGAACAAGATGAGTAATAAGGATTTGTAGAAGTTAAAAAAGGAAAAACTATTGTTACTCTTATTTATGACATTTGAATTAATCAAATGTCGTTTGTCATTGTCATGTTTTTTATTGAAACTAAAATGTCAACTGGAGTGTGACATTGAACCATTATATTGATTTGATTTATTTATTTTCCTCATACGTAATACCGACGAGTTGATATTCTCCTATAGCTATTGAAATGGACAATTTAAGGTAAGAATATTTAAGATTCAAAGTTACTATCTACGAATAATTCTTTTTTTAGGCTTTATTTCGCTACTTATAATGTGGGAACTAGCAGTCCCGATCAAGATCTTAGAGAATTATTGTCAATAAGCGATAAAAAAAATGATAATCGACCGGATTTTTTTGTTCTCGGCTTTCAAGAAGTTAAAGCACAACCACAAAATATGCTAATGGATACTTTATTTGATGATCCTTGGACATTTGCATGCAAAGAACTTCTTCAACGAGATTACATTAAATTAAAATCTCTCCGATTACAGGGACTATTGTTGGTTGTATTTTCCCTAAGAAAACATCTATTAAATATCAGGGAAATAGATTCTGAATATACTAGAACTGGTTTAGCTGGAATGTGGGTAATTATAAGTTTAATATTAATTAATTAAAAACGGAAAAAGTTGAGCACTTACGAAAAACGCCGATTTTCACAAAAATTTTCACAAATCATCTAGAGCATATAAATATCACTTTCCAAAAAAAATAAATTGCCGCAACCAACATTTAACACCTTTTTTCTTAATTTTAAATTTCGATTTTTTTGAAGTTTGGATTAAAATTATGACACATTTGACGCTTCGAATTGATTTAAGAGTAAAATTATGACACATTTGTTGTTTCGAATTGATTCTGTGTTAACCATTCAAACATAAAATTGTCATTTACACATGCGTTGTTAACTTCACATCATTGTCATACCAGAACCAAGAAAGCGATGTTGCCATATATAAATAATGAAAATGATGTATTTAAAAAAAGACTTAACTATAACTCAATGCTGACCAGTTACTGTACTAATTTAACTACCTAAGACCTATCCAATTTTTAATATGCCCAACAAGGATTAAGGATGTAAATACAACAATTTTTCTAAAGACAGCATTTGTAGCACTGTATTCTAGATTTGTCTAAAGACAGCGAATCAAACATTTTTATTACATATTTTTGTGTTCTTTTTTCACCAACTGGCCCAATGAACCTATTTTTTTCTCAATTTAATTCAAAAATTACCTCTGCTTCCCGACCAACTGACACAGATCAAAGAATATTATTGCGTTCTTATCAGCTTAATATCAATATCGCTGAATAATGAAAATCAGTTGCTATATTTTGTATCGCACCATTTTTATATTTTGAAAAAAAAATTAAATATATTGTCCAATAAAAACCAGTCAATATAAATAAAAAAAAAAGCTGATTTAAGATATTTTACACAACTTGGCAACATCATGTAAGTCATTGTGATGTATCTAAACAAAACTAACCTTAAAAATAATATATTTATAAAAATGGAAAAAGGGTCTTTAATAGTGGTTGCGGCAGAAAATTTATTTTGGAAAGTGATATTTACACTATGTAGATGATTTATACCAATTTTTATGAAAATCAGAGAGTTTCGTAAATGCTCAACATTTACCATTAAAAACTAGTAACATGTTTAAAATAAAATTTATATTATATCAATATACCATCAGATTTTATCTTTTCAATAAATGCATAATCCCTGTTCAATTTTATAAAATTTTCCTAGAATTTTATTATATATTTTTATCTTCCAACCAACTATTTCTGTCTTTATTATTTTTAAAAATAACTCCATATCTGGTTTATTGATTTTCTTACTTGTCTCGGATTTTATTCATTTAAAATATATATACGGATCACAGTCACAAAATGGGAAATTATATATTAACAAAAAAATAAATAAAATTTTCAAAAAAAAAAGTTTTGTTGCATTGTAATTATTAATTAAAAATTTTAATAGAGAACTTTGTAGATTTTCTGATTTTGTTCTCAAACTTTTCCAATAGTAAATAACAAAAACATCAATTAACAATTAAGTAAAAAATAAAATAAAAAATTCAAATTATTTTTTTGATTTCTTTAAATTGCAGCCAATAAAAAGCAGTTGGGCTACTTTTTTTTTGAAGACAACCTTGTCGGCTTTCGAAAATATACTTTCATAAAGAACTGAAGTTGCTACTAAATTAGGTCTTTTTATCACATATTTATTTATTCTCTAAGAGGGTCTTCAAATATTTTTATAATGGGATCATTTATATATTTTTAGAGTACAACTATTCCACTTGTGTGAAGTTAGCTCCCGGAGCTGGCTCCTAAAATTAGCTCCTTTCCCCCTCCAGGGAGCCAAATTCACACAGCTTAAATTAATTATTCATTAGTAAGGGAGCTTACTTCTCTTAAATAAGGCTGAACAGTAAAAAATCACCTCAAATAAAAGTTTTACCTAGTATCTTATTACTTTTATATTTTTTCTCCTTTGACAACAATTCCTGATTAAAAAATGTCTTTAACTTCAGCAAACATATTTTTCATAAAAAAAGTCATTTCGTATTGAAAAAATAAAATATAGCTAAAAAATAAACTTTCTAAAATCTCACCAAAAATGAAAAAACCGTTACTGTTTATGACAAAGTAAGCTTTTTAGACTTGCTTTAGAAGGACTGAAAAATACTCAATTATGTCTATCTTTCCAGAAAAATCAACTTCCTAAAACCCTGGCGTCATAATTAAAAATCATCCCCTTTAAAATGAAAAAAAATATTTTTTAAAGACATTTTTTAATCAGGAATTGTTGTCAAAGGAGAAAAATTATAAAAGTAATAGATACTAGGTAAGAATTTTATTTGAGGTGATTTTTTACTGTTCAGCGTTATTTAAGAGAAGTAAGCTTCCTTACTGATAAATATACAATTTAAGCTGTGTGAACTTGGCTCCCTGGAGGGGGAAAGGAGCTAATTCACACAAGTAACTATTCCAGCTGCCGTGTTATTTTCTTGCACTAAACTGGAAATTTGTATGTCAAAATCCTTCTAAAGAGACTGTCTTATTTACCTCAGATGTAGGAGTGGTTGCAGGAGCACCAACTTTTAATTTTAAAAATTCAAACGCATTTTCATAATTTGATACATCGCCGTTTCGACTAAGTAATAAACAATGAAAATTTTTATATTATAAAATTTCCTTTATACTATCAATAGAATGGTTATGGTAAGTGAAACCTGATTGGAACTAAGAAATGGTAGGATTATTTTTGCGGAAAGATTGGAGCTGTCTCCGACAAATGACCTAGTTTTTGGAAATATACAGCTCCGGAACTACCCTACTCTCTATAAAGTCTCTTGTTAAGAAAATTTGGTTAGGGAGAAATGTATGTGTATTATATAGAAGTCTGAGTAACAAAACATTTAAAACTATATCTTAAACTAACAGTAATGGACTGTGATTTTTTCTTTCATTGTTATTATTTGGGAACTCAAAAACCTCATTTTCTTGAATTTTTTTTATCCTGTAATATTTATTTCCTTCAACAATTATTTCTGCCTCTTTTAAATATTTTATTTATTGATTTTTTTAGTTATTTCTAGATTTCAATTTAGATATTTTTTATACAGTATTTTTTTTTTGTTTTGTGAATAACAAGTATACATATATTTTTTAATAAAAAATAATTAAATACGTCTAATTTACATTAATGAATAGAACAGAAAAATAAGTTAATTGGAAGTAGAGAAATTAACTATTTAAATTGGAGACATAATATTTTTAATAATTATAAAGCAGACTATGTATTACGTAAATTTAACGTCCTGATAATTAATGAAACTTATGACAAATTTTCCAAGCAAAATTATGCTTTGTATCTTAACAAGTTTTGTATGTCCAAAATTTTATTCAACATAAATGTAGATATTTAATTGTTAGTATAATAAAACATTTTATTTGTAAGAAATGTAAGTATGTAATTTTAAATTAGCTAAAAATATTATATATTGATTAGCTACCCACTAAAATCACTAAAAACGTGTTATTTTAAATATACAGTTATCATAAAAAATATAAAACATTAACATGAATATAAATTAAATTTTTTTTAGGGTAATAAAGGAGCAGTTTCTATTAGATTAAATATTTATGGTTGTTCAATTTGCTTTGTAAATGCCCATCTTAGTGCCCATGATGACCATTTAAAAGATAGAATTGAAGATTATAATAGTATTATTCAAGACCAATCATTTCATGTACAAGAAACTTCTAAAATATTTTACCACGAGTAAGTAAATAAATTTAAATATTTATATTTTTAAGTACGCATCTTTATAATATACAACTTTATATATTTATCTTGTCTATTCAAATTTTATTTCATAGGCTTGTCCAAATTTTAAGTTCAGGGATCAAATTTGTCTATTCTTTTTAAGGGCATTTTAAGAGGTGAAATAGCCCGATTTTCAAAAATGCAACTTGAATTGAATTTTATCTCATTTTTCTTTCATCTTATACTTATTAGCAATTTCACACATATTCATACACAATTATGAAATATTGAATTATTTGCAAATTCATTCCTTATAATGGATTTTGTCCACTTCAATTATTTCGTCCACTTCAACGGAAAAACTGGCCGTCCACGGCTTTTGGGGTTAAATAATTGATTTTTAAACGTTTCTGTACCAACAGATTTTTTATCTCTGTTAATTTGTCAAATTTCAAGGGTTTTTCTCATTCTCTCGGAGCCAATGGTTTAGTTAATTAATTCGAAGCAATGTTAGGGGGTGGAAACTGGAAATTTCACAAAATTCATATCTCTACCATTTTTACTTTCCGAACAACAGAGTTGTATAGAAGGAAAGTATTGCGATCATGATATTTTGACCATACCCAGATTTTAACGGATCTTTACGTTTTGAGGTCACCTGAATCCATTTATACCATTTTTAGCATGATGTCTGTCTGTGTGTGTGTGGGTGTGTGTGTGTGTCTGTGTGTGGGTGTGTGTGTGTGTGAACACGATAGCGTCTAAACGGCTGAACCGATTTAGATGAAATTTTATATACATATTTAGGGTAGTAAGGAGACAACCTGTATAGATTTTGGAGTTAATCGGACAACCGGAAGTGACAGTTGCTATAAGTGATGACGTCATTACTAAACAAGATGGCAATAAAGTTTTACACATATATTTTTTTTACGTTATAGTTTAATTTCGAATGATTAAAATTTTTAAAAACTTTTGCCATTGTTGCCAGATTTATCAAAAAGTATTTATTTTTCATATTTTTCTTAAATAACCAAAATAATGCATTTTTATGAAAAATTGCAAGATATGAAAGTTATAGAACATAAAATTTTCTACACATTTTGTCATTACCGTTTTTTTGAATTCCTCATAATTTCGCCGCTAGAGGGCGTGAAAAAAATTTATATAGACATTTTTGTGACTTTTTTAGATTTTGAGACAAAATTATGGATTTTTATGAAAAATTACATAGTATCAAAATTGTAGAGCATAAAATTTTCTATAAATTTTGTCCTAACTATTTTTTCAAGTTGCGCATAGTTTCGCCGCTAGTTTTTATTTTAATTTTTATCTTTATTAAATTATTATTTTTTAGTTAAATTTTTATATTAAAAATTTAAAAAAAATATGTTTAAATTTGTAATAATTAATTTTATAATTATAATTTTTTTCAAAATTTTATTACAAAAATTTTAGAATTTTTGAAAAATTTTCTAAGAAATTTAAGATTATATTACGATTTTAAACTAAATTGAATAAATTCTAAAATATTAAAATTATTGAAATGTGATTTTCACCATTCGAAAGATAATATAAAACTCTAAATTTTAAATGTATTTTAGTTTCTTAAAATTTAGAATTGTAATTATTATAGCCAAAATTAAGAATTTTTTTAAAATTTTTTGTAATTTCGTTTTATCAATAAGTATAAAATAAATGAAAAAAGTAAATAGCGTATCCGAAAAGGATCCAAAAGTACTATGTGTGTAAATTATTTCATAATTTTAACATAGTATTTGTAAAAGTTATAGCAAAAAATGAAAAAAGTTAAAACAATTCAATGGATTTACCCATGAATTTTTGAAAAAAAATTTGATTTTTTTTTAGTTTTTTAAACTTACGTTATTAATGTATTTTGATCCAAAAACCTAAAAAAAGGGTCTGTTTCCCATTTTGAATAAAATTGAATGAGATATTAATTTAATGATTTTAAAATTATTCAAAAATAGGTTTGATTTGTTTTAAGGTTAAAATTAATATTAAAAATTTAAAAAAATTACCCTTAAATTTGTAGTAAAAAATAATTGTGATTTTTTTCAAAATTTCATTCAAAAAATTGTAGAATTCCTAATTTTTTTTTTGAAATTTAATGTAAGTTTAAAAGGAATTGAATAACTTTAAAAATATTAAAATGGGATTTATACCATTCAATAGGTAATATAATTAATGTATTTTAATGCAGAAAAACTAAAATAATCGATTAAACAATTACTTTACTAGGAGTGTTCGGAAAGTTGGGTGGGATTACCCCCTCATTTTTAAAAATATCAAAACAGTTTATAAGAATTTTTTCATGTCCTAATTATTATAAAATTAATTTGTATAAATTTTTTTTATGCGACCTACGGGGGTGAAACTGGAGGAGGTTGAAATATCAAAAAAAAGTTATATCTCCTACATTTTTAAAAAAATTTAAACAGGTCGTAATACTTTTTATGTTCTAATTATTGTAAAATTAATTCGTTAATTTTTACGATTTTCTACGGATTTTTAAAAATAAAGAAAGGAGCAAAATGGAAAAAATCGTAAATAATCGTGAAAATTCGTAAAAACTTATAAAAATATTGATATACTTTTTAATTAGAATTAGAGACATAAAAACTAAATAGAACATATTTCTAAATTATTGAATTTTTTAAATAAGAATTTGGAAATTTTTGAATATTTGATCTTTTAAATTTTTGAATCTTTTTAAATATTTTGAATTTTTTGGTTATGAAATTTTTAAATTTTTTTTTAAATTTTTGGAATTTTTTTAACTTCTGTCCCTTAAACCTGCCATGTGAAAATATTTGTCTATTTTACCATTTCAGTTTTATTTAATCTTTGAATTTTTTTAATTTTTTAAAACCGATATTTTTGGTTGTTTTAGAATATTCGTTTTTTTTTTATTTTTGAAATTTTTCGCCTTTAACCTCTCCACGTAAAAATATCTATTTTTTACCACTCAAGCCTGTCAATGAAAAAATATTTGTGCTTTTTATTCCCCTCCTCAATTCAATTAAATTTGCGCCACCCTGTATATAACATTTTGGGGTTTATCGCCGTTTTTCCAATTTTCCGGCTATATATTAATATATTTTCGACAAAAAGGTAACATAGGGAGATTTTAGATAATTAAACTCGCTACAACTTTTGTTTTATGTTCTAATTATTATAAAATTAATTCGCTGATTTTTACGATTTTCACGATTTTTTTACGATTTTTTACGGTTTTTTACGATGTTATACGATTTTTACGATTTTGTGTTTATTGTTAAAGTGAATTTTTCGGGCCAAAGTACTAAAAACATCATTACTCCCTGTAATATTTACACTATAATTTTTAAAGAATTGAGAATTCCAATTTTTTTATTTTTCATTGTAATTCTTAAAACAATTATTGTCGACGCGTATATACAGGGTGAATTTGACGTTAAACGGTTTATGGTAGACTCCTCATAAAATAAAGAATATCTAGGTCAGGAACCAATACTCAAAAATTCTTAGTTTTCGTTATACAAGGTGTTAAAGTTAATAAATAAAAACTTTTTTTCGCTGTAACTTTTTTAAAAACAAATATTTTTTAATGAAACTTTGCACCTGAGTTACTAGATTAACCTTTAACCAGTGGAGTTTCAGTTGGGTACGGCCGAATATTTTGCTCCCAATTTTTTATGCCACTGGATACATTTTAAAAATTTGATTTTTCTGTACTCCAAAGCACATAAAAGCACATAATTATATGATGCTATTATCTCAGGATTTTTGCGATTCTATGTCCGTGCGGGGTCGGGATCGATATCGTGCTACACCCCCTAAATTTTGATTTTTTAAAAACATTGTTACAGTCGAGCATAAAATTTGATTTTTCAGTGCACAAAAAGCATATAATTAGACAATTTTATTATTCAAAATTTTTGATAATCGGGGTGTAGCACGATTCACCTCATTATTAGAGAATTTATATATCAGGGCAGCTTATAATTTTGGGTCTAAGCTATATCCTAAATTTACGTTGTCTAAATATAATTTTTAATATATTGATATAAGATTACAAAAAATTAGTGTGTAGTAAATTAAACTTAAATATGCAAATAGCAATTATGAAATTTGTTTGTTTAATATATTTACTGGTGTTAATTAAAATATTATGCTTTTTAAATCACTTGGGTTGACCTTGGCTAAATGCTTATGAATTAATACATACTATATTTAGCTACATCTGAACTATGACATTAAAATTGAAAATAAACCAATAAAAGTTTTTTTTAACAAAACAAAATAACTTAAGAGGCGCCAATACCATATGTTTTCTTGCCTGGAATCGTTTTTGGACGAGCGCTCCGTTAATATTAAAGATAGGAAGCTGCGGTTTTCAACAATCGATTCTGTAGTTAATTCTTTAGAGCGCGTCTATGGCACTTTTTTAAAAATAATTTTAGTAAAAATGATACGAATATCAACTTTTTTCTCTAGATTAATTTGAAAAATGTAGCACAGACACGCTCTTCTCATAAATATTTTAAATATCATGAAAAAACCGCATATTTTTAGTTGCTATATTAGGCGAGTTCTCGTCCAAATACGAATAATTATGTTTTATGGCGCTGTACACTGTTCTGCGCAGAAAAAATGGACTAGAGGGTAGGATTATTTAACAAAACCGGAAAATACTAAAAAAAATGTTGATATCTAATTCAATAGCACATTTTCCTTGGGTAATTCTCTAACCGGTAAACACAAAAGTCACGTGGTGTGTGGGCCTCTTAAGGATTTCTGATATTTAGCTAAAATTCCAAAATATCTGGACATCATATTAACGTAAAATAAGGATTTATATTTTACACAAGTATCCTAAGTTCGTCACTATTTTTCTAAAGTATTATAATATCAATAGAGTCCAGTAAAGACCAATTTAAAACAACCTTTGTCCGTCTAAAAAAAATAAATAAATTTTTTTTAAATCTACACTGTACATTAAATAATATATACAGTGGTCGGTAAAGTTAGTTTATAAATTGAACAAAAATTTATTCTACACTTCCAAAAATAATATATTCCTGATAAAAGTCCTATATTATTTAGAAATCTATAATTAAGTACTACATTTGTAAAATATGCAGAAAATTAAAAAAATAATGATTTTACTACTTATTCAAAAAGAGAGGTATGAAATGTTAATTGGAATTCAAAATTATGTTTGTGTTTGAAAAAATCATTCTTAAAAATGTTTATGTTAAAAATTAAATACACTAATAAATTTTAAAAAAAGATCATTATTTTTGATAAGATATTTTTTCCGGAGTATGTAAACTGCGGACTAAATCCATTTATGACATGTAAGCTGAGGACCGTTTGAAACAGGGATTAATAATCAGACATGTAAACTGAGGACCAAATAAAAAGCAAGTAAAAATCACGAAATTTCTCAATATTTCAATTTCTTTTTTATATAATATTGTAGATTCAAATATAAACTAAAAAAATTACTCTCTTTATTTGTTTGTGTTTTTTTCCTCGAATGCTTTAATACATTTTTTGTTTTAGACTTAAACAGAACAAAACATCACAAGACCAATTTTTTTTAAAACAAAGCATATTAAATGCATAAAAAATAAATGTATATAAATAAGTTAAATAAGAGCACCTATTTTATATACATAGCTATATAGGTATATTTCTATTTTTTACCTATATAAACATTTTTCAATTGGTTTTATTTGTAACATGTTGTTAAATATTAATTTCTTTTTTTAGAAGCACTATATATTTTTTATAATTGTACACGAAATATTTCTTGAATTTTATTATTTTTTAAATAACTATAATATGCTGCAGTGGTATAAAAATAAATAAATATTATTTAAATCCTGGTCCTTAGTTTATCGGTGCTTTGGAAAACGCTTAGTCCTCAGTTTACATATTCAGGTACTAAATATTAAATCTGATTTTGGTCGTCAGTTTACATACAGGTTGTAATAAATCCTGATATCCACAAACCTAACAACATTGTCGAGATACAAATTATCTTCATTTTATTTCACAATCAATTAAATAATGTCATTTGCATCCATAAAAAATCGATTGTTGTTAGTACCAAATGGAATTTGAATTTTATTTTAGTTATGTATTTTGGTTGGGTGATTTAAATTTTCGATTACTTGAAGACTATGATAAAACTTCAGAAGAAATAGAGAGACAGATCATAAAGAAAGATATTAAATCACTATTTGAATATGATCAACTGAGAGCAGTAATGAAAAATGGGGAAGCATTTAGTGAACTGACGGAACTGGATCCAGACTTTCCACCAACTTTCAAGTTTGCAGTCGGAACTCCATGTTATGATCACAAGTATGTATGACTATTATTAATACACAATAATTAATGTATATTGTGTGAATTTTACTTTCTGTCTTTCTATATATGATTGTATTTTTGTTTCTTATTAATTTATATTTTATATATAAATATTGTAAGATACTGTTCACTTTTATCTCTAATTTATTTAATCTCAATTGTCCCATTCTGTATTCAGAAGAAATACACTAATTTAATTATATTATGATCAACTACAAATGAGTTGTTGCATATTTCTTAAAATTTCATGTATCTTTAGAAACATTATGAAACTATTTATTATGTGCAAAATGCAGTTTTTGTTTCTTTATAATATTATTTTTGCAAGTTAAAGACACCTGAATTACACTTTTTTTTATTCATAATCGCCAAATATCACTTTTAATCAAGAGCGTAGATAACTTTTTTTCTGGGAGGTATTTTATTCCTGGGGGAGGTAATCAAACTTGTAGACAAATATTTTTGTCCGTTTCGTGAAAAAATTTATTTATTTTTGTAAAAATTTGCATTTTGTATGTGTTTTTTCCATACTTTCGTTTTCATTGGAAGAATTTTAGAAAAAACTTCCCTATTGGAAACTGGACATTTATACATCGTTTTTCTCTGATTTTCTGTGGAAAAATACTTTTCGGCGTTTATTTCCTTGATTTTATGGAATTTTCCGTGAATTTTCCTTCACTTTTTTCCGGATCTATTCCAACAGTGATTCTATAATTGTATCTAAACTTTCATTTGCGAGAGTGATTATCTGATTGATTATTTTCTTGTAAAACACGCTGTATACAAGGGCATAGATAACTTTTTTTCCAGGGGGCTGTGGTATTTTTTTCTTGGGGGGATAATCAAACTTTTAAACAAATACATGTTTGTCCGTTTCTACATTTCACATATTTTATTTCTTCCTTTTGTGCTATTTTTTGGTATCATGGAGGGGTAATTACCCCATATCTATGCCCTTGCTTCTAATTAACAATTAAAAATGTATTCTTTTAACATTTGTTCTTCTGTCTCCCATGTCCCCAACCAATTAACATCCATTTAAAATTTCACAGTTTAAGTGTACAATTTTGTTAGACAACAATATGACTAAAATATTTTTACTTATTTAATAACATATTTTAGGAGAAGGCCTGCATGGTGTGATAGGATATTATATCGAGTCAATTCTAATAACTACGAAAATGTAACACTCAAAGTAGATCAATTGTCTTATAAATCGCATCCGAGTTATTCTCTGAGTGATCATAAACCAGTAACTGCCGAGTTTATCATAAAGGTAAAACATTTATCATATTTTTTGTGTTAATTTTAATTCATATCTTAAGAAGTAATTTCAGAAATGATGTAAATATATTTTTTCTGAAACTGCTTTAAAAAATTGTAATTTGTAACATTTTAGTCATATCATAATTTCATCTTTTTAATAACTAGTGTTTCAATTTCTGTTCCAGTAAGTAACCTGTTATCCATTTAACTACTAACAATTGTTTATATTACTCACTAACATTGCTTTTTCGTCGAATCGATGAAAAATCACAAAAACTTTTTATTTTAAATTATTTATAGTTTATTTGCTTTTTATTTTATTTATGAGTTCTTGGCCGACGAGAAAGCACATATATAACAAAAAAGAAATTAAATAACATGACTATTATGTTACTTAGATTCCTCAACCAGTCCTAAAATTACGTGCGCTTTCATTACCACCTGTTGATCAGGTATTTTCAGATTATTCTGAATCGGTGATCGAATTCGACAGAATTAACAACTGGGAAGAAGAGAACGAGAACAAGGCTTTTTATAGGGTCAAAAAGGATATTAAAGAAAGTGCCGAAGACTGGATAGGTCTTTTCAAGGTTGGTATAATGAAATACTAACCCTGAAAATATAATGTAGGTGTTATAATAGACACATAATTTTTCATTTTTCAACATAAATTTCCAAGTTTTGTCTTTTTAACCAAGACAATCTGATAAGCTATCTAGTACATGGAGTTTCCTTTGACGAATCTTAATTGTAACGACTCCATTATTTTTTTATATTCCAGATGACTATTTGTATATACCAAATCAAAAAATTGTAAAAATCAATGATTTGCAGTTTTTGATTCTTACAATTTCTTGTTTATGTTTTGTCTAATCTACGCTTTGAATTTTTATTTAGGAAAATTTCTGTGCCTTGGACGAATACGTCACTTACGAATATGTGAGTAAATGCGCTACACCCACAGACGAAAGTAGCGGCAGCAGTAAGAAAATTCAAGATTCGAAGAAATACGAAGTGGTATTCCCCGATTTACCTAACCGGTGCCAGGGAAATTATTGCCTTCTATATTTTAGTCAAACTGAAGATAAAGTATCCAGTGTATTGGGTATAAGTAATTTGTTTCCTATTGTTAAAAATGACAGCGATTAAGATGAAGTTATTACTCAGTAATTCGCAGTATTATGACAAGCTTGTTATTTGATATAGCCTTATAGCCAATTACTAGATACTTAAATTCACTTTAGGTATATTTTACTATACTTAATATTGTAAGTTTGATCAAAATTTATTTAGATAGAGCTTGTAAAATTTTGAATGATATAATTTTCTATCAGTCAGTACTTATGGACGGTTGAGAATATTTGTATCATTAAAAATTTTACACTTACCCAAACTAATAATAAATAAGTTAAAGATAAAATCAAAAAAAAAAAATCACTATTGTATTCATGTGATTGTAGTTATTATTCATTATTTTAAATTTGTATTACAATAAGGATCAAGTTTACTAAAACCTTAATCAAAATCAACAAGAAATATTTTTAGAATGTTGATTTTGATCGTAGATTTTTAGTAAACTTGGTTGTATTAATTGATTTTGATGTTTTTTTCAGTTAGAACTATTTTTGGTCCTTAATCAGTTATATATCCTACTTTTCTAAGATCTTCTCATTTAAGCTTTTCTTTCAATGTTGCAATGTGTCTTAACCATCTCGTTCTTTGTTTTTTAATCATTTAGAGTATTTCTGGCAGCTCATAAATATTCATAAATTTCACATTTCTATACCACTAACTTGTTTTCTTCTCTTTTATCCACGACCCAAACTTCAGATCCATATATGACAATTTGGTGTATTACAGTTAGTTTAAATCACCTTTCATGATACTATATTTGAAGTTAGTTTCTTAAACCAGTAACAATTGTATTGAATCTAAGGTATTTTGGTTACAAATATTATTTTAAACATTAACTATTCTTTGTATATATTGCTTTGATTATTTTTCATTCTTCTTTTATCTATTTGTCTTTATTGTTTTGATTTATAAAGATTGCTCCTAAATGTTGTACTTTATTACTGCTTTTATGTTTATGCATACATGATTTATTATCAAAAAATATTGGTATTTATTATTTTTCTAGTCGCTTCTTAAAATCAGTACCTGAAATTCTACTATATTTTTAGATATTTCTAAAACATGGATTTTAAATAAAATAATTTTTAGTTGTGATTTTACATAATATATAAATATTATTTATGTATATACAAAACGAATAATAAGTATGCCATTTGTACAGAGTGTAATTGAAAAATTAATGCATTCATTACTTCGCTAGAATCTAAAATTTAAGAAGTATTTTTTTTAGTCTAAACTCAGCTTCAAAACAAATGTGGCAGCTGGCGTTTGTATTTTAAGTTTCATCAACAGTTAGTTTATTTTTTATACAATTATAAGTTATGTTTCTACTGATAAGTTCACTCTAAACGAGATGGTTGCTCATCTATTTCAGTTACACCCTGAAAACAGAATATACGTATAAATTTTATGTCAATAATACTAAAATATAATATACTTATTTCAAGTTATATTTAACGAATTGCCAAATTGTATTTTATTTTGTATGTCTTTGAAAACATATTTGTGATTTTTAGGTAATATTTCTTTTAAATATGCATTTAATTAAAATAGGGTTTAAATAATTTTAATTTTATACACGAACGGTACAAGTTGAACTCGTTTTGCTCATCAAAAATAATCTTTAAATTTTGTTTTCAAAATTCCGGAGCTCAATATTCAATCTAATATATCAGATTAAGACTTTTTACTTCAAGAATGGCTTAACTAAACAACCTATATTTGTGAGAAATTAGAAATTCATTTATTAAAAATATAAGTTAACATTTCGGTTTAAGCAAGCGGTACCTTTTGAAAAATAGAAAAAATTAGAAAATGTAGGGGAGAATTATGAGAAAATTGGAAACAACTTTATCCCAAAATCTAATCAGTTCTTCCTTGAACTGAACAAACTAAATGCAAAAAACTGATTCGTTCAACTGCTGTTATCAATAGTTTTTTCTCATATTTTACATCTTGTAATAGCCTATTATGGTTTTTTAAATGTTTGTAAATTATTTTGATAAATAAATATCCTATGCATTTCAAAATCTAGAAAGCCCTACAGCTACAGAAGACCTTCAAGTCCTTACCAGAACAGTCCATTCTCACGATAAACAAAAGTTCCCAAAAGACATTAATTTGCTTTATATCAAATTCTAGCATCTAAAAGATCGAACTTAGTTAACTGAAGGGTAAATATCTTAGCAATAAAACTTTAATCCCTATCTAGATAGAAAATTACTAATAGCGCAACGAATACAAAGACAATCATTCACGAAAAAATAGTAAATCACCGAAATAACTAAACATACAACCTTGGTTTCTATCTCAACAAATACTTTGGTTTCTCTCTCGATAAGGGATTGATAGTTACATTGTCTTAATTTATAAATCTGCAGTTCTTTATCAATTTGCTTCTTCACTGTATGTTTCTCTTAGAGTTTCTTCTTTCTCCTATTTTTGGAAAATCAAGTAGTTTAATTTACTACAAAAGAGGTTTTGGATTCCAAATTGAGTTACTAATCAATTCTGTTGTGAATATTTTTCAATTTTTCCCATTTTTTACTCTGATTTTTGAGCAATATTCTTTTTTTCTATGTATATGCTATTTTAATCAACAGGATAAAAAGGCGTGGATGGCATTCTCAAAAATATACGTTTTTTATGTATAAGTATCTTCTGTGTGTATTTTTCTCAATAAAATTAGAGCTAAAATTTATTAGAAATTAGAAACTAAAAATATATTTAAATATTCAAATTATTATAATACCATAAACATAATGTGTGATGATTCTGTATTTATACTACACTTAACGAGGTCGCTGATTAACTGGAACAATCTTATTTCTAAAAACCAGTTTCAGTAGTTTACCCATAATATTTATTATAATATACTTATAGATGTGCCTTTTGAAAGTTACATTATCTTAGAAATTTTTCAATTTTGATAATGTAAGCTGCTTAAAGGCCAGTTTTTAATCGGTTGGTAATACTTTTGTTTTTAAAATTTATATTTAAACCTTCTTTTATACTTATCCTAGATTTTTTTTATTTGGATCATAAGTTGCTATTCTAATCATAAAATTTATGTCAAGAAATGTACATTTTTTATTATGGTTGAGATTCGATTTAATTTGCAAAGATTTCGCCTTATATTAATTCATCATCGGGCCACTAATTTCTTTTCAAAATCGAAAAACTTCTGTATTGCTGGACGCAGACCAAAAACTAGCTGATACAATTATGCCAGAAATTATAAATTGTATATTGATAAAAAAATTTAATATAAAGTAGTCATATGCCATATTGAAGATGATCAATCCTGGCTAAATTATGTACTTGGCAATTTTTAATAATTAAATTAATTAAGTGAAATAGAGAGGAGAGATTTTGTCAATTTTTGAAAAATCAATTTAATTATAGGAATTTGTCAGAAAGTTAAATAAGGGGAAATTTGTTAGAGGAATTTTTATGGTATTTAATAGATGATAAAATAAAATATTTATATAAAGGTAAAACCATCTTATTCTGTAAAAAAGTAAGCAAGAAAAAGAAATAGCTATAAGAAAAAGATACAATTTCGATTAGGTTAGACAGATAGAAACAGAAGGAAAATTGGGAAACACATATTTAAGAAGAGAAAACTAGGAGGGGATACAGAAAGAACGCCAAAAAGAAGAAAGAACATGATTAACAGAAGACATTAGTAAAAGGAAAGAACCGAAGGAAGTAGAAAAATAACATTAAAATTTAAACAAAATGTATTTTTTTTAATTAAAAAAAAATTGTATAGTGAACCCAGCCCGGAATAAGGCATCTGCACTACTGGGTAGTCCATATCAATATGTTAATAACAGCGATTTTGATTCTTTCTCGCATCCTGACATAGTAATTTATTATAACTTCATTATCTACATTTCCCAGTTATTGAAATTTTATAAAAATCACTTTTTACCAATCGATTAAAGCGGCATTAATTAAAGCTTAATTAAATAAAATATTCCAAATTTTTCTTATAATAATTCAACGTAGTTAAATGTCCCTCCATTTTTATTTGTAAAAATATTTTTATGATATATTTCTACTTATACTCATTTCTCACAAGTTACTTACATGCTTATAATCATTTCTTGTTTTTTTTATTAGGTATTTATATTTGTTTAAAGATGTGAGATTTTAAAATAATAGAATGTTTATTTTTTACCCTATTTACGATCATTGTATGTTTGAAATTTGTGAGAAGCATTCCAATATTGTTAACATAAATATCTAGTCAAATATTAGACGGACCTTATTATATTTTTGTTGGTACTATTTCCAAAGAACTTGATTTTCTTGGATTATTTATGGAAGTGTTTTTTAATCAATTTATTTTATTACTTCGCTTTTGTTTTGTTCTATTGAAGGCTATATTTTTGTACTATTGGAATGTAATTTAAATAAATCTATATATTAGAATACATTTTGTTTTTTTTTTAATAATTCTACATTAATTAAAAATTCAACTTCTGTTTACAGGAATGTTGAACTTACTGAAGAATAAGAATCTCTAAAAATCAAAATCGGAGACAAAAAGAATTGTCTCGAAGAATCGGAATTTTTAAGAAAAATAAGATCTCTCCTATTTGAATAAATATTGTCACAAAAGTAGTATAAAGGACGTAGATTTTGTGTCAAAAAAACATTTAAGAACTTGTCGATTTTTAAATAATGCAGGAGCGCGCTTTCGCCATTTTTACAAATTAAAATATTTTTTGGTTTTAATTTATATATGTCAACTTTCATTCTTTTAGGTTTTGTGGGAAAAAACGGGATTTTACTAAACATAATTTTTTTATTACTCAAAATTTGATTTATTTCTAAGATTTGATAACCGAAGATATTCACATTCTATGAAATAAAATTATCTTGAACTCCAACACATATATTTAGCACTAATTCGAAGTAAACTCGAGACCACGGTGCTATATGTTAAATGCAAACAAAAACGTTCTCAAAAAATGGATATTATTCAAAGCACGTCTCTAAGATTTATATTCGGAGGCAGCTTCTTTCACTGAATTATGCCGCGAGAATCTCTTCTAGTCAAACAAATATAGCTTGCCCTACAATTTTTAGTTAGCCAATCTTTGAAAATTATCGTAGAGGATCTAAAAACCTAATCTTTCATAAACACGCTATAATTTGAAGCAATTTCAACTTTCACATACCACACTGTTCCTCCTTGGACAATCGCGACTCCCATTGGTACATCCCTAATAGCATTTCCTAAAAACTCCACAACCATATTATTATCTCCAAATTATATAAGGAAAAAAATTTAAATATTCAGGCTATACATTAATTTTCAAAACGCATCAAAAAACAAAAACGGACATGTAGCAGCATACAGGATCCGGCAATCCTCTGTCGTAGTTCTATAACTTTTATTGTATAAAACTTACAGATTTATTTGAAAGATATATATAAAAGGTGGTTAAAATTATTTTCATGTATACAGGGTGGTCCATTAGTAAACTAGACAAATAACTTAATTTTTTTCAAATAGAATGCCATACTTATTTTTATTATTTTTAGAAACTAAATAGTCAGTACTACCACCTCCAATTTTTTTTTGTAAAACTCCAAGCCATCTCCAAAGTACCGAAGAGTTTTTTCGGATTAGTTTGAAATTGTTATTTTGTACAGGGTGGTCTATAATAAATTTTACATTTCAAAAACTTCCACTGATATGCTCATTTCAGATGTTAAACAATGGTTACTCCAGAGATATTTTACAGCTTCTATCCGCCCTTCGCACAAAAGATCACCGTCCCTGATTATCAATATTGATAATGTTTGGAAATCTGGTAATGTAGATAAGTAGCTGGCAAAAGGTGTAAAGTAGGTTTTATCGAAGTTAATGATGAATTCCATATATGATTGAGTCACTGAATTATGGTCGAAAGACCGTTTTCACTTTTAATTTTCATATCTTCCCAACTTCGTGGTGAGTAAATGATCGCAGTATTGTCCGCAAAGCTAATTGGCCATTGCATTTTATGGTAAGCAGACTATTTTTATATATTGAAATGGACCACCCGATCTATTAGATGTCCTATATCTATTATATTCTCAATCCGGATTGGGTTCACTTTTAAATAAATGTTAAAAATTATAAAAAGAAATACAATTTACTTATTTTTTTATCTTGATACTTCTTTCAATTCGTACTTTTCACTAATTATATCTTCTATTACTCAATTTTTTTTTCTTAGTGGCGCTCTCCTGGTATATTATCTTTATTGCTTCATGTGTTTCCCAATTTTTCCTCTGTTTCTGGTTTAAAATTTTCCCTCTGTTTCTATCGCTCCATTGAATTTAATCTTGAGTTTAATTTTATATCATTTAATTCTGCTATTTGTTTCTTAGAAGATATTGTCACTTTGTTATATAACTTTTATTTCGATTTTGTTTATCACGCATATACAATATTCAATAACCACTTTCATAATTTTGATATCTAACAATTGTAAAATTTTTTAATTCTCAAAAAGACAAACAAATTTTTTTAATTTGAACTTTATTTACAATTTTACTTTTGAAATCTCCAAATAGTAATTTAACCAGGATTGATCATCCTAGATATGACATCTGATGCCTTTATATTAAATTTTCTGATCAATATATATTGAGAACATTTGTCCCATTAATTTGCAACCTCGCCTGCAATAAGTAAATGAGGATAAAATCGGAAAGAAAAATAATTTCGTATTTGTACTCAAAAAAAAGTAAAAGTTCTGTAAATCGGACAAACCACCCATTTTACAATAGGTAGTAGACTAATTTGTAATATATTTTATAATGCGGAACATTATGATTTAAACAAAAAAAGTTTTATATTATTCAATTTTGCATCACTTGAGTTATATGAAAAATTAAGATTTCTCTATATAATAAATGACATTCATTGCATTGCTAAATCTGAAATGAATTCTTTATTGAACTACATTAATAAGGAAAGTATAAAAAGACGTGCTAGTTTGGAAAATTTGTTAATTCTTTAAAAACACAATTTACAGTGTGAAATAAAGCACGAACAAACGCTTTTCGTCGTTGTTATAGAAACGAAAGCCACGTGTATTTTATTTATAGAATCCTCCCTTCTCTCAAACTGAACGTATATAAAACGTTATTACGAAAGTATTTTTGCAGATTACAGAAAATATTACAAATTAAGGAGAACCTTAATAAAGAACAATATTCGAATATCTTAAACTTATTTGCATTTTTTACAATTGATAGCTAAATTATTAAAAAAAAAAACAAAAAATTGAATATTAACAGTATTCCTAGTTTTGCGCTTTTACAGTGCAAAATAAAGCATTACAACGATTTTTGCGATTTAAACAATATTCCATTCGTCGCAGACTTCTGCACTAACACACTATCGACATTTGAAAACTTTTGAAATTAATGTGAAGTGATTGTCTCCAATGACTGGTCTACAACACTTCGAATATCTTGTTTAAACTAATAAAAATACAGAGGCGGTTTTAAAAATATTTAATACATACTAATATATTAATTATTTACTATAATACAAACATAGAAAATGTACAAAGAAACTTAAAAAATACTAAATAAATAATACAAAATTATATCAAATTTTTCTGATACTACCAAATAAAAAAGCAAGAATAATTTAAATTGCCTTATTTGCACATTATTAACCTATTTTAATATCTTTCATAATCACAAAACCACTATAAATAATATACGCATTAATTTTCAAGGCAATATATTTGTACTTTTTATAAGCCCTTTTATTTTTTTTTTTGTTATTGTGATAAGGTTTTAAAATTTCTGTAACGAATAAAGAATAATATTAAAACTTACATAATTTCAGCTTTACTACAACAATTAACATAAAAAATTCTATTTCTTTCTATTAGGTAGATATCAGTTGTCATTTTATTTGTCTGTTTCTACAAATACTTCAAATCACAACATTTAATACAAAAAATAATATATATAGCTATTTTCGTTTTCGGTCAGTTCAAAAAAACGAACAACCGCATTTTTTTTAAACCGTGAATAGAGGTCCAGGAATTTTAGCACTTAGAATAAAGTCAAAATATCATAATTTTAATGACAGTTAAATTAAAAGTCCTTTTATCAGACCTCTATCCACGACTTTATTTTAATAAACGATTTTAAGCATTGGGCTAAGTCTTATTAACTTTATAATAAAAAGAGAGACCTTTGGCATTTTCATACAACAATTAAAAAATTTACAGTCAACTAGCTAATTATTACACAATTTATATATATTTTTGTGAATAAAATAGTATGATTAACTCGAAGATTAAAATACTTTTTATTAAGCTTCTCGTAAATCTTCTGATGCTTCAGAAGCAACATTGTCAGCACTTTTACTTTCATTTCTAAACTTTTCTAATAATTTATTAAACCGTTTGGAACTCGGATCGCTTGTACGTTTTTTACCAAATAAAGCGTTGTATATTTCCTTTCTAGTGTATCTATTTAATACGAAAACGGCTACCACGAATATTCCTTGTGATCCTTCGATGATCTCGTACACAAGTGGATTTCCTTTCATCACATTTTCCAAGGCTGCGTCTATGACCCATATAAACGAAGGTAACCATATCATAAGGCAAGATCGAGTCCTGTAAGAGAATGTTTAAAAATTAGAATACATTTGAGATTCGATATTAGTTTCCCAAAACATGGATCATAGTCAACAGGGTTGGGAAATTGTAGACCATTAGCAGGATCAGCGGTTGACGTGGATAGTACCCACTCGAAAAAATCTGTGAAAACCTAAAATTTGAAAATATCCGCGCACATGTCAAGCGTTCACGGGAAAATAAACATTATTTGAAAATTGATCCCGAATTAGTGCGTTTTCTGATATTAATATTAGTACCGTGATCTTCTTGTTATAATAAGAAGTTTTTCAATTTTTGCGTCGAATAAAAAATTTGGATGCACACACATCTATGTGTAAAAAACAAACAATTTCGTTAAGAAAATTTTATTTATTAAAATTTGACTTTGCATCCAATTTTGTCTAATGTGTACTCCATACTCGGTCTTTATTATTGAATACAAAATTATTTAAGATCGGCTAAACCTCGTTGCTATTTTTAATTCCTATCCGGATTCGGTTAATCTGTTCGATTTAGTAACTTTATTGGATGAACTTATTGTTCGTATTAGAAAATGAACGTGTTTGTTTCGCGCTATAAAATTAGATTGTATTGTATAAGATCACGTCTAATCCTGGTTTATCTGGGCGGTTTAGGTTACCCTAAAATAAAAAATGGAAATTAGACTAGAAAACGTCACCGATGATGAAGATTTTTTAGAAATGGTCGAGTTGGTAGAAGGATTCCTAGAGCATTTTGTGACAGAAAAAATCATTTTGCAAAGTGGACAGATAATGATTTTAGAACTATACTTCGTTTATCTAAGGAAACTGTCGAAATTTTAATAAATTCAGTTAGAGACCAAACTAACATGTTTAAAAAAATTTGTAAGTATTACTAATTCAGAAAGTTGATTTTAGTAATTGTGCTGTAACACCTGAGGAAATGGTTTTAGCAACACTTCGTTATCTTGCTACTAGGATCTATTTTGCAAGTAGTGGGAGACATTTTAGGCATAGATAAGGCTACTGCAAGTCGTTCCATTCCAAATTTTTTGCGGAGTACTGCTCAACAAGCTGGTGAAATGATAAAGACGCCTTCAAATGAGAGAGAAGTTGACAAGGCAAAGGAGGGTTTTTACAAAATCGCTAGGTCTCCAAAATGTATAGGTACAATAGACTGTACCCATATAAAAAATATCTCCCCTGAAATATGTAGAAATAGAAAAGGATTTTTTTCTATAAACGTATAAGCTGTTTGTGATAGTACATTACAAATACGAGATGTTGTATGTAGCTGGCCTGGATTTTCTCATGATGCCACTATTTTTAACAATTCCATGCTGAGAAAAATTATTGATAATGGCGAATTTGGTGTTGACAGTGTAATTGTAGGAGATGGTGGATATGGGATTAAAAATTATTTAATTACTCCACTCTAACCCTACAAATCAAGTAGAACAATTATTCAATGAGTGCCAAATCAGAATCAGGAATCCCATTGAAAGGTGTTTTGGTGTATTGAAAAAACGATTTCCTGTTCTATCTCTTGGCATTCGTCTACATATTTCCAAACTGAAATCTATTGTTATTGCATGCATTGTATTATATAATGTTGTATGTGAAACAGGAGAGCCAGAACTAGAAGTAGATGAAGAAACTGCAGGGGCCATTAAACAAACAATGAATGTTAATTACAATGAATATCCACAAGATGCTCCCGTGGCTTTAATCTCAATAATGTCAACTATTGTAAATACTCCCGCCTTTAACCCAAACACCAAATACCTCCCCCGAATATCCTCGGGACGTCCGTTTTCGGATATTCGTACGTCCTGGGTAAGTCCAATTCAGGACTTTGGACGTCCTTAGGGCGTTCTCGGGACATTTGTTAATAATCAAGGAGTCCCCAGGACGTTGGATATTGGGCCAAGTTAGAACAAACTTTCCTTCCTATAATAGATATAGGACGTTTCTAGAACCGCTTTAGGATCCTTTTCGGACCAGTATAAAACCTTTCTGGGACCACTGAAAAGCCTCTATAGTATGGGATCTTTCTGGAACCATTATGGTTAAATACATATTAATATAAACCAGTTTATTAAAAAAAACAGTCTTAACATTATTTGTTGATTGTTTTTTCTCCTTCTGTATAAGTTCTCAGTTTCAACAAGGACTTTATTGACAATTCAGCCTGTACCTCATAAATTAAATTACGTTAAAATGTTCAACTTTACATTTCACTTAAAATATTTTTACCAATATATCTATCAAGTTACTTTTAATTATTAATGATGAACAATATAAAAATTCAAAATCCCTGGAATGCTCAACAGCGGACCTATATCTGACGTCCTGGAAACGTACATGAAAGATGTCCCAGGGAAGTCCAATATCAGTTGTCCCAAGGACGTCCTGAAAATAACCTAGGACTTTCAGACCTGAATCGGATCTAAATCGGAGGTCCTCGGGACGGCTTGTGCTGCTTGGGAATATACTTTTTATAATTATTATATAGTGTTCTCCAAATATTCCCCTGGTTCGTTATACAGTCAAAGAATTGGATGAATGGTTAAAATACAGTCAATACTTTTTTAATGTGAATTAGATTCAAGATATAAAAAGCCTTCTGACGTTTTAAAAATTGCTGCTTCCACAGATTCAGAGAGTAAAAAAAAACGTGAAGGTTTCAAAAAGTCCCCATCACGTCTAAACGCTTGCAAACCAAAAAAACGATGTCTTCAAGAAATTGCATGAGTCACTTTAAGTTCAAGTTCAAATGATAGAACTGAAACGTATTGGTTTTTTTTTTTTTTTTTTTTTTTTTTTTTTTTTTTTTTTTTTTTTTTTTTTTTTTTTTTTTTTTTTCATTTTTCGACTTCCCAGTCACATATCCAAATTTTCGGCTCGACGTTGCTTATTGGTTTAGTAGGGATGTAAATTTTAATTTAATTGTTAGGTACCTACATAAAATAAATGTTATGTTTTAACACTGATCACGCTTATATCTGGTTACAAACAACTACATTCCTAATTTATCGTTACAATACAGCTAAATAAAACAAGTAAAACCAGAAGCACATTTATCCAAGATCAATGCATATATCTGAAAAGGTAAAAATTTGCTGAAAAATTTAAATTTCCTCACAGAGATTTTACAACTACCGTTATCTTACTTATCAGACATATTAATACATAAGCAAACGAAACACCCAGTAATAGTAAAAAATCTTAATACCTACATTAATTATTCAAATTCGTTAAGTTTGCCGTTTAAATATCTTAACGAAACTTCCTCAGTACTTATATGTATAGGTTTTTGTAGATCTTTTAAAAGATAATGTACCACAAAAACAGATAAAATTAGGAGACCTTGAAGAGAATCTATTATTTGTAACGAAAATAATATTCCATTTTGATATGCCTCAGGATCCGAAACAATACCCAATATTAAGCTCAATAAAAAGAAAATCGACATTGTAAATATTATTACCAAACTTTGATAGCACCTAAAAAGTAAATACAAGTTT
Organism: Neocrepidodera transversa; assembly: GCA_963243735.1. Taxonomy (NCBI): domain Eukaryota; kingdom Metazoa; phylum Arthropoda; class Insecta; order Coleoptera; family Chrysomelidae; genus Neocrepidodera; species Neocrepidodera transversa. Next base: position 16,746,401 of record OY725337.1, on the reverse strand, counting down.
TATATAGGGTCTTTTAGATATTCAGTCATTTGTTTTAAGGAATAATTCTACATAATAATTAAAAATTAAAGTAGAGTTTAATCAACCAAACTTTCCATGTAGTAATAGACATTCTGGTAAATATGAATGAAACTTATTCACATCAAAAATGTGTCCAATACCAATCATAGTAGCACCGAAGGTCCATAAAACAGTACTTCTTTATCCACTAGCGGAATATTAAAATTACTTTATTCCACTAGTGGAATAATGAAAAATAAATAGCAACCATTCAACACCTCCCGATATATTTGTACGCAATTTCAATGATTTTTGACGGTGATTGTCCAAGAGTTCGACTTCGTTACTCTTTTCAATCGTTTTACCCCGCTCTTGATCTATCCGTTCGGGTACTGACAAAAAAATCGGTTTTGACGTTACTCCAATAAATACTCATACACCTAACGCTCGAAATTCTTCAAGCGGAACTCAGCTTAAAGCTTCGCTAGCCGTAGCATTCTGTACATTTTTTTTTGGTTCTTGCGGGGAAATTCAAGGTGAGTTGAGACGCATCAAGGAATGCCACTGAATCAGTAGCGTGCCGTTTTAAAAAGGTTTTATTTACATGTAGAAAGAGATCTGCCAAATGGTATTCGTCTATTTAAATCAACCAATAAGAGATCGTCGGGCACCTATTCTCTCTTCATTAAGAAACAAACTAAACCAGATGATGACTTAAGGTGATTATTGTGGATAAAACGTTGTACTGCAACGTTGTACTTATACAATAAATAACTTAATTTGTCCCTAAAGGAGGACTTAAAACGAACATTTTATAAACGTTATTTGTGGCACGTTTTTAAAAGATACCAAAAAGTACGTTTTATAAACGATATCTCAAGCATATTATTAATAAATATACCAAAAAGGGCGTTTTATAAACGTTGTTTGTGGCACGTTTTTAAAAGATACTAACAAATACAGTTTATAAACGTTTTTTTTAAAGACGTTTTTAAAAATAAACCAAAAAGGGTGAATTTTTATAAAGAATTCGGCAAAAGACATAACTTGTGATGATTTTTCACTATTTATTTGCCTCTTTTCAAATACTATTGGATAAGAGTAACAGAAAATGATCTTTTGACGCACGAATTTTAATTGTACCATAAACGGACATTTTTAAAGTTTTTAAAATGTACGATGAACTATAAATGGACATTTTTAAAATCCATATCTTGCATCATAAAAACGTTTATTGCTATTCTTGGAAAAACGTTTATCAAAACGTTAGTTAAACGTCTGTCTGGGACGTTTTGAGGATGTCCAAATTTGTGACATTTATACCTTTCTCGTACGTCCATAAAACGTCCAATGTACTATAGCGGATATTTTTAAAACGTCCAATAAGTCCAGAGGAGTAGTTTTGTAAATATTTTTTTTGACGAAGTTGTGTTATTAGGGTTTATTCATTTGACACTACCTCACATATTTAATAAGTCCATTATTAGCATACGACAATTATATTACTGGCGTCTTCATTCATTTCTAACTTAATGGCAACAACTTGATGAAAATGATAAGAAAGTACTTTCTGACCTTTTGATAAATTACAGTAGAGTATATAAACCTATTTTCATAATTATGTAGAATTACTTCTGAAAACTAGTGACTGCATACGTGAACGACCTTGTATATTCTTACCAAAAAATAATAAATTGAAATATAATTTGTTTTACTCTTAATATAATTGCTATAGTATTTGCAAATGACCTAGTTCAAAGTGATGAAAATTTGAAAATGTTCTGGCATATTTCGTTGGCAATCAAGAGCTAAGAAAAAAACGTTACGCCTTTATCATCTGACAAAAAGTAGAAAGAAACACAATCTCGAAATGCCTAAAAAGTAGAGCCAAGGCAACACAACTTATTTTAAATCAATTACGTGTAAAAATGTTTATTCAAAAAATATGTAACTATAAAATCATTACAATAACGCTTTTGTGAAGAATATCCAGATTGTTGATCCATACATTTTTTTTGAGAGAATAAGAAGACCACGAATATTTTTCAATCGGTATTTCTACATGGATTTGCTACGAAATATAAGAAATTAAGATAAGAATCAAAGTAAACAGAAAAATAAATAATACATAAAGTCTATTCCAGAGTAATTCATTGGCTTTCAACTTACCCCCAATCAGGAAAGACAATTTGTGATCGTAAACCGAAAATAGTGGGCAGGTACGTATTTAGTTTTTATCTTCGATTATCATGTAGGTAGATTTCAGATGACAATTTCGTTTTTGATGCGTAATTTATAGGCCATTAAAAAAATGCCTCTATCGAAAACATGAGCACGGATTTGTTATTGGCTATTTTATAATGAAAAATTTACAACCTTATTTACAAAGTTAATGATAATGTTATCATTAATCTTAATCAGAAAACCAACGAATTACTGTGGAATATACTTTACAGCAAAATCTTTTATATTTTTTTACATTTATTTTAATTTTTTGTACCATTATTAAATAATTCTAGTGTTACTTCCAAAAAAATCACAGTGCACTTTTTTGACTAGGTCATTTACAAATGCTTTACCTTTATTTATATAATAATAATAATAAATACTTACATGTACTTGAACTGACTTTTCCTTTCCAACCATTTTATTTGTGTTGCATATTTTTCATCGTTGATTCTTATCAAGTAGAATGTATAAATAAGTGCTCCTATTGAAAGAAGAAGTGAGAGACCAATCGGAACAAATAATATAGTTATCCGGCAATCTAAAACAATAAATAATAAATTAAATATTTCATCATAAGTTTAATCCATTCCCAATTTTTAATTTAGAAAATAGAATGGGATTTCAAACATATAAGATAGTTCAAAAAACATCTGCAGACCTAGTTTTCTCAAAGTAGCGATTATAGCGGTAACACAATTTTTTTATTTAAAGAAAAAACTGCAAATAGCGGTCCTACTTGATAAACTGACATCAAAAATAGCGGAAACGGTACAAATAAAGAAACGGGAAGACTCTTGGTAAGATTTTTATGGACCATCTCAAAACGACTACGTTCGCCAATGTTTACGGCACAGCGATCGACCCTTAGAGATATACGACAGATTTGAGTAGTTTGAGAAAGATTACCTGCAGGATTTTTCTTATGTGAACGGACTGTTATCGCTGCTACAAACTATCTCTATACTCAATATCTACAGAAGCACGAGATGAGGGTAGATATTCGAGAGCAAGCGGAACACACTTCCAACCAAGTATCGATAGCGAGTAGATGTGTTTCAGAGGCAGTAAAAACAATTGCGTAGAGTAATGAATTCGAAGCAGACCAAGGAGAAATAGAGAAAAAGAAATATCCCTGCTACGGCAAATATTTCCAAACACCCAAGGAGCTGAGAAAAAAAAGACGACACACAAACAATCGGAATGTTTTAAATCCATTTGTAATTAAGAAAGAGAATTTTTCAATTATTTCCCTTAATATCAAAAAAGAATTAAATCGAATTAAAGACTGATCCTGTTTTACTTGTCTTAGAAATTCGATTAAAAACGATTTTGATTTAAATCGGGCTTGTTTTTAGGAATCTACAGCTTGATTTAACACCTAAATCGTTGTTTTTTAAACGTACACGACGATAATACGAACTACCCCTTAGCCCACGTAAAAATATTTTGGTAGTGCAAAAGTAAAAAAACTTTAACTCCTTCCCTCCTATCTTAAAAATATTCGGAGGTTCTAAAATTTGGGGTCCTAAAACTCGGGTTGAAATTGGGGGTCCTGAAATTGAGGATCCTGAATTCGAGGGTCCTGAAATTGGGGGTCCTGAAATTGGGAATCCTGAATTCGAGTGTCCTGAAATTGAGGATCCTTTGAATTGGGGGTCCTTAACAATATGAACAGCGTGGCTTCTCCTGCCTTTTAGAAAAGTGGAGGGAGTCTCCAGGAGCGGACTACCTAATATCATGGATGTATAAAAAAAAATCAAAAATAAAATAAAACTGTGGTCTCAAGTGACATTTGACAGTAGACCTGTACGTATTTGAAATCTTAGAATCCAAATATGTAGAAATGTACTAGGTGTTCCATTTGATTTCGGCCATATTGGATTTTTATGTAAAAAATCTAAAAATAGCTTTATTTTAATCGACCAAAATTTGGTATAAATCTATTAACCCGTTTAAAAGTTATAGGGGTGGCCCATTTACACCCGGTATACTTATTGATTTTAGTAAGAACTTGTAACTTTCCTATATTTTTAGCAATAAAGAAGCCAATAAAACTTCCGAAACGTCGGCAAATTAAAAAATCCTCCAGTGTTTTATTTGCTGGCAGTATATCAAAAAAGACGCTATTTATTGATTTTATACCTAAATATAAAATGTTTCTTCCCTAAATAATGACATTACATTTATTTATAATCAGGAAATAATAAATTTTATAAAATCATATATTTATTGCAAATAAATCGGTAATACTTTACCTTTAAAAGTACACATTCCTCGTCCTTTCATAAAAGAATTTGGTACATCTGGACTTCCTGAGGGAATGAGAGATATAAGCAACATTAAGCTAGGAATCAATATTGATCCAGCTATATAAAGAAAAAATCTTTCAGGTTTATCTTCATTCATACAATTCCTACAAAATAAAAACTGTTAGTAATTCTAATAAATTCATTGGAAAATGCTCATAAGTTAGGAGTAGTTAGATGCCACCATGGATGGTTTTAACTAAAGGGTTTCTAATACTTTATTACAAAAATACAGAGTGATTTATCCATTTATTTTATTAGTCATAACTTACAAACCATGCTGTATATTTTTATGTCGAGTTTAGTTTTGAATATAGTATAAATAAATTTTTTATTCCAGGTCCGGTTTATTAAAAAATTAACAAATTAAGAATTACTTCAAAGTAACATTATATGTATCACATTTTTAAAAATCCAATTTCAAATATTGTTCGGTGGTTTTTAATTTTTCAAATATGGACCTTCATTTTATATCAATCTTTTAATTATATTAAACTTTTATTACAAAATTTTATTCTAATTACGTTTCGTTAAAAAACGATTTTCAATGTTGTTTCTTTTTGCTGTAAAAAAATTGTTTTATGCTCGTAACAAAAATAAAAAACTACATTAAAATTATATAAAAAGAAAATAGGTCGTTTATAATTACTTTATAAAGTGTTGGGTGAAACTTTATTATTGTTTATTTAACAGATTTAACAAACATTTTCATAATTGACTTCTTCCTAAAATACGGACCTGTCCTTACATTTTAGTTTAATATTATTGATTAAAATTGAAAAACAAAAATCAAAAATTTGTTATTCATAATTTAAAAAAATTGTATGAAGAAATACCAAAATTTTACATTGATTTGATCGTTTTAAATTTTAAAAAATCTAATACACAGGGTGTTGTTTTCAAGTAATTCACCTATGGTGGTTCGTACTAATGAAAGAAATAATCCAAATGGATAAATCACTCCGTATCTTGGTGCTAAAAAATGAGAAAACCGTAATTTAGAACCACCTTAGTGATCTCGATGAATTTTTTAAACATCCTGTATACACATTTGTTGATAGAAATAAATGGATTATTTAACACAGGAATAAGATTTCTAATTATAATTCAATTTAGATAAAAAAATTATTCGAGGAACGGTTTTTGTATTTTTTCTAAACTATTAAATGAGGTATAGATTTTTTTCAAGTATAATGTAACCGATAGTATTTTAAATTAAACACCATGGTTTTAATATCTAAATAATAAAAAAAACCATTGATAAATGTTCATCTAGTGCAGCCCCTAGTTGATTTTACCTTGCATGAGGTGGGGTAGAAGCGGTTGGAATATTAAGATGGGGCCCTAATGAAAAATCAAGTTTTCGACCTTAGTTTTTTTGATATAATTCGCTAAAGGTTGGTCCTACTGAAAAAAATCTTCTGAGTAAACTTAAAGAAGACTAAATTTTGAACATTTTTAGTTAACACTTTTTATTGTAAGTCTAATGTTTACGAAATTACAGGAGTATAAATTTAATACTTTCATGAAAATCGTGGAAATCACCATGAAAATCCTTAAATAATTTATTATTGGAACCAAGTTTCTTAACGCGTTTTGCGGTAGGAAATTCATGGCAAAAATTGTAACGCCATTTTTGCAATTTTCTAATGGGAAAGTCAGGAAAAATAAGAAAACTTTTTGCTGATTTCACTAGATTCATAATCTCTAATGTTATGTTCATTTATTATAATATAAAAATTCTATTGGTCGATTTCGAATTAATTTTCTCTGTAAAGTTTCTTGAATAGTTTTTTTCGCCCATGTGATTAAAAATGGAAAAATAGGGAAGAATATAAAAAAAAATCGAAAAAAAATCGGAAAAATGGGGAAACATAGGGAAAGATATGGAAAAATAAAGAAAAATAGGATAAATAGGAAAAATTAGAGATTCTCACAACACTTCAACAGCTGCTATCGAAAGTTTTCTTTCAAATTTTACATCTTCTAGGTTTTACTTAATATTGAAATGTGAAAAATTGGTGGGTGACACGACTATTATTTTTTTCGAAATCAGTACACCAAATCACACAGGAATTAGTTAAAATTATTGAAAAAGTTTTTTCAATGTTGGTCTGCATTATTAATGGGTGCGGTTTCAATACAATTTTTTTTTGTTAAATGTGAAATTAATAATATAAATTTTAGTAAATGTATTTACCTCACTATGTACACCATATCAACACATAAACATGACAACCAGATAAATGATGATAAAATAAATAAGAAAAATATGGATCCTAAAACAAATCAGTTAGAAATATTAGAATAATAACATTTTTTAAGCATTAGTTCAAGAGTTAAAAATGAATGCAAGGTGGTTTTCTTCAAATTCAAACAACGTTATTTAAATATACATATTTAAATTTAAATATGATTTATTGAAGTAGCGATGATAAAAATACATTTTTTTTATTGAAATAACAAACATTTTAAATAAATAACTAAAATTTTGCGTGCATTTTTAATTGAGCTAACAATAATATACATTCAGATATAGTTTCAAAAATAAAACTTACCAAGAACAGCGCAGCCCGAAGTGATTTTTTGAAGAAGAATTAGAAAAAAGAACGTAACGGCCATGGATGAAGTATATCCAATAAAGCATTTTTTATGTACATCTTTCACGTTAAGTACAAATCTGTAAATTATAGCAGAGAAAATGTAGCACAATGTCGATACGATCAAACCTAAAAATAAGAGCTAATTTAAATTTAACTAAAAATAAAAATATCATTTTTATATACGAATAACTTTATAATAAGGATCTAAGATTGTTTAATCTGCTTATCGTGAATTAACTATTATATTGTTTTATAGGTATTTTTGGGAAGAAATTATATTATTACATTAAAAAATTTTTTTTTTCTAAATATTAAAACCACAAATAAATGGACTAGTATGCGGTCTTTGAATATCTTATTCGATTCAGAATTGATTCTAAAAATTTGTGCGAAAATTTTATCAACAAATAAAAATTAAAAAAAAGATCAGTTTTTGTAAATAACTCAAAAATCACAATTTTAGCAGTGAATTAACAAAAATGTGAAAGGGAAGAAATTAAAAAATACAAACAAGAAAAAAAATTAATAGATTTTAAAATTTTAAATCCCTATAAATTTTTTGTACTAATAGGCTCAAACTTGTGAAGATTCTAAAAAAAATCATTAAATATTCTCTAGCTCTTTTAGTTTCAGAGAAAATTGAGTTTAAAAAAATGGTGGGATTACAACTTTAAATATTTAAAAAACGAAAGTAGAAAGAAACAGACAACATCCCTTAATTCATCTATATCCCAAATTTCATCACAATCGAAGAGAAAAAAATTAGCAGAAAAAGGTCAAGACAGCCTTCAAAAATCTTCAAAATTTACTTAATATAAATCATAGTTTTAGAGGTGCAGATTCCAAAAAAATCATTAATTCTTCTTAGCTATTTTAGTTTCAGAAACAGTTGAGTTTTTTTTTCAGATGCAGATGAATATGATTCCCCTGCAGTATGTCACATACACGCACGAATCCCTAGCCCTTCCTCACCTAGCCAAGACATTCAGCTCTGAGCTGACGATTCCGCAATTTCTGCTACTGCATCATCCACTAGAGATCTGAACACCGAAATCCAACAACTTTTAAACCACTTTTCCCAATGGTGTAGCAACTGGAGGATTTCTCTAAACCCTCCAAAAACCCAACTCAAACCAGGGGACCTGGACCCAAATGAAATATGGGTTTCCCTCCGGTTCGGGTTCTATATAATTTAAAAAATTTCAGTTCTAGTTCGGTTCAGGTTCTGTAAAAATTATTTCGGTCCGGTTCGGTTCAGTCTAGTTTTTTTGGGTCCAAAGGATTTTTCGACAAAACAATTTTTTTGGCATATTATTTAATTATTCGTTGAATCAAAATGATTAGCCACAAGCACGGATTTAAGGGGGGTGATAGCGGCAATCATCCCCTCCCAAATAGGTAAAGTTTTTTCAAAAACTTCACAAAAATAAAAACATTATAATTTATATATTAACTCATTAAACTGCGCCCTTTTTTCAACTATATAGCATTTTTTGTATTCAACACTGTTACGCATGTGCATTACAATTAATTTCCGTGGAGGGGTATCCCTCTTCCATTAAAAATGACCCAAAATGGACCCCCCAAATCAAGCTCCTGGATCCGTGTTTAAAGTGTGGCTGCATCAAATTAAAAAATGAACTTAAAAATATATAGTAATTCCATAACTTTTAATTTTATTTATTTTATAAACTAAATTTGTCAAGTCATGGAACTTAGAAAGAACCAGTATTTCTTAAAGGGTTCGATTTCGGTACCTAAAATAATTTTGGACGAAAATATGGATTCGGTTATTGTTCCGGTCTAGAAAAATATTTTAAGTTCCGGTCCAGTTTTCGGTTCTAAAGGGTCCGGTCCGGGTACCTGATTCAAACATCGCAATCACACCCTAAAAGCTAACCAATTCCTCAATGAGACCAACCTTAGGCTCTGGGGAGAGAGACTCGTTCCCTTGGAAAAGGTTACCTACTTGGGAGTGTGCTTCACGTACACTCTTAATTGAGCGACCGAAGTCCAAAATACTCCAGACAGTGTTAGGAAACGAACCGCCCTTTCATCGGAGCCTGGGTAGATGTAATCCTCATACATAAAAAACGTACATTCATCCAGTAATGGACTACAGAGCTCTTAACTTCTTTTCCCTTCCTCGCCCTCTCTTTCACGATGTTATGGCATCCGAGAGGGGATCTTCAGGAAATGTGCCTACCTCTCCTGGCACTTCTCTTCTAATGATATTTACAACATCACTAATATACCTCCAATGGTTTCCAGGTTAAAAAATATCCAGAGAAGATACATCAGGAGAAGACTGAACAGCTTCAACACCCACTCTCCAGAATAAGTGGACAGATGTAAGCAACAATACCAAGAAGACCCAAGGAAAAATTACTATAGCCGAATCTTGGGATACTAAAAGAAGCGAAAGATCTTCCGGACGAGCTCCTAGATCTCCTCGAGGATGCACCTCTAGGCATCAGATGAGGTGGTCTCCTACTGACGTCGACGGGGCTCGTACGTATCATATCCATAATTCTCCATCAAATATCTTAGGTTTTTTCTAATATTTTTTCTTTTCAGATCAACACCTTCCAAAGTATGCATGAAAAGTAGTAAATTACTCCTAGAGCAGGGTACAAGGAATATAACAATACCAGGACAAATTACTGAGGAGGGTTTAGCAGGTATGCCCCTGACTCTGCTTGCAGGGCGATCAGGTTAGAGTCCGACACTACCTCATAGACAGAACCTAGCGTTAGGTATTATTGAAAGATTCCCTCCTCCACAACTCAGGATAATAGTTGTAATACAAAAAAAAACCCTTGCAGTACGAGGTAACTATTCTTTATAACTGTGTTTTTATACAAGGTGGTCCAAAATTGTCGAGGAATACTTATAGGGATGCTAGAACACCTAAAAATAAGTAATATTTGTGCAATGAACCCACGTCCAAAAACACAGGGTCGCCCAAATTTTCAACTTCCTTTTTGGGGTATTTATACCACCTTCCCAAATTAATCCATTATTTCGGGTCGTACGCCCGGCTTTTCCTTATCACCTTCACGTTTGGTTCTCACTTAGCATGCTACAAGATGGCTCCTTTCTTACTGAATCCACTTCATCCTGTTACAAATTTAACTAAAATGTTCTAATACGCTTTAAACTTTTTACAGTACCACATTTAAACTTCCAAGTTTTCTTTTCCCCCCTTATTAATTTTAAGTGCACACATGTAACCATGTTTTTAATATTTATTGTATAACATCAATTTTCACAACTTATGTAATTTTAGTTGGCATGATGATAGTATATTTGTGCTAGTTGCCAGTTTCTCCTCAATCAATCTTATTAAAATAATTTGGTTTAATTAGGTTTTTTATTTCTTCATTGGTGGACCACATTTGAGATTATAGATAACCTTCTACAATTAAAAAAAAATGTCTAAAAATGGGTAACTCACCCCTTGAAAACTACCCTCGGCGAATCAAGACAAAATACGTCTCTTAGTACCCTAAAATTTGAATATTGTATGGTACCCCTCTAGAAAGATAATCATGAAAAAGTTCTTTCTAGGGGTTGTCGCACCCTTAATAAGCGGTATTGGTCATATGTTCATTAAACAAACATTACTTATTTTTAGGTGTTCTATCACCCCTAGAAGTATTGCTCGACAATGTTGGTCCAGTATTTATTAAATGAAAATAATAAAAGTAGAAAGTACTCAATTTTTTAAATTTCCCACAAGTTAAGATTTTTTATTTATGGGCTTTCTAACGATTTTTAACTGATCAACATTTCTCTGGATTGTCCTCCCTAGAGATATATTTTGAGAACATTTATACCAAAATCAATACAAAAAAAGAATATAAAACATACATGGAAAATATACTTGTCCTTTAGAAAGATTTAATTCATCTGTATCGCACATAAGAATGAATATTTTATTACTACCATTAGAATTAACACAGTAATCAGTTGCATTGTACAATTTCATTTCGGCTGCTTCTATGAACGAACCATTATAAATAAATCCTATAATATCCTCGTAGTTTATTCTCCATTTGCTAAAAAATTAAAAAAAGTTGAATATAAATATCACAAAATTCCTCTTATATTTTAAAAATAGAATTCCAGATAGTTATTTTAATAATGATGCTGCCAATTATAAAAGTCTATATTTTATTTTTGCAATAACAATTGATTAATAACCATAACTGAAATCGTTTTATCTGGTTTTTTTTTTTAAATAATATTCAACTTAATTAATAATAATATAACGTAAGAAATAAGGGAATACACTAATTTTTATTCGACCTTATTAAATTATAATTTCATTTCTTAATATATGTCATTAAAAATAGTCATTGCGTGCCATTGGAATGATTATACGTTATATTATATTATCAAGGTTACGTATTTTCTTTTCTTTATAATAACCTAACATTTGGTAGTTATTTTTAATATTTATTAACATAAGAATTTCATAATATATCTAAAATAGATACCACAAATGTAATTGTTCTTTGACTCTGTCAATGTGCGTAATATTAAAAACAAAAAATTGTCCTGTTTAACCCATTATGCTTATTATGGTTATTTCCAATTAGATATGTGTAGGGTGACTATGAAACGTAACTATTTGGTATACCTAATAGAGAATTAATTTTTTTAAATTTTTAACAATTATACATCTGTTGTTTGAGAAGAATTAACTTATTATTATTGTAATTCTTAGTGGGTTAATATAATAAACAATAATTATAGGTTTTTACTATCAAAGTGGAGTTTAAAGATAATTTTTGTCGAAGAACCACTCAGTTGTTTGCAGAACTGAGACTGCACGAATAAATGAAAAAACTTTATTTTGATTCTGATTCTCATTTATTCATATCAAAACTTTTATTATTACATTTAAACAAAAGGTACTTGTGTTTCGTTTTTTTGTGCCACCCTGTATTTTAATTATTCCTCTACTCAATATATTTTAATTTCAGACTAGCTTGATATCCCCTTCTTATTTCCTCGCGTCATGTCCCTATCTTCTCTTGGTATTACTATAAAATGTCTTTCCCATGTTATCAACTCTCTCTCTCTCTTTGCCTCTTCAGTCAAAAAAATTGACTTATATATCGTATGTGCTGTAAATTGGAAATTTTCTTTCTTCCCCTTTTTATATAGGGGTTTTTCCCTTGGACTACATTTTTTTCTTTTTCCTGGACTACGTTTTTCCAGGACTACGTTTTTCTTGAACTACGTTTTTTTTTTGGACCAAGCTTGTGTTTCTTGGACTACATTTTTTCTTGGACTACGTTTTTCCTGGACTACGTGGATCACAATAGTCTTATTCTTTGGACCAAGCCATCTAAGTTTCCTTTGGAGAAGGAAGATAAGAAAAACCTCAAGAACAAGCAAAGTTTTTTTTTAAATAAGAAAAAAGGAAAAAATCTCTGAAACTTTCGTTTATCATAAAATAAACAAATATAACGTTCAATTTGAGTTTAATTTCCTTAACCCACAAAAAAAGAAAGGACGGATTTTGAAATATATCATAGTTTTTTGTCAATTGTTTCTAATTACATCAAAAAATCAATTACACTGGCGTCCAATTTTTTTTTTATTTAATATTTTATTTCTGATATATTTCAAATTCTATTCGTGAAACGAACCCATAAATAAACGATTTGAGCTTAAATCACATTAATTATTTGTTATCAACAAATTAACAAATTAAAGTATTGTTTCACTTGATCTAACAACGATACCGATATCACTTTTGTTACCGCCACTAGAGAATTTAATTTAAACTGCAATGCACCATTTTAACACAATTAATTAAATGGAATAATTTTTTTACCATTTACATTTTTGATCCTTAGAACTTTTACATTGTTTGTTCATTAAGTGTTAATGATATCAATTACTTTGCTACCGACATTATTTTGTTAGCGGTTATTTAACCAAATAATGGAGAATATTTTTCTCTAAATGGAAGACATGTTTTATCGAGAAATTATGATGAATCTGATGGGTGCGCCTGGTCGTCTCTGTGAAGTACCACTACTCAAGAAGTACGTCACGAGATACGTAAATTCACTTGATTGGTTAAATAAGAGTGATGTGTTAGTTTTGAGAGGCCGCATTTGGGTAAAATTAGTTAGATGAATAATTTTGGATATATATTTTGGGGAGCAAAAGAGAAAAGCAAGTAAAATTGAGATGAAACATATTGCATAATCGTTGGAACGACATTTCTAGAAATTTTACAATGACTTGGTAATTTACAAGTCAAGACATGGATGGAGATTCGCATTTTTTTATTGTACTTAAAAATATTATTATTAAACGTGTATATTTTTAATTTATCGCTAAATATACCAAATATAGGGGACACTAGGGCGGAATGGGGTCTCTAAAACGATAATATTTATTTTTGTGTGTGACAGTTTATTACAGTCAACACGTTTTAATATTAAAATCTTTAGTAAAAACACATTATTTGCCAGCAGTTGTGTCAACTCCAGAATGTGGATCATTCTTACGCTTTTTTATTTTTCTAATGTAGTTTGCGGAACTTTAAACTCGTCTGATGCTATTTTGTAGCCTATTTCGCCTCTAATTACCGTATCTACTGTTAGTTCAATAGATTCATTTAACATATTTGCGAACCATCTTAAAATTGAAAAAAAATTAAATCAAGTCGGGGCCGAATGTGGAATGACTGGGGCAGAATAAGGTATGACACCATATTGCGCCCCACACCATTCTTCAGATGCTTTAAATAACAAAACATAACTTTTCACCAGGCATTCTTAACCATTATCTGGAAGTAACCATATTAAAAGATACTTAAAAACACGTCAAATTCGGCGAATTCAATAACAAACCCCAAAAAAAATAAATGTCGAAAAGTTATACAAACACAAACAATTTCATCACGAAAACACTCTCAATAGAGTGCTTGCATGATTGTAGGTAAATAGTCCTTTATAAACCTGGCCAATAAATATTTAATGCGTATTTTTTCATTTTTTTAAACCTATATTCGCCCTTTAATTCAAACAACATAAAAATCTCTGACGACTTAAGGTAGACCAGTTAAAAAAATATGCGACAGATGGCGCCAATCTGATTTATTTCAATTCATATTATAACCATAGACTATCACGTCAATGGCTCAATGTCATCTTGTTTTTGTGTTTTGGGACCAGATCCCTAGATGGCTCTGTCAGTATGAATAATTAAATTTAGGTTGGCTGCAATGATAAAATTTTAAATTTTATTAGATAAAAGGTTACTGTACTGGTACTTATAACTAACTTTTTGGTTTAGTTTTTGTCATTGTGACAGCGATTCCCTTATAAAAATAATTGTGAGTGTCTTTTATTTTTTTTTTATTTTGAACCAAAATATGTTCCAACTTAACATTTATCTGGTATGCCAAAAAAATATTCTTTTTGCACCTTTAATACTGTAGTTTGTATTTTATAATATACAGAGTTGGGGATAAGTTTGGAACCAGACAAGTTTTGAGAAAAAAATTCAAATCGTGCATAACTCTGTAGGTACATTTTAAAATCCCATCGCTTTAATTTATATTATTATTTTATTGTAACGCATTATAGTGTTAGATTGTAACAAATGTATAATGGTGTGACCATTAAAATAAATAAAACTTTCAGTGTAGTTTGTCTCGCTGATTTTTAACTCTTTAAATTTCCCGGTATTCTTGACACATGAATAATTTGGAAACAGAGCACCAGATGGAGCCAACTTAATTACCAATATCTAATACTGAAATGTTATCATTACAGGTAACCTAAATTTAATTAATTTTACAGACAGAGCCATCTAGGGCTTTGGTCCCAAAATGCAAAAGCAAGTTTATCTTAAAACATTTACGTGAAACGTCTATAGTAGATGGTCTTTGGTTATAACCGACAATTTTCTCTGATGTGTAGACAATAGACCGTTTACTATACCTTAATACTATTAATTAAAGCAAGGGGAGTTAGCGTCAAAGTTACGTATTTATTCTAGTTTTTCAAAACATTGTGACATAATAATTATGAGGCATTTTATGGTAAAAAGTAAGAATATAGATGAATAAATAACTTCAATTGCAGTGCCATTTTCACGAAATAGATAATTCAAACTTAACGACTGGCGCCATCTTTCACATATTTCTTTAATTGATCTACTTTAAGTCGTCATAAAATGTTTAATATTAAGAATTAATTGCACTGAACGCCAAAAATTTCGCTAAAAACTGGTCTCTGCTTATCAATAAATATATTAAAAAATCAGAAAAAATACAAGTACACCATTGTGTACACAATATCAAAAGGCGCTAGTAATATCGGTCTCCTGTAGCAAAAAAAATAAAACCAATCCCTTTCTCCCCCGGTGTTCCCTAATAATCAAAATCTATTTTTCACTTACTCTTTACATCCTAAATTATTGTAATAAAAAGTTAAGTTAAAACTATGTTTTTCGCTGTCTATATGAGTCTTATTGCTGTCAAAGTAAAAATGTGTATAAGTTGGTTCCATTGGTAAAGTCTCACAAATCTTTCCTCTCAGTATTTCGTTCGGGAACTGGCAACAATGTGGAATTTTCGGAAATATCTGAAAAGAAAATAAACAAAAATTAAAAACTAATAAAATACTAAACAAATAAGTATTATTATTATTATGTTTTTTTTATGTTAAACTCAATCATATTTTCACTAAACTCGATTAATTCGGAAATTGAGGAAGAGATAATTGAAATAAATATGAACAGGAGCAGACTTGAAAAAAGCAGTTTTTCCAAATTTTCAATTTTTCAACTAAAGCTGGCGTTAAATTATTCATTTAAATTGCTAGTGTTTCATAAAAATATTACTGGAATTGTTATCTGGGGAAAACTGGAACAATGATCTGGAGTTGGAATGGTTAGTTCCAATTTTTGCGGAGTACGTACTGTAAACGGTTGTTCAAGAAAATAAAGAATGTGAGTGTAACGACATGGAAGAAGTTTATAAGAAATAAAAAGCACTGTTTATTAAGAACATGTTTTTGTTTGCTTTTTACCTCTCGCCCTTCAGATAAGAGAGGTATAGGAATCATGCTAAAAATTGGGTAGTGAGTTTTCAATTGATAAACACGTTTTGGGGTCCCTAGAATACGATTTTAATATTTTCGCGATGATGTCTGTGTGTGTGTGTGTTAGTGTGTGTGTGTGTGTGTGTGTGTGTGTGTGTGTGTGTGTGTGTGTGTGTGTGTGTGTGTGTGTGTGTGTGTGTGTGTGTGTGTGTGTGTGTGTGTGTGTGTGTGTGTGTGTGTGTGTGTGTGTGTGTGTGTGTGTGTGTGTGTGTGTGTGTGTGTGTGTGTGTGTGTGTGTGTGTGTGTGTGTGTGTGTGTGTGTGTGTGTGTGTGTGTGTGTGTGTGTGTGTGTGTGTGTGTGTGTGTGTGTGTGTGTGTGTGTGTGTGTGTGTGTGTGTGTGTGTGTGTGTGTGTGTGTGTGTGTGTGTGTGTGTGTGTGTGTGTGTGTGTGTGTGTGTTAGTGTGTGTGTTTGGATGGATGTTGTAGTAACGATAACTCAAAAACTACTGAATAAAAAAATTTGAAATTTTGCATACAGGATTCTGATACCCTAGATTAGATCTGATTAGATTTTGGTGCCAATCGCACAACCGGAAGTGGCAGTTGCTATGGGTGATGACGCCATTATTATACAAAACGGCAATAAAGTTTTACACATATATTTTTTATACCCTATAGTTTATTTTCATCTCATTAAAATTTTCGAAACATTTGCCATTGTTGCCAGATTTACAAAAATATAATTTTTTTTCATACTTTTTTGTGTCAACCTGTAAATTTTTGATTCAAAAATGGCGAGAGGTCATGTGCTGGCCACATCAGATTTTTTACATTAATATACCAAAAAATCTGTTTAAGCGACAATCAAAACGGTCTTTGTCCACTAGAGACATGCAAATAGCATTTTGTTCGGCTCTGTTTTTTTAAATAATACAGCTATTTTCGCTTTTCCAGTCTGAAAATCGAGTAATTATTCATGCTATTTTTTTTCTCTATTTTATGGTACAAATTTCAACTCAGTAACTAAGGCCGTTTCCAATCACCAGATTTCTTCCTTCCTGGTGGGTAAAAATTTTTAGTGTAAATACAGTGTGTGTCACGAAGATGGTAAACTATCTGTATATCAAAAACTACTCACGAATATATTATAGATTATGCTGGATTTAAGCAAAATATTTTGACAGACATACCACTTTCGGTTATACTGGAAGTGAACATCAACTTTGTCATTTTAAATGGAACACCCTGTATTTTTTTACATTTTTAGATTCGTTCGAAGAAGGTGATTTCAAAAACCTATTATGTATATTATAAACTAAATAGTTTTAAAGTTATGGACAACTGAAAATCGCATTTTTCCAAGTTTAAGTGATTGCTTCTGCCAAACAATATAAAATCGGATAAATCGGATTAAAATTGCTGGTAACGTTCCTCGATGGCCCCCAAAAACTAATTAGTTCTTAGTTAGAACCAAAACAATTTTTTGTGAAAATTTGGTTAAAATCGGTTCACCAGTTTTAAAAAAATCTGATGTGGCCAGCACATGACCTCTCGCCATTTTTGAATCAAAAATTTACAGGTTGACAAAAAAAAGTATGAAAAAAAATTATATTTTTGTAAATCAGGCAACAATGGCAAAAGTTTCGAAAATTTTAATGAGATGAAAATAAACTATAGGGTATACAAAATAGATGTGTAAAACTTTATTGCCGTTTTGTATAATAATGGCGTCATCACCCATAGCAACTGCCACTTCCGGTTGTGCGATTGGCACCAAAATCTAATCAGATCTAATCTAGGGTATCAGAATCATGTATGCAAAATTTCAAATTTTTTCATTCAGTAGTTTTTGAGTTATCGTTACTACAACATCCATCCAAACACACACACTAACACACACACACTAACACACACACACACACAGACATCATCGCGAAAATATTAAAATCGTATTCTAGGAACCCTAAAACGTGTTTATTCATTGAAAACTCACTACCCAATTTTTAGCATGATTCCTATACCTCTCTTATCTGAAGGGCGAGAGGTAAAAATGATTTTCCAAAAATGGGTTTTTTTGAACACACCCAGAAATATAAAGAAAAGTCAAAATCTCGATATCGGTGTTTTACCCGAAAACAATACTTTCCCTTTATAAATACCTTAGTGTATTAAAAAGGTAGGTCATAAATTAAACCACATTTTCTGGTGTCAAAAATAAATCAATTGAACATAACTTGTCTTAATGCAAATGTACAAACAAAAAAAGTTACGGCCTTACGAAATTACAAAATGAAAATCGATTGTTTCCAATATTCCATGAACTTTTTAACATTTTACAATGAAAATGGATAACATGGCTTTCTTGAAATAAGAGCATCATTCTCATAATATAAAACCACGAAATCTGTACAGCACATAAAAATTTTAGGGTGGTTTGAACCGCCAAACTTTTCTATGCATTACAGTTAAATTAGTATTGTGATACCATTGGTTTAATACATTATTTTTGAATTTTTTTTGCCTCATCGCTTTTTCGAAAAGCCAGTTTTTATCGAGATGTGGCCTCTTTTTCATTATCCTTCAAAAATTCTTTAGTTGGCTGTTCAACACACTTGCACAACAAACAGTTGCTTTAATAATTACATACTGTCAATTGAAGCTTTCGATTATTGTGCATTTTAAGAGTGTTAAGAAAAATTAACTTTCTGTTACAATGTTTTACACGTTTGTAGGAATGTCAGATATGCATTTAATTATGGGTAAGTTTGGTGAGGCTAAAACAAGGTTTCAGATAATTATCTGTAATTCTGGTAATCACAGGTGAATGCCAAGGGAATAGTGCAGCAGCTGCAAGGCGTTATGCAGAAAAATATCCCAATCGGAATACCACAGACAGACGATTATTTCTTTCCATTGATCATCGTGCAACGGGAGACAGAAACTTTGCGACAGCAACCTGCTGGTAATAGTGGTCGTCCAAAAATGGATACAAACTATGAGAAGAATTTAGAAAACCCTGGAAGCAGTAGTTGGTAGTTGGAGAAGATTGAAGGATTGAAGAAGATTGAAGGAACAGCAGCTTCATCCCCATGACTTAAGATCCATTCAAGAATTACTAGATGAAGATTATTCTAATTTTGCGACTGGTTCAAAATAGAAAACAATCGAAATATCAATTTCATTAGTCATATTTTGTTTACCGATGAAGCTACCTTCATTAGAAATGCCGTTACGAATCACCATAACGCACACATATGGTCAGAAGAAAATCCTCATGCAAAAAAGTGACTTATTACCAAAGGACTTTTAAAGTCAATGTTTGGGCAGGCATTGTGAATAATAATTTAATATACAGGACCAGTATTTATTCTAAATAATTTAAATGGTGCAAATTACTTGCAGTTCTTACAAAATGATATATCAGAGTACTTGGAAGAGGTAAATTTAGGAATAAGTCAAAATATCTTTTCGGTCTGTACCCTGGACGTTGGATTAGAAGGTCCCTGATGCACCTATTTCTTGGCCAGCCAGAAGTCCAGATCCTAACTCCATATATTGGCTTTTGCTTCTGGGGTTTTATCAAAGAGGACGTGTATTCTGTTGAAATAATCGATAAACAACAACTAAGGCATCGAATCATTGAAAGTGCAAATCGACTTTGTCAGAAGCCAATGATCTTCCAAAAAATTAGGTTTTCCATTTAAAAACGGTGCCGAAAGTGTATTCAGGAAAATGGAGGCCATTTTGAATATTTATTATAGTAAATATACAACACATTTCTACATATTTTTTATACCTGAGAATAACATGAATACTCAGTTATAACTCACTTTTGTTACTCAAAATTTTTGAAGGGTAATGAAAAAGAGGCCGCATCTCGATAAAAACTGGCTTTTCAGAAAAGTGTAGAGTCAAAGAAAATTCAATAATGATATATTAAACCAATGGTGTCAGAAAACTAATTTAAGTTTAAGGTACAGAAAAGTTCAAAACCCCCTAAAATTTTTATGGGCTGTACAGATTTCCTGGTTTTACATGAAAAAATGCTCTTAAAATAAGAAATCCATGTATCCATTTTCATTATAAAATGTTAAACAGTTCATGAAATATGGGAAAAAATCGATTTTCATTTTGTGCTTTCCAAAGGCAGTAATTTTTTTTGTATGCACATTTGCATTAAGGCAAGTTATGTTCAATCGAGTTATTTTTGACACCATAATATCTGGTTCAATTTATGAGCTACC
The DNA here is from genome assembly GCA_963243735.1 of Neocrepidodera transversa. Lineage (NCBI taxonomy): Eukaryota > Metazoa > Arthropoda > Insecta > Coleoptera > Chrysomelidae > Neocrepidodera > Neocrepidodera transversa. Next base: position 16,725,938 of record OY725337.1, on the reverse strand, counting down.
TTTTTGATATATCCTATATACTATTGTTTACATGGTATATGTAGCGGGAAAGTAAAAAATTATCGTGGTTTATCATCGCTTTAGGCTTTATTTAACGCACTTTTCAGAGTATTTTGGGAAGCTGAAAATTTTAATCGACATTATAAGTTTAAAACATTCTCATGGAAACTAGTTTCCAACGGTTTAGGTATTAAACAATATTTTTGTTAATAAAAATATGGTATCTTTGATGGCCTAAAAATAAATCTAATATTTTTTTAACACCGATTAACATTAATTATTTGTTGTATTTGAATTCATTGACCGACCGGTTTAGGATAACAGTAGTCGAACTTCCCACGTGAAATTGTTCGGGATTCCTATGACGTAGTTCAAGTGGACAACCGGCCCGGTTGATGCAATATGCAATTAATGTTTCAAGGATACGTCTAAGTATTAAAAATGAAAATATACAAATATATTAATAGATGGTAATTGTAGCGGTGCCAAAAATGTTAATTAGTTTGTAAATAATTTAGTTCGTTAATTGTTTTTTTTATATATATAATTTTTTTTTAAGTAATTGTTTCCCACATCTTATTAGCACAATAGAATGAATGTTAATAACAGGTAGTTGTTTTGTTTATTTGTATTAAATTCACTGTCAATATAGATACTTGGCGCAATTTTCATATTTTTAATGAAGATGTTTTTTAATAAATCACTTTATGATTATAAAATATCGCATAATTAATTACATTCGTAGCAAAATTACGTCATGATAAAGTTATCAGGAAAACACAAATAAGATTATTTAGTTTCATATATAAATTTAAAAGTAAAAAAAAAACATGAAAATGTATTAGTTCTGATCCCAAATATTAATGCAGTTTTGTTCGTTTCTTTTGTCTATGCGATCCCAAGAAGGGCTCCAGGGATTTTCTTGAAATTTGACTCATAAACCCCCTTGGGCTTCTAATAAAAATGAGAGATCGCACATGTTTGGGAAAATTCTGTACCCCGAGATAAGGGATGTTTTGTTTATTTTTTTGTTTATTTGTTTGTTCGTTTGTCTACGCAATTTCAAAAACGCCTCAGGTTAGCCAGTCAGTGAGTCAGTACATCACGGTCGTCGGCCAAGAGTAACATAAAAAAACGTACTGGTAAAATCTCACTTAAACTTTGTCCAACAACTAAAACGATCGCTACGTTAAAAATTAAAGTGGGGAACAAAAAATTAAATGAAAAAGTAGAGAAGTGGGGACGGGAGGTGTTGTTTTAGTTGATGGATAATCTATATAACCCACGCCACACTGAGATGGGGTGGGAAGCGTTACTCTTTTATTTCATTCTTTCTTTATTACTATTCCTACTCTATTTCTTTAGACTCTATTCTGAGCAACATAATTTGCATTTATCGTTTATCCATATTTTACCTGCTCCTATTTTCGTATTCCTAATATATGTATTCTATTTTTATGTTATTTCTCTTTTATTTCCAGTGTTCATGCATTATTTCTTTTTTCTTTTAATCCATCTATTTTATTTATTCCACTGTCATCTCCCAAAATTTTTTTGTCGTTCGCTTTCCGATTAATTTTCTTTAAATTTCCACCCCACTTATAATTAATTAACATATCATGATTTTAAATACTATGAAAAAAAACATGTTCATTTCGTATTTTTACTGATTTACCTTATTTAGAACTTGTAATCCAAGTGGAAAGTACTGTATACAATTTTTCACAATCAACTTTTATGTATTTCCCAAGAGATTATTCAGTTTTTACTGATAGTATTCGTGAGAATATTTATTTACTTGATGTGTCATTCAGAATTAACATTTTAGCTTCTTTAACTCATTTACAAATATTTAATCAACATTGTTTATAAAATAGACTTGTAGATTTACTTATATCTTTAAAATTGTTAGCACAACAACAAATTTTTTCTCTTTATTTTTTATAATATATAAAACAAAAGATAACAAAGCTGATTTATTTATTATTTTTATCAGACATATTTAAATATTAATATAAGTATTTACTAAACAATATTGTTTATATATTTTATCTGCTTTTTTTGAAAAAAAATCGCCAACTTGTTGAACCTTTTTAGGTTTTTAATGATTTTCACGATTTTTTTCAGAAAAAACTAAAACATATTTTTAAAATTTTCGAGAATAGGAGCCTAGATTTAACATTTATCAATTATCTATATTTTTTTAATTTCTTAAAAATTAAAATTAAAAAAAAAATCGGGTGACTACGAAACTACTGGTTACAATACTTATAGCTTTCTGTTCGTAAAGTAAATCACGCTTTTAAAGTAATGAAAATTGCTAAATTTTGCAAAGGGAGAAGATTCGGATAAGAAACAACTTTAGGAAAAAAATTTGCCAGTTAATATCTAATATCGAAAGATTTGGATCATAGGTTAATATATTCCAGTTTATTCTTTATTCTTCAATTTCTGAATTTCCTTTTAGGACTTAATATTATCTTATTTCTTATACTCTTCTATACTCATTTTCCTCAAAAACTGATAGTAATGGAATATCTTAAGGAAAGTGAAAGAAATTTTTCCAGTGGCGGGCAATTTTAGTTTTACATAGGTATACGATAAATTTACATTTCAACTTAATGCAAATTTTTATCACGTGATCAATACATTTAGACCAATTAGCAGCTGTAACAGCACTTACTACGTTGTTTCAAAGTATTTTTACGTCTACCAATTTAAAAGTAGAATTTTTATATGAAGCGTTATCCAAAACAATGACTGAACCCTTTACTAAATGCGAAAGAGTAAACTGAAACCATGTTTCAAATACATCAGCATCCATGTCTTCCAATATGCGTAATTATTAAGCGACGTCCTTTACACGAAGGTGATTTCAATCCCGTGAGAGCCCTTGTAAGAAAGCATCTCTATTGCCAAAATTTTGTAATAGCCCCTTCATTAACCCAAGTTTCGACCAGATAATATTTTTTTTGCTTCATTACGACATCTCAGAATTTCCTTTAGTCATTTCTACGTCATACAACGATTTTCTCTTTTTCGACTAGGGCACTTGCACTGTTACGATTCTTTTTACAGTAAGGAAAATTCATTTCATGCATAGTATTCAATATTTTGGGCAAATTCGTATAGCTCTGTAGCTCAGCACTGATTTTATTTATAGAGGGGATTTCATAACGAAAATAAAGAATGAATTGTTTGTTGAATCGCTTGTTTAAGTAATCTTCCAAAATTATTACTTTCTGTCCCGTTTTTCTATATCCCAATTTATGTATTTATTTCTAAATCAATCTAACAGCATTCTGGATACTTCTTTCAAATTCTATGATGATTTTTTTTTTGTGAAATATCTAAATTTCGTTTGTTACCTTTTTCTCTTATTGCCCTTATTGTCGCAGGTGAACAGGCCACGGGGGTGAGGTAATCCCCAAACCTTCAAAAAATATAATTTTCAGATAATACGCGCATTTTAAAAAGTGTCACTTTATATGTCAAAATTAGAAAAAAGCAATGTCGATGTTTCTAGAAGCCGAAAGCAAAATAAAATAATAAGAAGTACCAACAAAAAAGTTTACCACAGTTATAGCTAGCTTTCCATAAAGAGAAAAATATAATGTTACCCACCAAAACAATCATTTACAGTAAATACAGTAAATGAAACATGTACAGAGCCTTCGTCTGATGATGGTCATTGACCGAAAGCGCTAAGCCGATCTTATTAAAAGCAATTTTACTAAATTGTCTTTACTTTTATACATGTTAAGTTCCATCAAGTTTCTACAATGAAAACTGCAAGTAACGTTTGGATTTTCACCCCAGCATGATTGTCTCTCCTCTCTCCAGGATATATAAAATAATGCCATTAAGATTTTTTTAGGAAACTCTAAAAATATATTTGTTCAAATTCTTACGTAACTTATAAACACCATTTCACGATATTTTTTATTATTAATATAAATTATGACACCTCCGTTATTTTACAATTAAATACAAAATTAATATGCTGGAATTAGTTTATTAAAGTAATAAGTCATTGTGGATTGCTATAAGCGACCCTTACACGGTCAATAATACGGTAAATAGAGAGTTATTGCACGACACCAAATTTTTATACCGTATGCCTTATACCTTAGCACTATTTGGCTTAGTGCATGCATATAAATATGAGTTATTGCAAGGATCTTTACCTTAAACGCTATGTAAGGTTAGACGCTAGACTTGTCCTTTATCAAATATTTTCGTTTGTGTTACGTTGGCCACGTTTTTTGTTAAAAGTTAAAAGTAACTCGAGTTCTTAGATTATTTTATTTTTTTTCGCGAGACATGGAAGAAATTTTAGATGTTAATCCCTTTTTAAATATATCTGAATTTTAAATGGTTAGGTTAAATGTCAGTTATTAACCATAAAACATTTTATTTATCAGCAAAACACATCGACAGAACAAAAAATTCCTATAACGTATAAGGTTTAACGTTTAACCTTATCCCTAAGAAATAGTGCATGACCTTATACCTTATAAAAAATTGTTTAGGTCTGCGCATGCTTAGATGTCAATGTAAGGTATACGGTATATTTCAGATGTCGTGCAATAACTCTCTAATATTCAAAAATAATGACAGTATTATTGATCGTATAGGGGGCAATACTGCAATTATAAATGACGGATTAATTGATAATGAACCAGTTGATCAGGAGTTTCCAGAAGAAAAAAAATTAAGCTACAGTTTATAGAATTGTACGAAACTTTGCCAGACTTGTGGAATTCAAGCAGTACTTACAGCTTATTTGAACAGATCAAAAAGGAACGAGGCACTGGCCATGCTACTTATTGTTGATTAACAATTTAAATAAAAGACAGGACAAATATAAATGCTTAATCGCAAGTTTCAATAACAGGCTGGCTTATAGCAGCTGGTGATATGATCAGTGAAAACTTTAGGTCTGCCGGTAGCAAGATATTGTAATGTTACAGCTAACCTTTCATCAGCTAATATACATTTTCTCATATTTGTATCTTTCCTTTGCAAAAACGGTTTTACCACTGACAGTATTTGATTATATAATCTATCACTCATTCTAAAATAGTTTTTGTAATCATCTGCATCTATCTTCAGAATTTCTTTAAGAACCATATGAGAGAATTATTCACGTTTTTTTAGCCAGTCTTTGACCCATCGCTTGCGTTTTATACAAACTAGTGCAACACAAGCCATAATATGCATAATGACAGTAATTAAAAAACACAAAAATTATGTATTTATTTAATAAAACTTGAGTCATGGAATACCAAAAACGCATTGATTATTATTTTGATAAAATAAAACTACAAAATACTGAAGTCCGCCATGATATATTGAACACCAATCAGAGCGAATAACGTCGCTTTTGAGTAAACAACTAAGCAAACGACTGGTTCTCTGTGATTTTATCTACTATTCAATTTTCTTTATACCGAATATTAAATCGAAATCCCATCAAATTATATTCCATAGGATATAACTATTTGAAAATATACAAAAATAAAGGTGAGTAATAGGCAATATTGCTGTTGAAAAAGCTGGATTTATAAACACTTAAAAATCAACTGTAACCTCAACCTCAACTGCAACTGCTCTCCCCCAGAACTCAAATACAGAAGTCCTTTAACGTCCTTCTTTTGAGAAGAGACGAATGGGAAAAGGGGGAGATCCTCTTTCCAGGGACGGCTTATGTACTGTACACAGATGGTTTAAAGACCCCAAGTGGTGTTGGAGCCGGAGTGTATAGCAGAAAACCGAGAGTAAGTCTCGGCAAGTATGCTACCATCTTTCAGGCGGATGTTTTCGCTGTAGAATTATATGCAAGAGAGTTAACAAACTATCATCTTGTCAACAACAGTATTTATATTTTATCGGACAGCCAGGCAGCTTTAAAAGCACTGAGCTCCAACCGGATGGACTCGAAGCTGGTGTGGAACTGCATCAAATCCTTGGATCGCATTGCTATCAGTAACAGAGTAACCCTACTCTGGGTACCTGGGCATGAAGGGGTGGAGGGCAATGAGAAAGCAGATACTCTTGCGAGAAGAGGTGCAGAATACGAGTGCATTGGACCGGAACCATTCTTTGGCATAGTCAAAGACACTGTTTGGAAATGGGCCGAGAGAAAACCTCTCCAGCACTGGAAAGATATTCCTGGGTTAGCTCACTCTAAGGCGTTTATAGTCAAACCCTCAGGTAGCACCCTATCGCAGATGGTAGAATGGAGTAAAAGTGATCTACGCATCCTAATTGGACTGCTTACAGGGTACTGTTGTCTGCGGTACCAGCTGAAGAAGCTAGGTCTGAGTCAAACATCGAACTGTCGCTTCTGCAGTGTGGAAGACGAAACGGCATAAATGAATGGGATTCGTACGTTTGGTTTTGTACAGCTGGAGCCTACCGACTTCAAGGAAGCTTCACCTAAATCAACCATAGAGTTCGTGAGAAGATGTGGATTGTATGGTAAATTATAGCCCATAGGGGTGAGCCACAGTACTCACATTAAACTGCAAAGTTAATAGTGGTTTTTTTTGCCAACGACAACCTTAACGTCAACCGTTGAGGATGTTTATAAATACCAATACTGTTTTCGGACAATTGAACTTTTGCAATAACGGTTGGCGTTGAGGTTGCTATTGAAGTTTGAGGGTTTATAAATGCAGCTTAAGCCACTTGTCTCGTATTGTTTTCTATTGTGGAACGAACACAAATAACTTATCAGGAGTTTTTATTGATGTGTTATCACACAAAGAGACCACACACCATTTGGAATTCATATTTAATAACACAAAATAACTAAATTATTCAATGAGTGTCTGTTTACGTTTCGTTTACTCTAACGTGACATCACTAGCGACGTCATGACACTAACAAGTATTTTGGTGTGAATTTTAAATCTACAAACTAAAATGTAATTTTTTTAACCAAACCTTTATTATCTGCAAAAGTATGTTATTCATTGTGAATAATATACGTTTGCGAACACTATAGGATAGTTTTTCAAAATCTGTCATTATGTCTATTATTGCCAAACACGCTTTTGCCGAGAATCTATGGTATACTCACTAGGATAATACTGAAGAAAATAATGGCGATTTGGAATGACTTGTAAGATTGAAAAATACGGGTGGAGTCCATTTCGGCACAGCGATCACTTGTACCTTAATTTAATCATTTGTCACTTACAAATATCTAGCCTTTCTGGGCGCAAAATCTTGATTAATGGTTCTAAGAAAATGAAATAGGATTTTATTTAAATATTAAATATTTTTTCTGTAATCTCTTGAATTTTGGGTTATTCCTAGATACACTTTAAATAAAATTATTGCGAAATGATTGGTTTTATGAATGTGGTTGTCTTATTTTAATACTCTAATGGTTTATGATCTGAGTCGGACTGGGAATTCTATTTCTTAAGCAATAAGGTAAACTATAATAAAAATGGAACTAATTTTAATTAGATTTTCTGCACTCTCCCTGAAAACATTCTATTTATTAATGTATTTTTCTTAGTGGTGTATTTTTATAATAGTATAGTTCTTATGATTTTTCATATTGTTTTCTATTAATTATGAGTTTTTTAATTTGTTTTAGATACAGTTTAAATAAAATTATTATCAAATGATTGGTTTTATTTGGAAAAAAATCTATACCATACAAATTAAATGAAGGATATTTATTTGGAGAAAAAAATTAAAAAATCACTGAACTTATTCCTATTATTTTTTCTTAAAAATATTACTTTGAATCAATCGGATTAGTTACTTTACGGTTGATAACCACTGTGCCCAAAACTTGAGACCAAAGGACCGGCAGGATTATGGAACCCGTTGACAAAATTGACCGCTACAACACCCAAAAATACTGATGGAAAATGAATGAAATACTGGTCAGTATTTTTACTGTTAGTATTATTGACCATGTAAGGTTCGCAATAATAATTTTTAAACGGTATTTTAATTATATATTAATGAACCAAAAACAATGAATTGAAATAATTATGTACATTTTCTAAAATTTCGGTATCCACCTAAATGAGGTGTTCAAGGATGATTAATGTACCTACCTACCTACCGCACCGATATTGTTATCTATCGTTATAGTCAATTAAATAATAATTAAACAAACATATATACATACTCGTTTCAGTGAAGTTGTATTCGAATTTGAAGCTACAAGTTGTCCTTCACAGCACAAAAAACTTATGAGAATTAATACTATACGTAGGTAACTGTTCATTGTACACATTTTTAATAGTTGTGAATGATATTGCTATAAGTTTAAGCCACGTGCTCGTATATAAATCAAAAACTGACTTATTAAATTCATGAATGTGTACCGCACTTTAAATATAGCCCACTACACAATACCAAATCACATTTATTTTTATTAAACTAGATCACTACTTAAATGAAATCGTTTAAGCCATTCTTTGACAGTAACTTAAATTGTTGTAGATGTATCATCGGAAACTCAATAATGATAATGATTTTTTGATTACGTATTTACGGTTTTTTTATTAGATAAGTTATCTTTGAGACAGGTTGAACGTCGCGCCGAATCAAACAGGTTGTTTTATTTATACTAACAACTCGCTTGACTGACTTGATTAAACTGAGGTTTTCGCTTAGTTTTGGCCGCGGTTCCACTTTGAATTTTTATGTTCGTTATGTTTATCTCGTGAATGGGAATTCCCATTCTTGAGATGTGTGTGGTTTCGTTACAGTAACAGTTAATAGAGGTCAGTGTATTTAATCAATGACTCAGACATGTTTAAACCCTGTTTTTTAATTTGATAGTTTGGATCATGTGGGTTTCCCATTTTGATTAATTATTCATCAGGTTTTTGTATATACGAAACTAGAATAATAATTATATATAAAATAAATAATTATTACCAATAAACGATAATTTAATAATTGTTTTTTATTTTGACATAAAATTTGGGACACCCGGTATATAAGTGGCGCTAGATAAATCCATTTGATCCCCGTATGTGTATTTCTAAGTACGTTCATTAAATGCCGTTGGTGTATTTGCTTATTAAAGTGGGCACCCCCCTACTAAGGGGAAATACTACCCTTTACGATAACATCGAGTCGTCTATAAGGGGCGATTCAACATTCAATTTACAGGGTGGACTTATACCATTAATTTTTTATTAAAAAATACAGAAATGTGTACGAGGTAAAAAATATGTTTAGTTTTTTTTTCATCATATAGATATGTGCTGACTATTTTTGGAAAGATATTTTCTCTTTTATAATGGTAAAATATGGTTAATAATCTGTAAAAAGAAGTTGCGACACATTAATTATATAAATGGTAGAATCAAAATAGCTCAAATAAAATCTTCTACAAAGACAGACATAAATAAAATAAAAACTAATTGTAATAAATTTTGGACTTTTTTTAATAGCTAAAAAGAAGTCTAATTTCTGCAAAAGCAAAATAAAATAATTTTTAAGAAAAAGAAATATTTTTATTTGTTACGTTGAAGATAATTTATATTTTGAAAACTGTATAGGTTTATATTATTTTAAAATTTTTAACGAAAGAAATTTGTTACATTTTATTCTCATTATTTTTATTTAATTATTAATGCTTCAAGAAAGAAAAGCACTGATTGCAGCTCAAAGAGTGGATTAATTGAAATCTTTATAGAAAATGTGGAAAAGGTTCTTTACACCGCGGGGAGTGAAACTAGTACTTTAGTCCCGCATTTACGGGTGTCACTTTTACTCCCTGTTGACTAAAATATTTTAATCCTGCAAATAAAAAACAATTAAAACCAGCCACCTTATTTATTCTAATTTAATTCAGAACTGTTAAATACTGCCACAAAGGAGTATAGGAGACAATTTTTGTTAGTTTTCAATTTTATTTTCTCCAACACCATTTTACGAGATCGTCGTAAGCTTTTTCACGTATTTTTTACGATTTTCTTGGAATTATATTATTCATTAAAAATCACGAAAACTCTAAAATATTTTAAATAGGACAAAGTCGCAATCTTCTGTCATTATTTTCATAATATATCAATATAAGACAATGAAATTTTAATATTTTCAAATATGTAATTAATTTATTTTTGACGTAAATAATTATTTTAATTTTAAGGGGCTTGTGCCCGAGGTGTAAAAAATAGCGTATATACTACAGGACTAAGGTGTCTTTTAATCCCTCAGGTGATTGTTTCCCTCGTTTCGCTCATGAAACAATCTTCACCTTTGGGATTAAAAGATGCACTTTAGTCCCTTGCTATATATTGTAATGTTATGTAGGTACACCATATATTAAAATAGAAGAAAATATGAGAATTAGTAATAGTTATAGTTTGTGTTAGCGTTATATGGAAATAGAAAAATTAACAGTTTTATTATGGAATGATGTAAGTAATAAGGGTTTTAATATTATTGGATAAATTGTAAATTAATAAAAGAATATAATGATTTATAAGAATTTAATATTATATGATAGAAGAAATATAGAATTTTATATATAAGGTGAGCATATTATTAAAAGAAAATAAAAATAAAAAAAAAATATTGGAAGATCAATTAGAAGATAAACAATAAAGGTAGGTAACAGACAGATACAATAAGAAACAATTAACAAAATTAATAATCTTTCTTTTTTTAGGGTTCCGTACCAGAAAGGGTCAAAACGGAACCCTATTGCTCTCACTAGCGTGTCCGTCCGTCCGTCCGTCTGTCACACCGGTCTAGCAGCTAAACCGTTAGAGCTACAGACTTCACATTTTCACAGTTTATGCGTCTTATTGACCCAAAGCCATATAAACTGTAAAAAATATTTTTAAAAGTTTTCAAGGGGGGCTCCCATACAACTAAAGGGGGGCGCTGAAAAAAAAAATTTGGCCTACCCCATCAAGTGAGGTATCGTTGAATAGAGCTCATTGAGTAGATAAAAGCCATATTTTTTGTTTTAAAAAATAATGCAAAACGTAGGCATGAGAAGCCGTCAAAGTCAGCATTTTTTACAAAATTTTGTTCCGAAGAATTTTTTAACTTTCCATTGACCTATAAACTTGAAATTTGGTGATAATGTTTATTGTTACGTATAGTTTGCCAACAAATACTAATATATTAATAAATATGATTTTTTCATTACCATTCCCTCATTTTTAGGGTTCCGCACCTTCGTATATATGTAAATTGTGATACTCGATATTTTATTATTTTCATGTGTGCAATCGTATTAGTTTTATTAAAAAATGCATTTTTCATCTTTTAATTTTTTTTCTATCTTTGTCGGTTACGCTGATAGTAACAAATTTGTTCGTAGCATTTCAAAATATCTAAGAATATATGCGGATTGTGATATTCGATATTTTATTATTTTTATCTGTGCTATCATTAATTTTGTTAAGAAATGCATTTTTGGTCTCATAATTTTGTTTTCTTCGTCGAACGCACGTGCGCCTGGTTATTTTTCTTTTCAGTTCTTTAAATCTTTTTACCAAGTATTTTTGGCTTATATTGCTAAATGTGCGAAGTCCGACACGCACTTGACCGATTTATTTACTTTCTTCCTTCTGCTACCTCCTCAGACCTCCCAACATTTACCTTCTTTCTCCACCCTTTACTTGTGCTCTTTATTCACCCTTGAAACTGATTACTGCTTGCCTTCTTGAAATGGCCACCTTTCTTTTTATAGTCTTTGTTACTTTATATTTTTTTTTATAAATAATATTGCTTACTTTTTTTAAATTTTTATTTCTTAATTACTTTCAATATACCATCATTTTCATATATATAATATTTCTTTTGCAGTTGTAATATTAATTTTTTGCACCTCAGGGACTAAAAAATGGATTTAGTCCCTCATTTTAATGACTATAGTGCCACTTTTGCTCTCTTGGGGGTAATAAAGACCTTGTTTGTAAGCGAATACATTTTTCGATTTTCATAACCGTTAGAAAGCGCATTTTTGTTCGAATGGTAGAAACGCTTATTCAAAGTTCGAATTTTTTGGAAATAAACTTTTTTTCAGTGCCAGCCAGTGCCGATTAAGATGTTAGGTTGTTAGGTTTTATTTTAAACTTTTAAAGTAACTTACTCTTGTCTTTATTATTATCCAGTAGTAGTAGTGAAGAAGTGAAGATGAAGATATTAGTGTTGACAGTGAGAAAGAGTTGTATGAGACGTTAAATTAAAAATCTGACAAAAATGAAAACTGGAAACTTTTATTTCAATAAAATCAATTCAAACGAATATTTGTGTATATTTATATCTTGTAATGAAATACCCTGTAAGAGTTGTTTTTATAAGTTAATTATTATTCATTTGTTAAAAGGTTTGAATAGCAGAAATAATTTTATGCCGTTTTTATTGTTATAAACAGAATTAATTGTTAAAAGTTCAATTTTAAAGCATTTATTGAAAATAATTGGTGTATAAAATAGTTAAAATCAACAATTGTGGAGTATAAAAAAAAATCTTATTTGTATTATCATATCGAAAAGTTAAATTTTAGAAAGAATATTAAAATAAATTTTTGCAGTATAATTAAAAAGTAAATGGCAAGTTTGTCAAAAGTGATTAACAGATAAAAATTATTCATTAATCAAGTAAGAAAAAAATTATTTTGGGTAGAGACGACAGTTGAAAAAAAATAATAAATAAGATTTGTCAATTTAAGACGAAATAGAAATTTTGTAAGAAAAAGGTTTATATAAGAGAATAACTGTGTAAAAATATGGAATAAAATCAATAAAATTGTGTACTAACACTATAAAAAAAACTTTATTATAAGGGGAAGAGAATAAAACTGTAAGAGTAATAAGCATATCAAAAAACAACTAAAAAAAACCAATAAGAACACGTTAGAAAGGATATAGAGATATAGAAGTAGAGGAACAGAGACCGGGGAATTGGGTTAAGAGGAGGTAGTGAATAGAAGGAGTCGAGGTAGGGAGAAGAGAGAGAGAAAAGATTGGTGCAGGAGACTGGACAGGAAGTGGAGGAAGTGAAATAAACTAGAGTAAAAGGACATACACAAAATTTAATTTTTTTTATAACTATGTAATGTTTATTATTTTTTTTAATTTCTTTAGAACTCACCCCAAAATTGAGATTATCGTAGAAATTCATTTCAATATTTAGAAGAACATTATTTATTATAAATGTCGCAAATTATTTAACAAAACATAAATCTTAACAAAATTAACATATTAATACTATACAGGGTGGCTACTTTTTAAATAAAATGTATTGCCATCTCGTACTGTTAAATTGGGAAAAAGTTGTCTTTTTTAAATTCACTCAGATGATGTTTTGAAATCTAAAATCTCAGTCATGATTCAATTAAAAAGTGACCACTCTGTATAAAACAGGTAAAAATAAATCTTGACTCTTTTCGACTGAATTTAACATTAAAACTTTTACATGTAATATTTTTGGTCTTTAACCAGAATTACCAATAGAAACAATGTATTTAGAAAAGATCAATTTTGATAATAATAAATATTTTGTGTTGGTGAATTATAAAAAAAAATGTTATTATTATAACTAAACAGATTCAGGTCTATTAAATATTAATTTACTTTTACTGCTTTTAATACATCTTATATAACGAGAAAATAAATTAGGTATGATAATTACGAAAACAAAAAAAAACTACCATTTTTCAAAATAAAATCACTCTTATTTTTATATTACATGATTCAAATAGTACCACCCTGTATTTTTACATGCACTTGCTTCCAAAATATTGCCATTAATTGTGTTCGTGTTCCCATGGTGTTCTGCAATATGAGATTGGAGATATGTGCATGTGTAGTTGTTGAGGGTTGGAAAAATTCCTACAATCCAGTTCATATGTACAATACAGTGCCGTAGGGTATAAATCAGAGGCGGATCGTAACTTTAGTAAAAGAGAAGAGAAAAGATTTGAAAATGGAAAACAAAGCTGTGTGTAGTTATATTTATTGACCACAAATGTATTTTATGATACAATTTTACATAAAAAAATTCACACGGGGATTGGATTTTTTTTAATAGTAAACGTTTGATTGTTTTTTATCAACCATTTGTGGCATTATCTGTTTCAAAATGCATTATTATTTTAAGTAATGTGTCATTATTTACTTTAAATTATATGAAAATATGACTCATCCTTTTCTATTGACGAATAACTGTTCTAATCAGAAATATAAAGTTTGATGAATAAACAGATTGAGTGTCAGATTAGATTATTAAAGTATTATATAGTGCAGTACCATTAGATCAAAAACCAAAAAATTTCGAAACACGTAACTATCACACGGTTTTATATACTTAATCCTTTTACTATACTAAAAATTCATCTTCAGATTTTTTTCTATATTGCAGAAAAATTTACAGATCTTTACCATTGTTAGTCATTGCGTGTTTTCTTCACTTTTTGGAGGCGATTTACCTCCTAAATCATTAGCAAACAACTTTAAACCTTCACTTTTTCCGTAACCTTCAGTAAGTTGTACTTAGTATCCTGATACTTTATTCGAAGGCAACAGGCAATAAATATGACTCTTTAGTTTTCTCTAGTGTTACACAACCAGGGAAACTAGCTGTTTAATCTCAAATTGGACATAAAAATATTTAGAAGGACCACGCAATTTTTAAAATAACTGCGAAACTTGTTTTTAAATGAAGATACAACTGATTTAATTCTGAAGATCTTTTATTAACATGCTCATTTATTCATTTTAAAACATTTATTATTATGTCATAAATAAATGTCACAGTATAATTTGTAATTACTGCTACCAATTAAGTCGGAACCATATGGGAAACTTTTTTATTCTTAGTTCTATGAATAAAAATATTGTTAATAAAAAGTTCTGCATGGTGTAGAACCTAAAATGCAACCATCAGATAATACATTTTGTTACCCGTATACTATGGGGCGTCTAAAAATATGAATTTTGCTCAATAGTAAAGTATACTTATTTTAAAAAATATAGAAAAATGTTATTTGGAAAATTTATTTAGAAACAATATGTACGTACTAATATGAAATCACAGCTTCTTATCTCAAAAAAAAATATTTTTCAATTTTTTTCTTGGAGCAAAGTTCGAAGTGAATTGTTACGTATAAAATTAGTTTCCACACATTATTTTAAGTTAAAACCGTTAACTGGGCTTAAAAAAAAATTGGAAACTAATTTATTATGCAACAGTTTAGAACTTTATTTCAAGAAAAAAATTTGAAAAACTATTGTTTTGAGATAGGAGGCTGTGATTTTATATTTGTTCGTAAAGTACATAATGTTTCTAAATAAGTTTTCCAAATAACATTTTTCTATATTTTTAAAATAAGGGTACTTTACTCTTGAGCAAAATTTATATTTTTTGACCCCCCTCGTATACGGCTAAAAGAATGCATTATCAGATGGGTGTATTTTAGGTTCTACACTAAGCAGAACTTTTTATAAAGAATAACTTTTTTTCTTAAAACTAAGAATAAAAAAGTTTTCTATATGGTTCTGACTTAATTGGACATAATGTATATGTTACAATTGCAAGATCTGAAAACATTTCCAAAATCTAAAAAAAACCTTTAAAATCTGGAATAACTTGCAAAATCTGGAGAAGCTTACAAAATCTGGATACACTTACAACAACTGAAAAACACTTCCAAAATTTGGAAAAGTAAGTAAAATGTGGAATGACTGGCAAAATCTATAAATCTTCCAAAATCTGAAAATATTTCCAAAGTCTTAAAAATAAACAAAGTTTACAAAATTTGGAAAAAACGAAAAAATCTACAAACACTTTCAGAATCTGAGAAAACCTACAAACGAAGAAATCTTGCAAAATCTAAAATATGGAATATATGCAAAATAGGGGAAAATAGCAGAATAAGGACAACAAGCGTAATTTGCAAAATAAGAAAAAATTACAAAATCTGTAAAACATGATAAATCTGGAAACGCTTCCAAAATCTGAGAAATGATGTAAATGAAGAAATTATGGAAAATAAGCTAAAATATAGAAACTCTGGAAAATATGCAAAATAGGGGAAAATTGCAAAATTAGAACAAGGTGAAATTTAGAAAACTTGCAAAATAAACAAAATTTACAAAATCTGGAAAAACAAGTAAATTCTGAATTTGATCACAACGAAATTCACTTTCATTCTCACTTGGTTAACCGGCACTAGACGTGTTTAATTTAAATATCACTGCACATTTTTAATCGTAATTTCCTACACAAATTATTAAAAGTATATATTTTGCACAATTTATATTTTATAAACCTTAGAAAATTTACATATTACCGCGCATTTAATTCTAAATGGAATACAACTTTCTTTATTGACTGACTGAATTTTAGGCGCGTTATAGCTCGACTCAGTCATAAAAACGACCGTTGCATTTATTTTGATTGGCCGGAAATATATGGAATGATTTTTCTCAAGTACTTTTGAAAATCAATCATCTTTTCTTTCCTTGAATTTAGATATAATATTTGGTGCAGCTATGAGTTCAAAAGAGATAGTTGTGTTGACATAGAGATGAAGTATGTCTGCAAAATTAATCTTAGATTGTTTCTAGAAGGTATGAAGTGACGTGGGAGAAAATGGATGTCAAGTCAAGTAGAAATGTATTAAATTATATGTTTATGTTAATACATGAAACTAAGATTTGAAGATTATTTCTGGTTAAATTGAATCAAATTTGATCAGTCTTCTTCTTCTTTTTCTTCCAGCCATATGTTTTAAAAAACAATTATGCTGGTCAATTATGTATTAGAAAATAAAGTAATTTATTATTTTAGTCCTTAAGAACATGTAATACCTGATATAATGTAAGAGAGTGATAAAATACTTAGAATTACTTTTTATGGGTAGAAATATATTAGGTTTATCCAAACAATAAACGAAAAAGACTGTCGAAGATACAAGCATAGATTTAACAAGATTTTAACATGTTTTTTGGCAGTTTTTATGAATAAACAAAATGGGATCTAGCTAAAATCTAAACGGTTAACCGCCCTTTGTCGTAAGATGGTTTAAAGTAGTCATCTGTGAGTAAGAAATTGAAAGATTTTTTTTTGAGAAATGATAATTTTAAAAACGGTCAAATTTAGAACCAATTTATGGCTAGTTTTGTAAAATAATTAAATTAATAATAATAAATGTCATATTTAATTATCTTCACTGCAGTATAATAATAAACTTCTGGTCAAAAAATTTTTACTTTGAATATTTCTATATTAATAATAGATATTGGATAAAATCAATTAAAAATTATTATTAAAAGATTTGGAATAATTTTAATGTCAAGGATTTCTGGTTTTCAACAGAAAAGGTTTGGCTTTAAAACTGCATTCTTTTAATTGTTGTTAAATAATCTAGTATTAATTATAAAATAAATGTAAAAAGTAGGGACACGTAAATTACTGGCAGATAAAGAAATGTATTTTTTTCTTTAGTTCGGGAAATATACAGGATTATTCATTGTAAATTATTCAACTTTTATCATATAAATATTTCATATTAATAAATTATCTCAAATATAAGTTGCTTGATTGTGATAAAAATTAAAATTCAAATAAATGTTATATCATAAAAAATGTTTGATGAGTCTATCAATATTTTCTATGTATAATTGATAAAGTTCTCGAAAATTTTGAAAGATCATTTATTTTGAACTCTGTCTTAAACTAATATATGGGGTCAAGTCAGGAATATTAGCTGGTGATCTAGCATTATTTATATAATCATAAAAAATCATAGAATATAGGCTCAAAAATGTTATTGAAAAAAATTGGACAGATTTTTTACTAGATTTTTTATTTGTTTAACTAATATTTTTCTGTTTTCCAAAAACTCTCGATTTGTAGAAAACGATTATCAGTCCATAATATTTTAGTAAAATAATCGGGATCTTCATTTTTTTATGGGATCTGAAATTGTTCGTTTTAACGCTTATCAATATTATTTAAACTATTTTTAGATTGTTTTAAAAATTATACAATAATTTGTTTTTTTTGATTTACTCTACTAAAACTGAAGGTACTGTTAACCTTTTTGTAAAAGTGTTTTCTGTTGATATTATTAGATGTATAACCGTGAGTTATTAAAAAACTGTTACATATCTTCTGATTTGATGATCTAATTTCATTGCCTAGAAATTATGTTTACTTTTACCTTTATTTATTATTTAATAAAATATTTGTTGTAGCTTATACGTGGGAAAAGATAATCGTACTAGAATCAAGACGGACAATATTTAGGAATATTGAGTAGATTCGTTTAGAATATTTATATTTTTATTTGAACACATAAAAAGTGATTTTAAATTAAAGTTAAAAGATATTTTGTTAAGAATTCTAAGTAAATGTGAGTCAAATTTATCCAGTACTGTACAATTTCATCTTGCAAAGCAAAAAAAATATGGTGACAGATGTAACCGAATTTTTATCGTCGATGACGTGTAACGGAAATTTGTTTACAACTATTTTTAATCTTATTTTACTTTTCATTCATTAATTACAATAACTAACTTAATTATGATATTCGACGTTCAATAACTGGAAAATAGTTTAAATCAGAAAAATTGATCTGTACAAAATAATATATAGGTTGTGCTATTAAAAAAATAATACTATTTTTTGTTCCGCAAGCCATTGTGTTTTTGATGACATTTAAAAAAAATGTAGTTACTGCTATAAAAGTTTAATCGTCAATTTCGATTTTCTTAAATATCTCTAGGACATGTCCTGACATTTCAATTTTGAAAAAGAGTTCAATTCGTTTTGAAAATGCGCATCTTTTTTCCCATCTAACCATCTTTATATTTATGGTTTACTAAATCCCAATAATGTTTATTTAAATTTGCACCATCCTGTATCTCTAGTCGGGGTGACCCCTGAGGTTGAAAATCAATCCCATAGATTGTCTTGATCTGAAGTATCTGTGTACCAAATATGAAGTCAATACGATGTCTAGAACGGGAGATATCGTGTTTACTGACAAAAACACACAGATAGACGGGATTACGATATTATTAACTTTCTGCTTCGCTATCTAAAGTGAATAATTTTTAATATTTACAATTAAAAAAAGGCTGATCTAACCTAAAACTTGCAACGTATTGCTTACTTGATCTGATTTTGGTTTTAGAAGAGTCGTTAAAGGTGCGTTGACACGAGTCAACTCGCATGCCAGCAGTAAATTAAAAGACAGTGGACTGTCTTCCCTCATGCAATTTTGCTATACTTAACGTTCCAAAAAAATTAAATCTTGTCAACAATTGCTTCTCAAAAATGTCCATTTTACAATGTAACGGATCTGTTGATCATGCATTTGAATGAGGAAAATAACAAGACAACAAAACGTCCAAAATGGGTAAGAGAGTGTATATAGCAAAAAGAAACTGCTTGTGTGTCTCGGCAACTATTTTTAAGGAAGTTGCAGATTCATTTTTTCTGACTTGCACAGATTTTCTACTCGCAGGACACAAAGTAGGAGACTATCAGAGTCCACTCGCTCCAGTCAATACTCAACTGACCGTCTTCACAATGTTACCACAGAACACCCATAGTTAAGGTGTTCTGTGCTGTTACTCTATGCTGTCTTCATGTGTTGACACAAGCCAGTTTACTGGTTACAGTCAACTCGCATCATATCAACGTACCTTAAAGTACATTTAAAGCTTGGTTCAAACGCAGCCAGTAGAGTAAATTAGTAGAGTTTATTTATTCAATTCGAGTAAAAAGAGCATCTACAGTTAGTCAGCATTTGAGACGAGTTTAATAGCATAAAGTCGAAGTGTCGAGGCTGAAAATTTAACCTCGAAATAGGTAAGCATGGTGTTTTTTCTATTGAAAATAGTGCTATGAATCGAAAAGTGCGAATGAAAAAAAAGTCCTTCGTTCAATTTTAAAACTTGTAATTCATGAAACAGAAGAAATAAGTTTGAAAATGATGCAAAAGCCTAAACAAGTATGGGTACAAGGTTGGATTCTTACAAGAAATTACCTTGGAGCGTCTAACTGTCTTTTAAGAGAACTGGCAAAGGAATCATTTGATATTTTACTAAATGAAATAAAATTATCTTTTCAAAAGAAAGTTACTATGATGAGTGATGCTATTCCAGCCACTACAAAATTGCAGGTAGTATTATATTTTCTGGCTACTGGGAACAGTTTGCGAAGACTACAACATTTTTATATGATATTAAAGGCAAGCTTGTCAGAAATGATTCCAGAAACATGTGACGCAATTTATGAGGCACTGAAAGAATATGTTCAGGTTAGTAGTTTTTAATAAAAAATTAATACATATTTTAGGCTATATCTACACTCGACTATACACATAAATTTAGACTAAAAATCTGATGTGGCCAGCACATGACCTCTCGCCATTTTTGAATCAAAAATTTACAGGTTGACACAAAAAATTATGAAAAAAAATTATATTTTTGTAAATCTGGCAACAATGGTAAAAGTTTCGAAAATTTTAATGAGATGAAAATAAACTATAGGGTATACAAAATATATGTGTAAAACTTTATTGCCGTTTTGTATAATATTGGCGTCATCACCCATAGCAACTGCCACTTCCGGTTGTCCGATTGGCACCAAAATCTAATCAGATCTAATCTAGGGTATCAGAATCCTGTATGCAAAATTTCAAATTTTTTTATTCAGTAGTTTTTGAGTTATCGTTACTACAACATCCATCCAAACAGACACACACACACACACTAATACACACACACACACACACACACACTAACACACACACACTAACACACACACACACTCACTAACACACACACACACAGACATCATCGCGAAAATATTAAAATCGTATTCTAGGGACCCCAAAACGTGTTTATCAATTGAAAACTCACTAACCAATTTTTAGCATGATTCCTATACCTCTCTTATCTGAAGGGCGAGAGGTAAAAAGTATCATTAGACAATGCCTCATCCCCAAATGTATTCATTATTGCTTCACCAAAAATACTGCTAGTGTGAAATACCTGTTGGTTATTATTTTGGGGCCTGACCTCTTCAATTTGTGGTTCAATGCATTCGTTATAAGGATTTGTAGAGCTGCTTGGCTTTAGATAATTGGAGACCAAATAAAGAAACTAAAAATTACTTACCATATTTGTCTGTGTTTTTCTAGTACCATCTACAATTTTAAACCATTTCAACGACGGCGTATACATATCGGAAAAGCCAGCGCCTGATTTTTTTAATTATCTTACCTTTTTACCTCTCGCCCTTCAGATAAGAGAGGTATAGGAATCATGCTAAAAATTGGGTAGTGAGTTTTCAATGGATAAACACGTTTTGGGGTCCCTAGAATACGATTTTAATATTTTCGCGATGATGTCTGTGTGTGTGTGTGTGTTAGTGTGTGTGTGTGTTAGTGTGTGTGTGTGTGTTAGTGTGTGTGTGTGTTAGTGTGTGTGTGTTAGTGTGTGTGTTTGGATGGATGTTGTAGTAACGATAACTCAAAAACTACTGAATAAAAAGATTTGAAATTTTACATACAGGATTGTGATACCCTAGATTAGATCTGATTAGATTTTGGTGCCAATCGCACAACCGGAAGTGGCAGTTGTTATGGGTGATGACGCCATTATTATACAAAACGGCAATAAAGTTTTACACATATATTTTGTATACCCTACAGTTTATTTTCATCTCATTAAAATTTTCGAAACTTTTGCCATTGTTGCCAGATTTACAAAAAAATAATTTTTTTTCATACTTTTTTGTGTCAACCTGTAAATTTTTGATTCTAAAATGGCGAGAGGTCATGTGCTGGCCACATCAGATTTTTTCTCTTGAGAATATGTCGATCTAATGTTTTTAATCTTTTGAGCAATTTCTTTTTGACCGAAACCTCTTGTATTTTTAAGTATGCTGATGGACGTTTTTGTTTATTTTTGTACAGTTCGTTTCGAACATCAAACATGCACTCATGTTTAACACATTCTTCAACAAATTTAAAGTAGTATTTTCCTATTACATTTTACGAGAAAAAATATGAATTTAGGTTATTGATCAGTATAACATGTAAATACGATACATATTTGTAGTAAATTATCTTTAAAACTAAAGAAGCCTGATTAAATAAAATTTTTAATTAATTCATTAAAATCAGTAAGCTGTGCTCCACCTATTTAGCAATGGCCTATATTCATAGTTTAGATCTCTATCACGTAAAATATTGGTTTATGAATAAAGATAACTATTAACCTGGAGTAAATATGTGATATTGTTTCCATGGTTTAAACCAAGAGATGAAATGTCTTTTTAGCTGTGTAACTTTTATAATTTATTATTGCGTTTTATATGTTAATTTGCAAAATTGTAAAAAACAGGTAATTTCTTTTATGTTTTAATATGTTTACTATATTTAATAATATTTTTTTTTGATTATAATGAAAATGTGTTAATTAAATTTTATAAAAAAAATCGTTAACAATATCAATTTAATTACGCTTAATTATAGGAACGTTTTTCCTAATTATATTTTTTTCTCTTTTTAGGCGAACTCCTTCATTATATTTTATATTAATAATACTAATAATATGTAATTAATATTGGTAATAATTTGTTTATGAAATTTTAAATTTGAAAAGTCCTTTAATCCTTAGTCCATATTAAAATATCCTTTTGGCCCTTAGGTCTACACATGTAATAATAATTGGCCTCTTTACCCCTCGTGTTAAAATGTTTGTTTCTTTTACCTCGTAACTTTGCTCTTTTTTTAAATATTTGAGCCCCCCGTATAAAAAATTCTTGAATTTATAAAAAGTCCACTAACTGCATAAATTAGCAATAAATCTTTGGTCCTTTAAATTTTTTTATGATTGTTTTTGATTTTGTTTATAATTATTGGCAAACAAACTGATAATTATTCAAATTGATTAATTCGAAATCTTTAAAAAATCTTAGAACAACATGATTCTGAAAAAAACCTACATAAAAAATCCCCAGAAATCAGGGACTCCCCTTGACACCTAATTTTCTGTGGCATAGATATTTATTGAAATTCGGATACGTATAGCTTTAGTAATAAAAGACAATATAACATTTTAACGATATATAATCACGGAATAATAATTAAATATTAATAACTATAATAATAAATATTTGCACGCTCACACAGTTATTATTCATAATAAAAATGAATGTCAATGTTATGCCACTAATAACATATTTTAAATTTTTGCCAATTATTTTTAATTATCTTTTTTAACAATTTTTCTCACGCTTTAGTAATTTCGAGTGATTAGTTTATTTCGTTATGTATACATAACTGTCAATATATAATGGTTGTTTTAAATATAGTATTAGTTATTAATGGGATTTTCTCAGTTCACAATATTGAATTTGATAAAAATAATTTTATATCAAGGCGACTTCGCCAAAAACTTGTATTAGAAATTCATTCACCATAAATTAAAAACTAATTCATTATGTTCCAATTAAACCTCCCCTGGTAATAAATTTCATTAGGTGATTTGGAGACCAATGTGGTCATTGATGATGTTTTCCAAACCAAATTTGGTTAATGCCACAAATATTAGGTTTGTATATGAACTCTATATGTTTGTACATTATATACACGTGTCCCAAAACTAGAATTTCTAATATTTCAAGTTAGTTAATTTAGAAATAGGAATTTATATTACCAATTTTAAATATAAACAGTTTTTTTTTAAATAAATTCTAATAATAAATTGTATTTTCATCGTTTTAAGCCAATATCCCTTTAATCCCTAATTACGATTAAAGCTGATAGAGTGATTTACGAATAATGATCGATTTATAATTACTCAATTTAAATAGCTTGTAGCCAGATCAAAACAAGCTTCCACCCACATTGCAAAATCCCAAACGGTTTGACGCTTTGTGCTTAATTATTTTCCCCCTAACAGCTGATCCCTCACTAAAGCTGCACTTTATCTACGATGATCCATGCACATACAGGGAAATTGGAACGGAATTGCCAACACTCTATTTAGGTGAAAATTTCGACCAATTATAAAGCCTAGTATAAAGTATACAAAAAAGAAAAACTACGAAACGTATAAATATTATAACAACTCGAAAACGAAATTTATAATTTCTTGAAGCTAAATTGACTAAATTAGAAATAAAGTTCTGAGTGGCCAAGACGAGAACTATTTTAAAAAGAAGTAGAAAAATAGGCACGGTGTAATTGAAATACATGTACATATTAAAAATAATAAGAGTGTATAATGTCCGAGACAAACGGTTACGAAACGAGACTTATTTTTTTTCGCAGCTAACGAGACCGAGACCAGATTTTTGAAATACTCGCTTTATCTCGTCTCGTCTGAAGCGCGAGGTGCCACTGTGCCACCCAAATTGATGTACGCCCCTTAGGGTTGAGCCGTTTGAGGTAATTTTTTTTAATGTTCGTCATAAAATTCCCTATATCCCTCTTTCTCGATTTTTGCTTCGGGTCTTCATTTTCGCGGAATCTGACTCCAAAAATGGGTTTGCATGGAAGAACTAGATTTTTCGCACGGAACACGAGATTGAGATTTTGCCGGACTATTTAAAATTGTAGTGTGCGTTTTCACTTCTCTACATTTTCCTGTAGTGTGCGTTTTCACTTCTCTACATTTTCCTTAGATTAGGTTGTATAATGACAGTTGGTCGGTTTTTATTTTATAACCTCTTTTATGAATTTCTGGCACGGAACTAGCAGAAGGAAGAAATCGTTCCGGAGTTTCGAGTTTCCGGATTTTTCGGCCAACTACGAAAAAATAAAAACCATGAAAAAAGAAAAACATCTGAATATTATTATTATTGATTTATTCTGGTACTAGCATCAAATTTTATGTACAACTAAAAATACAATTATACAACTTATTTAAATATCAACATTTTTTATTAAATATGGAACAATAAAGTATTCGGTCTCGTTAATTCGCCGAATTCTACATTGGTGACCCCGACGTGATCGATTCCAGTTGAGCATCCACTAAATTGTTTGGTGGACATCATCCTTGGAAGGAGCTGATTCAGAGACCTTATCCAGGCATAAGACTCCAACCGCTTTTCCTTGCTAGAAGTGAGTAAATTGAGGTGAGAAATAAAATAAAAACCGACCAACTGTCATTATACAACCTAATCTAAGGAAAATGTAGAGAAGTGAAAACGCACACTACAAAAATGACCACAATCTTCCAAAAATTTTCACATATCAGCAATCCTTCTACTGAATACTGTGAAAGTATTGGAAAAAATTCTAATCTGACAAAAACTATTTGTACACATTCGGGGAATCCGCAAAAAATTTTGCAGGAACTTTTTGGCACATTTTTGGACATTCAAAAAAATGGCGACGTACAGAGATTTTCAGAATTTTCCCGTAATTCTGAAAAGGCCAGATAGGTTCCATAAATGATTTTGAACACTTTTTTGGGAATTAAATTTTTTGACAAATATATATTCATCAGAAAAAATTAATCATTTCTCATTAATAATGAACTATTGTATCCAAAATAGTCACTTTTGTCCAAAAATTGAAGTTCTGGAAAAATTTTTGCGGACAAATGGTTTTTGTCAGATGAGAATTTTTTCAAATACTTTCCCAGTTTTCAGTAGAATGATTTCTGATATGTTGAAATTTTTGGATGATTGTGGCCATTTTAAAAAATTTCTCCCCGAATTCTAAGTGGGCAGTCTTGTAGGGTTTTTCAAGACGAGAATTTTCCCATAAAATAGTCCGGCAAAATCTCAATCCCGTGTTCCGTAGGGTCATTTTTGAGCGAAAAATCTGGTTTTTTCCACGCAAATAATATGTTACTGTAATAAAGTTATGTTCCTCTACGTCACTACGTGTCACATATTATACAAATTTACTATCAAAATCACTACTTTTTAAAAATTACCTTTTATTTATCTTGGCCCTGTATTTTTTCACTTTTTACACTTGACAATGCGAAATTCTTGAAAATCTCATTTAAAATGAGCTGTGAGCTACTAAATTTTATAAAGTCATAACTTTATAAAAGCCAAAAAGCCCAATATATTTGTCCGACAATATGTTTTTCGCTTTTAAATTAAAACAAAACTTGCGATTGAAAGAGAAACTATGTTTAGGTCATTAATTTTTCTTGTGTATTAAATCAATGAGTTTGGATGAATCACAAACAAAAACGTCCCCCAACCAGAATTTCCTTACTAAAACATTTGTCCGACTCGACTTAAAGAACATATACACAGTTAGGTAATCGCAAAATTCTTTAGGCGTGGGCCCGAGGCCTATATGTGATGTCGATCGATACTATCATATTATTTTAGTCAAAACAAAATAGTAGGGCCTTTTGGATACATGGATATGCAGTAAAAAACCACTAAAAGATGCCTTGGATTGGTCACAAAATAGCGAAGACCTCTACCAACAGTTCCTTATGGCGATCACGAAATAGCAGATGAACTCCTACATAGCCTCGACGCTGCTAGACAACAAAAGTGGACAGAAACAATAGAAAGACTATTTATATTTATTTTATTAAAAGAAGTCTTGACTATCTAAATCTAGACTTTGTATTAAAAAAAGAGAAAATGCAACTTCCATTTATTTCGTAAAAAAATATATATCAGGATTCGAACCTGGAACTTTCAGAACTGTCAGACCTCAAGCGATCAAGCATGGGTTATCCTTAAAAACTAGGGAGCGATGCACGCACTCAAAGAAAAAAAACTGCTATTTCTCTAAAAGCTATAGCATATCACATAAGGAAACTGAACACAGCTACAGAAATCTAAGCAGCAATCAAAAATGTCACACCAGGAAAAGCACCAGGATTCGATAGTACCAACCCTGAACTTCTAATACACGGAGGAAAATATGCAAAGCTGTGGCTGGCTAATTTTTTTTAATGACACAATGCACATTTCTCAATGAATTACCCTGTATAACAATTAATGATTTTTTTATAAATTATACACTGATAATTTTGGAATGACTCCTACAATTAGGACTCCTATTTTGTTTGTTAAACAAGTAATTAAATAAATCATTGTGTCAAACCCAATTATAAATTACTATTTAAAACTATATATTTTGTGGTTTATGTGACTGAATGTATTTTGCATCAGACCAAAATAACTCATTGTTAATGGTATCCATCATATATTATATATTTATTTAGTTTGTTACACAATTACTTATACCGCTGTACATTATAATTGTTAATATATTTGTGGTAAAATACGTTCATATAAATATAAATAATTCAGATATCCTTTAAAAATTTATATGTGTGAGTAATATTTTAAATAATTTATTAAGGAAGTTATTAGTTGGTATAAATAATAAGGCGCCATTTCAGGCATTATGTCTACACAGTGCTACCACTTATAACATAATTAACTAATCGAAACATAACTTTTCCCTAAAATTACTCTAAAAAAGTTCGATATTTGTAACAAATTATAACAAAGTATAATTAAATCCCAAAGGTTATCTATGTACCGTCATCAAGCGGTCTTGTGGCGCCTTAGTTCAGATTTCGGATTGCCTCTGGCGCCACCTTCCGTTTGTAGTGTAAAGTACTCTTGCACCTGGCAGCGTCAGTGAATAAAAATAACTCCAGGGGTCGTTATGGTATCGACCAAAGTCTTAGGGATCAGAAGAGCGGGCTTTACTTGTCATACTGGGTTCAGTACCTGGGTATTAGCTGCTATAATAAAGTAAAAACAAAAATAACATGATTCAATATATAATAACTTTTATTATAAAAAAAAATGATACCAAACCAAATTCGGCGAGGAAGAACGGGTGTGTAATACGGTTTAATATCGGTTATGGGTCACGGACGGTACAGGCACGTCTTCTAGGCTTGCGTGGTCCGGCTGACGGTTCCGGTACGGTACAGGTACAATGGAACTAGGCTTCGCTCCCTTTAGCTTGATCTGTCTCTATCACATAAACTCTGACTTCGGGCTGCCAACTTAAGTGTATAAATTTAATTATCTTATTCTCAATCTTAGAATAAAACTTGAGGAAACCCAAGGAAAAAGTGATACTGTCAGCAAAAGTCAATTTCCTTTACTTAAGGTAGACATTCAAGTATTATATTAAACCATATATTTTTGTTGTTAGAGTAAAAGAAAGTTCTTAATTGTTCCATTTATATTGTTCAATTGTTCGAATGTAATGTAAACAGTTGATTCAAATTGAAGGGACGGGAAGATGTGAGAATAGAGCACATAGGCAATTTTTTATATATTGCCTGAAGATGGCTCTTTAGCCAAAATTAGTTGCCTTTTATTTTAAAAAAAAATTGTGGAACGTGATTTCGATTTCCATTTCATTTATTGAACACTGGTCCACTTAACTGGTCGACTGATCGAAACAAGTATGCTAGTGACTCTATCCACAGAACACATACCCACTCTATCTTTCGGCGGGTTTCAACTGATAGGGCTGGTCTCTCACATAATTTTAAAGTAATTCTAAATCCAGTGCAGTGCGCGATTTAATTTAAATATTTTAATTATCACCGAAAGTAACTTCGGTACATCCATATCTCAAATGTGGTATTTAAGAAATAAAGCACATAGTCAGGTACAACAAGAATTTAATTGTACTACTTTCAGTAACTAATCATCATCCGGCTTATAGGTACAAACGTTCAGAAATTACTAAACATTATAAATTAAAAAAATCATCTTGACCGTTCAGGTATTTATCAACTTTGTTGGGCTGATTATAATACTGTCTACATATCGGCCACTCAAGTAGAACTATTTATTAATACAAAGGCACATACATTACCAATACGCCTTACTCATTAGCGAATCACATCCTTTCCTCCAAACATTCTTTTTTCTTTTTCAGACTTCAAACTCCTTTATGACTGCCATAAAAGTAATAGAGTAAATATCCACAATCCCAATATAATTTGTCTGAACGAACAATTACGCCCTAAAGAGAACCACATTTTCTTATCAGATCGTTTCAGTGACTTTATTTGATTTCTATTTCCTTTTTGACGTACCTTCTTACCTGGGTGCCTATTCTTGAGTCAATAGAACGCTCACATCGTCTAACTTTCAGTAGAGAGTTCTCTTAAAATCGAACTAAATGTATTCTTGACACGATCACATCACCTGCACTTCTACTGAGACTTGAGAGAGTCAGCTCTGACGACCATACCCAGTAGAAACAGGTCATTTCAATAGAAGTTCAGAGTACAGACCCATCATAATCACAAAACATAATGCACCGTGGCGAAAATAATTTGACTGTTCTTTGATTGACGGCTTGATCTTAACCAAAAAGTAATATCCGCATAAACACATATTATTTTTTATGGTATTAATAATTTTTGTGAAGGTTTTATGATGGAAGAAGACGAAGTTTTAGTTATTAATCAAATTTTTCAAGATCTGATAGAGGCTGAGGGGGCAGTTGAAGATAATGAAAATGAGGGAGTGCGCTTTCAACATCAAGTTGACGCCTTCGCTGTCTTAACAGAAACCAAATTTAGAAAAAATTTTAGGCTTTCCAAGGACTTGGCTCGGCTGGTGATAAATAGGGTAACCCCTTTTATCAATCGTCCGTTAAGACAGTCAGATCTAACTGTTGCATCTATTCTGTGTCGATGTGAAAATTCGTTCTCATGAGAAAGTGGGCGGAGTTCTCTTAAAAACCTGAATAGTGTATTCTCTAACTATTCGAGCGCTCACTTCACGCGAAAATTTAGCGAACTTGCTTCTCTGGGTAAATTGCCAGGAGAATAACAATTAAGGATAAAGTAAATGCATGCTTTACTGGCATCTTTTTTTTTATAATTTTTTGTGTTAATTTCCCACTTAAAAGTAGTGACAGTTTGTGTGTATATCGCGTTAATAGGTTTTTTGTGCTCCGTTCATTGGATTCGATATCAATTTCAAAATAATTCTCTCTATTCTAAAATGATTTGTTTAGAACTGAAAAGTTACGTCTAGATTGACATTAGATATTTTATGTTGACGTAAGATCTATCTACCTTTTGTGACTCTTCTATTGGTTGAAATATAGGAATAAACATTGGCAACTCTGCGAAGATCATTTCATATCACTGCAGGTTCACTGTGAGTGTAGAATATCGTTTTTACATTACCTGAGAAGGGAATGTGATGTGAGCGTATTCCTCTCACTACATCGCATCCCCCCAAATTATTATTATTATAATTTCTCTCGTTTGGTTTTTTCCTTTTCTCCCCCTTTACTCTAAATTACAGTTCCTGTATCTCCCCATATATGTAATACTCCTATATCGCCAGCTTGAGAGAGAAGTGTGTCGCCGATAGTAGAGTGTAGACGATCGTTTCTCTCTCACGCAGTCTCAGATAAGTCATAGGCGTCACAGCTGTACGGAAATTTTTTTATTGTTATTTTCATATATTTAGCAGAAGATATATTGTAATAAAAACGTATAAATAAAGAAAGTTATGATATATGCATTTATCATTTGTAGAATAATTTTCAAAAATAAAAATCGCCTACGCTTGCTTAACTTTACTTTTTCACTACGTTCCTTTTTTCCCCACGATACACGACGCCTGTGCAATTCACGATGCAGCTATATACTCGCTTTGTTTCTACAGGCAAAGATAGGACATTGGCGATATAGAAGTATTACATATATGTATCTCCCTTTATTTACATTTAATTCTTAACCTACCTTTTTATTCCCATCTGTTACCTGTCACTCGTCAACCTCTTCTTCTCTTATTCTTCGTTTTCTGATTTCTTACCTTGCCTATACCTAATTTCCATCAATCGTTTTCATCAAAATTAACTTTTTGCAATATTGTTCAGCTTTCTTTAATAATTAAAAAAAAATTGTAAAGGTAACTTTGTACTCTTATGTTTTAGAACCATCTTTACCATTATTTTTATTCATCAATTTTCAAATTTATTGTTACCCCCCACACATCGGCGAGTAAAGTGGTACCATAGTACAACCTAGTATAGATTGTCCAACAACTAAAACGACACCTCCAGCGTCTCCACTTCTCTAATTTTCCCTTTGTTGGTTCGTTCCCCACTTCTCAAATTTTTAACCAAGCGGTCGGTTTAGTAGTTGGACAAAGTTTAAAGCGATTGTCGGTTGGCGCCAAAGTTCGAGTTTTTTATTCGAGCAGGCATCGTCGCCATCTTCTCTGTACTGATCATACATTCTCCAATGGTGTGACAGACCACAGTCACATGATTTTAGTTGACAATTGACAGTCAGCTGTTGTATATTTGCGTTATTTCCTTATATTTTATAAGACATAAGTTATAGTTCTGAGTTATTTTATTTTCGCCATGGCTATATCCAATAATTATTTATTTATAATTTGTTGAACTTACTACTTGATTTTTATTTATTCATAGAATTCAAAGAATTAGAGGCGTGGTTTATGACGTCAGAAAATAGCAGATTAAATTTGCCTGTAGTAACTTGCATATAATGTTCGACCCATAGATGGTGCGACTCCAATCGCGTTTAATTTCACAAATTTGTGAGTTTTTTTTAAATACATTATTTTCTGGACATACTCAGATCAAGAAATATATTCAATAACAAAACAAAACGTTATAGAACTAAATAGTGCTCATTTTTGTTTATTTTTCCATAGTGCGTGACCTGGTGCCACTTTTTGGCACGATTGTGCTACATTTGAAAACCCTGAAAAATGGCTTCAAGGTTAAATTTCTGTACCTGAAATGCGTATGCTATTCAATAAAGCCAAAACCAACCAAAACTGAGCATTGTACAAAACTACACTTATGCAGTATAATAAATAACTACGGAAAGCTAAAAGACAGTCTTGGAGGAAGATCTGTGAGTAGGTAACAGATACTTCTATATGCTCAAGAATCCAAATGTCCTAGCTAAAAAAATAGTGCCAACCCTGTGGGCCTTCTTAAAAAAGACAAAGAAACCTATAACGCATCTTTAGAGGAAAGTCTCGTATTACATACAGAACACGGGTCTAATAACTAGGAGAAATCTAGATAAGGTTCTATAATCGAGAGGTATTGGTATCAACAATCACTTTTTTTCTAATCTAATCTGATACCCTTTTACAGATTTATTTCGAGTAACTAGTACTTGGTGCATGGTCAGCTTTTATCCAATTTAACTTTGTTATTGTATTGTGTGTTGCAAACAATATTGTAAATTAAAAAAGTGGATACTTTTTTAATTTCAATACATTCTTTTAAATTATTAATATGATTAGATAAGTAATGATTTTGTTGGGATATATACTTTACCCCACCTGCTCCTGAAAAACTATTTACCACTAGTTTTTGCAATTAAAAAAGAGGTTGTAGTGCTAAAAAGAAGAAGAAATCGAAGAAGACATGACTGTAGAAGTCGAATTTGAAGATTATGAGTCAGATTGAGATATCAACAAAAATCAATAATAAATATTACAATCAACTTTTTGTATTTACGTACCAACCGACTTTTTAACAAACTAAACTATTTGAGCGACCATACACTGTTTGATAACATTTTGTACCAAAATTGTATAATGTGTGTTCATTTTTATCATCATGTTTAAAACTACCTTTCTTGTTGCTCATAACATGCTGAACACGAAAATTCATTGAACGCACAAAAGAGTGATGTATGTGGGAACTACTTTATTGAATTTCGTACGTTGTCTTTCAACCACATAATCCAATAAAAGGATTTATTTAAACTATTTACGCTTCTATCCAATTTGTCACCCCTCCGAAAAACTTTTGCGGTGTAGATAAAGAAAACTTTCCCGACTAAATCCCATCATGAGCTGTTCTCTGTTTTCCTGGAAGAAAGAATAGCTGAAATATTATATTATGTTCGTTTATGTTCGTTTAAATCTAAAAAAAGTAAATTTGCATTTTTTTTTAAGATTTCATCAAATAGTCACAAATAAAATTAAACCTGTAGTTAATTATTCAAATCTAATGAAATGGAAGGGTGGAAACGACAAAAGCAGCTAATTGCATTCCCTTTATTCCTGCCCAATGCCAGTCATGCCGCAACGCAGTAAATGCATTACTTTTTTACATGAAATGTACATTAGATTTGGGATTTCAAACTTTTGTTATTTGGACGAAGCTTGACAATGCGAAATTATATTATTTATCGACAAATATTTCTTTCATCCTCCATTCCAAATCATTAGAAATGTTTTTAATATATACATGGTGTTTCCAAATATAAGGAATGTAAATGGGCGTATTTTAACGATCACTATTGTAACGAAGTTACTTTAATTTCCGTGATAATTAAAATATTTAATGGAATATAATTAACTTAAAATTATGGGAAAGGCTAGAAATTAAACCCCCATCCGACAGATAGAGTTGCTCGCGTACTTGTTTGGCATACCCAGACGATCTAGTTATTTGCTGTGGCCGTCCCAATTGGAGTGGAAGTGGTAGTCCGAGTTCCAGTGGCAGTCCCTCGACCTTCAGAGACAGTTCAAGCAAACTGAAGCGAGCGAATCCAATACCAATTGTACCGGAGTCCGGATCCGTTAGTCCCACCGTCAACGCCAGCCTGGAAGACGTGCCTTTCTATGTCCATCTTCTTCGCTATGCTTTTTCTTCAAATATCAGGCCAATAACTTTTTATTTTTCATTTCTCTTTAAATTTGATCTTGCGTCCTTGATATCTCTTCTTTATTCTTTTATTGTTTGCTATCTAATTTTTTAGTATTTTATCCATTAGCCTTCTTACTTCTTCTTCATATAATTGCTTGTTTTTAACATTTAAATTCTTCCCCCATAACTCGGTTTGTTTCTTTATTATTATTGCTATGATTTTGTTCTTTGTCACGCTTTTTCTTTTTTATGTTTTTTACATATTTCTTCTATTATTTCTTGTGTTTCGTTTATTACCTTTATTTTTCTTTATTTTATAATTTTGTTTTTATTTTGTCTATAATTATACCATTTTATATTTTAATCTTCTGTTCATTTCGGTCATTTCTTCTTCCAATTTCTATTTCTATTCTTGATTTAATAGTTGTTTTATATTTTTGTTTGTGACCCTGTGACCATGTTAATTGTTTCTGTTTTCTCTTTCTTATTTGTTTCCACTTCGGATTCTTGTATTTGTTCTTCCACTTGGTTATTTTCAACATTTTTTACATTTCTAGATTCTTCTTGGTTATTTCTTCTACTCCTTTGTTTTTCACATCATTCACATCATTTTTTATCTCTTTTTCAGTGTTATTTAACTTTTTTCTGCATAGGTCATCCTCTGTTGTTTTTCTTCAGTTTTATTCCAAATTGCTTTCTTTAAATCTTTTCTTATTTCGTCAGTATGTTCCTTTAAATCTTGTATATCCTTGTTTATATCCTTTCTTATGTTTGTAAAATTATTTTCCATTTTCTTATCGAATTCTTTCACATTGTTATTTGATTTTTACATTTTTTTACTTAATTCCATTATTCCTTGCACCAAAATATTCATGTCTATTTTTCTCGGCCTTTCTTCAAACGTTTGACTTTGGAGTTCCCTGAATTTCATTTGGGGTATTCCTTATTCCATCCTTTCATTTTCTTCATCATTATCTGAATTCTCCTATTGATTATTGTCTTCATTTTCATATTGATTTTCTTCCTCTTGACTGTCTTCTAAAATTCGTCCTAGATTTTCTCTATTTTCTTCTTCCATCTCTGCTTTTTATTTTTCCCTGTATAATTTTATTTTGTAGTATTCTCTTCAGAATTCTCAATGGTTATTTGACTTTTTTCGTCCTCTTCACTGTTTTGTATATTTTTCTTCTCTCCTCTTCTCAGTTTCATTGGGTGCGAATGATTTATTTTATAAAATATTATTCAGTATCTACAGATAAATAAAGCTATTTTTTGTTATTATAATTAAATAAGTAATAAGTTATTCTGATGATATACCTGTAATAAATATATCTTTATGAATTATTAAATTGGAAAAAATAACAAAAAAAAATTATAATTAATATTAAAATTTTATGCATTATATCCTTTTTTAATAATTTCTAACCAGGTAATCTAAATTTTAAATTAAATTTTAATTAAAAAACTTTCTTTTTCTTACTTAACATTAATTATATGCTACAGGGTGCATTCAATATTTAATACAACTTAATTGCATTATTTATGCTTTAAAATTAAAATTTTGATTATTTAATAAGTACATAATGCAGTTTAACCCTTTCGATCTGATCTGATAAAAAAAATCATCTCAATATGTGAACAAAAAAGATTAGAGGTTGCTTATTTTTTTTAATTCAAGACATCTGCAATTTCCGGATTCTGTCTAAATTTAAATATACTAAATGTCGCAGCAAGAATATAATTTGGAAACATCCGAATTATACGATCCGAATTTTGTTGAGCCATTTTGTAATAAAAGAATCGATACACCGATTAATCGCTTATAAAAAGATAATCGCAGGTAAAAACGACCTCTGGAGTATTTTTCTACACTGAAGCTGCCTGTGCAAGTGGCCTTCACACTATAAACGGAAGGTGGCGCCCGAGGCAATCCGAAACCTGGACTAAGGTGCCAAAAGGTCGCTTGACGACATAAAGAGCGTCACACTATGAAAAGTATAGAAATAGAGACGGTTTACTTGCTTTCAAAGTAACTAATTTCCTACGGTGCGAGAATTTTTTATACCGCACACTACACATGCGTAGAGGATAGTAGAGAACTATTATTTTTGTGTATCGCACATCGCACATGCTCAGATGACAGTAGGGAACTATTATACTAAATGTTTCTATGGGGGATGCTGTGTTTGTTTATCTCAATTTTTTTTAAAATAATTTGCATTTCCATACATTTCAAATAAGTTTCTTATTTTTAATTATCTAAAAATCGTGATCGTAGAAAAAATATTGTGTGCAACATGTGCGCAAATACTTTTCCCACTTGCTTGATTTACGAACACTTGCCTGACGGCTCGTGTTCGCAAACTTCAGCGCTCGTGCGAAAAGTATCACTTTGCGCACTTGTTGCAAAAACTAATATTTTTATTCTTGATCCAGAAGAATATATCTTCTTTCCCCTTCCATTTTTGACGCCCCTGGCGTTTTTATTTAATTTTGTAATGCTCAATGATTTTCAAGCAAAAAAACGCATAAATTTTACATATAGAAAAATTTATAGATTTCAAATCGTTTACATAAAAAGTGTTTAATTTATCACGATCTAAGATTTGTGTTAATAAATATTTTAGTACGCTGATATAAAGTTGCGTGTGGCAATGTTGGCGCCTGAGATTTAGGGATAACGAAGGGTCGTAACTTATCATGCTCCCTCCTATGACAACTTTTACATGGGGTAGATGCAAGTCGGAAATAACAGATGGATGGGTATTATGCACCTAATCACGGTAACAAATTTTGTTACGGTTTTACTAATGAACTCTTTGATTTTACTATAACGGATATTAGGTATTCTTCTCTTTTGATGGAGTATTGTATTGTATAAAAAGCAAAAATTAATAATTTTATACATGTTTTATTGTCGTGCGATATTCTAGGAATATGAAGACAATTATTAGAAAATATAAAATAAATAATTATATATGCATCAAAATTATGTTCAGTAATAAAGTCAATTTTCTCTTTTTAAGAAGTCAATTTATTCTTATAAAATTAGCGCTCAACTAAAAGGATATTTTTAGTGTAATTGTCAAATTTAATTTTAGGAATACAATCAATTGAATCAATCCTTTTTTTGTTAATTCTCTGAGCCTCAATTAATTTCAAGAATAAACTGGCGCCAGCAGTGGCGGGTTTACCAGCAGCCTGAGTAGGCTAACACAACTAGATATTGAAATTACATAAAGTAAAACAAAATGTTTATTAAACAATTTTTTTTTTTTATAACAAAAAGAAAAAGTATTTTGTTTTGGTTCGTTCTACCATAACGAGAACTGAATTTATCAAGTACAATTAAAAACATGAAGTTAATT
The DNA here is from genome assembly GCA_963243735.1 of Neocrepidodera transversa. NCBI lineage: Eukaryota > Metazoa > Arthropoda > Insecta > Coleoptera > Chrysomelidae > Neocrepidodera > Neocrepidodera transversa. Next base: position 16,688,949 of record OY725337.1, on the reverse strand, counting down.
TTAAAGGAAAATTGAGTCAAATATTTATATTTTGTTGTGACTAGTGGAAAATAAATATCAAATAAATCGTCTGGAATAATTATTCAGATTAATTTTTTTTGATAATTAGGGAATTAAAAAAAACATTTCAGAACTCGGAGATGGTTCTCTGGGTTTTGTTTCGACTCTTAAATTATTTACAAAAAAGTTTACAAATATTTACAAATTTTACTGTAGTGAATATTTGTTTTTATTGGTATTATTACTGTATTTTATAATTTTAATTTTCTTTCTTTTTTAAGATGATTTTTTTTTACATCCAGTCCCAAAAAAACATTTTCAAGTCCCTCAACAAAGTCCTTAACAACTCGTAGCAAATTAATGGATATATACATTTTCAATGCCACCTTTCTTCTGAAAGAATTTTTGTAAAACCAGATTCTGGATCATTGGAAAGTCTTTTAGAATAAGGACAAATGCATTATTGCTTTTTGAAAATTAGAGAGCTTTTTTCCAAAATCACATGAAAAATATCTTGATTTTTACAAATTTAAGAAACAACGTATTGTTGCTTTTAATTTAAATATCGAGTGAAGACAAATGCAATATTGCTTTTCGCTTTGAGAAAGAACTGCATTGTATGCTTTTTTCTAATTCAACTGAAGAAAAAACGTCTTCATTTTTCAAATTTCAGGAAAAAATGCTTTGTTGCTTTTAATTGCAATATGGAGTGAAAAAAAATGCATTACTTGATTAGAATATCGAGTGAAGAAAAATTCATTATTGTTTTTTGCTTTGAGAAAAAACTGCTTTGATGCTTTTTCTCTAATTCAAGAAAAAAACCGCCTTGATTTTGCCATATTCGAGAAAAATTGCATTGTTGCTTTTAATTTCAGTTTCAAATGAAGAAAAATGAATTGTTGCTTTTTGAAATATTCGAAAAAAAAAGGATTGTTGCATATTTCCAAATTGAAGTGAAGAAAAAATATCTTAATTTTTTCAGATTCGAGAAAATGTGCATTGTTGCTTTCAATTTCAGTTTCAAATGAAGAAAAATGAATTGTTGCTTTTTGCAAATTTCAGAGAAAAAAAACGATTGTTGCATATTTCCAAATTGAAGTGAAGAAAAAATATCTTAATTATTCCAGATTCGAGAAAAAATGCATTGTTGCTTTCAATTTCAGTTTCAAATGAAGAAAAATGAATTGTTGCTTTTTGCAAATTTCAGAAAAAAAACGATTGTTGCATATTTCCAAATTGAAGTGAAGAAAAAATATCTTAATTTTTCCAGATTCGAGAAAATATGCATTGTTGCTTTCAATTTCAGTTTCAAATGAATAAAAATGAATTGTTGCTTTTTGCAAATTTCAGAAAAAAAAAACGATTGTTGCATATTTCCAAATTGAAGTGAAGAAAAAATATCTTAATTTTTCCAGATTCGAGAAAATATGCATTTGTTGCTTTCAATTTCAGTTTCAAATGAAGAAAAATGAATTGTTGCTTTTTGCAAATTTCAGAAAAAAAACGATTGTTGCATATTTCCAAATTGAAGTGAAGAAAAAATATCTTAATTTTTCCAGATTCCTGAAAATATGCATTGTTGCTTTCAATTTCAGTTTCAAATGAAGAAAAATGAATTGTTGCTTTTTGCAAATTTCAGAAAAAAAACGATTGTTGCATATTTCCAAATTGAAGTGAAGAAAAAATATCTTAATTTTTCCAGATTCGAGAAAATATGCATTTGTTGCTTTCAATTTCAGTTTCAAATGAAGAAAAATGAATTGTTGCTTTTTGCAAATTTCAGAAAAAAAAACGATTGTTGCATATTTCCAAATTGAAGTGAAGAAAAAATATCTTAATTTTTCCAGATTCGAGAAAAAATGCATTTGGTGCTTTCAATTTCAGTTTCAAATGAAGCAAAATGAATTGTTGCTTTTTGCAAATTTCAGAAAAAAAACGATTGTTGCATATTTCCAAATTGAAGTGAAGAAAAAATATCTTAATTTTTCCAGATTCCTGAAAATATGCATTGTTGCTTTCAATTTCAGTTTCAAATGAAGAAAAATGAATTGTTGCTTTTTGCAAATTTCAGAAAAAAAAACGATTGTTGCATATTTCCAAATTGAAGTGAAGAAAAAATATCTTAATTTTTCCAGATTCGAGAAAATATGCATTGTTGCTTTCAATTTCTGTTTCAAATGAAGAAAAATGAATTGTTGCTTTTTGCAAATTTCAGAAAAAAAAACGATTGTTGCATATTTCCAAATTGAAGTGATGAAAAAATATCTTAATTTTTCCAGATTCGAGAAAAGATGCATTGTTGCTTTCAATTTCTGTTTCAAATGAAGAAAAATGAATTGTTGCTTTTTGCAAATTTCAGAAAAAAAACGATTGTTGCATATTTCCAAATTGAATTGAAGAAAAAATATCTTAATTTTTCCAGATTCGAGAAAAAATGCATTGTTGCTTTCAATTTCAGTTTCAAATGAAGAAAAATGAATTGTTGCTTTTTGCAAATTTCAGAAAAAAAAAACGATTGTTGCATATTTCCAAATTGAAGTGAAGAAAAAATATCATTTTTCCAGATTCGAGAAAAAATGCATTTGTTGCTTTCAATTTCAGTTTCAAATGAAGAAAAATGAATTGTTGCTTTTTGCAAATTTCAGAAAAAAAACGATTGTTGCATATTTCCAAATTGAAGTGAAGAAAAAATATCTTAATTTTTCCAGATTCCTGAAAATATGCATTGTTGCTTTCAATTTCAGTTGCAAATGAAGAAAAATGAATTGTTGCTTTTTGCAAATTTCTGAAAAAAAAAAACGTTTGTTGCATATTTCCGAATTGAAGTGAAGAAAAAATATCTTAATTTTTCCAGATTCGAGAAAAAAGTGCATTGTTGCTTTTTTTCTAATTCGAGTGAAGAGAAACGTCTTGATTTTTCCTAATTCGAGAAAAAATGAATTGTTACTTTTAATTTCAATATCGAGTGAAGAAAAATGCAGTATTGCTTTTCGCTTTGAGAAAAAACTAGATTGTGTTGCTTTTTTTCTAAGTCAAGTAAAGAAAAAACATCTTGATTTTTCAAAATTCAGGAAAAAATGCTTTGTTGCTTTTAATTGCAATATCATGTAAAAAAAATGCATTACTGCTTTTTGTTTTGAGAGAAAAACTGCGTTGTTACCTTTTTTCTAATTCAAGTGAAAAACACCGTCTGGATTTTTCCAAATTCGAGAAAAAATGCATTGCTTGATTTCAATATCCAATTCATTATTGTTTTTTACTTTGAGAAAAAACTGCTTTGATGTTTTTTCTCTAACTCAAGAAAAAAAACGTCTTGATTTTTCCAAATTCGAGAAAAAATTGCATTGTTGCTTTCAGTTTCAAATGAATAAAAATGAGTTGTTGCTTTCTGCAAATTTCAGAAGAAAAAGGATTGTAGCATATTTCCAAATTGTAGGGAAGAAAAAATATATTTTTTGAATCTTTACTTCGGTTTCCGATTCTTATTACTGAAAATAATCTCTTGAATATCAACTTTCATTGTCACGGTACGAAAGTTTGATCTAAATTCAAACGCAAAAATAAAAGAAAAATAAGTGTTTCTAGATTTACAAGATATCGTAATATTATGTTTGTAGTTACTTATTTGCGAAATTATATATAATTACTACTACGCCAGTTCAGATTACGAACTTGTAAAGTGATTTTGTTGTTCTTTTGTTTTGTAAGACCTGAAACTTTTATGAGTAAGGATTTAATAGCTAGCTAATTTACGTATTTTAATAGCATTTTTATGAATTATAAATATTTATTAAAATATGTAAAATGTATTATTGCTTATAAATTATTGAGAGACTATTAATGAAAGATGATGTGTTACTAATTTTTATTTTTTTTAACATCATTGGTAGCTGTATTAGCATACTATAAAGATAATTTAGTAGGATCATGCAATAGTAAAAATCATTTAAAGCTTCCGCTCTTGACATCTAGTGAGATTTTAATAAAGCAATAAAATTTTAATGATATGCAAATACTATACAACTTTTATTTATGAACATATGTAGCCGTGTAAGGATGGAATGTAACAGAGTATCAGAATTTATTAACGATTCATATATTTTTTCCAATATACACTGACTACATTTAAAAACATGGGTCGGTAATTACTATTATTATTTTAATAAAAAAAAAAGTATTTTCTTCCGGTTTGTTCTACCATAACGAGACCTAAATATAACAAAATAATTAAAAACAAGACATTACTTTTATTGGAAAACGGATAATAATTCAGATTGCTATTTTTTTTCTCGATCATAAGGGAATCAAAAAACAAATATCATAAATAAAGGTATAAAATAATTTTTATTTATATATATTTATATATTCAATTATCTGGTAACAATCTGGCTGATGATATCAAATAAGTTATGAAAATTTTGCAATTTTAAAATTTTACAGAAGACCTAATACAAATACTAAAATCCTAATGACTTTTTTAAGGAGTTATAAATTGAATTGTAGTTTTCACTAAAATATGGGGAAAAAATTTATTATTGTGGCTACGAAATACATTTTTTATTTTCACCTTATATTTTTTTTCTAGCTGTTTAATTTTTTTTGTAAATTTTTTTAGCTTTCCGCAATTCGCTATAATATTTGTTAAGGTATTTGGTAAAAGAAAATCTAAACACGAGTTAAGTTTTAAGAGCCAATTAAGATAAATGCATTTAATTGTTTGGTAAGTGCTGCCACCTGTTATATGGACCTAAATCTTTACGTTTTTATCATCATTGTATTTTAAGTCTACAAAAGTGACGCATTGCTTTAATCAGAAAGTAGAGGGGCGATGCAACAAGGATTTAGTTTGTAACGATAGAACACAACGAATTAGAAAAAAAAGCAACAATGTAGTTTCTTTCTAAAAGCAAAAAGCGATATTGCATTTTTTTTTCTTCACTCGATATTGAAATTAAAAGCAACAACCCATTTTTTCTCGAATTTGGAAAAATCAAGATATTTTTTCTTCACTTGAATTAGAAAACCAGCATCAATGCATTTTTTTATTAAATCAAAAAGCAATAATGCATTTTTCTTCAGTCGATATTGATATTAAGAACAACAGTGCATTTTTTCTCGAATCTGGAAAAATTAAGATATTTTTTTAAATTCGTTGTTCTATTCTTTTTGTTATTTGAACCATTAGACATAATCAAATCAATAAGTTTTTTTAAAACTTTCAATGCCTTCTAAAATTTAACTATAGGACCCAATTTTAGACCAAATATTCATTTTTTTTAGTTTGTTGTTATAGTTTTGCGTAATAATCCATGGCTATCCAGAAATCTATTCAAAATTGCAAAATTAAACAGCAGATTTGACAAGTTGGCGTCGACTATTATACCATACCACTCCATAACTTCTCGATATATATAAAAATTATTAAAATAAGGATATAACTAATGTGTCGGAGACACCCTGTATTATTATTGAAACTAAATTGATGTGATTCCCCATTTAACAAGCAATTCTACATTTTGTACATTGATAAATTAGGTCTAAATCCAGACGTGTACAATGACAGCACAAGAGTATTGATCGTTGTCTAACCCCATCGGATCACTCTGACAAGCTCTTTGTCAGCAACACTGCTTTTATGTACATCCACCACGTTGTTCGTTGCCTCCTAAATCTTGTTCCTTCTGAACAGGTGTTTTGGTTGTACTCCTGCTGAATCGCTAATTACGGACCTGTCGTTTACTAAACTTTGTTTTGTACAAACAGATGCTGTCCGATTTGTGTTCATTTATAATCAATTTTATAGTAAAGGAGACAGAAACTCGAAGTCGATACCACATGAATTTAATATAAAAAAAAATTATTTGGCACTTGAAAAATTGATAAATAAAAATTCATTTTATATCCCATAACTGGAAAACTAAAACAACAATTAAAATAAGTTTAATACAATTGAAAACAGAATAAAAAATACTACAAGTGAGAATTTTTTCAAAATTTTTGAGCAAAAATTGTCAACTTGAGAAAAAGGAGAGACCAAAATAGTGGCAATTAAAAAATCCTTAAAATTGTGGTCTCTCCCTATTTTCACAACCACAATTTTTTATCTAAAATTTTGAAAAAAATCACATGTATAGAATATTCTTTTCTTTATCTAACTATAGTTAGTACGTTTTGATTACTCCGATTTTTTGTTTTGTTACAGGTGCTAAACGATATGAAAACTAGATATTTAATGACAATTATGTCTTCTAAATTTAATAACAAAAAAAACTAAACAATATATTAAACTGAACTTAAAACCATTGAAAAGAGAATAAAACATAATATAAGACGAATTTTTTTAAAAATGTTTCGGCATTAATTGTGAACTTGAAGAAATGGAGAGATCAAAGTAGGGGAAATAAGAAAATTGTGGTCTCTCCCTCTTTTCACAATCACGATTATTTATTAAAATTTTTTGAAAAAAAGCGCATATATAGAATATACTTTTTTCTTTCCGACTACGGTTACTACATTTTCATAACGTCTATAGTTTTTTTTTGTTACGGGGACTAAACAATATGAAAACTATAAATTTATAAATAAAAATTAATTTTATATCTCATAAGTGAAAACCTAAAACAACAATTAAAATATGTTTAATACCATTGAAAAGAGAAAAAAAAATTCTAGAAGTGAGAATTTTTTCAAAATTTTTGAGCAAGAATTGTGAACTTGGGAAAAGTGAGAGACCAAAGTAGGGGCAATTAAAAAATCCTTAAAATTGTGGTCTCTCCCTATTTTCACAACCACAATTTTTTATCTAAAATTTTGAAAAAAATCACATGTATAGAATATTCTTTTCTTTATCTAACTATAGTTAGTACGTTTTGATTACTCCGCTTTTTTGTTTTGTTACAGGGGCTAAACGATATGAAAACTAGATATTTAATGACAATTATGTCTTCTAAATTTAATAACAAAAAAAACTAAACAATATATTAAACTGAACTTAAAACCATTGAAAAGAGAATAAAACATAATATAAGACGAATTTTTTTAAAAATATTTGTGCATTAATTTTGAACTTGAAGAAATGGAGAGATCAAAGTAGGGGAAATAAGAAAATTGTGGTCTCTCCCTCTTTTCACAACCACGATTATTTATTAAAAATTTTGAAAAAAAGCGCATATATAGAATATACTTTTCTCTTTCCAACTACGGTTATTACGATTTCATAACGTCTATAGTTTTTTTTTGTTACGGGGGCTAAACAATATGAAAACTATAAATTTATAAATAAAAATTAATTTTATATCCCATAACTGGAAAACTAAAACAACAATTAAAATAAATTTAATACCATTGGAAAGAGAATAAAAAATACTATGAGTGAGAATTTTTTCAAAATTTTTGAGCAAGAATTGTATACTTGAGAAAAGTGAGAGACCAAAGTAGGGGCAATTAAAAAATCCTTAAAATTGTGGTCTCTCCCTATTTTTACAACCACAATTTTTTATCTAAAATTTTGAAAAAAAAAACAGATACATAGAATATTATTTTCTCTTTCTAACTATAGTTAGTACGTTTTGATAACTTCGATTGTTTTTTTTTTGTTACAGGGTCTAAACGACATGAAAACTAGACATTTAATGTCTTTTAAATTCAATAACAAAAAAAACTAAACAATATATTAAACTGACTTTAATACCATTGAAAAGAGAATAAAACATAATATAAGATGAAATTTTTTTAAAAAATTTGTGCATTAATTGTGAACTTGAAAAAAGGGAGAGATCAAAGTAGGGGAAATAAGAAAATTGTGGTCTCTCCCTCTTTTCACAACCACGATTATTTATTAAAAATTTTGAAAAAAAGCGCATATATAGAATATACTTTTCTCTTTCCAACTACGGTTACCACGATTTCATAACGTATATAGTTTTTTTTTGTTACGGGGGCTAAACAATATGAAAACTATAAATTTATAAATAAAAATTAATTTTATATCTCATAAGTGGAAACCTAAAACAACAATTAAAATATGTTTAATACCATTGAAAAGGAAATACAAAATACTATAAGTGAGAATTTTTTTAAAATTTTTGAGCAAGAATTGTGAACTTAAGAAAAGGGAGAGACCAAAGTAGGGGCAATTAAAAAATCCTTAAAATTGTGGCCTCTCCCTATTTTCACAACCACAATTTTTTAACTAAAATTTTGAAAAAAAAACACATACATAGAATATTCTTTTCTCTTTCTAACTATAGTTGGTACGTTTTGATAACTTTGATTGTTTTTTTTTTGTTACAGGGGCTAAACAATATGAAAACTATAAATTTATAAATAAAAATTAATTTTATATCCCATAACTGGAAAACTAAAACAACAATTAAAATAAATTTAATACCATTGGAAAGAGAATAAAAAATACTAGAAGTGAGAATTTTTTCAAAATTTTTGAGCAAGAATTGTGAACTTGGGAAAAGTGAGATACCAAAGTAGGGGCAATTAAAAAATCCTTAAAATTGTGGTCTCTCCCTATTTTCACAACCACAAGTTTTTATCTAAAATTTTGAAAAAAAACACATACATAGAATATTATTTTCTGTTTCTAACTATAGTTAGTACGTTTTGATAACTTTGATTGTTTTTTTTTTGTTACAGGGGCTAAACGATATGAAAACTAGATATTTAATGTCTTTTAAATTCAATAACAAAAAAAACTAAACAATATATTAAACTGAACTTAATACCATTGAAAAGAGAATAAAAAATAATATAAGACGAAATTTTTTAAAAAAATTTGTGCATTAATTGTGAACTTGAAGAAATGGAGAGATCAAAGTAGGGGAAATAAGAAAATTGTGGTCTCTCCCTCTTTTCACAATCACGATTATTTATTAAAATAATTATCTAAAATTTTGAAAAAAAATCGCCTATATAGAATATTGTTTTTTCTTTCCAACTACGGTAAATCTGTTTTGATAACGTCGATAGTTTTTTCGTTACGGGTTCTAAACTATATGAAAACTATAAATTTATAAATTCAAAAATTTCGAAAATATATCAAAAAATTCTAAAGTTTCAAAAAAAAAAATTAAAATGTGTAGAAATGTATATCGAAAATTTTGTAATTTTGCAGTTTTTTTCGAAAATTTCAAAAAGTTAAAATGTCCAAATATTCATAAATATTACGAAAATTTAAAAATACAGTAAATTATTCATCTAATTAAAAATATTCCAAAAATTTTAAACAATTCAAGAATGTTAAAAGTTTCCAAAAACATTAAAAAACTATTCGAAAATTTCAAAAATATATCAAAAATTTGAAATTTTGCAATTTTTCTCGATAAATTAAAAAAATCAAAAAGTGAAAATTTAAGGTGTGTATGCATGATGATTTGAGTATAGATTTTATATTGTTTAATAAAAAGGCGAAGTGGGTGTAAAATGGTTTGTTTTGTTTTTGTTTTTGTCGATTATTTAAAAGTTTAAAAAAAAATTAAAAAGTAAAATAAAAAGAAATATATTTAAAAATTTAATAAATAAGAGGAAAAATAAAATATATTGGAAGAAAATGCTATATGGAATCCATGGATAAAGTTTCGAAGTTGTAAAAAAAATAATATGGTTGAAAATTTTGGAATTTAATTTTTTAATGGAACCTGAAGAATAGTAATGTTTATGGCAAAAGAAGAAATTGTCGTTTACGATAAGAGATGTAAAAATGGGTAAACGCCGAAATATTTAGCGTCGGAACGAATAGCGTAGTGACGCTGGATGGACGTCGAATATTGTAGCTTATAATGATGGTATTCATAGTTTAATTTGTGAGAATAGACTGGGTTTTGAAGAAGTAAAATCCAACTGTTTATCGAAATTATAGGCGTCGGCGTCTCGACTCTGGATGGATACAGGACTTTCGGTTGCGGGAGTTTGAAATTTTTTTCTGAGCTGCGAACCCCCTTTTTATGCCGAGTTTTGATGAAACATTTTACGTCATAATCTTGTTTGGTTCATCTCTTCTTTTAGGTTCTCATGAACGTTATCTAGCCTTAATATTTAGGCGTGAAAAGAATTATTTTCCAATATTTCAATATTTTAACTTTTTTAATTTAAATTGGGACATTAATAGTTTTTCAACTGGTTCAAGTGTGTCTTATCGTTTGTAAAACCATGCACTAAACGTAACAAAAAACACATTAAATATAATGTGTTTCGTCTATCTCTCTAAAACACCTTGAAAAAAAATAAAAATTCAATAAAACAAAACAAAATACCAATAAATTGCTGAAAAAATAATTATATAATATACCCAGGATTGGTTCGTTACAATATATTGGAATTTTAGGAATACACTATCCTTCCGGGTAACTAAACTATTCTGCATGGGTTTAGGGTGATATTTCTCTCTCGCAACGCCATGCCAGTGGTATAAATCCCATGTAGAAAAGAATAATGCGTATAGTACTCTTGAAAAGTCCCCCACGAATTCATCCACTTGTCACTGACGCCGTCAATATGTCAATTATCACCAGTGAAGCAATTACTTGCGGTAGGAACACGAGCAGGGCATATGGTCCACTTGCCACCCCATTGACTATTGTCACCCACCAGCCCCTATGGTAAATACTATTAAATCGGTGTAATTTCTAATAATAGACCTTTTTTTTATTGTTAGACTTTCATACGGGTTAACGGTAATATGGTTTATGAAAAAGTGTAGTAAGTAATATCAGAACAAATTAAATATGTTGTTATTGTTGTTGTAGATAATTTATAGTAATTACATTATAAAAATTTGAAATAATAATCCATAGAATAATTAAAAAACTCCTACATATAATATATTGAATCTGGTTGAACAAATGGGCAACAAGTTTCGGCCAAACAATGGTCATCATCAGGTCTACAATTCAAATCATAAAAAAAATTGTTAGAAATACAACAAGATAACAAAATTAAGTTACTTACAGAAGTTAGATCGATTGATTCACAAAATGGTATGAAAAAGTAACTGAACATATATAAAAAAAATTGAAAAATTATAATTTGAAAGAAAATTTTAAAAAAATTAAAAAGCATTTGATACCTCCATACTTGAGGATTCTAAGTTAGAAAGTTAACATCAAAGTGTAACAAAAACAAAAGATTATCAATAGTTCAAATTATTCAATGAATAGGTAATAGAAAAACTCTAAGTCATACCACATAAATTTAATGTTTAATTAAACCAGATTAAAATGTCGGCGACATGTTTCAGCCACAACGATGGCCATAATCAGTCAGAAAAAACGAAGAAACCGGTCACTTTATAAAATTTAATATAAAAAATCAAACATATAAAATAACTAGGAGGTATCTATTGTTTTTTTATATAATAATTTGTTTGATTTTTTATATTAAATTTTGTAATGTGGCCGGTTTCAATTTTCAATTTTCATACCAATATCATGTATAAGTTCTTCGTTTCTTCTGCCTGATGATGGTCATCGTTGTGGCCGAAACATGTCGCCGCCAATTTAATTTAGTTGTAGTATTATTCATCAAAGTGTATACACTTTAAATTGAAAATGGTTTAAAAATCAAATTGCTTATTATCTTAACACCACGCGGCTACTAAATGTCTTCTTCTTCTTCTTCTTCTTTTAAGACCTGTGCTATTTGGCATATTCAACTAAATTTACAATGACAAAATTGACAAGTGACAACTCAAAGACAATTGAATTTGACGTGACAGACAATAAACGGGAAAGGAAAAAGTAAAAGACCACTAGTAGAATTTAATAACTTACGCGATCAAAATTATAAAGCAGTTGGAGGTTAATTATGCGCTTTTTTTCACTTAATAGGTGTACACAATTGATGGAGTGTCCCACCCCGCATTAAAAAATCTGATGTGTCCAGCACATGACCTCTCGCCATTTTTGAATCAAAAAAGTATGAAAAAAAAATTATTTTTTTGTAAATCTGGCAACAATGGCAAAAGTTTCGAAAATTTTAATGAGATGAAAATAAAATATAGGGTATACAAAATATATGTGTAAAACTTTATTGCCGTTTTGTATAATAATGGCTTCATCACCCATAGCAACTGCCACTTCCGGTTGTGAGATTTGCACCAAAATCTAATCAGATCTAATCTAGGGTATCAGAATCCTGTATGCAAAATTTCAAATTTTTTTATTTAGTAGTTTTTGAGTTATCGTTACTACAACATCCATCCAAACACACACACACACACTAACACACACACACACACACAGACATCATCGCGAAAATATTAAAATCGTATTCTAGGGACCCTAAAACGTGTTTATTCATTGAAAACTCACTACCCAATTTTTGCATGATTCCTATACCTCTCTTATCTGAAGGGCGAGAGGTAAAAAAAGAATAAATTATGATTTCGTTCAGCAATACAATTAAAAAAGTTAGAAAGAGAATGGTAGGTCTTTCATTTGATAATGGAAATCAAAAATCCAGCAAGAACCGACAGGAGTCAAACGAACAATCACGTAGTCACGTTTGCCAACATTGTATAAATAAAAAAATCGGCTGTGTCACCCCAGGACTTTCCCGGCTCGACCGTAGAGAATATGTTATTTATTATTATTATTATTTTAATTACAAAATACTAAGCATTACATTGATTTATGGAACACATTAAAAATAGCGAGCTGATGGTGAATTAATATTTCAATGTTGGTAATAACATAAGCTACGCATGCGCACGTTATATATCATACTGCTACAATTAGGATCTCCTAAAATCATGTGTGAAAACTATTGGGAATTCGGTAAAAATTTTCATACAATAGTTGCAGGGAATTTTAAATGTATATTTTTCTCGCCATCTAGCGGCGAAACTATGAGGAATATGATAAAAGTTAAACATAAAATTTAAAGAAAATTTGATGCTTTACAACTTTGCATAAGAAAATTTTGCACTAAATACATTGTTTGTCCTCAAAATCAAGAAAAACTAGAGAAAACATACATGCACATTTTTTACGCGCCCTCTAGTGGCGCAACTATTAGAGATTTTAGAAAAAGTTTGACATTAAAGTTATAGAGAATTTTATGCTCTAAAACTTTGTACTACAAAATTTTGCACTAAAATCTATTGTTTGTCCTCAAAATCAAGAAAAACTATAGAAAACATACAGGCACATTTTTTACGCGCACTCTAGTGGCGCAACTATTGGAAATTTTGGAAAAGGCTTAAAACAAAAATTGTAGGTAATTTTATGCTCTAAAACTTTGTACTACAACATTTTGCACTAAAATGTATTGTTTGTCCTTAAAATTTAAATAAAGCAAAAAATTGTTACATGTATATTTAACCAATGTCGGTCTTGAGGACCGTCCACTGTACCAATTTAAACCAAAAACTAATGGTCGCATTCTAGGCACACACCGACCCTCCATACCAAATTTCAGCTTGATTGGTCAAACGGTTCGGCAGTTATCGTGGAAGATTACACACAGACACACAGACACACAGACACACAGACAGACCATTTCTTCTTGGGGGACCTCAAAATGGATATTTCCATCGATATCTCGATTTTTTTTTTGCTCGTTCACCTTACTTTCCCTTTGATGGGTCCGGGAAAGTAAAATAATAGACCTAATTGTCAGCTGATTAACTCAATTTTAGTGATCTGTCTAAAATTCAAATTAGAGTGATTTTTTTTGAAAAATAGTAGTTTTTACCTAAAAAAAGTGCTGAAAACAAATAAATAAAGGCATTTGTAGTGTTTTGATAATAATTACTAAGAATTTTGTGTTTTCAATAAGAGAAATTTGAGCTGTTAAATAGTAAACGAAATAGGTTGTATCTCCAAAACTACTTGAGAGCGCCATGATTTGACTTCGGATTCGTGTTCAGGAGACCAAAATACGTAAGATCCACTCTTTTTTCTAAATCGCATGATCCCTCAGAACGAATTATTGCTCTTGATGCTTGCAATTTTTGTCGTATTACTTTCCCGACCGACCTCCTAGAAGGGAAAGTATTGTGAACGGGCTAAAAAAAAATTCGAGATAAAAACGGAAATATCCATTTTCGGGTCCCCTGAGACGATTAAGACCATTTCCAGATGGAAGTCTGTCTGTCGGTCTGTGTGTCTGTGTATTCTTCCACGATAGAGGCCACACGTTTAATCCGATTGAGCTGAAATTTGGTATAGGAGTTTGGGTTACCCGTCGGAAGAACCCATTAGTTTTTGTACGACATCTGTCAAACGGAAGTATCACTATCAAAAAATGACAGATGCAATATGTCACTGAATTGGACATGCAATATGTCGTTTGAAAGCCCTTGAAAAACTCTATTCAGAACAGTCAAAATTATTTCTCCAACTGTCACCTGTCAAAAATAAAAAAATATCAAAAGTTGAAACTTTAACATTAACTATCTGAAAAAGTGTTCGTGGATACTCGTCGGGAAAGTTTTGGGGCGACACAACCGATTTTTTGTTGTAGGTAGTTATGTTTGCTGTGAATAACAGAGATACATGAATAGTTTTTATTTATCTATGGGAATAGCCCTAAAACACTACCCTGTGGTACTCCAGATTTTATTGGATGACAAGTTGATATTTCATTGTTGAATTTTGTTTGGAAGTAACGGTCGGTTAGGCAGGATTTCATTATATTTAAAATATTAGAAGAGCACGTCTGTGCTACTCTTTTCAAAAAAAAGTTCATAGTCGTATCACTTTTACTAAAAATATTTGAAAAAAGTGCTATAGAAGCGCTCTTAAGAATTATCTTTAATATTAAGGGAGCGCGTGTCCAAAAAACATTTCAGGCAAGATAATATATGATAAATATCTGATTATAATATATTTACGTATCCCTGAAGAATATCATAAAAAATATGTTTCTAATCATGAAGTAATGTTAACTAATAAGTATAGTAAAATATTTGACAAGCTAGAAATCGTAAAATAAAAATATTATTGTTATTAAATAATTATCCGGTAATTTATTAGTAAACAAATGATGAGGGAAAAAGTGTTTACAAACACCGACCGACCGAACGACTCTTCCACATTCTTGTGTTTTCGAGTTACACCTCCACGGCACTTCATCCAACCATAAAACGGTATGTCAAGGTTACAATTTCTTCCTAATAGTAACGTTCATAGCCACCAGGTGGAATTTGTGGACGGGAGAACATAAGAGGAATAAAGCATCAGCGCAATGTAGGCGTTATTCGGGTGGATCCAAAGTTTTAACCACGCCTATGGGCCAACAAACTCTAAGTAAAATTCTGAACCCTCGTCACCGCGACCTCGTTTCGAGTTACGTCGGCTATTCTCGATATAAATTCTCATGCACTAGCAAGAATACTTACCCGAGTTCGAGTTCAGTTGAGTTTAGTGAGAGTATAGAAGAATGTGTAGTTATATCGTTAATCGGTCGATAACATCGTTCTGTATGTGTGGCACGGACAAGTGACTAAAAATGTGATAAGTGAGAAAAGTGATGTGCTTCAGGCGGCAGCAAGGAATGTGCGAAAGAGGGTGAATGCAATGAACAACGGGCCTCTGCCCCCGGTGCCGGATCTTATTCCTATATCGGCTCTTCGGAAAAGACCACCCTCAAACAATAATTCGGACGGGGGCCCTTCGGAGTGCGCCCCTTGTGCCTCGAACCGTTCGGAGGTTATGGGTGAACAGCGCCCTCGTCGGCGGCGGTCGGAAAACCAGCCCGCCATCGAACTAATCGATACCACGGGGTCACGTGGCTCGAGCGCCGCCCCACAGGCACCGCTCTCCCGGAAAGCGAGGCCCGAGCGTCACCGTAAATCAGACAGACGACGCGAACGACGCAAACTTACCAGAACCCGATCGACTAGTAAACATTCCAAATCCCGGGAAATAAATAAATTTCCGCAAACACCGCGAGTGAATCCTATTTTTGTGTGGGTCCGGCAAGAAGACACACGAATCGTGGACGTGAAATGCGAGGATTACGACAAACGAAACCGCATCCTTCTTACGAAGACAGCGCAGGGTTGGCGTGCGATACCACGCACAGAAACCCTCGTGCCCACCCTGAAGGAGGCGGTTAGGGACCAACATCAACATCACCATCAACATCATAAAAATAAGAGATCGCGAAAAGGAAAGGTGCGTCGACGTTCTACGGGTGTACAAGTTTGTTCCGATATCGAACAGGATGAGGAAGAGGAACAGGAACAGGAACAAGAACAGCAGGAACGTGATAATAATTTGGAGGACAAACAAACGAGCAATTCGCCACCTTGGATGTCAACAGATAATGTTAACGTAGAGTCGCTCTTACCGTCCCATACAATAAAAGTTAAGAGGTCAACAAGCCCGAGCGATTCTCCTGAACGAGACTCGAATGTAAACAGTGCCGTGAGCGATTGCGCGCAAACGCCGAGTATAAAGTGCAGTGCCGACAAAATATGTGACGTCAGCCCTTTGGATAATTTACTGGCAGTAGCGGAACTCGAATTTAAACAACAAATTCAATCGGAAGAATGGAACAAAACAACTCAATCAGATATTATGTCTAATGAGGATACACTTGTAACGTATAACAATTTTGATCAGACCGACGAAGATAAAGAATTTATGAAAAATTTAGAAACTTTAAATAATCTTATAGATTCCGAAAAGTCTAAATTAAAATATTCGAAAAATGGTGATTTGAATGAAACGAAATCAGAAGAGTGCGACTATAACGACGACGACGATAATACTTTAGCTATGGATGATATTCTTTCTAGGTTAGAACAGTCTTTGAGAAGTCCTGACAACAATTGTGATACAAGTTCTCATAGCAAACATGAAGAAAATACATCAGTTCATTTTAATAGTGATAACGAAACAGACCTTAAATTAGTACCTGAATTTGAACATTACTTAGAAGAAACCGATCCAAAAACCGATGAAGAACACACAGTAGAAAAAATACAACCTGAAATTATTAATCTAGTAGAATCTTCAACCAATGACGATGATGATGATGTTGATACTAATGCTGATGCTGACGAAGAAGCACCAACAGATTTAACTGTTAAACTGACTAATCCTGATTTGGAAAAAACGCAGCATTGCAATAATAGTGAAGAAGAACCAACTGATTTAAGCGTACCTAAATCGGTTTTAAGTCCTAGACCACCTTCACAAAATTCCGAAGCTATACAATCTCCCCAACCAAGTGGAATACCCGCAGTGCCACAATCGCCTGACATTGTATCTACAACTGTAAACGTAAGTAATAAACCTAAGTCAGCATTTTTAGAGTCACTATTAACAAATTGTACGAAAAAAATGGCTCTTAATTCTGAAGTTACGATTACTCCTCAAAGAGAACCATTAGATTTAGGAAAATGTCGGAAATCCGCAAGTCCAACTGTGACATGTTCCGAAGAAATCAATAGTTCGTCATCGCCATTAGAACCACCTACGAAAAAAATTAAATCTGTAGATATTACGTTAAAAACTTTATTGGATGCTAATTGCCAAAAATCTGAAAATAAAAGTACAGAAAAATCATTTACAACTGAAACGCCGAAATTATTAGAATTGTTACAAAATGATACTGAGACAGATCCTCTTGTGCAATTAAAACAGTTACTTTCAGATTCTACACAAGACATACCAGATCCATTATTAGTACCAAAAGAACGGTTTAGTCAAATATTGATTTATCCCGGTACTGAAATTCCTAAATTATTAAAAGAAAGACCGGAATTACGACTACCGCAAGCACTAGCTTATCCACAAATTATGCAAGACCCTAACATGTTAGTAATAAGTCTTCATCATTTAGAGTCAATTTTATGTAATAAAAATTCTGTAAGTACATCAAACAAATCGGAATCTAAACATACTGATAAATCATCAACGGATACAAACCGACATTCCCCTACTAGTACAAAAAAGAAATCAACTGAGAACGTAGCGAAAACTAATTCATC
Organism: Neocrepidodera transversa; assembly: GCA_963243735.1. Classification (NCBI taxonomy): domain Eukaryota; kingdom Metazoa; phylum Arthropoda; class Insecta; order Coleoptera; family Chrysomelidae; genus Neocrepidodera; species Neocrepidodera transversa. The sequence goes on along the minus strand of OY725337.1, from coordinate 16,670,999 downwards.
CGTAGAAAATCAAACAAAAGCATTTAATGAATTAGCGAACGATATAAACTCAGCGACTCAAGCTGCCTTTACTCAGATGCCTTGGTTTCCCTACATCAATCAGTTAGAAGCGATGGCGTTATCAAATAATCCGGAATTTGCAAAAATGTTATCATCTGTACATCATTCTTTTTATATGAATCAACTACCTGAATTGTTGAGACCACCTGTATCATCAATTGGATTTTCTGTACCTCCACCAATGAACTACACGAATCCTTTAGAATTCAACATGTGGCAAGAAGCTATGTTACAAGCACAATTCTTAAGAAATAAATCAATTGATAACGAACAAAATATTTTAAAGAATTATTTCGAGAAGATGAATGCACCGAACAATAGACCTACAATGAATAATTGCATGAATCCAAGAATGCAATCTTCTAACAAACACCTGAATTATTCAAATCAGTATTATCAAAAAGATCATAATTCTTATCAAAATCCTTATGGAAATTATAACGCTTATTCATCTAAATCATCTCAACAAAATGTACCTCTTCAACGATATTCGTCGAATCAAAAACATTTTACATCCAAAAATTCTAATAATCAGATGAGCCAAAATTTCGCACATCTCTATTCACAAATGTCCGATATAGAAAAACATCAGTACATGCAAAATTTTAACATAAACTCTCAAGACCAATTCCAACAAAATTTCCAAAACATCATGCGTAAGGAAACCGCTAACGTGCCACAAAAACAAAAACTACCTTCTAAATCGTTTACGACTCAAAAATCTATTTCTCATCAAGAACATCAGAAAGAAAGGAATCATCCGAGTGGAAGTGATCCCGCAAAGCTACAAACAACTCAGCCTATTGATCTTTCCGGTTCAACAACGTTGGGCGGCAAACTCAAGGTTAAACAGCACCTCATCGATCCCGCGAATACGCCGAAGTTATTGAAGCAACACGATGACGTTCCCGAAGTTGGTAGTACCACGGCGAGCATAGAAGAAATGCAAGACGCCCACAAGCATTTATGGCATCCCTTATTTGGAAAGTAAGTAAACTACTTTATTATCAAGTATACAACTAGTTAAAAGTTAGAACACAATGAAATATATTTCACTCTTTGTGTTCTTGTTTGTTGAATATTTATTGTTTTTTACTTTCTCTTTACCGTCCGGAAGTTGGCATCCCAATTGCCCGAACCCTTTGATTTTTTCGGAGTTCTGGACTCGTCCAGAAGGGTTCTAGAGTTCTCGAGGGGGTGCAGATAGAGTTCCGCAATTTTTTTGCCAAATTTTTAAAAAACAAATTTTGGGGTGATAACTTCATGCCGCACCCCTTTTGTGAGAAAAAAAGTTCTAGGTGAATAGATATCTCAGCAACAAAGGGTTCTAGAGTTCTCGGTAGGTTTTGCAAAGAGTTCTAGGAATTTTCGAAAATTACAAATAAAATAAATTTTGGGGTGTTAACTTCATGCCGCACCCCTTTTGTGAGGAAAACTAGTTCTAGATTGATAAATATCTTGGAAATGAATAGTTTTAGAGTTTTCGATGATTTTTGCAAAGAGTTCTGAGAATTTTTGGAAATTAGAAAACAAATTTTTTTGTGCTAATTTCTTTCGTGTAAGAGAGGAGTTATGGGTCACTTACTTTGTTCAAGATAAAGAGGTTTAAAGTTTTAAAAAAAATTTACAAAAATATCTGAAATTCTTCAAAGTACAGCATTGACTTCTGAGCCAGTAAAATAATATAAATTATATAAAATAATGTAAATTATAAAAATCAGTTGTTTTTGAATGGTGCTAATTTTTCGCGAATATATTTGATTTTATATTTATCAGTTTTAGTCACTTATGGCTGATTTTAAATATAGCACCCTTGAGTTCTGATACGAAAAAATACTGAAAATTATGAAAAATGGATATTTTCATGGGGTGCTATGAAGTTTAACTAATGTTTCGGAACAATATTCAATTTTTTATTTACTTGGTAGTTTCAGCCACTGAAATCTGTTCTGAATACTAAAGTTCTAAAAGGTTCTGTAACATGCTGTCCGAAATTTCATATTTTCACTCATTTGATTCCATTTGTAGCATTTTTAAATATGCAGTCACTTGGGGTGGTTTTCGAAACGGTATCCCAGAGTTATAGGTCGGAAATATGTTTTAAGTGATTAAATACGAACAGATCTAGGGAGCACTGTAACATTTTTTAGTTATGAGACACTTAGGGGTGAATTTCTTAAGAGCACCCAAGAGTTCCAGACCGGAAGTGAGTTTTTAATGCTACAATACTGAGAGTTCTGTGGGGTGCTGCAAACATTTTTTACAACATTTCGTTTTTATTGCATTTGTTTAATTTTGGCTATTTTCGTATTTTTAGGCACTTTGAGGGTGGCATTCGTAACAGCAGCGCCTCAGAATTCTACACTAAAAAAGTGCTATAATACCAAAAGTTCTATGGGTGCTAGAATATTTCGTATTATATTTTAATAAAACTTTAACCCTCTTTATCTTGAACAGAGTAGGTGACTCGTAACTCTTCTCTTACACGAAAGAAGTGCGCTATGAAATTACCACAAACAAAATTCGCAGAACTGTTCGCAAAACCATCGAGAACTCTAGAACTATTTATTTCCAAGATATTCATCAAGCTAGAACTATTTTTCCTCACAAAAGGGGTGCCGCATGAAGTTAGCACTCCCAAATGTGTTTTTTAAAAATATCGCAAAAAATTGCGGAACTCTATCTGCACTCCCTCGAGAACTCTAGAAGTCCAGAACTCCGAAAAAAATGAAAGGTTTTCGTCAATTGGGGTGCCAACTTCCGGACGGTTTTCTCTTTCTCTCATGTACCTATTTTCAGTTCATATAATTCCGAGTTAAGGATACAGAATGATTTTCTACAGTATTTGCAAATCGTCTAGTTCACCCTGTAAGTGGTAACAGATTTTTAAGAAATTTTATTCAATTCTTTTTTTCCCTAACAACAAAAATATGTTTAGAAAACGAAGCAGATAGAGTCTGAGTAAGTATACATACCAGGTGTCTCATTATATTTTGATTTTAGAAAATAATTACCCTATATAATAACCATGACAGTTAGTATCTGCCATTTTCGGAAAGGGAAACAATAGGCTTTCAAAATGAGAAAAATTATATAAAGTATTTCATTTGTTTACATAACTGCTCTAAGTCCGAGGGGATTTTCACTAGTAAACTTTTGTACACCCATTACCGAAATCGGAAATAATTTTCTAATATTTCTGATACTTCCAAAATATTTCTGATATTTCCTAATAAGTATTTCCGAAATTTCTGAAAAATTTCCGAAACATTTATGATATTTCCGAAATATTTCTGATATTTCTTAAAATTCTTCGATATTTCCCAAATATTTGTAAAAGATTTTCCATATGAAACCGTTTCGATATTTACTGACTAAGTAATTGTTATTTTCCTGTCTTGTTGCACTACATTATAACAAAGTGAAAACATTGCATCCAAAAGTCTCAATCTGAACCAAAGCTGTAATGTCTAAGCCCAAAAAAGTGTTATTTATGCGTTTATTTTTACTAAGGAATGCCGGCACTATAATTCATCAGATAGAAGCCAAAAACTCCTGCCGGTGATGGCAATCGAACACCAATGACATTCGAAAGCTCTAAAAGTGTTAAAACATGCAAAATAGAAATAAGATAATTTGTTGAAAAGTAAGTTCTATTTCTAGGCCAAAAGTAGTTACTTAGTGTTATACTCGAGGTTATACTACAGAGTATTTAATTTATTTATATTTTTTTTTCGATTTGCATTTTATCCGTTCTTTTGAGTCTAAAAGGATGTGTTCCATTTAGCTTCAGAGGACCATAAAATACTTCATAAATCAAGTCATCTTTCAAAAATTTAACAGTACAAATTAAATCGTATATTTTCAATACCCGTCCTAGTTCTCATTTATTTTCATAATATATTGCGTTCACACTCTATTTCTGGTATAGCATTTTCTATTTCTTCCAACTCATCATTTCAACCCCAAACGATGGACAAAGGGAAGCAACTTGTCGCGGCTGGTCACGTTGGAGATGTTAAAGAATTGAGACATAGTGGCAAAACTTATTTAATCACATCGAATAATTGTAGAATAAAACACACATTCGTCTAAATAAGTATGCTACAGAAGTAGGTTATACATTACTTACTTTTTTCTAATAACTGCATTTATCCGGTTTTTTCTTTTCTCTAATTTCCAGCTAGCTCTTGAAAATGTGTAAAATCTGCACTTTCTATTTCTCCCTGTATTTTTGCAATTAACAACACAACTATTATGAACCATTTTTATATTTAATTTTGAGTTGTTTATTTATGACAAGAGAATGATTTCACGAAATTTTGACCACTACGAGCGCTGGGATCGTTTCAGTTGTCTCCACCATGCACCCTGCGAATATTCTCCTTCGCTATCACTAGCTTTCACTTTCTGTTCCCGAATCATTTCAGTATAGACCATTTCTCGTGTCATTTCTTCTTCTTCATCTAATTTAGTTAATCTTTTCGATATTTTTTTGACATTTTTTACTTTGAATTGCCAACTTCATCTCTGTCCTTTTTACTGTTTTTCCAAAAAAATACTTACACGCAAGAAACAGGCACCAACCTGTTCAGAGAGATGAATAAGAATACGCAAATAGCACCCCGTTGCCGCGGGTTTGTCGAGTATTTCTGTATTTCTCACATATTTCCGATATTTCTGAAGTATTTCCTATGTTTCTCAATATATTTCGTAACATTTCGGATTGATCTTGAAAGAATAATAATTCATATATTGCCGAAATTTCTGAAATATTTCCGATATTTCTTAAATATATCTGGTATTTCTGAAATATGTTCAATATTTCTCTGATATTTCCGATATTTCTCAAATATTTCCCATATTTCCGATATATTTCCAAGAATTTGTACACCGAAGTGAAAATCCCGTCGTCTAAGTCTAGTTAAACAGGAAGTGAAACAAAAAGGGTGGACAAACTTTATAATAATTGCATTTCATTATCTAAAGTGGTGGCAACGAAATAACGATACACTCAATCAATATCTTTGGTAATTTGGAAAATAAAATTTTTTCTACGCCCATGTAAGCAAACGTTAAAAATTGCACAGTCAACATTCCTTGTAAATGACATTTAATTGATAAGAAAGCTTAAATTTCTTAGTTTAATCAAACTGCAATCAAATTTTTATCTACGTACGACTTTATTTGGTCTATTTACATAAATTTAGTCAATTGAAAAACATAAAAACTTGTAAACATACAGTTTGGATTAAAAGAATGATTCCCCTAAATGTCGACCACGCACATTATACAGTTTTTCAAAAAATAAGTCGCATTTTCTTAGCATGCTATAGTAATAAACGCCATTTATATTGTCAACCATATATTTTTTTTATAGTATACTGCAATTTAGAAAATGATTGCTCTGAATAATCGTACAGAATGCCACTGCGACTTATATGCTGATATTTTTGTAAGCTCTTAAAACACCCTGTAGGAATATTTAAAACAAAAATAATGTATTTCAAAATAGCTGACATTTCTGATGAGAAACGAAGATCTTTTTATGATATTAATACAGAATACATTTTTCAGGTTACCCAAAATCTAAATAAAAGTAATTAAAAATGGTTATATTTGAATCGATTCTTGATATTGATATTAAAAAAAAATATATCATAATGTTTGTACATATAATTAAATTGTTCAGTAATCGTAATTGGATCTGATGTTAACCGTATTAGTGTTTAGAAATTCATAAATCTTCATGACTTATTTGCATTACAAAAAAGAAACAATATCGTACTAATTAATTTAATTAGAATATAATTACCTATTAAAATACATAAATATGAGTTATATTTTGTAGCAGATTCGATAAATCTAATATTATATTTATTGAAATTAATTTTTCAATAAAAGTATGATTATACAGGGTGTTCCACTGGTAAACAGACAAATGGTAACTGGACACTTATATTTATTGGTATCACGTCATTAAAAAATCAGAAATATGGTGTTTTATCGATTTTGCTCATTTCTTTCGAAAGTCATGACTTAAAATCACCCAGTATATAATTTTGATATTTGGTACATATGTTTTTCTTTCATTGCTCTCATGACTAACGTAATAACCAGAAGAAAAAATTGTAGTTTAGATTAACAAAAACTTTTTGTATCCTTAAAACAACACCCTGTATATTCGATTTTTTAAAACGTGTGACATTTTAATCTAGAATTTACATTTTTGATTAAAACCGGTTAATATCATTTCACAAAGATCAAATATGTATAATATATCTTTAAAATTGTCAGTACAGTTCCGGTTTTAGAAAAAAATATTAAATTTTCTAATTTAATTTTGTTCAATATTGTGAACCACTAATCACCAAAAAATACCATATCCTCATATAAATAGGAAGTAAAAAATGGCGATAATAATAATAATTTATTTATCTCATTTTACGTAACCAAAAGAACTGATTTAAAAAAATCACACAAAAATGAATAATAATATTTTTCAAAAAGACAAGATTATCCATACTCAAATGTGGCAAATTATTCAAAGAATAATAAAAAACTCCAAGTCCTACCATAAAATTTACAACCCCGTTTTTCTCCATTTTGTCTACTTTTTCCCTATTTTTAACTGTTTTCCCCATTTTTCTCTATTTTTCCCTATTTTCGCCATTTTTTCCTATTTCTTCATATTTTTCCTGTATTTGATAATTTTTTCCTGTTTTTCCCAATTTGTCCTTACTATTTTTTATTCTTTCCTATTTTCCTACTTTTTTTCCATATTTCCACTATTTTCCCATATGTGTTCCTATTTTTCCCTATTTTCCTCTAATTTCCGTTTTTCCCTATTTGCTCTTTTTGCCCCATTTTCATTTCAATTTGTACAGTTATGGTTTGTTGCCCAATTTTTTACAACTCTTATCTTATGTCGCAATTTTCCCCCCTTTTTTTTGCCACTATTATTTTTTGATCCAATTTTTCCTCCTTTTTTTAAAACTTATTTTTTGCACCAGTATTTCTCCCCTTATTTACAATAATTATTTTTTCACCACCTTTGTATACAACTATTGTTTTATGTCCAATTTTTTTCTATTTTATTAAACTTCTGTTTTTTGCCTCATTTTTCCACCTTTTTACCACAACTATTGTTTCACGCCTCAATTTTTCCTCCCATTTTTTTGCCCAATTGTAACCCCTATTTTAAACTATCATTTTATGCCATTTTCCCGCATTTTTTACAACTATTATTTTTGGGCCCAATTTTTTTTTTAATTTATTTTTTTGCCCCATTTCCTCCCCTCGCCACTTTTTGTTGTTTTAATAGGCCAATTTTTTTATAACTATTTTATTTATTGCTTCTCGTTTTTTCAAACTTGTATTTTTTGAACTTTTTTGTCTTTTTGTCCTCCATTTTTTTACAACTATTATTTTTATGTCCCATATTTTTCTTTCCCCTTTTTTAAAACTATTATTTTTTGCCCTATTTTCTCCTTATTCCCCCTATTACCCCTTTATTCTTCACCTAATTTTTTGCCTTTTCTCCCTTTTCCCTACTTTTTCTCCCATTTCTTTTTATTTTTTCATGTTTTTCATTATTTCTTCCTATTTTCTTTATTTTTTCTTGTTTTTCCCTATTTGTTCCTGTTGTAAAAAACAACAAGGGGCAATGACATGTTTCGGATAAACGATGGCCATCATCAGGCCTATAATACAAATAGTATATTATAAAAACAAGGAACACACAATCTAAAAGGTACTTACAAAATGGTTAATCATGAATATTTTGTTAACACAAATGGTTCACAAACGTTAAAAATATATGTATGAAAATTAAATTGTAACAACATTACTAATTTGTTTTAACCATCTTGAAATTGAAAAATTATTATTAAAAACATCTAAAAATTAAAAAATAAACCATAACAAACATGGAGGTATGTTTACTGGAGGAAAAATTGTTGCAAAAATACATCAAAGTATAATAACCTTTAATAACAAATTCTATAAACAGAACTTCGGATTAGCCATGGGCTCAAATTTATCTCCTTTTCTAGCAGATATTTTCATGAATAATTTAGAAAAATCTTTTCTGTCCCATCCTACTTTTAAAGATAAAATTGTTGTGTATCGTGAATACAGCGCAGCAGCGGGCCAGGGCGAAGTGTTGATGGCTACTGACGTCACACGGTCTATTCTCGCGCACAGGTACGTTTTTCCAGCCTCTCGCCGATCCTTCATTTTAAAATGCTTACAGCGGACCTAAATATTAATATTTTGCGCTTAAATTTTTTTTTGATCGTTTTTAAATAACAAAATCTCTCGATTTAAGTTAAAATAAAAAAAATTAAAAAAATGTCGAACCTGCCTATTAGTATAGTCTCCTCCAGCCAGGAACATGTTTCCCATGTGCTAAACAGTATTTTATATTCTTTTGTGCTCATGTTGTGCCTAGGTGGACTCTAGGTGGCGCTATAGTAAATGGTCTTGATTGGGCATTTATTTGTCATATTGTTGTTTGGAATTTGTTATTTTGAAATGAGGCTAGTTCATGATATGGTGAGCCTTTATAATAATTGCAGCTGTTCGATAAGGTTCATTTGTGTGGTACAAATTATAATGAGGTATTTGCATTATTGAATATTCTGTATAATTATGTTGCTCGGTATAAGAGAGGGGGGTAACAAGAGCCGTTCTTGCCATAGGAGCGTAATAAGCGCCAGGGCGTTTGCCGAGCGACTCCGAAATGTTCTTTCCGTTTTTATGATAATAGGCTACATTGAAAATTTCTGAAAACAGTATTTCTAGGATCCCGACAGATATACAAAAAGTATTAAAAAAAGTTGAAACGGGTTGCTTTAATACAGATCGGCTAAATTTTTTGACATTTTTGAAAATGCGCTCGAACCCGAAAAATTTCTGAAAACTAACAATTTTGTTATAAAGTTACAAAATCTATATACATTTATAATATCCGACGTAATAAAATAATACTATCTGCCTATTTTTTGACCAAGCTGCTACTACATTTCTAACGTTACTGCTCGTAAAACTATCATACATTATGTTGGTCGTGGGCTCTCGTACTATACACAGAAATGGTTATTGTGATGGGTAAAGGGGAAATCGAATTTGATGAACCGAATGTTTTATTAAATAATAGCACTTCACTTTTTTCAAAAATATGTGAAAAATATAGTTCCCGACGAACACCTTATATTTTATCCAAATATAATTCGAATAAAAGTGTGTTCATCAGTTCAATATAACTTTCTTTTGCCATCCGAATGTCTAATTTTACTGGACTATTAGTAACTTTGAGCTAAAAACATATGCATTATTTCTCATAAAGGAATTTCAATAAAAAATTCTTTTGTTCCTCCTGTAACTATAATTTTAAAGACTGAACATAACAGATTAAGTTATTCCGTTACTTGTCACCTGTCAGTTCAGCACGACGTCTTTTTTATTTAATTTAAATTCTTTCTGTTTGTTTTCAGCCAAAAAGGATACACAAGCCCTTGGAATTGGACAACAGTGACAGCGACCGGCGAATAACACAGGCCTCAACCTCCACCAACGAACTGGAGGTCGAATAATTCATACCAAAACCATCAAGGTGTCAATAACTTGGATGCCTCTTTCACAGGGTTAGATCTTGAGATGTTTTCAAAGTAAGAAACACGATCTTAGGAAATTATTATGTTCTTCTTTTCTGTCAAACTTAGGTGCTGGTAACTGATAAAACGAATTGGTAGATAGGGAATTTTATTGTATATATGTTTGGTTGTGATAAAATTTATACACTAAAAGAATTAGTTGAAACATTATTAATTATTTATAAATTTCGTTTACATTTCAGAAATGTTATGTTTCAATTAGTTTCACGATAATGGAAAAAAATACTAAAGAAAAAGGTCTTGAATAATGGTTACAAAAAAGAATTTATTTATAAAAATAATTACGATTTATTTAAGTTACCAAATTGGTACGATACAGGTTGTTAAAAAAGAGAAAAATGGATTTTAGTTTCACGTTTTTTTAACAAAGTAATAGAATCCAGTATGGATAAATAACATCATTTTTGTATTACATTATATTTATTTAGATTTATATTGGCTACATCATAGAAACTTGTCGTCAAAAATTATTGATATATATATATTGAAAAAAACTACTGTTATAATTCTAAAGATTTCCAGAAAATCATTTTTTCTCTACTATTACGTTTATAAAAAGTGCGTCCAATTTACTAACGTTCTTCTCAGCTCAACGTTTACGGTTATTGATTTTTCAACAGGTCGATATCTGTAGCGTCTGCAACTAAGTTGAAATTTAGTACATCTCTCCGGAGTCCGGACGGTCGTGTAACAAAATTATTCTTTATTCACGACTATCGTTCTATATAAATCTGGCATGGTATTCGATACCCATTACCTTAATTATTTCTAGATTGCGTGTATTACCAACGTTAATGTTGCTGACATGATATTGCTCTTATTAAGTGATACTTTCCAGAAAAGCTCTTCCTTATATATGCCATTTGCAGCTTTATATGCGTATAAATTAATTTACAACTTTTTTTAACAAACGGAAATTTACTTTTCACACTAGTGCGGAAAACAACATTGTCACACTAAAATTTTCGTGGAGTATAAAAAGTTTTTATTGCTCAGTAACATAATTAATAAGAATTTTTTTTATAGTTTTAACTTTTAATTTTGCTCACTTAAATCTAAGTAAATCTTAGTAACATTGCGATTTTTTATTTTGACATATTTTGATGTTGGTTTCATATTACAAAGAAATTTAAAAACTTAAATAAACTAAATTTAAAAAAATAAAATCACTCAGTATCGTAAATCGTAAAGATGAAATAAAAAGTTTACGTATTTAAAAAAAAAATAGTTGATGGTGGCCTTTCAAGGATGAAACGTTTTTTTTTTTAATTGAAATGGCCATGTTAGGCGATAGTTATCCTTCAATTAAAAGGTTTTATAAAATATTTTCTATCCTTAAAACTTAAGATGTTAATGAAATAAAACGAAAATAGTCAATTTCGGTTTTTCAAAAATATCTCGGAAACCGGACCTGATATTTTAATTTCGAAAAATCCATTAAATTCTTTTTAAAAATACGGATATTTTTTCCTATTAACCAACTTTGTATCTATAACGGTTTACGAAATCCCAATAAGTGTTCAATTAAATTTGCGCCACACTGTATACAGAGCTGGGAGTAACGAAACTAAAACGTTACTTTTCAGTAACGCGTTACTGAATGTTACGCGTTACTAGTAATTTCGTAACTTTTAAAAGTGGGCGAAAGGAACGGTAATTGCGTAACTTTGTAAAAGTAACGGTATTTGTTACAGTAACGAGTTACTTTAAAACAAAGGCTTTTCTCTTTTGTTTCTGCTGTTTGATGTGAAATAATGTTTTTATTATTTTTTTGTATCCCGTCGATTTTGCGCGTCACTATGTTCTGAATAGCATTTAAAAAAATCAAGCACTTTTGTTTGAAAATGTTGTTTGTATGTGCGTTTTTAACGGCTATAAATGAACGAGAATACATGGAACAAGAAGAATATACAGAAAAGTATCGCGTTATCTTATTGTAACTTCGTTACTTTAAAAGCAACACGTTACTTTTGGAAAGTAACGAATAAAAAAGTAACGGTAACGTTTATCTAACGCGTTACTTTTTAGCAAAAGTAACGGTAAAGTAACGCGTTACTTTTTTTTGAGTAACACCACAGCTCTGACTGTATATATAAGAATAAGCAGTTATTTTTTTTAAATAACGTGAAATATAAAGCGTTTTTTATTACAAGAGTGATGCAACGAGATTGAAAGAAGAAATAATTTCTATTATCGGCTTGGTTCTAAAAAATATATAAGTATTTAGAAATTTTGACTAGACGAATAAGACCAGAGCAAAATTTAAACGAATTTAGTGAATATTTTAAACAAACTGGTTCAGAGATAAAACTCGGTCTAAGAAAATATAAAAATAGTATAACAATAACTCACAAATTTCAACAAGGAACCGATGTGTTAATAAAAAAGTACCTACACTATACATTCTGAAAAATTACAAATCGATTGTAACAATTTACTAGATAAAGTTTGAGCAACTTAAAGAAATAATTTAAAAAAATAAAAATAACTAAAACTCTGAAAAAAGCAGTGGAAAAACAGGTCAATAACCTTCAATCCAAAATTATGTTAAAAAAATAGAATTACGAAAGAAAAGAAAATGAAGGTAATTTAGACCTGGAAATAAGATCACTTAGAAAACAAATTTCTACCAATCAAAAGAAAACTAAAGGATCAAAGCGATAAATCGAAAAATATTCATTGATAACGAATTTTCTATTAGTTTATTATTAAAATTAAAAAGCATATATGTGAATCCTTTATTTAGTCAATATGGCTAATTTACAGTGTGTTTGAAGTTAGCTCCCCATTTTTCGAATTTTAATATTTTGAAACTTGTTCCAAATTGATCTAGATTTGTATCAAATTTTCCAAGAAAATTATTCCTTAGACTTAAATACAAAGGCCGGACAACTCAAAAAACCATTTTTAGAGCTAGACCCCCATTATTTTTATTTCGATTTTTTCTGTTGCAACAGATTTTTCTAGTTGTTCTGAACATTGTTTCAAATTTTCATGTCTTAAAAAAAATTATTTCAAGCCCAAAATCAATAAAAATCATTTGGGTCCAGCTCCCCATTATTTTTTTTCGATGTTTTTTTTGTTGAGCTATAGATTGTTCTAGTTATTCTTAACATTGTTTCAAATTTTCATGTCTTTATTTAAATTAATTAAATTAAATTTATTTCAAGCTCAAAATCAATTAAAACCATTTACATTTTTTTTCGAATATTTTTTTGTTTTACTAGATTGTTCAAGTTCCAAATTTTCACGTTTTTCACGTTTTAAAAAAATTATTTCAAGCTCAAAATCAATTAAAACTATTTAGAGCTAGCCCCCTATTATTTTTTTTTCGATTTTTTTTGTTGTATTAGATTGTTCTGGTTGTTCTTAATTTTGGGTTTGAAATATTTTTTTAAGACATGAAAATTTGGAACAATGCCAAGAACAATCTAGAACTACAAAAAAACATCGAAAAAAAATAATGGGGGGCTGGACCCAAATGGTTTTCATTGATTTTGGGCTTGAAATACTTTTTTTAAGATATGAAAATTTGGAACAATGTTCAGAACAACTAGAACAATGTGGTACAACAAAAAAAATTAGAAAAAATAATAATGGAGGCTACCTCTAAAAGGTTTTAATTGATTTTGAGCTTGAAATAATTCTTTTAACACACAAAAATTTGGAACAATCTAGTACAACAAAAAAAATTTGAAAAAAAATAATTGGGGGCCAGCTATAAATGGTTTTAATTGATTTTGAGCTTGAAATAATATTTTTAAGACATGAAAATTTGGAACAATGCTAAGAATAACTAGAACAATTTAGTACAACAAAAAGAACTTCGAAATAAAATAATGGGGGGCGGAACCAAATGGATTTTATTGATTTTGGGCTTAAAATATTTTTTTTAAGACATAAACATTTGGAACAATGTTCAGAATAACAAGAACAATCTGGTGTAACACAAAAAAAAAACGAAAAAAAATTAATGGGCTAGCTCTAAAAATTGTTTTTTTTGAGTTTTCCGGCCTTTGTATTTAGGTTTAAGGAATAATTTTCTGGAACAATATGGTACAAACCCAGAACAATTTTTAACAACTTTCAAAATATTAAAATTCGAAAAATGGTGGGCTAACTTCACACACACACACACACTAATTTACAATGTTCGTTCCACAAACAGATTTCCAACAATTTTCAAATTATTTTTAACGCGCATGTCTGTCAGATAATACGATTCCTGATCATTCTGATCAACGAACAATTGTTAACTTACAGTCTGTATATTCTACATGCGCAATCCGTAATCAGCTGATACATTCCTATTGCGATTCATAAAGAACCCTTTTGGCCGGTGGCATTTTTACCGGTATTCTGTTACAATCAAAATTCTACCTAATTCATATATACAGTGTGTCTCAAAAAAATTTGCACCATACGGAAAAATATTTTTAGGAAAAATTATTATTGATAAAATTTGGTATAAAAACATTAGAAAGCCCTACAAAGTAAAATAATAACTTTATACTAATAAAACACGTAATGTTAAATCTTTTTAAAGTCTATGTTAAAAACAGCCTATTAAATTAGGAAAATATGTCTAAACTAATTTAATATGTAACACTTTACTTCAAATTATCATACATAAAAAATTGGAAAAATATTTAGATAAGTTTTACAAATAATATTTTAAAAATAGGATACTTTACTCTTGACCCATATACATATTTTTTTTCTTCCCTCGTTGCATGGTAATTTTTTTTAATGTTTTAATTTATCGTGTTTTGAGTCAAATACAAATTTGTATCAGGAAAAATTTTTACTCAAAAATAAGTAGAATAAAAATGTACAAACAACTTGCATTGCAAACTAAAATAATATTAATGTAAATGAGCTTGAACCAAATCTATAAAGAGAGCAGTTTTTGGAACGACGAAAGAGTTATTGATTTCCTTACAAACCTCTAACAAAAGTCATTAATTTCATTTGACAAATAAAAGAACCAACAACAACACACAATAAGACAGCTGACAAAGGTAAAGCAACGACATGATCCTTATTTCCATTAGAATGAAGGATATGACCGCAAGTTCCCCTTTGAGAGCAATAGCAAAAAGAGGGCAGATACGGTCACATTTATCTCCGGTCTCTTCCATTGATTTCAGCAGGAGAATTAACAACGTCCTGCTGTGGAACGGATGGAAGTAGCAAGCGAGGGCAGGGTCACGAGTTCAGCGCAACTCTGAAGCGACGATTCTATATTTAACTCTATTCCGCGTCGTTCGTACTATTACTCGGCATCGTTTTCCTGGTTTTAAGAGGATTCTCCACTTTTAGAGTTCTACATTTAAAAAAAAAACTTTTATTAACAGCATAAAACAGTCACTTATAACAATCAGCATAAACTACTTCACTCTTTATTCATAATTTACATAGTTATTTGTAATTTGAACTTTTGGAGCTACGTGAAAGTTGACCCTCAAATTTTTTTTTTCGGGAATTTCCCGTTTGTTAGTGGTTCTTAGTGCTTTAACTATTTTCGTTGGTACTTTTTCCGTTTCCTGCATTAAAGGATTTTTTTAATTTCAAGGTCAGCACTGACAATCTACCAAAATGCACGAAATTTGGTACTTTGATTTAGTGCTTCCTAGTGTTTCAAATAGTTTCGAAAGTCTTTGTCTATTTTTTTAGATATTTTAGATTTTAACGTCAATTCCAAAACATTTTCCTATTTATTCAATCAATAGATAGTCTACGTTGGTCCTACCGCAGGTATAGGAAATTCAATATGTTAGAGAGGACGTATCATATATACGTTACTATTGGTCCAATTTGAAATCTGAAAACAGCGTCTGCTCTGGTCTTCAGGTACTTACAGCTCCGTCAAATCTAGTCTGTAGGCACTTCAGCTCCGTGAGCTTTGGTTTTCATGTACTACAGCTCCGTAAAAAATTTGGTTTTCTTCGTTATTTTTACACCATTGTCGGCCTTTTTTAAAAAAATTTATGGTTTTTGGTTTTTTCTTGGTGCAAAGTTGAAATTTCACCCAGTAGATATGTACATAAAAACTACCAATATGATTTAATTGAACAAAATTGATAAAAAAAATGATCCCCAAAAGTTTTAGTACCAAAATGTAAATAATCACTTATTTACGTCAAAAAAATATTTTTCAATTAATACGGTGTAAAACAAAATCTAGCTAAAATTAACTTAAAAAAATGAAGCTTTGAAAATTAAAATAAAAAAAAGAAAATAAAAACTTTGCACCAAGAAAAAACCAAAAATCATAAAAAGAGGCAGAGAATGGTGTAAAAATAACGAAGAAAACCAAAATGTATTATAGTGATTGAAGGAAAGCCCTTAAAGTGCATCCGAAATGATATTATTTTGAGCAAGGCTAAAAACATAAAGGTTTTTTTGCGTAGGAAGCTGTGATTTTAAATCTGAGTGTAATTTTTAATTCCAAACAACTTAAATAATTTCTCTTGATATTTTAAAAAATAAGGGTACTTTACTCTTGGTCAACATTCCTATTATTTGCCCGCCCCTGTATACCATTTAGAAATTTGAAAGTTTGACGCTTGCAATAGCAGTTTTACGCAATGCACCAACTTTTATCAAGAATAATATTTTTTAAATTTTCCCCATATGGTGCAGACTTTTTGAGTCGCACTGTATAAAGAGAAAGTATTGTTTTCAGGCAAAAAACCGATCTCGAAATTTTGACTTTTCTTTACGTTTCTGGTTCCTCACTAAAAAAATAAATACTACACATATTTTCAGTAGGATTTTACAGGATTTTTTGGGATCTATACTCTTAATTCATCTCGTCTACTTTGCCGTATAACAAACATTGCTTTCATGGGTTTAATATCTACTTCCCATTGTGAACAAAAGCCCATAGGTCGAAAGCGAATTTGAATAACAAATCATCATTGACGCGATTCGAAATCGTGTTCGCTTGAGAATAAATAAAATATTAACAATAACCGATCACAACCGGTATTTCCAGCTTAAGACATTCATTCGGAAAAGTGAATAGCTTTTTTAGTTCAACATCAACATCTTCAATTCGTGTAATGAAAGGGTTGAAAACAGGATCATTTATCGTCGAAAGAGGTTGAAAACTGGATTTATGTAAGATGAATAGCTGGATTTGATATGAAAAGTAACATGACGAATTAGATAAAAGTTGTAACTATACACTGCTAAATTAAACCGTAAAAACGTTTTTGACTTCTAAATCGGAATAATATTTTTTGTTGACTTAATTCCATTCTAATGTCAATTTCGGAACTGTTAAAAACCACCGTTTTTGCTTTCAAGACTTATACCACTTTTTTGCAATAATTGTACTAATTTTAACTATAATACCTGGCCTTCTAACGGATATTGGAGGATTGTCTTGTCAGCTTGGTTGATAATCCAATCCTTCAGATGATCGCTGTGGAATGGAAGAAAGGAGAGCCCCAAGCATTATGTGGTACACTGATGGCTCGAAAGCCAAAATTGGAAACTGCGCAGCGATATATGGAATGAGGCCAACATTGGACAATATGCAACAATATTCCAAGCTTAAATTCAGTCTGCGTAGCCGAAAATGTAGACAGGGAATACAAAGGTGAATCCATATTAATTGGATTGGACAGTCAAGCATCTATAAAGGCACTGAAATGACACCAATACAATTCTAAACTTCTATGGAACTGCCTACAATCACTTAGTACCTTTGCAAAGAACAACAATGTGACTATTACTTGGGTAAAAGGGCATAGTGGGGTAGAAGGCGATGAAACAGCTGACAGTCTCGCAAGAAAAGGAGCAGGCGACACCTTTGTCGGACCCGAACCAGTATCTGGAATTTAATCTGCACTGATTGGTCAGAAAATAAAACAGTGGATGCTCAACCAGTATACTAACCACTTGAAAGTATTATATGGTAATCGGCACACGAAAAAAGTTCTAAAACAACCTTTTCACAAATTACCTCTTACTGCTCAATGGTCGACAACTAAGAAGAAAATGGAACTCCATCATGGAACCACCAATCACTGAATGTGTGTTATGGTAGAAATAAATGCAGAACACATAATTTGACTGTGATGCACAGGTGCAAAGCAGAGAAGGTATTTTAGCAGTGTTGCCAATCTGCGGGTAATTACCCGATTTTCGGGTATTTTCATTGTTTGTGGGTATTCTTGCGGGTATTTCAATTTTGCGGGTAAAATTCGGGTATTTCCTTCCAACTTGATCTCATGTCAATTATTTGGCAACACTACCACATAATTCACGTCAGATGTCAAAGTCCAATAGAAAATAGCCCTGGCAGCTGAGGCCTCAAAAAGGAAAAGAAGAAGAAAATTATTTATTCTCTATTTAAGCTCTTGTTTGTGTTGCATTCGCGCATGTTGCAATTTGTGATATAATCTGTTGTATACATTAGAAAAACGTCATAACTAACTGACAAACACTTCAAATCCGGTATTTTGGGGGTAAGTTGCGGGTATTTTGGTGATTTGTCATTGGCAACACTGTATTTTAGGTATAATGAATCCACAATATGATCTGACAGGACCAAATCCACTTCAGAGAATCCTCAAGCTTAAAGATTCAGTATAAAAACTAGGAGGCCCTGAAAAAGGGAGCACAATAGGTTAATGATCGAGTTGCAGAGGGATAAATCCTCCCTTCATCTTCTAAAAAAACTACTGAGCCAAAAACCAGCAAATGGTTTTCATCTGTTACTCTAAGTAGTAACTAATTATTTTGGAACTCTTCCAGCAGTAGTGAGTGAAATGCCTATTTCATAACAAGTGATGAAATGACTAACTTTTCTAATTATAGATGGATGAACGAAAATAATTTTTTAGCCAATTTCGGTTTGTGAAATTTCCAACAAATAATTTGTTGATACCTTTTGTTAAAATGATTGCTCAACTTATTTTATTTAAAAACTCTGTATCATCATAATTAAAAAACAACGTAGTTAGGCTATGGCATAATTAGTCCAAAATTAATTTGAACAATATCAATTTAAATTTAATGATTTTTATATTTCCTATTTTTAATTATTAATTTATTTTAATGAATACAATAAAATTTTCGTGGCTAATAAAATTTTTGAACGAGAAATTTCTACGTTTATTTCCACTAACATAAAATATAATGAACCTTTCAATGACCACAGTTATTGATTTCTAAATACATTTAATCCACTGTTAAGCATAAAATATTTCAATCAATTTAAGTACCAGAAGAAATTCTAAAGTTTATTCGTCTTCGAGATCTGAATGTTCCGATAAATCGGTTCGAAATGAATCAACTGTACTGCCATTAATTTTTTTTTATTTCGTAAGCAGATCGATTGATAAATCAAAATATAAATCTGATATATGGATCCGAGTAAAGTAGACGTTTCTAAAGGATGTTTATTGATTGGAAACATGATAATAGTTTTAAATTAAAAGCAATTTGATGTCTTTCTCAATTTTTTTTTTTAATATTTTTTTGAAGAGTTATGGAGATAATAATATTTAGTCTAGTCAAATTGTACAATGTTTACGAATTCCAGTGGAATGCCATCTAGACAATTTTTGAAAGTAGTGCTCAAAAGTTATAAACAATTTAGTAAAAAAAACATTTTAAGAAACAATGTTTTTCTTGAAAATCATTATTCATAACAATTTAATAATCAATTCAATTGAAAAAAATTGTACAGTTTTCGGGGATTATAAAATAAAAGATTTTATATTTTCATGGGTTAAATTGTTAATAAAAAAGTTAAAAATCAAAATTTTTATAAACGGGGATCTTTCTTAAATCATTTAAAAAATTAATTCCAGTAGAAAAAATCTCAGGTTTTTAGTGAAAATTAAAGGGATTTTTATATTGATTTACAAATTGTATAAAATACTTGATTAAAAATGTTTTTGACGGATTATTATTCATTTATGTATCTTATTAATACCAGAATTTTTTCGTTCCATAATATTCATACCTAATGGGTTAATTTTTTTTTGTAAATGAAGAAATTTTCAATTATTAATATTAGTGGTCGAATTAAGGTAGTTAGAACTTTATTTTATTAATATTCCTGATCTATAAGGACATTTTTATAAATTTGCTATATTATCTACAATAGCTATTCGTCAAAATCGATTTTTTTTATTTTTGTCTCTTCAATTTTTTGCCAATCCGAATCGAATGGCACCTCAACCATAATTTTCGAAGAAGGCGAATTGGAATTCCTAAAAATTTTACCAATTATTCTTTAGTGTATCTTGTGATACTGAAAAAATCTGATTACGAATCGATAAATGTTTGGACAAATTTAGTACGGCAGTCGACGTGTTAACATCGAAGGACCAAAACAACTGCATCGCTGTTTAATTATTATTAATATGAACCTGGGTGTTACATATTGAAGTGAACTGTAAGGGTTATTTCTTACCCATTTATTGTTATAAAATGTACATTATTTCGTACCACTATTAAACAATTATTGTCACTAACCTTCACTGTATAAAATTATTACATAATCTCAGAATATTATTATTTAAATTATATAAATATGACTACAATAAGAAATGTTTGCTGTAGTAAGCGGTGTGACTGATCTCTATGAGAGTCGATGAAACAGTGCCATAGATTAACACTGTTGTTGTTTAGTCAGACATAACAACAAGTATTCTGACGAGATAGCATATTTCTGATTGGTTAAAATTATGTGGAAAGATTTCTCTCAAGTACAGTTGAAATTCAATCGACTTTTTATTGTGTGAAATGAGAAATAATATTTTTCGTATGAGAGGGACAGAAAGGAAAGGAATGAAAATAGCGTATCACTAACAAATGTTGGATATTTGTAGAAATCTACGCAAGCTGTGACTTGAAACGGTTATAAAAACGTAGTTGCAAAATAATAACGATATTGAATATGGTATTAATTATTTATTATTAAATGTGATTTTTAGATAGGATTGTAAATTTTGGAATTTTTCAGTGAACTTTATCCAGATACCATAATTAAAAGGTTTCATTAAGTAGAATACACACAAAATCATAAGGTTGTCCATATTCTCAAATGAAGAATAGAAACTCTATATCAAGTACAATATATTTTAAAAAAATGGTTGGTAGGGGAGCTGGCAACTAGTTTCGACAAAATCCCATCATCAGGCTTATAATGTTCTACGGGCTTTTACTTGAGTAGAACAATCCTTGTTCACTTCAACTTGTTAATTTTCATTATTTAACTCCATTTCCAGTACCACTAACCTCTCATTTTTTACTAAATTATTCTAGTAGGTGTGCACAACGTTTCAATGTTACTTTCCCGGTACCATCGAAGGGGAAGTATAGTGAACGAGCAAAAAATATTCGAGATATCGATGAAAATATCCATTGTAAGGTCTGTCTGTATGTCTGTGTGTCTGTCTGTTTTGTGCGTCTGTCTGTCTGTGTGCAATCTTCCACGTAAGCTGCCGAACCATTTGACCAATCAAGCTGAATTATTAAAGATGTGGACCTGAATTTTGGTATGCAGATGCCACTTCCGCCCTAAAACCCATTTAGGAATTATGTATTTCGTAATTAAAATAATCCTATTCTCCGCAGCCGAGCCGTGAAAGTTACACAGCCGATTTTTTTAAATTCGTGTTTACTCAATCATGTTTGTTTGAATTTTAATTTTAAATCAATTTAACTTTAAATTCGATCCAGCAACGTGTTCCCTATGAATGACCCTTTCTGGATCGAAATATTGCAGCATCGAAAAATTACTATGGCGAACAATTGTTGGATCGAAATATTGTTGGACCGAACGTCGCTTGTTCGAAACATTGTCCGTTCGAAAGGTTACTGGGTCGAAATATCGTTGGATCGAAATATTGCTACATCGAAACATCGGTGGGTCGAAATATCATTGGACCGAATTGTTTCTGCACCTAAACATCGTTTGGTCGAAAAATTAAGAGGGGTACATGGATGGTTCGATCCTGGTCTATTTGTTTTAAACGGTCATATAAAAAATTTGGTACGGTACTAAATATTTTTTTTTTTGAGAAAATGACACATTAAATTTTGAAAAATGTAGATTTAATTTTTAATCAAACTTGCAAATAAAACAACAAAATAAAAATTGTAAGTTAATTACTTACATTTAACGTAAATGTAATAGAGACAAAATATTTTTTTAGAATTTGCACACTTGCGTTAATTTTGGTAAAGATTGAATGTTAATTTTAATAAAAATAAATTTAGGTTTTCATTAATGTCATTTTCTCAAAGAAAATGCTGTGGATTTTTAAATAATAATTTAATTTCAATAAAATTTTAATTACCAAATTAATTGCTAAACCAGTAATATTTTATAATAAACAATGTGTAAAGTTAAGCTGTTGAAAATACGTCCCTGTCGCTTTATTTTTCGACCCATTGAAGTTTCGATAAAACAATATTTCGGTTCAACGATATTTCGATCCAACAACTATTCGGCCCAGTAACTTTTCGATTCTGCAATATTTTAATGATGCAAAAATTCGATCCAATAACGTGTTCACAAATTTAATATTGTATTATAGGCCTAATGATGGCATTTTGCCGAAACTAGTGGCCAGTTCACCTATTAATCATTTAAAAAAAATATATTTGTGTTATTTGACATATAGTTTCAATTCTTTATAATTTTTTGTTTATGTGAGAATCCTTATCTTAAGAAATATCACATGATATGAGATGATTAGTTAGAGCGCAAGATTTTTTTTACTTAATAAAATTAATTTTTTGATTAATTTATAAAAATAATAAAGACTAATGAAACTCTAAGTCATACCACAAATATTTAATATAGAGACATATAAATGTCGAGGCAACATGTTTCGGTTTACAAACAGACCATCATCAGGCGTATAAATAAAACAATGTTGTTAAGAAACATCACTAATACAATATACAGGGTGTCTCAGAGTGAAATGTACATACGTTAACCAAAGGTATGGGACACTTGGATGATTCAAAATTACTAGTTAATAATGGGCTATCATACCTCATTACCTAAATACAGGGTGTTTTATGGATTTCGCCTAAATTTGTATTTGGTCATAACTCAACAACCAATCGGTATAAAAATATAAAATTTAGCAAGTGAACTTCCTTAGATATAGCCAAAATATCGCCATAGAAACCATAATTAAAATCCAGGTCTGGCTTAACAGAATTTGACCATTTTTTCGTGATACAACTACTTTTTTCGCTAGATAAATTTGAAAAAAGTAATTCAGACGCGCTCTTCTGATAAATATTTTAAATATCATAAAAAAACCGCATATTTTTAGTTACTATATTAGGCGAGTTCTCGCCCAAAAACGAATAATTATGTTTTATGGCGGTCTACCCTGTTCTGCGCAGAAAAAAATTGACTTGAGAGTAGGAATACTTAACATTAACCGGAAAAACACATTTTCCTTAGATAATTCTCTAACCGGCAACCACAAAAATCACGTGGTGCGCGGGACTCTTAAATTATTTTTAATAGTGTTGATTTATTTTGCTTAATTTATTTTATAAGTTAACTATGTGAGTATTATTTATAATGTATAATTTAATATACGTTTTGATATTTATTAATTATAAAGAGTTTTTCTTAAGCCTTAATATCCTTGCTATTATAAAGGGTATTCATAAATTAGAAGAAATTATTATTTTAGCTAATTACGGCCTTGTACAACATTTCTAGCATTATCTTAAGGTAATGAAAAAGTGCTAAATTAAGACATTTGAAAAGTACTTACATACAAAAGAAATATTTTCCGTAGTTTACCCTAAGAAAATTATTTTTAAATTCTTAACTTGACAATTTTTTACAAAAACAATTTTTAACAAAAAAATAGGGCCTCTGAAACGAGATTCGCAAACTTGAAAAGAACTTAATCTAAATCAGTTTTCTTCGAATATCTTATCAGTTTTACAAAATATTGTTATACATTGTTTTTGACGCCGAAAAAATGGTCAAATTCTGTTAAGCCAGACCTGGATTTTAATTATGGTTTCTATGGCGATATTTTGGCTATATCTAAGGAATATCACCTGCTAAATTTTATATTTTTATACCGACTGATTGTTGAGTTATGATCAAATAAAAATTCAGGTAAAATCCATAAAACACCCTGTATCTAGGTAATGAGGTATGATAGCTCATTATTAACTAGTGGATTTGAATCATCCAAGTGTCCCATACCTTTAGTTCACTCTGAAACACCCTGTATAAAAAATTACGTACAAAAAATGAATGGATCCAATAAAAAACAAACTGTAAATTAGTAGGTAAACTCCAATGGAGTTATTTAATTATTACTAATTTTTTTATATATTTCATTAGTATTCGTGATGTTTTTTTAACAGCATTGTTTTCTTTATAGTCCTGATGGTCTTTTCGTAGACCGAAACATGCTGTCCTGACATTTATATCTCTATATTAAATATTTGTGGTGTGACTTTGAGTTTCATTATTCTTTATTTAATATTGTGCCACATAGGTAGAGTATTATTATTATTATTATTATTATTATTATTATTATTATTTGAGTGTGGATAATATTTTGTTTATAAAAATAATAATTGAAAACACCCTGTAAATTTCAGGGAAAATATAATCAAACACCAAAATACACAAGAGAGTATTCTCTTTCAGAATTTACATAATTCATGCAAAAACCAGGATATTACTTTTTCTTATTTTCTTTTATGGCCTGTCGAAATTTCATATACGTTTCAACAGCGAGAATTTTTTTTTGTTGAAATATTACATTACTGCGAAAGATTGATGGCTTTCATCTTTTTCCTTTATTGTGTTCCCTCATAATGATATTATTTGCATTTTTTATTTATGAATCAAGCTATTTAAAGTATGGATTATTTGGACGAGAAAATTAGTATATAGAACGACAAAAGAAATGTCACACTCTATACGTCATTGCCTTTACATACTGAATTATTAATAGGAGTAATTTTTATACAATTCTAAATAGAAAACCACCTTTAAATTTTTGAATAAATTTGAACACATTTGACAGCAACTTACTACATATTAAAATTACAATTTTCACGATTTTTACTGTTTTACAAAAATATAAAAATTAAAATAACTTCTCAGGAAGGAACATAGAAATTCTAATGATACTATTTCTTTTAGAATTCTTATCTAGAACAAAAGAATTTAGATTTTTACAATCTTTTTATGAGGTTGTTGACTGAAGCGGCAACTTTATGGTTTACCGGCAGGTGTAAAGTTAATAGTAAAAGTTGTAATTAACAGATCGTTACAAAAGAACAATTGCTTTACCTCATAATTTTAAATTTTCTTTACGCTTCCCAGAAACAAACGAAAAAAAGAACCGTTTGATTACTTATTTATTTTGCATTATTAAAATTAATCCCAAGTTTATAAACTCTAAATAAAGCGATTTGGTTTAATGCTCAAAACATGGGCGTAACTATAATGGGGCATGATGACCCTAATGAAAATAATCTTTATTACATCTTGTTGCCAGCTATAACAATATCTTCAGAATATATTTATTATTATAATTATTTATCAATACTTTATATGAGATAATAGCACTCGATGTTAAATTCAAAGTAGGGATGTGCGATTCTTTCCAAAAGATCGATCTTCTGAATCGATTCAGATCGTTTGGTATTTAATCGATGGACTTAAAGATTGAATTGAAAAAATCGATTTACTTAAAAATCGATCTTATAATACAATTTTATTTTAGTTAACGAAAGAAAACTACTTAACTCTTTAAGTTATTTTTTCCTTCTGTCTGTCCTTTAAGGGAATCATTTATTTATTTCCAATTTAATATATTTATGAAATGAAACAATGGCAATTTCCTGTTTCTGTTTAAATTTAAATATACTAGATATCGCGATGTCGCAGTAAGAATCATTGACATATACTCATGGACATGCCCAGCGGTGAGAATTGTACTATTTAGAAAGAAAGCAATGAAACGATGGTTCGGTTAATCCCTATCTCTCTCAAAATAGTATCGTATAGAGATAAAGCTACACCGAGCTTATACGCCATCTTCCTCACTCTTTTCAGCAAACAATAGTACAACGATATACGGGTTAGACACGTCCATGAGTATATATCAATGGTAGGAATATAATTTGGGAACATCCGATCTTTGTTGAGCGATTTTGTAATAAAAGAATCGATACACCGATTAATCGCTTATGAAAAATCGATTTAAAAGATCGGGAATCGCAGGTAAAAAGATCGATCTAGTGAATAATCGATTTTGATTGAACATCCCTACGTCAAAGTACCACAATTAATTTGTCATATGTCATTCCTGTCAATTCTTCTTCTACTTTTCTTCTTTTACCCCTTTTATTTCTTCTTTTTTCTGCTTTTACTTTTATGCATCACTCTTTCAGGTTTTAAGCAACCTGGGAATATAAGGAAACAATTTTTTTAATCAATTTTGAAGGTCTTATGAAATTTTAGTAGAAATAAAATGTGTTTATATAACAATTAGAATCGAAGAAGGCAGAGAAGAAAATGGAAATTAACTAGGAGATGAGATAGTAAAAGATACAAACGAATAATAACTAAAGAGACACAAGAAACCAGAGAGCAGCTCCAAAGAAGACAAAGAAGTGATACGAAGAAATATTAAAATAGCCAGAGAAAATGATTTTTTTTTAATTTACATCAGAACCCATCCCAAAACTTGAGATAGAGTTTTCAAAAAAATTGCATAATGATTAAAGGGTAGATCATTATAATATATTTTTTATTTGAATATCTGAGTACTGGTTTTCCCGCCTAAAACCCTTCATTAATACTTTATATCTTCTCCAGTGACATATAAAATTACATTTAAAATCATTAATTTGTGATGAATCTATAAAATTTTACTAGACTATACTTTCATTATTACTAATAATCTTCGGAATGTCTTTAATTAATTCTTTCTTAATTGTCTCTAAATCATCAAGAATGCGTTATATTTACCATTAAATTCTACAAACGGAATTTATACTCGAAGAATTAATTCATTAAAAAGTGGCGATCAAGAAATCGCATCAAACGAATAATGTGCAAATAATATTACGCTAAATGGTATTATTTTATTTCCATCTCAGTAATTGGAATCAACAAAGTTGCATTCAATTTAGTAATTAAATGTAGAATTATCTAAAATCCAGGATTGTAATCAGCTTATATTGTCCCAGGTAATAAAGCACAAAGTCAGGTATCACAAAATTTAATTGTACAAATGAACAGTACTAGCAGGCAACTAGTTTCGGTCACTGACCATCATCAGGCCTAAAGATACAAACATTCGAAATTAGTTACAAGATATTAAATTAGTTAGAAACCAAACTTACCAATATTAAGCACTAAGAAGGGGAGAAATTTTTTTTTATAGAAATCAGATAGTGACGTACCCATATGAAGGGTGAGAAAAATAAAAATAAACATTGAAACAATTAAGAAGGGGGTACTCGAAAAAGCAATGTACAAACTAGTACGGAATTTGAAAAAACTTAAAAATTAAAAATTAAAAATTAATAAGTTGCTCCCTAGGGGGGTAACCATGATAACCTCTACAAAGAGACAGCACCTTTAGGGGGATCACCATCCCGGAGAAAGTTCAGAAATAATTATTATTTCGTAACTACCCTACGTGGGGGCACGGAGAAGACCATTTAAACGTCATAGCATTAACCGTGAGCACAAAATCAAAAATTAGAAAGTACGTGGCAAAGAACATACTCACTTTCACCGGCGAACGGAGAAAGTGACATGACATATGGCAGATGACAGATAAAAATGAGGGAAAAGAAAGTGCCTCATACATATAGAAATGTGAAGGGTAATAACCAATATTAAAAACAAACATAGTACTAATAGTGGCAAAGATGTTTCCGAAACGGAGTTGACATATAAAAAGGATTATAATTTTGTGAGAAGTTAATAATAAAATAAAATATAAACGCTTGATTGAGATTAGGTACAAGCAAGGTAAGGAAAAAGAAGAAATCAAGATTGAACCAATTATTAAGAAAAAAGAAGAAGAGATTGACAGGCGGCAAGTGATTGATAGGAAGAAAAGGGAGGTTAACGTCAACGGTAACAAAATCACAACAAAAACAAGAGGGGGCCTAGAGGGACATGAACCGTTAAGAATATATATTGTAATAATTGGTAAGTTGTGGGAAATTTGAATTAATTTTCATCAATGAAACAACGGGTAAATGAGAGTGGTTGTGTAACAGTAAATTGGCAGGATCGCCATTTAAGGGTTTCTTCTGGTTATCGGTATACATGAGACACTGTCAACAACTAATTATTTATTCACTGGTTAATGTTTTATTATAATATAATTAACATATCTTTGGAGTTCTCATGCCAGCCCTGTAACACTAGCGGCACGAACTCCGCACTTTTATTTAATGTAATGAGCCACTAATTGTAATGAAGAGATAACAAACTATATATCTAAATCCAACAATAAACATTAATTGACCTGACACACCGTCGAACTTGTTGAACCGTCGTTACCTTGCGATATCACATTACAGCATGAAATAATAACAACACATCTTAAACTTTATATTATTTAAATTACAACTAGTTTAATGAACTATAATATTTAGTTATTTAAAGGTTTATTCTGTGAAGCCGAAAAGGCACCACAGTTGTTATTTTATTTAAATTTTACCTTCCTTATAATTGATAAAGTCTTATCTGTCTAAATTGTATAAAAGCGTCCCGTGTATTTTTTGATCCGGAAAAGACATTCAACTTAAATAAGCCAGAGGCTCCTTTTAGAAGCTTTAATATACCAAAAATCACAGTTTCTCCTAAATTTCTAATGGCATAACAAAAAATTTACTTAATTTGTAAAAACCTGTGTTAGTATTATTAGGTAGAGAACGAATAATAACATTAGTTTTTGATACATTAAGTGCCAGATTACCCGCAATGTCCGTAAATCATTCAATCTCATAATACACTTTTAATTTAACATTCAAAAACATATTTTTTATAATTCTACACAAACATCGCTTTCATTAGCTCTAAATATTCCGACAAATCTGAACTTGTCAATAATTACACATTTCGATAAAATTACATCATCATAACGACCGTTGGCAAAAATTTTTACTCTTATCGTTTCATTTCCTCTTGCACGGGACGGAAATAATAACTTAAAATTATAGAATTATTCGAGAAGCATATTATATTTTTTCTACGACCGCACAAAATTTTTATTAAAATTCTCTTATCCGAGTAAAATATTTTTATGGTAACTCAATATAAATCTCCGCTACAAAGCGAACGAATCATTACCATTGGTTATTTTAATGACTTAACGTAAAAATTACGACGCAAACTAAAATAAATCATTTATAAGAGTCTCTAAATTAAATGAATGTAATAAAATTTTGCTATTATTAGAAAAGTTTACTGCAGAGCTATAACTTCCTAACAATAGATTTAACGAAAATAAATAAGGAAGTATTACGTAATTTTAGGATGGATGTAATCTTTAATTGATATATGTTTCTTTACAAAATCGCTAAACATAAATTAAAAACTTTAACAAATGTATTAGATGTTTAAATATAATATTTTAGAATTAATTGATTTACTAGCCCAATCAGTCTCATATATGAAAAATCTGACAAAGCTCCAATCTATGTATTTTTTTCCTATATATCATAGAAAAAAATTTATGTGTCGGCTATGTAGGGTAGATTGGGTACGGTTGTAACAATTTTTTTTTGATTGCTTACAGCATAATACATAAAGAAAAGTATCGCGAATGGACTTGATTATAATTAATTGTAAATAATAATAATATTTATTATTATTTATTATTATTATTATTATTTCACTCACTTTTTTCCCAGACAAATTAAATATAGAAAGTATGAAGCCTAAATAATATGCTAACTTTGGCTTGCTTACTTTTTTCTTTTTACTATTATTTGGTTGCCAGGTATAAACAGGCAGGCCAATACTAAACATTTGTATTCATCTGATTGCTCAAAAAATTATATATCACTTTTGCTAACACGATTGTTAGGTAAAGCACTATTATTTAATAATCCACAATTTATTATTAACCAAAAAGTGTCTATGTTTATCTTAAAAAGTTCAAGTGTCTTTATCAATCATTCAACAACTATTTCTAAGAATAACGAACAAAATACAGGGTGTATTGATATGGTACACTGCTCCCGCTTTGCAGTCAGATGTCCAATCACCAAATCTCAATCTGGGCTGGATTCAACAAAAAAAAATATTGTTCTGTATCCTGTCTCCTCTTCTTTCTTGATTGGCTCTTATTTCTGTTGTTCACGTCTTCACCCCTTACAATCTTTAGTGTTTCCTTGCCTTTATTATATCTTATTCTGTATTCTTTATATACTTTCTTGATTGGCTCCTATCTCTGTCGTTCTCGTCTTCAGCCCTTATAATCTTTAGTGTCTCTTTGCTTTATTCTCTCCTATCCTGTATTCTTTATATATTACTTTAACACTATTATTTCAGCAACCTTACCATTATTTAAATAAATTTTAAATAAAGAATTAATTTCGTACAAAATTCTTTTAATCTTTGACAATCTTTTTTATTCTTTTCTTTTCACAAATCCACAAACTCTAAACTTCAAAAAAAAATCACAATCTTGATTAAAATTTTAAACATTTCCAGAACTTATTCAGCCAGGATTGATCATTGAATGTCTGACATCTGACTGACTTACAATTTCCGTATCAGTATATTATATCTTCTCTAACACGAAGGTTGCTTACGAAAAATCGTTTATGAATCACAGTTGCCAGACTATGAAAAGTTAGAGCGAATGGAGATGTGCGACAGAGAGGTTTTGTGCGTACCATCTGGTGTGATAGAGAGTGAACATCAACAAAGAACAGTTAAAGATTTTTGCGAAGCCTTAAACTGAAGAACTACTTTTAATGAGTAGAAATCAACCACGAATTACCACAGGGCTCCTCACGGGACACCATAAAGCATCTAAACAAAATGAAGCTATATAACGGCGCCCTTAAATGCAGACAATACAATAAAGGGAGCAAGAATGCACTCTACATAGTATACAACTGTGAGGAGCTGGATCACAGATGAAAAAAAATATATGGAAAACCAAAACTTTATCCAGAAGACTACTGCAAACAACCATTAAAGAACCTGTACACACTGGTACAGGAAATAAGGTTGATGGACTGGGTGGAGTAGACAAAGAGACGTGAGAAATCGTTACCAGACTTTGAAATTGAAAAATTGGAGCGAATGAAGATGTGTCACAGAGATGTGCATACCATCCAGTGTGATAGAGAGAGAACCTCAACAAAACACATTTAAAGATTTTTGCAAAGCCTTAAAAAGTATTGTTTGAAAGAGGCTTTGGTAGTTTTTAGCTAATTACTAGAAAAAAAAACGATAATTTGACAAATTACTCACCTGTTTATACCTGGAAACCCAATAGTAGTGAACAGAAAACGATAAGCAACCCAAAGTTAGCTTATTCTTTACGATTCATATTTTTGATTGGTATTATTTAATGTCTCTGGTAAACAAGTGAGCGGAATTATAATAATATTATTAGTTAATCACAGCCATAGACATATTTTTTAGGCTACCCATGCGCGATACTTTTGTTTCTATATTATATTTAATAAAAAATACTTTTCATACGGTAAAAAGATGGGCGAAGGACGCTTTTAATTCAGATCTTAGACTATTTGTTTAGATAAAACAGTTTGTCAGAAATGGGTCATTTTAATGAGTTTATGCAATTGTTACAATAGACCCCATACCAAGGGCTGCAGTAAATATGATGGGGGACAATTTTAACAGAAATGGGGAGTAGTTATAACACTCAGAAATAATACGCAAAAATGTTCCTTCCGAAAAAGTCTCTGAATAGGTAATAATTAAGCAAAACTAATCAACAAAATCTGATTTTAGAGACTCAAATCAACAAAAATATGTTTTTCATATACTTAATCACACTCACTGCACTTATCGCATATGTAATATCTACTCCCATCTGTACAAAATATGCGAGAGACTGTTGTTATACAGCCCACTTGACATTGAATCCACTTCTCTCTAGACCCACTATTTAAATACTCCTCGGCAATATGATTCATCTTCTTCTAATGAATCCGTTGCTTTTGTCTTCTTCTTCATCGATTTACCTTTTCCAAGGCCGATCTTGTGTCTTTCCTTAGATGGTTGAAATACTTTTTTCTTTGTTTGTTTATTTTTCCATTGATCCTATCACTCTTCGTACTATTTTCTAACAGTCTCACAGTATCTATGCCTACATTTTAGTTTCTCGACCTCTGGTTGCCATTTTCCTCGGAGGAGCTTTAGGTTACAGCTGTAATGCTTCAGTCAAGACCACAGAATGCTTGCTTGTAGATAGAAGAGGTTCTGTTTGCCAAACCAAAGCATTACGATGAAAGATGTTTGGTGTAACAACTTCTGGCTCTTGATTAGCTTCTCTGGCAGTTTGTCTGGGTGATGATCTTTCTAGTTAAAGTTTGGCGATTTGAGGCGATACAGTCGATTGACTACCAAGTAATGCTTCGGATTCAGGTCCGACTTGATTAGGAGTGGACGCCTCTTCTATGGAATAGGTCTCCGTTGAATGGGAAGATTCCTGTCTTTTGAAATCCGGCCTGAGTCAATGCAATTGGCTTTGCAGTAGTTATAATACTTGGTATGTCTAAAATACTCATGGTTTTAGCTTAATGATTTCTTATCCAGTCAGCACAGGCAATGTTTATTGCTTTTTTGAAAGGCCAATAAACTGATCAATTCAACGGCTGCAATTTGTAAGAGCAGTTAGACGGAAATGACAGAAATACAATTCCACTCTCCTTACAAAAGTACGATGAATTAATGTGTACATGTGTAAATGGTTATTTAGAACCGGTAATATCTTGCGAGATGGAAAGGCATTCTTGTTTTTTTAAATGTTTGAAAAATACAAGAACAGTTTTATCCTGATGATTGATTCCACTGATCTCTGATCCTCTGATAAAATGCTCTTTGCTTCTTATTCGAGGAAATACGAATAATGGTGGAATCGCGCTGCCCAATGCGTTAGATGCAAATGCTAGTGTGCTACGTCTTGCTGCAACTCTGTTGGTCTTCTGCATTATGGTAATTCCAGTTTCGTCGACTTAGGTTTGAAGTGATTACAATCCATAACGGTTTGTGGTTACATTACTTCGGTTGAAAATCACTCTAGATAGGGTTCTAGCTTGAACAGAGTGCACAGATAATTCGGGATTCCTCTTCATGAAGGCACGAAACCACTCATCTTCAGTAGTTTCATTTTCAAGCTAAGTAGAAGAAACGTTTAAATTGTTCTTGGCGGTAAGCTTAAATGCCAACTTTCTTACCTTTTTTGTGAAGAGCCAAAACGAATCATGTATTTTGTCAATTGACGCTCTCGATTTTCATTGTAGTCTGCACCTCCTTTATTGACTGAACTAACATCAGTGAATTCTAAAATATTGTCAATAAAAGTTTTCCATTTAGGTATTCATCTATTTTGTAAAATTTATATTGGAAAATAAACGGCTGCTGTTAAACTATTCATATTATTTTTTTTTTGATTCGCCGCACATATGGTCTTATTGATTTTGAAACTAAAATTACAATTACGCCGTTACAGGCGGGTATTGATTAATGCGCCTTACCATGACCTCATTATCAGATAGATGACTTACGTGTACTAAAAGAAATCTTTAATGTGGCGACAGACATGGGTGTAGAATAAGGCGGGGCAGAGACAAACACTTCTATTCAATTAAAATAAAAATTTTAATAAATATGGTTCAGGAGATTAGCAAAATAAATTAAGTGCCAATCAATTTGAGTATAAATTAAATTTTATTACCGCATGTAAAAAGCTTAATTCAATATTTTTTTTTAAATAACAGAACAACAGTATCCTATACTAAGAGTCAACTCATTAGGACTCGAGAAATTGAAAGAACCGTTGTTTACTATTGCAATTTTATTTTTTGACTGGCACTTGAAAATTTTGATATATTTACTACTTTTTCGCACTTCTTTTGAGTATTTAACTTCTATAATTTTCATTGTTACTAACATTTCATATTGTTAATATTAGTTGTCCTGATGATGGCCAGTTTCTGGTCGAAAGCGCTCGACATAATTTTTTAATATGACTAGAAAGATATAGATATATTATTCTTTATTACACACTTAAAAGTACGAATCTTGGTTTTTATTCTTTAAAATACATTTTGCATGTTGGGCTCCCATTGGTTCAATTATTTTCAGATTTTATTTTTGGAAAAACGCGTTTGTATCTTTTGTTCATTAAATAATACAGTGCCATCAGAAATAATTGTTTCCCACGTGATCTAGATGACATTTCACTAATTGGTAGAACATAAAAAAATATCCCTAGACGTCATCCAGTGCCGGAGAAAATTGTAGTTTATTTTTAATGCCAAGGTCTAAAAAAGTTTGCTTGGTTCTTTGACTACAAATTCGTCGATCGAGTATTTGTTGATGCATTTTTACCAAATTTCTTATCACCAACTTTTTAAAAATAAATTACTGGAAACACGTAATTTTTTTTTGCATTTCTGTCAGGTAACTCGTAATAACAAAGGTCTAAATTGTCTCTCCTAAAAATTTCAATTT
Organism: Neocrepidodera transversa; assembly: GCA_963243735.1. Taxonomy (NCBI): domain Eukaryota; kingdom Metazoa; phylum Arthropoda; class Insecta; order Coleoptera; family Chrysomelidae; genus Neocrepidodera; species Neocrepidodera transversa. The sequence continues at coordinate 16,636,529 of OY725337.1, read as the reverse complement.
AATCGGATTTAAACTAAGAAATATATATGGTGATAATTAAAAATTAAAAAATTTTCATAATATATGAGATTTTTCGGAAATTGCCGATTTTGACCAATTTCGCAATTCCAAATTGTCTGGCGAACTCCAAAATCGATTTCCATAAGAATCAATTTTTTTTCGGTGGTTGTTCGCGAGTGTTATAGAAAGTGAACCTTAGATACTGCTCACTCTCTGGTTATTTGATATTTTTTATTTTCAATAAAAGTACGTAAAAATTTAAAAAATATAATTTTTCTTGGTTATACTAATTTTTATAACAGAATTTAAAATCTATTGGTAGAAATCGAACAATCTTTAATTATTGCACAATAAAACATGACTTATGGGAAATGTGATGGATTAAAACATGTAATACTTCTTTTCTAGTCAATAGTTTCACCTGTTAGTTTCTACTAAATATGCCTTTGCAACCGCAATTTTTTTCTTAAAAACAATATGTCATTGAAAAATGTTACAATCAAATTGGTTTATACAACTCTATAAAGAATATGACCAGGTTCCATCCATTTCACGACTTCCACTTCATCTAAAATGTGACATTACTTTTCTTAATAAACATAGAATCTTCAAACACGAGTTCACATAATTGATAACTTGTATTTAATATGCTTCGGGAGTTAAATTCTTGAAGACATCGCTCTACCAAGCCTCTATCCAGTTTTGAGCTCTGAAAAGAATAAATTCTAGCGCAGCGAAAAAATAATACAAAACTCATCTCGCTCGGGAGTAGCATTAGAACAACTCACCAAAATGACGTCATTTCGAGGAGAATTGTCGTTCATGAAAAAAATCGTCTGTGCTAAGATTAGAGCTCCAGATGACGTGGGAGCCAATCATTTATGAAGACACTGTATATAATCATGTCTCTCAAGTTCTTGGAAACTTTCTAAATTGTCTTCTAAGAAAACATGCCCTTTAGGTTGTTTCTGAATGTTCGCAATAACCAGCTTTAATTTGAGTAAAACAAGGGGTTAAAATACTTAACAAAAACCGCTAACGCGTATTGTTTCCCTGAGGAGTTGCACACTTAGAAAATGTAAATGAAATGTAATAATACCTATAGTATTATTGCTGACAATTATAGATACTTTTAGAACTAGTAGTGACAATTATCTAATTTAAAAATTAATTCAAGTTCTAAAAATTGGCATTTATAAATGATACACTCTGTAAACATTGAATATTTAGAAAGTACAGAAAAAAATTAAATACTGAATATTTGAATACTATATTGAAAGGCTTCAGTAATAACGACTTTGACACAGATACCAATGTAGCGGCTAAAATTTCAGCAATGATTTTTCCCAAGATAACTTATGTCTATTAGAGCAACAATACTCACACAAGAATGTTTTTATTGATGTTTATGGAGGCGTCTTGGAAATATTAACATAATAAAGAATAAAATCCCTAGCTAGTCGTAAAGTTTCACTCCTATCGTACCCTTGGAAGAGCGCACGGGTATAAAATGCAAATTTAATAATACGACCCACAGCATGGTGTAATAATAATATATGAAACGTGTGTTTGCTTCTTATCAACTCCCAACTAATAGGGTCTTTTGATGCGTTGCTCTTTAATTTTAAAAGCTTGTAATAGGTCTCGAACTAATAAGTTTTCCACATACACACGTTAAATTTATAGCTACATATTTTTAATAATAATTTCTTCTTTTTTTCTTTAAAAAGATTGGTTATTTTTATTTTTTAGGTCGCAGCTTTAAACTTAAAGTTGTATAGTTTTGCTATCCCGCATTATTCATCCAGGAAATTCTTAATAAAATGAATATGAATAACAGTTTTAATTTTTCACGAATACAATTTTATTAGATATTTCTTTCATTCTGAAATATATTAAAACTAAACTATTTTTTATATTATAATCTGATCAAAAGTTCGATCGATGAATAACTTTTTTCTAACGTAAAATGATACAGTTAAAATTTAACTAAGGTTGTACTCACCTTAGGTTGTGATAACTTAACTACACTATTAAAACTAACGTGTAACTCTGCTTTTCACTATTACTACAGCAACTCAAACGGCTTGCTCCTCTTGAGCCTTGTTAACAAATTGGCGTTATCGAGAAATTGGATTGCCTCGATGTTCACATGTTGGAGAAGTCTTTGCTCATGACTTCTGGCGAATTTAGAGATGGTCTGGTTAAATGTGTCTATTTCTAGGTCCCGATGAAGATCACAATTACGAAAGTACCAAGGTGCATTAACGATGTTTCTTAGCAAATTATTCTGGAATCTTTGAATCGTTAAAATGTTGCATTTGCTAGTACCATAGTTGGATGCCGTAGGTCCAAACGGGTTTGAAAATTTGCTTTACAGCAACTTATTGTAGATGGATAGCTTGGAATTTCCAATACATTTTTTTATATTTTAAGCCAAGCTCTTCTCTTTTTTTTCACATGGACTTTTCAGCGTAGTCTTATATCTAGGTTCATGTCCAGATATTTTGCTGAGTCCGCGGGCGGGATCTTTCCATCATTGATTCTAATAGGGAGATGACGTTTATGTTCGTTAGTAAAATCTACATGTAGAGATTTGTTTTCATTTATCCTAATTGTTAATTATTTCTATCGAGGTTTGTAGCTTGTCAGCAGCCTCTTCGTGATTGGTCCCAACTGCAATGATTGCGATATCAGCTGCAAAAGGACCTAATACACTACCCTCTTCAAGTGGTTTTTCAATAATATCCGTGATTCTATGAACCTGATTGATCTATGGTGGAGTGGCTTTCGCTGAATCCTAATTAATGGAAACGTATTTTACTTACATTGTTGGTAGGTGGATTCTTCTTTTAATCACACATTTTAAATATTTTAATAAATCCTTTAACAGTGATCTTTCTTTTCGATGAAATTATTCATATTTAGTCAAGTAAAAGTAGTAAAAATAGCCATATTCGTGAATGAAATATACCCTCACTACAATATATATAATTAGGGGCTATCAGGAACGCTTAAATCCGGATTTTCGTATTGTCATATGGTGACTTCCGGTCACCATATTGGAAAACGCGAACGGCTCCATATATCCGAAACTATTGATTTTTGCAAAAAAAATCAAAGAATCAAAAAAGTTATTATCTTTCAGTTCGTGCAGGCATCATTTTTATTTAAAAAAAAAATTTCTACCAAAAAACCTTCAGAAAAACAAGTGATTTTTTTTCACCGTTATCTTTATGGGGTGAATCACACTTATAACCGTTTAAGAGCCAATGAAAAAAAAGTGTCTTACTTGAGTGTCACCTGCAATATATGTAAAAATCAAAAATTTACACGTTAAGTACGAAAAAAATGACTTTTTTTGTAAATCTGGCAACAATGGCAAAAGTTTTGTTATCAATTGCATTTTTTTCTTTTCTTGTTTTTCCTCAAAATCGAGAAAAAATGGAAAATGTAGAAAATTTTTGATCCACATAATCTCCAAACATGATGCCGAATAAAATGAAAGTTTAATTAAAAATGAAAGATAATTTTATTACCTACATTTTTGGTCCTTGAAATTTTCTGCAAAAAAATATAGTTTTGGAAACATGGAGCCCATCGAGTTTTAAAATATGGCAACCGGAAGTCACCACAATCCGAAAATCCGGATTTAAGCTTCTGGAATAATTGTTGAAGTTGTTTATTTGTTGATTTCATAATTTTATTTTTCTTCATATTTTTTTGAAAGCGTTTGTTTATGTATTAATTATTCTTGCCAAATTTTATTAAAAACTTTGACAATGTCTATTAACGCTGCAGAGTAATTTTTCTTTTCCTTCCTGATTATGATTATTATTATGTTTAAATTAAATGTTTCTATGAAAAACCAATATGTAGATGAGGAACTAATATTATCTTAAGCCGAAACTAGTTGCCAACTTTACATTTGAACTAATTTTAACAAATATATTTCTGTGGTACTGGATTTTGTGTGTTTTTTTACTCAAAAATAATTAATGGTTTGTACTTTAGTGCTAATAATTTTATTTCATTGAACTTTTAATCCAACCTTTGCTTTTTGTAAGAAGAAGTACTACAAAAACGTTAAATTAAAAGTTAAAATAGAACACCTTAATAATATTTATTCGCAATCAGCTTATAACTGAAGTTTTATCCAAACTTATGAACCGTACACCTCTTTATTCACTAGTGGCATAATGAAATTACTTTGTTTCACTAGTGGAATAATGAAAAATAAATAGCAGCCATTCCGATATTTTTATACGTAATTTCAATGATTTTTGAGAAGGTGGCAGCCGCTGTCAGAGCAAAATGTCAAATAATTTTTGATGAAAAATTTCGGAGATTCTGATTCCAACTTAAAATAATTGTGGATAAAATGTCGTACATTTTATTCGCAAGAATATTAACACTTATATATACAATAAATAACTATTATTTATAATTTTGTCTTATAAGAATTTACAAACTAAAAAAACAAGATAAATGACATAAATACAAACAAAACTACATTGAAAATCCAGAATACTTCATAGAACTTCTTTATCTAAATCTTTTCAACTTTTTTTATCAAGCACGATTTTATCTAGTTTTATTCTGTGTTTTTTTTTTCACTGACGTAGGGCGATTTTCCTTTGAAGATATCACCTTTAAAGCCGAGATTCACGCCAACCGACCCAAGGATAAAAATCAATATACCATTTGATATTCCACGCTTCTACTTTCAGAAGCTTTCAACGAGCATTGCACGCTTTAAACAACTTTTAAAAGGAATACCTACTTCCGAATTAAACAAAAATTTAAATAATGGGTTTTAAGTACTTGGAGCACCGAAAAACAAGCAATAAAACATCCCAAGGATTTGAAATGAGGCCAGCGAACATATTACTTTGATGATTATTCAAGAGGAAAAAATATTTTTGTATATATATTTTAATTCCAATGATTATTATAAATTTTTTGCTTTTATGGCCGTAATATTAAACTAATAAAATAATCTTCAAATCTTGATTCTCCATTTCTTGTTACTTCAGTCAATTTTTTTCACGGAATTACCATAACAAATTTCTTCTGTGATGTGTTAAATTAATAAAACATTCTTTAGAAGAGATTTAAATTTATTAAATTTTTTAATTGGAAAAAAATAGTAAAAAAAACGTCCGATTATTTTCAATTATATTAATACAATCATTTTTTGTGTTTAACTCGCGATTGTGACACCACTTTTTAATATTTTTTCAAAATTGTTGCACCAGTCTGCCTGCTTGACTCGATCGTTGGAACGACAGATCAGAGTCGCTATTTTCCCACAAACCTAAACTACTCTGTGGTGTTCGTCGTATAGCAAATCGGTTTGCGATGGGGTTGGGTTTGTCAAAAAGGACAGTAGCTGCAAATGTGGTAGTTTTGCTAGATGAAGAAACACCAAAAAAAAAACGAAAATTGTGCATAAATTTTTTACAACAACGGCAACTGCACTCTCATATGAACTTATTACGTGAACTAAGTGTTAATGAACCAGTAGATTTTAAGAATTACTTACGAATAGACGAAGATTTGTTTAACTTACTGTTAGAAGTGGTGCGCCCTACAATCCAAAAACAAAACACAATGTTTAGAGACGCGATAAGCGCTAAATAAAGTTTAAGTAAATCCAATAAATCTAATATGTTATCCATAATCTCAAATGTGGTCTACCGATGAATAAATAAAAATCAAAGTCTAGTACCACAAGTATCTATTTATTAAAAGTTGGAAGAGGCAACTAGTTTCGTCATACTAATGACAAAATAATTTTAACAATGTGGTTGAAACTTACCAAAAATTTTTAACATACATAGAAATTACTTAATTAAAATTTTTATAAAAATTGGTTAAATAACAAGAGCGGACTATACGATTAAATAAACATCAAACTCCAAATTAAAATGTGGTGCAATTAGGGAGGGACGGTACATAGTAGTGATAACAATAATTAAAGCAAAGGATTAATATTTTGATAGGGATGGAGAAGCATCATCCACTGTATATCAGAAAAACAGGAAAGTTGGGTAACACCCAAAAAACAAGTTAGCCATTGTGGCTTGAAACAGGTGAATGCCAAATTGCGAATCAAGTTCGGGAACCGGCACGTGGTTAGAAGGTTAAACAAGGGATGATGGTAAGGAGGTAAGTAGGAGTCCCGGTCAGAAGTAAATCTGGCCCCAGTACCACTCACAATGAGATTAGGCGGCAATACGGGCGGCCAAATTAAATTTTGGAGAAAAGTAAAGATCATATAAAAGGTGGTAATCATAGCGACACGACAGACCAACTGAGTTAGAATTGACATAAGTTGATATTGATAAATGACAATTGACAGTTCACAAATGAAGTTTAAAATTATCTTATATAAATATAGTTTAAGTGTTACACTAATAGCGAATTCCATTGGTAAAACTGGTGCGCACTTAGTGCACAATTTAAATATTTCATCACTATCATCAAGTGGTAATGTTAATTTAATGATTTAATTATTCAGTTGAAATGCAATCTAATATATTCCTGGAATAGATTCATTCATTTCTAAAAGGTAAATAAAAATAACAGCAACCTTATATCCTTCTCGCACAAAAATAAATCAACCTAAAATAAGATTTTGTATTCCATTGGAAATGAACTAGTGCACATTATTCATGAACTGCTTTAGGTTTCAGTGCAACACTGGTACAAAACCAGTGCAAAACTAGTTTTACCAATGGAATTCGCTATAAGATATTTGGCAACTGAAAATTCTTACCAAGACAAATAGTTCCTGAAACATGCTGGGCAATTTACGATGGATTGCAAAAGGATTATTTAAAAGGAAACACAGACAAATTTTGAACACAAACTATCCAACCTATCGTATATGCTACAAAGTCGTACTACAGATTTTAATGCATGCTATACTACCTTACGATACGAGCGCGTCGTACTGCATCGCCTCTAACTATTCAACAGTTGTTCCAACGGTCTAATCAACATGGTGTCGTACAACCAGTAGTAGTTTCGATGTTTGGCTGTCACTCAGTTTCGACGTTTGTCTGGCACTCATTTCCAAGGTAGCACTGATTTTTTCACTAATGCTTATTTAGAATTGGTCCGATTTCATTCAGACTGTCAAGCACTGTTCACTTAATATTTCAAGTACGGTTTTGAGTTCAGGTGAATAGTTTCCTCGATGATGGTAGCTTCAAGGCTTGAGATTACTGCTTTTGCGAATACGTCGGCTTTTTCGTTACCACATATTCCTATGTGTGATGATACTCATAGGAACTCATAGGAACTCTAAGTAAGTACATTTTTATTTAATGTCGTGCAATTTCTTTTTTATACACGAAAATGTTGGGTGGGATGGATAGACTTTTCATGCCGAGGATGCTACTAAGAGAGAATCGGTTATGATCAAATAATTCTGATTATTGATGAGGCTGATATGTTTAAGGGCAAAAAGTATGCCAGTTAATTTAGCTGTATATATAGATGTCGTTATTGGGAGTTTAAAAGAGAAGTTGTGATCAGGTGAAATAAATACTGCTCCTGATTTGGATGCATCAGTATAAATATGAATAAAATCTGAATAGAATGACATGACTTCAAGAAAAGTAGCTTTTAAATATTTGTTTTACGCGTCTAACTTTTTGTCTACAGCTAGAGTCGTGTTAAACTTCGGAAGAGATACTGTCCAGGGAGGTGCGTAATTATTTTCGGGACTAATGTAAGTAGTTGGAAAGGTGTTTTGAATATTGACTCATTCTATGGTAAAAAGGAAGACTGATTATTTTTCTCTTGTTGTAAAGGTCTGTAAATCCATTAGCGAAGTCATAATGATGTGCAGGATTTTCTGGGTTATATAATATAGCTGCTGCAAAAGCTAAAGTGAGATATTCTCTAATTAGTCTCAATGGCGGTTCCCCGGCTTCAACATACCCTTTCCCAGAGTCTAGTATAAAATGCTTCTAGAGCGATTATGAGTCCATTGTTATGTATTATGTCTAATTGCTCTAGCGCTTTTTTTCCTGCAGAGTTATAAACAATTCTACTATTTATTTAATATTAGTTATATTATTCGTTATTACGTCTACTGTTTTTTTTTCTACGAATTTATATTAAAATAGTCTGAAAGTAAAAACCTTATCTAATATAGCATTACTATGTAGGCTTTAACGATTCAAATGAGAGTAATAAAAAAAACCGATGCAAATTATTAACACCGAAACAGACTGCAGTAATAAAAAAAAGTATGTCAGATAGAGTAAAAATAATTTCGTTGATGTCTTTTCATCCACCTACGTACGTACACACGGTCGAGTGACCTTTGAAAGTCTACAGAATGTGAATTTAGATTAATAGGTCGCCATACTTAATAAGTGGAACGCTTTGCAGACAGATTTAGTGAAAATACATCAGACATTGCGAGTGACCTCTTCTCTTGGATTGGATTAACGAGCTCGAATATATACTTACAAGTGAGAGAATAATAGAAATTCGCTTCGTTTATTGTGAGTGTAAGAACACACCTTGAAATAAATGTAAAAAAAATTGAATTCAGAGAGCGCCAATTACGTTCTCCACACCCTCGAATATATAAATTGATAAAGGTTAAATTGTGCCGACATTTAAAACAATTATATTGCAGTGTTTTCTCATTGTAAGAAACTAGGGGAGAATCCAAATACATTTGTGGCAATTTTTGTTTCATTATCCACGCTTTTAAATAACCAATAAGCTACGTTATATATTTTTAATTAAAAATAAGAATCTTGTTTTTTTTCTTCTATTATTAACAAACAAAATGGAAAAAAAGATAATGGAATAAATACGCTTTCATATTTATAATTCTTTCAACGTTCCATCAATTTTGTCAGAATGAAATTACCATTAATTTTTCAGGAATTTATGTATTGCGTTCAATAATCGATAATTCAAATGATTTCGTTACCATGACGACTAATACTTTTTTATTAATGGATTATACTTAGATAAAAGGTAAATTTGTGCATTAGATACGCCGATATCCGCTCTATAATAAAAACCAGTTATTTTAAAGTTGCATAAAATTAAATTTTTGTAAAAAATAAAAACAATAACATTAATAATTCAGTAAGTAAAAATGCGGTTTAAATTATAACAATTGTTAAAGATATTTTTTTTAAAACCGTTTCAAATGTAGATCCAATGATTGGTAGAACAATATTTAAAGGCGCCAAATTCAAACAGACAAGCACCACAATGATCGTCAACGCTGGCTTTTGTGTCCAATGTATTTATGGTATTGTAATATTTTTGTACTTTGGGTTCGCTTGAATTTAAACACTCCGTCGAATTATATATGAAACAAGAATAACAAAAAATATATTAATTTATCCAACACAACATATAAAATTCAACTGACTCTTCTCGGTCCTTTCGGATTATTTATATTCATTCTGCTTGATCTGCGAAGATGAGTCAAAAGTATTCTGTGTACATTCCATCAAACAGGGCCGGCCTTGTTCCTCAGTATAGTATCAAGAGTAGTAAACATTTATTAAATTTTTAACACTGAAAAACATCCTTGGTAATTTTCTATAATCCTTTTAGTATAATATTTAGCGTTCGTAGAACAACCTGCTGTAGTCCGAGTTTTATTTATCTTTAGAAGTTTGCGGACGTCTTGGAATAGGATAGACTCGAAATTTCTTAATTGGTCTGAATGTAACTCTGAGAGAACACCAAAACGGCTGATCCATTCCTTGACAAGATCATCAGCAACGGCCAAAGCTTCTTCGTTCGGCAAGGCATTGGCTTCACCCCATTTACTAAAGTAGCCCATCATCACCACAATGTACTTATTTCCAGATTAACATTCAGGGAATGGTCCTACAATATCGATTGCAATTATCTCAAATGGACTACCCACGTTGTATTGCTTCATGGGAGTTTTTGATCGCCTCTGAGGACCATTACTTGCTGCACAATCTGTACTTTTCTGGCATCAATCCTTGACATCTACTTGGCAATTTACCCAGTAAAATCGTTCTCTCAACTTCTCTCAACAGTTGTACCGGTATGTATTTCCCACAATACTTCCAATGTACTACTTCAGGGAATAACAATCTGTTTCCTGTCCTCTTCACCCTCTGGAGTTTCCAGCAGACACTTCAGAATTCCATCGTCTAGGATGAGAGAGTTCCATTGAGCCCATTGAGACTTCATGGTCGATGAATATTTAGGAATCTCCTGCCACATAGGTCTGCGGTCTTTTTCCTTCCACAGGATAATCTCTCAGCTCCAGATCTAATTTTTGGTCCTTTTGGATCTCCCCAGATTGCCAGTGATCGTCTATCGCAATAGTCCTACAAAGAACGACCTCTTGTTTTTCTGCTCCCTGACGCTGACAATGTTTGCAGTCATCAGGACATGATCTTTTTGATAAGACCTCATCATTCTTGTGGCTAGTCCTGGCACGATTTTCTATCGAATTTCTGCAATCCCTTGCTACTTGTCCTTCGGGATTTTTAAATTGTAAGAGTCACTTTAGCTCTACGTGGTCAGTCCTCAAGATGAATTTTTTACCATAAAGGTATTTGTAGAAGTGTTCCACTCCCTCATCCATAGCTAAGAGCTCTGAACGAGTAACACAGTAATTCCTTTCCGGCTTGCTCTGTGATCTTATTAAAATATCTAATAACTTTTTCTGGACCCTACTGAATCCTCAAATTCCCATATTGCTTGCATCGGTATCTAAAATGAAGATCCCACCTGGTTGAGGATAACTTAAAATAGGCGCAGTAGTCCCATTGTTATCCCGCCTTTCCTTTCATGAATCTATTGAATGGTTTGGCGATGTTGGAAAATACAGCCACATACCGACAATAATAAAGGCGAATTTACATGAGGATAGTTGCTGAAAGCAAGTAACTAAAGCAAGTTAAAATTTAGTTACTTACCATTTAGTATCTGTTCATACGGCATTTTAGCTCATACTGTTTAGTAGCTGAATAAAAATGGCGCCCATTGAATGAAAGCGTTTTAGATCGGTTGTGAAAGAGTGTGTAGTTTTGTTATGCGAAGAAATTAGTAAAATAATTGAACGTAAACAGAACAAAAAGAAGCATATATGGATCAGAAAATAGGTCATAGAAATACTCATGGATTTTCTCTATGTTGCTGAAGGAACAGACTAAGACCTAGAGGAATATAGAAACTGTAAATGTCCATTATTATTTGAATTTATTAAAAATCTGCTTCGTAGGCATTCCTGTAACTCTTGGTGTTCGACAAACATTCCCTTAAGCTATGTTCAGCGTTGCCACATCTAGTAGATTTCTACTTTTTTGGTATATTTTCACCTTTGTTCCGTAAATTTTAGTAGGCAGATTTTCCTTAGTAGATTTTGATAAATTTTAATATATAACTTTCTATAATGTAAAAATCCCATTACAATAGAATTATTGTAAAAATTATTTTAACCAAGCATTTACTTTAATTTCTATGTTGCCAGACGTATAACTAATTTGGTATTTTTGTTGATTAGATTGCTTAGACTGCTTTTTTCTCGGTGATTCCCCCTTGTGCCTTATGGGATTCACCGTTGTATTTCCCCGACAACTGATAATTGACATTCGAATTTAATCTGTAAAACTTTGTATAAAAATGTAAAGTATAAAGCTGAGGAAATTTATGAATATATATTTTTTTTATTTTTAGTTTTAGGAAAAAAAATCTTTGATATTAATCCCCAACCTCCAAATTTTTATGGCAAAAGTAGATTTCCGATATTGTTTTCTATTTTTTTAGAAGATTTTAGGAGATTCAGGCAAAAATATTAGTAGATTCACCAAAATAAATGTAGCAACGCTGGCAATGTTCCTGCACAAATTTTAATGTTATGTCTTCATTCCAACGGGACGCAGCCATTTTCTCTTATTAAATTAAACAACCTACAATACAACTAAACTACTATACTAAAAAAGATTTGTCTATACGTGTTTAGTGTGAAATTTAGTAAAAAAAATTACGTAGTGGGGGTAAATAGAATCGCATCGAATTTACTTGACTAAAATTTCCACTAAATTGGTGACTGGCTTAAGTACTAAATCAGACGTTTATATAGTGCCATTAGCCAAATTTAGTACCTTGCTTTAGGTACTAGCCACATGTAAATTCAGCATAAGTGCATAACCTCACACCTGACACCACTGTAATTTTATTGTACTTTTGGTTCGCTTGAATTTAAACATTCCCGTCGAATTATAACAAATATATTTAATTAATACAACTTGTAATTTATATGAAACACGACTAACAAAATATATTAATGTATCTGACACAACATACAAAATTCAACTGACTCTTGTCTTGTCAGTCCTTTAGGATTATTTATATTTATTTTGCTTGATCTGCAAATGCTCCAGCCGTTTCCGGAACAGTCGTGGGGTTTTTCGTTGCGTCGAGTTGGCAGCGCCGAAGATTCGTCACTAATATTCTGTGTACATTCCATCAGACAGGGCCGGCCTTGTTTCTCGGTACAGTATACAGTATAAATTTTTAACAATGAAAAACATCATAGGTAATTTTCTATAAACTTTTTTAACAACCTTTGTAAAGTGCCACAAATTTATATTTCACATAAGATAACTTTTCAAGACCTTTTTCTTAGTATAAAAATTGTTAGATATAAAAAAGAATAGAGATCAGTTACTGGAGAGGTGATTACTAAATACGTTTACTAAGTGAAGAAAAATATTCGCATAATCATAACATTCCACACGCTTATTATTAAAATAAAAACATGTTCCTGAATGTAAAAAATAATGTCTTTATTTAAACTATGTGTATATATTAGAATTAAGCATTTGTAAATGTCGAAATTACTTTTTATGTAAATGTTGTTGTTTTTTCAGTTCAATGATATAGTTTTTTTTAGGAAACTTGCTATTTTATTTTTACTGTTATTTTTTTCTTGTTTCAGTTAGCCGTTATTTTTATCTAGTTATCAGGCACTGATCTAGAAATCTGCTTAACTCACCTTTCTATAGCATATTTGTAGATACGTGTCGACTAGTAATTCCTGTGCAATAACATCTGTTTGCTAAAATAATTTTTAGTCATTTATTGTATTGTATACAACAACAAATTATACTGTTAAAGAAAGTTTTTTAAATTTTGTATATGTATACCGCATTTTTAATACAATTTCACTATATAAAAATGTATACTTACAGTATTTTTGCATCATAGATAGATAATAACTATTAAAATTTTATTATTATAAACAAGTAATTTTTTAGACACGACACTTAGGCGAATCCATCCGTTAAATAGGTTGTGTGCTGCAAATTTCAAATTACTATACCACACATCCAAATTAACTCAGAGTAATGGAATGCTGACATCTGTCATTCCTCCAAAGTAGCAGATATTTGCGGAGGTTAAGGGGAAAGAGGAAATGTTTATATAGTATAAGAAATATAGCACAAAAAAGCTCAAAGTTGATTTTTTTTTTGCAGTAAGATTAATTGAGGTGCGATTTTTTGCCTTCACTTCAGGAACTCCCGGAAATGACGTCATTATTCAGGTTGTTCAGAATACCAGGTATTCGGGGGGAGGTTGAAGGTTAAGAAAAACTCCAGGGTAATGAGTTTCGGTGATTTCCTGATAAATTTTCATGGAACTCCTCTTGGTGACGTTCCTGGTACTGTCCTGATCTTCAGGTGCAGGGAAGGATAATCTGAACATAATATTCAGGTTCAACGACTCAAAAAAACTGCCGAATAGAAAAATTCGAGTTATTCGGGTGATTTTTGTCGTAGATATGAATTTTTCTGTGATTCGCTGAAAAGATGCACTTTCAAAATTGCACCTTTCCATGCAACAATGCAATTTTAAAAAAGTACTTGACCAAAATTGGTCAAAAATGTCTAAACGAGTTCATGAAGCGAATGAAAAAAACCGCATCTCAATTATATATTTCCTCGATTAATAGGTATACGATAAATATATATTTAAATTTTTTATTTCAAATTTTATTCATATTTTACAATACAAGAAATATTATTAACGATATTTTCATAAATAAAACTATTTATGACTGAATTTCAATTTTAATATCGCAGTTTGAGCAATTAACTAAGGTAAATGTTGGACAAACTTTATTTCCAGAGATTTTTTGAATTTTTGCACTATTGGTACAGTAGATAGTGCAAAAAATAATAACTTTTTGCACGATCGTAGAAAAAATTTTTGTTCAATTTTTTTAATGAAGTGAGGTGAATAATTGTTATTACATTTCAACACCACCTTTGAGATATTATCGCTACCATTTTATTATAACTATAGGGTGCTATATAAGTGATGGTACATAACGTAATAGTAGATTCTTAACTTCAAAATATTACGATTTGACTCAACCTACTTTAATAAAATACTGTGTAAAAATCAGTGTGCTATTCATTATCCCAAGTTTCGTCCAAATAATAATTTTTCCCCTTTACATATTTTCTGCTGCCAAAATATAACCTCCTCTTTTTTCACTAGGTAACTTTTACGATTCCTTTTTTGGCAAATCCGTATCTCTTTGTTAATTTCGTTAATTTCCTACAAAATTTTACCGCTCGTTCTAATGTGTAACCTGGAAAATTTTTGCAAATACCGTCAAATACATTTAGTTAAATTCTGCTTTTATGTCCAACCTTGCCATTAGCAGCACATAATCTTTATCTTTACATTTTTATACATTTTTAATTCATAGTTGCAAAAAAATAAAAAAAACAGTTTATTTTTACTAATATTGCTAATATGCATCCTATGATTTGGAAATACTGGAAATATACACTGAAACTACGAATAAATTCAATTTTAGGGTTAGGAAGTTAGATCAATTGATTTTTATTATCTAAATTTATCAATTTTACTAATTATATCTCAATTGTTATACGAAAAGTATTTAAAATATTTTAATAAATTTAGTACCCTAAAACATAACTTCCTTATTTTTTAAATATTTATTCAGAGATAATGAAATTAATAAAAATATGTATTATTTATTAATGTACAAAAGATAACCAATCACAGAACAAATCCCTGTAACACTCCCAGCTTTAGTAGGTAAATATCAACATTTTTTTCTAATTGAGAACCATTGTAGAATTGAAAATTATCTTCATTAAATTTAATAGCGATTTAACACCGTTGCATACTGAAAGTAAAATCTTTTTAAGGTAGCACATACCAACATGTACAGCGATGTTGAAGACCGGTTTTTAATTTATTGATTGAAAGGAATACATTAATGTCAACTAAATGGTTAATTTTGATAAGCTTCGTACTACATCTGTTAAAAAAGAAATGGCGGTTTTATAAGGTAAGACCGCATTCAAGATTTTTAAAAAAATCTTGTACAAAGATACCAAAATATGTTCGTGGTTATAATTATTTGCTTATAAGGTGAAATTCAAAAAAATACTTTTCAACCTAAAAATAATTTCATTATCTCGAGAATTATGATTTGCTCATTAAAAAAAATTATTTCGTTTAATAGTATAATAATTGTAATTAATAACTACTATCTGTGACACATCCAATGGATGTTATAATAAACATATCGAAAATTATTTGATTTTAATGTAAATATGTTTTACTTTCTGAAAGTATTAAATATAGAGACAATAATATTTGAACACTTTGTGTGTTTTTTCTGTTTTTGTAGAAAAGAAAAATAATATGGTGTTTAAACGCTTTTCTCCAGCGTTCTGCTATACTATAATAGTTGTTGTATATTAAATAAATTGTATACTTAATTGTAATTATTTATTGATTTATCTATTAGTGAAGTGAACGATTATTGTTTTGAACCAAAGAAAAATATAGTTTTAGAATGTAGCTTATTAATGAATACTAGCAGGTAATAAAATTACTAAAATCAGAATTATTGTTTTATTTATAACCTACAAACAATTAAACTTGTAACATTATGTTAAGAAAAATAATATTAGTAATAATAAATTTGCGACATTTAGAGAAAGTAAGAAGGAGAAAACTGGTTGCCAAATTTAGTTACATCTTTAAGTGTGGAATTTAGACGATATAGTTTGGAGTAAAGGAAAGGGGTCGATGGGGCCATTGGGTATAAATAATAGGGATTCCAAAAAACTTAAAGAATTTCGGGTTTTTTACCCGTTATTTTTTCTTCCAGTCCTGCAGGATCTTTTATTAATATTGTGACCCCTAGTCGGGCTTTTTCCCAATGTTTTCATGGCCGAACCGACGCACTTGGTACGGACACGTGCTTCGCACGAAGTATTTTCTATAAATTCATCAATTAATTTCCCTCTTTCTGGTTATTTTATAACTGGAAAACCAAGATTTTCCTGTCTTATGGAGAATTTCAATTCTCCGGCACCAATAATCACATTACATGATGCAAGTGCTCTTGGTAAAAAAGAAAACAATAATGTTCCCCCTTAAATTACTTGTCTTTTAGACATCAATACTAATTCGTTTAATTTTTTTAATTTTTTACATTAATTTTCATGTACCTCCTCTCCCAAACCCACCCCGTTAAACGTTTGTTTTTATTATAATCTTGTTAAATGATTTATATGGTAAGTTAAATTCAGTTGTATTGTATAAAAATTGTTTTTCCGAACTGGGTAATTTGTTTCTAAGCCTGAAGATGGCTCATTAGACGAAACTAGTTGCCCCTTAATAATTTGACATTTGAGATATGGATAACCTCTTAGATTTAAAATAAAAAGACAAAATTTTTATTAATTTACATGTTATTGGAAAAACTTTATTACCAATAAAAAATATTTAATGATTAAAACAAGTTTACCATAAAAATCAAATATTTTAGTAACTTCTCTGAATATTTAAAAAATATATTCATACATTAAGTGCTGAATAACTTTCTTATGCCTATTATTTTTAATATGTGTTTTTTGTTTTGTTTTAAGTAACTTTTGACCTATAGTTTTCTGCCAATATGAATACTAAATAAATTGTAATAAATTTGAAATTTAATCGTATTTTATATTATCATGAAAACTAACTGACTATTTTTTATAAAATTTAAGATATACAACAAAATTCGCAGTGGTTTAAAAAATATGAATGGTTTATTAGGTAAGTGAAATAATGTCTTTGTTATTCTTAGATTTTTTAAAATTTTCTTTTATATTAAAACTTTTACTGCACTACTTTTAATATTAGTCCAAGAGTTCGTGGACCCTCTGAGTAAAGGTCTAACCACACATGACCGCACCGCGTCCGCACCGCAAGTTGTCCCGATGTGCGGTGCGGTGACTGTCTGTGTAATTTTATATTTAGGCTCTAATGTTTATAGAATTTTATTTTTTTTTAAATTAGTTTTTGTATATTTTTTTTTATTATGAGTTGGGGGGACATTGCCTCCGCTTGTCCGTACGTTCGATGGACAGCACAACTAGTTCAGTATATTTGTTGAAGCTGACCTAGATGTTTCATTAAGAAAAATGTTGCGAAATTTAAAAAATAGTGAATTAGGGATGATAGCACTTGTTTTATAGGAAGAAGATGAAAATTGGCGAAGAAATCATCAAAGAAACAGGAGAAGAATGTGGGTGAACGACATATGGAAGAGGAATTTATGTTACTGATAGGAATTTATGTTACTGAAGTGCGATAAGACAACGTTTTATGAATATTTTAGAATGTCACGCAATTTTATTTGTTTTAACAAGTTATATAACATTTTGGAACGGAAAATAAGGAAATATAATTTCGCTTTCGAAATGGTCCCAATTTGTCTCCAAATTCTGTGTTTATACTTTGTTTTTCTAGATTTTTTATTTAATTGGTCGTATAAGACAGGAAACTTTCTGACTTCCTTAATTAATTTCTTTACTTCATAGTGCGAAATAAAATTGTACTGAAAGATACATTAAAAATTAAATTAAAGGCAAAAAAATAAGCTCTACACTGCACCGACAGTAGCTCGTGTCAGTCAAAAAATAAACCAAACTAGTTGCTAACCAGAGCTGGGAGTAACGAAACAAAAACGTTACTCTTAGTAATTTCGTTACTTTTTAAAGTGGGCGAAAAGTAACGGTAATTGCGTTACTTTGTTAAAAGTAACGCGTTACTAAAAGGTAACGCTTTACTTTAAAACTAAGGTTTTTTGTAGCTGGTGTTAGTGCCGTGTGAAATAAATTTCCTCAAGTACAGTTCATTGTCGAAAAATTAAAAAAAAGTTAAGTGTGATACATGGTTGGATAGAGAACAAAATGGAGATTTCACAAGTAAAATAAAAAGTACAGGCCCGTATTTAAAAAACAAATTGAGGAATGCTCCTTAAAGACGAAACGTCGTATCGAAAAACTGACTGAGCTATGTTAAACGGTATTTGGTCTTCAACAAAAAAGATTAAAAAAGTTGTCTTCTATCTTTAAAAATATCTCCGAAACTGGACCTGATGTTAAAATTTTTCAAAATCCAGTAAATTTGTCTTGATAATATGCAACTTTCTTTCCCATTTAACCAACTTTGTTAACAACGGTTAACAAAATCCCACTACCGTAATGCCTCAACCGTCAACCTCAGTCAGTAGCACGTGGTATAATAGTATATTATTTAACAAGCGGTAATGTAGATCATAACTCACGCAGATGAAGTTTGCAGCACTCGCCTGCAGCTGGTGCTGTTATGTGCTTAGTTCGCGAGCCTTTTGGAGTGCTCGCGAGCACTTTTAACAAGCTCCAAGCACAAAGCCCTTTGGTAAAGTGTTTTAATCACTAAGCACCGATTGTAAAAAGTGCTCGTAAGCACTGTACTCCAGAGCAAAACAGTAAGTGTTTAGAGTTCTCAGCAAAGCACTAAGCACGGTGTTTAGAGACGGCTCTGCTCTGTACTATAAATTTGACAAAAAAATTTGACTACTAATAAAAATGTTTATATTTAATAAACTTTATAAAATTGAAAAAGACATATTATAATTATACAGGATGATGTCAAGAACAGGTACGTAAATTACGATCATAAAATAACTCTTTAGTTTGCACACCTTGTGCTTTAAATTTGACAGAAAATTTTACTTCTGATAAAAGTTTCTAAATTCAATAAACTTTATAAAATTGAAAAATACATATCATAATTTTACAGGAGGATGTCCAGAATACGTAAATTATGATTACAAAATAACTCCTTAATTTACATATCCTGTATTAAAAATTTAACAAACAATTTCACTCCTTATAAAAGTTTCTAAATTCAATAAAATTTATAAAATTAGGAGATAAATTGGAAAAATATACAGGAGGATGCCAAAAATACGTTAATTATGATTTAAAAAAGAATACTTTAATTTGCACACCCTTATATAAAAAATAATGAGCTGTAAATTATAATTAGCGGTTTGCATAGCTAAGTTAGTTTTCTTTATTTTTATATAATTAGCAGTTTGCATAGCGGTTATTTTTCTATTTTTTTTTTCCAAAAATAAATAAAATAGTGAGTTACAAAATAAATCATATGGAAAAAATATGTTATTATTGATTTTTGAGAAAAAATTATTATTGATAAAATTTGGTACTTAAAAAGGGCGGCTGCATGCAGCGTCCCTTCAAATATCCACTTGGAGTATCTTGAATTACAAATCCTTTAAGATCATCATCAGGTAAAAGCACAATTTTCTTTTTATTTTAGCAATAGTGACAACTAGTCCTAATATTAATCAAAAAATAAAATATAAATAAAATTTTTCTAATAGACCTGAAGAACGTATCTTGTGATATTAATAGTTACTGAGTTGTTAAACCTGAACCAATAATTTTAATAAACAAAACGCTTATTTCCTTTAAACGATTGCGTCTTTCATCTAAAAATACTATACAAGAGAGGATGTATTAAATTACAGTTCAGAGTCATTAAATTGATAACCCTTACTTCCACTCGATTCATTGCAGATAATTGAGATACTGAAATGAAATGAACCCCCCATTCTAAGAGAATTCAAAAAAAAAGGTAAAACGTTTGCTATGTTGATACCAAATTGTGTAGAAAAATAAATCGTTTGGCGAGGAAAAGCAATACGGTTTAAGCCTAATGTACAATTCTGTAAATGAATAGGGATAAAACATCAATTCAGAACATGCCGGGTATTTAGATGAGGAGTCACAAAGAATGCTTTTTCATGTAGAAAACTGTTAGTGGAAAATTAAACATATCGATTCATGGTTCATACAAAACAAGTAAATAAATTTTATTATTTCATTAAGTAACAAAACAATCACATTGGTATAGCTGTTCAGAACTATAGTAGAGCTTAAAGCAGACCGTACACGGTTAGTATATTAATTAATATTGGATCATCAATATTATTGACAATCCATCAGGTATCAATCTTTTTACAACCGCACAAGTTCAGTATATTGACGATGATTTCTTCAATATTTAAATTTAGTGTCATATAGTTTTTGTATACATGAATATATTCGATGTTTATGTTGTAGAGAGGTTAAAATAATGAAAAATAAGAAGCAAATGACATGTTCAACTATTGTACTACTTTTAGGGACAAAACATATTGTTAACCGTCAACGATGGGTTAAAGAATGGATGAAAAAAAAGAATGGTATGAGCACATGAATTTACTAAGAGAAATCATTTCCAGTGATATACATGATTACTGCAACTATTTTCGAATGGACAAATATAAATTTGAAACACTTGTAACAATGATTGCACCTCACATACCATCATGTAAGAAGCTTTATCCGTTAAAGAGAAACTAGCAGTTACTTTTCGTTATCTTGCACCAGGTCGGAGCTTCGAAGATCTTAAGTATTCAGCATTGTTAAAAGATTACATGAAGGTAAGAACTAAGTACTATACAAATTTAGGCACATAATAATGAACTGCTTAAGTACCAATTAAAAGACATCATAAAACTATATCGGTAAAACTAGACAAATATGAACCCATACCAGGAGATTCAGTTTGGAAATCCTGTTCATTATAGGATGAAGATGCGGGGCCTGAGAACTGACTATTAGAATTTCCCGATTTTTTTCTGAGCCCATATCTTGGCAATATTCTCGAATTCGTCATTTGTGTTGTGTCTTCCTTATCTGGACATTTTAAATAATTACGTGCCAGGTCTAAGAGCTCGTTTTGTTCGGGGATGAGACCTTTAGGATGTTTTCTTGCAGTTAGTGCTTCTGGAGATCTAAGTGAGGTTACAGAGGACCCTGCAGTTTGTGTCGCTTCCACTGGTGTAGGGAATTCAATAGCTGCCGAAGAGTTTGGATTAGGTGGAGGTATAAATGAAGGCGTAATAACACCTGAAGCCTGGCTGTCTTCACTTTCCTGAAATAGAATTAAACGAACTATGTTAAATATGTAAAATATACTAAGTTGATTTTTTTTTCAGTTTTAATCAAACCCTGAAAAGTGGAATTAACAAATTTCTGCACTGCTTAGGGGCTATTAAAAAACCAGCAAAGTCAGGATCATACGACTTTAATTATAAAGGGTGTTTCAGCATTATTTTACTAGCTGTGGCCGATATGAACAATAAGTTTATACTAGTTGATGTAGGTATTAATGGTAAAGTGCTGTTCTACTCGGCATTTGTAAAACTCTTACAAAACAACAAGCTTAATTTACCCAAACCTGAGCTTCTTCCAAATAGCTCAGACGCGTTTCCATTTGTTTTTATAGGTGACGAAGCTTTCACTCTACGGCCCGATTTAAGGAAACCTTGAGGCACCTAGTCAATAATTCAAACGTTGGTTGTCAGCCACTCAAGTAAACGCTTTTGAGATATTAGCGAGCAGATTTGGAGTTTTCCAGAAAGCCATACAGCTTGCTCCAAAAATAGCTAGAATTATAACATTAGCATGTTGTTATTTGCACAATTGTCTAAGAAGTTATTTTCAATTGAACGAAAAAGAAAATACACTTTATCGCCCAGTAAGTTAAAAAACAGCAACAATGTTGCTAAAGAAGTCAGAGATCTATTCCGTAATTATGTAAACAATGAAGGCAAATATGATTAACCCAAAATAATACGTAGATATTTTATGCTTCATTTTAACTACTTACAAACATTCAAACAGTATTGACAGTTTCGTGTATTTGTTCCCCCAATTTATTGTTTACGTATTCATAAAGTTTGTAGAAACTTAAAGTATGTCCAAGAAGATAGGACTTAACTTACATATCTTTTGGTGCACTCCCATAGCGCTTGGATGCAATCACTTTTTTAATCTCCTTTCTCTAGTTGCTTTTATATGCTACATTGCGGGAATCCCACAATACAGGTAACTTCTCATCACTTGTTCCTTATCATCAGTTTCACTCATGGCCATAATGTTTAACAACCGATTGCTTAGCAGAACAAACAAGAAACGCCTACTACACAAAGCAAGCAAATACACGTTCAATATGTAATACTATCAATATCCCCACCACGTATGAATTTTGCAGTCCAGTTGTTAACATTTTTAAATTTCGTCAATATTTGATCAATATCCTGTATTGATCAATATCCTGTATTGATCAATATACTGACCGTGATAATAACTAGTCTTACTGTCAGTAGATAGAACGTTCTTTAACTTTAACGGTTCTATAACTAATGACAATGACGTTTAGATTGTGACAATTGTATAAGAAATCAACTTGTTAAATTTTTTTCTAAACGTCATCGCCTTTAGTTATTGAATCTTTAAAGTTAAAGGACGTTCTATCTACTGACAATTAAACTTGATTAGGGATCATTATCAAATATGCAACAACCTGAACTGTATAAATTCAGAATTTGAACTTGTCTGAGTTAACAATATATTTGATAATAACTAATTTAACTCAATTGCTTAAAAACAAGTCCAAGATGAGACAGAAATTAAGTGTAGGGGTTCACTCATAAGGGGGTAAAATGTAGGGAGAGTATTATTATTATTATAATTATTATTTAATTGTTAAAAAAAATGATATTTTAAAGAAATCAGTGGCATTAATTGGTATATAAAATATGAAAAGATATTCTAAATTAACAATTGAGGAGTATTAAGGAATCTTATTCTTATTTTTGTTACATCATTGTTATTATTATTATTATTTAATTTTCGAAATTTAAAAGAAAGTTTTGGTTATAGAATAATTAAATGATAATAGATACTTAGATAAAAGTGATAAATAGTATATTTTACAAATTTGTCCACGAGCCGAGCGAGTCAGGCAATTTCACGAACGAAAAAAACGTATTTCATCTCGAGTAGGAAATGCTATTTTTTCTACGATAGATATTGTCTTGATGGGACCATCGCTAAACCTCACGGTGTACCTACTAGGTCAGAACAGAATTACTACAATACTGGTAGTTTTTTTTCACTGTAGGTTCAACAAACAAGACGAGGAGGAAGCCGCGGTACATATACTTTATTACTGTGATGGCTATGCAGGCTAAGGTTTCTACTATATTCGGAGAAGAAAAGCCTAAACCGAAATGCTACACATAGGAACTACTTACTAGATCATGGTGAAAGAGTTATTGGTACCCACAGTCAGTCCCTTCTTTTCTATCTATCTATAGAAAATTCCCTAGGCTCAATAGATGAACCTACTATATTTCCGTACTTTCCATAAAAAATTATATTTGAAGAAGAGTAAGAACATTTGTCAAGTCCCACCATTTAGTCTCCATAAGAGATTTTATTATTGCAACAGTTCAGGGGTGTCCCCTGAAGTAAATTTAAGTTGGCGGGACAGGGGAGAGGGGATGAGCGTCAGCCGCCATCTTAAAAAAGATATTTTGTGAAATATCTCGTGAACCGTGCATTGTACGAGAAAAATCATTATTTCAAACTGCATTCTGTATAATGCATATAGGTTTTTTTTTATTTATAAACTCAGACTTTCGCAGTGTTTTTAAAAATGGCGGCTGACACTCGCCCTCCCCCCCCCCTCCTCTCCCGTTGAATGTATTTTCAGAGGATGCTCCTGAATATGTTCCAACAATAAAATTTGCTCTCTAGAAGATTGCAGAAAAAAGTACCCAGTTCTTGGATTTATTTTTACAAACAAGTCTTGAACGGATTGTAATTATAAACAACATTTTTTTTTTTAAAACATCCACAATTTTTATGTAACAATTGAGTAATTTTACTTTCTTTGTAAATAAATTTGGTGGAAAAAATAATTACCTGTCAGAATCATTATACCAACAAGGTTATAATTATAGATAAAGGAGAAAGAATTCTGCAAATAATACTGCTAGTTTGGGATAATGACGAACAAAATTATATATTTTAACGGAAATTATTATAGGTTTGTTTTTACGCGAAGAAAATTATGTGCAATTAAGAGTCGGCAAATAATCGTATAGTTAAGTTCATCACGTTATGGCTATGAGTTATGGCCACTTAAAATTCTAAAAGTTATTAAATATTAAAATTATTTTTTATTATTTATATCCTAAAATAATAGGCAAAAGTTAATTGTAGCTAATTGTTTGTTGATTAAAATATTTAAAAAAATAAAAATTATTTTTAATAAAAAGCAAAGTGAACTATTGAAAATGCCACAGAATTTAACCATTTTGGACCAATATTTTATATCTGTATACATTTTATAGATAACTTTTGTTTTATTTGCCTGAAGATGGACGTGAATAAATATCTGATGGTTATGATTATTTCGTGTTTTATTACTTACTAGATTAGGATGACCTTTTAAATTTAAAAAATAATTAAGCTTAATCATACTTCTCGTGTTACTCGGTACATTAGTAACCTGCGCCACTGTTATTAAATTTAATATTAAAGCAGTTCTTGGCATGGCATGGCCTTGACAACGAGACGCACAACAAATAATCAGATTGTATCTCACAACCCACTCAAGGTCTACAAGGGAGTGGTTGAGAAGCCCTCGGTAGGGATGCATAAGAGTGATATTTCTTCTTCGATGTACACGCAACTTACCGAATGCATTTAGTTCCGCCAGTCCTCGGTCTCACTTATTCATTCACTGATTTTACTATCCACTAGTTTGGAATGTTTTTTTTTTAACGACTACCGCTACAAGAATTAATAATACTGTTTTTGTTATTAGAGATTTTTGTGCTAATAGCTTTATTTCCCATGGAATTTTCTCTAAATCTCTAAATGGCATTGCAGAGCTAATAGATGAGGAAATAAAGCACACAACCTCCAACATTTTAGTCGGATTAAGATTGGGTTTTTTGCATTCGCTTCCTAATATCATTTGAAAAAAAAGTACCTACTTTGTACCATGTTTTTGTAATGAGCAAAAGCAACAAGATTGCAAATCAACTACAAAAAATCTTTCAACCACATGAAGATCAAGATGAAGAACCCACTCTCGAAGAACATCCACAGATTGATCAAGAAATAGAATTTTCTTCTCCCGAAGAAGTAATTAACGAAATAAAATAAAATATCAATTCAAAAAAAGCTCCAGGTTTTGACCTAATTACTCGAGAAATTATAAAACAACTTCCCAAAAAAATAATAATTAAACTAACCCAATAAATGCTGCCTTCATATTGTCTTTGGAAAATTGCGGAAGTCATAATGATACTCAAGACAGGGAAACCACCACATAAAGCATCGTTATACAGGCCGATCTAATTACTGCCTGTTATGTCGAAACTATTTGAGAAACTCCTACTCAAAAGACTAAAACCATTCATCGAAGAAAGAGAAATTATCCCTAATTTCCAATTTGGATTTAGAAATAAGCACTCAATGATAGACTAATACTCAGTAGATAGAACGTTCTTTAACTTTAACGGTTCTGTAACTAATGACAATGACGTTTAGATTGTGACAATTGTAAAAGAAATCAACTTGTTAAGTTTTATTCTAAACGTCATTGCCTTTACTTACTGAGACTTTAAAGTTAAAGGACGTTCTATCTACTGACAGTAAGTCCATAGAATAACTAACATTATAGAGAAATCGTTGGAAGAGAAAAACATTTGTGCTACTATCTTACTTGATGAAGCACAAGCGTTTAATTAGGTTTTTTATGAGCATAAGCTCAAGCTTTTCGTTCCAAAACAATATCCAGATATCCTCCATTCATATATATCGGAAGAATATTTTAGAATCAATCAAGAAGAAGCCTATTCCGATCTTAAAGAAATTATGGCTGGAGTACCACAAGGAAGTGTTCTAGGACCTGTCATACTTACTGTACACATATGATATTCCGGAGTTAAAAAAGAATACCATAGCCACCTTCACCGATGACACTTCCATTCTAGCAGCAGGAGAGAGAAATGAAGAAGCAACCCATAAGCTGCATACAGCTGTCCACCGTATCTATGACTGGATGACGAAAAATGAAACCAAATTAGTTCACATTAATTGTACAAACAAAAGGATATATCATATTCCAGTCAGAATAAACAATAACCTGATTCCACATTCAAATGCAGCAAAATACTTAGGTATTACCTTAGATGCCAGACTTCGATGGAAAGTGTATGTTAAAAAGAAAAGAGGAGAACTTGGACTGAAATGAAGAAAAATGTACTAGCCAATTGGAAGAAATACCACTCTGTCTCTACATAATAAGCTTACACTTTATAAGCCTGTATGGACTTGGTATGGTATCCAACAATGGGGATGCACCAAAGCAAGCAACTGAGCAATCAACCAAAGATTACAAAACAAAGTACTGAGAAACATAGTAGATGCCCTTTGATACATTAGTAATAGTGACCTCCATAGGGACCTGGAAATGGACACTATTGACCTGAGCAAGAGACGTAAAGAAATACTCCATCATCATGTTAATGTCGAGGCTATATCCAGCTCATTGACAATACTGAGTTAGAAAAAGACTTAAGAGATCAAGGCCTTTGAGTTTAGTGTTTTTAGTGCAATCCATTCTACAGAACCTAAGGAACTCTGATGAGTATATCCTAGTTTTAAGTTTCAAACTCTATTAGATTAAGTTAGAATTAAATTGCTCATTGGTCACTGTTGACCAGATTGTATTATGCTAAATACCCTTATGGGTGTTCGGAAAAACGTATTTTATTAAGACACAGAATTTTTACCTTGGTTAAAAATACCTGGAATGGACTCTAATCAGGTTCCTGAGAGTTTTTGATGTCGGTGATACCGAATATGACCTATAAATTTGAACTGATGAACGTCATCTTAGAGGCTTCTCCTGAAATTCACTCTCAAATGAAACGAGACTTCTCATTAAAGGGTTTTGGGTCGCTGATTCCAAATCTGGCATCGGCGACCACCCCGGGATATCTGGTTCACAGTAACCTGGACATCGACATCATCCCCGGGAGTTTTGCAGTAAAATTTGCGCAAACGAACCGAAAATCGTATCAGAGGAGGTTTTTTTGCCGGCCTTCTCAAATCTGGCATTGGCGACCACTCCAGCTACCGATAGTTGACGCTTTGAAATTAGCTGAATGGAGAACAGCAAACGAAATAGGGATGGAAAGTTAAAAATAACACACTCATCTTTATAAAAATTACGCAAAAGCCTGGGCCTAACAATATTATGGAATTAATATTCTGTGCGTGCAAGGGAGATTGCGGTAATTCCTGTGGCTGCAGAAATAATGGCTTCATCTGAAAAATTGCTTGTAGAATTTGTACAAAAATGTTGCTAAATATGCGTCAGAGGAAATCATTACGACAATCTACCAATCTGTAAATAGGTAATCAGGATTCAGGATGGAAAATTCTAATTTTTCTTTTACTTTTTTATTTTCTGAAAAGCCTCCTCTTTCTGGTGTCCATCTCTAATTTACTTCTTTCTTTAACAGCTCAATTAATGGTATTTCTTGATGTCTGATATCGGGAATCAGTCTTTTAAAATAATTTAACATTCCTAAAAATCCTCTAAGTGCTTTAAGATTACAATGTCTTTTATATTCTTCATTAAATTAAAATTCTTTCTTGTAATCTAAATAAATCACCCTTTTTATAAAATTTATATTTATTAATACTTAATTAAAGTTCTGCTCTGCTTCATAGAATGCATTTAATGCAATTTCTAAATATTCTTCTAAATTCTTAGAAAAAAGAAAAAAATTCTTCAAAATTGTTTAAAATTTTATATTAAGCTCACTAATGCCATGCACTTTGTAAACCAAAAGGTAAATCTTTAATACATTGAAAATTCAGTTTTTATTGAGATTCCTGGAGATGACGTCGATATCCAGGTACCCCGGAGTAGTCGCTGATGTTAGATTCGAGAAGAGCCGCCTAAAAAACCCCCCTATACCATTTTCAGTTCGAATCTGGAGGTGGTCGCCGTTCCCAGAATTGGAATCAGTGACCCAAAAAACCTCCGGGTAAGAAGTCTTGTTTCATTTGAGAGTGAATTTCAGGAGAAGTCTCGGAGATGACGTTCATCAGCATTCCTAAGCTCCAGGTCGGCGATGGACAAATTTGTAGGTCAAATTCTGGATCAGCGACCTTGAAAACCCCAGAGAACCTGATTTAAGTCCATTTCAGATGTTCTTAATCAAGTTATGAATTTTTTCTAAGTGTCTTAAGGAAACGCAATTTTCCGAATGCATTTTGCACTGTAAAAATACAATTTCGAACAATAACATTGTATAAGTATAGGTGCCTACATTTTTTCATATGATTTTAGGAAGCGAAAGCAAAAATCCCCATCTCAATCCGATTTTAAAGTTAAATTTCGGAGATTTTGACTCTTTTTGTGTTTTTTTCTTTCGCCTATAAACTAAAACGTTACTTTTCAATAACACGTTACTAAATGTAACGCGTTAGTAATTTCGTTACTTTTGAAAAGTGTTCGAAAAGTAACAGTAACTTCGTAACCCTTCCCACCCCTCACCGGCGGTCAGCGGCCTCGAACTTTGTTGGGGTTTCAGAGTTAAAAATTTTCGCGGGGGGGTATCCCTTTGTATCGCCTAGTGGAAATCCCTTAAAATATGCTTTGCCCGGTACATAAGTTCGAAAAATTTCTATCTATGAGACCTTCGTTATCATATTTTTTAATTCCCCACAAATCACATTTTAATCAAAATATCAAGTGGGTCTAGGTTTTTAAAAGACTCAAATTGGTAAACTCTGAAAAGAATTTTTCCTGAATTGTCCTTTTCCTGCAACATAACAACCAACGTTTATACAAATACCTTGTTAAATATTTGATTTGAGAAATTTTTAATAGGAAATGCATTTTTATTTTCCTCCCCCTCCTTAGTGAGGCACATTTTTTATGCTCAGGAAATGGAATTTTAAATATCTCCTCACATTTATTGCTTGAATGTTCCATTTGATATTCGCGGTTTATTTGGTTTAACCAGCTAAATGTAGCAGGAATGAGATTTTATTGAGAAATATTTTCAATTTGCTTGTACTTATTGAGATCGATTCTTGACGTTATTGATGAATTCTTTTCCTCATTTTCTGCTTTCCGGCGCTTTCAAAATTTCATTATGTTTCAGTTCGTAAGATGGACTCGGTAGAAAAAGATTCATTATTAATAAATCTTCAAGTACTCATAATTCCACACGTTTATACACGTTTGTGTGATTAAATCTAAAGATTTTAGCCTCCGTAATTGAGTTCTACAAACTAGTTTTAATAATTCTCTTACATACATTTTTATTAAGCAGAATAATCTAGAGAATTAAGATTTGAAACTGTCTTGGCTACAAAAACAAGTTGTCTGACTTTAGATTTGTGCATAATAGCCTGTATTAGGTACTGAAATTTGTCATCTATTTCCGAATCATTGTATTCGACTCGAAAATGGTCACCATTCCTTTGTGCCACCACCAATTTTCTTAAATTCAATAAAAGTGAACTTTGATGGTATTAAAGTTTAATTGGATTTCAGTATGATTTTTATTGTACCACCCAGTATATATCAGAGTGTTCAACTTTTAATTAATCTAGTCCTGGAATACAAAATTGGAGGGAATATGTGACTTGAGTCTTTAATTAGCTGTTTTGTCGCCGATAAAGTATGGGTTTATCCAAATGAATTGCTCATATCCCTTTTTATAGTTTTCAATTGCACTCGATAAAGCACACACTAAAGACAACGATGCGTTAGTATCACCTTGATTCACAGAAAAAGGAGGGTCAGTAGTGGATTTACCACTATGTCGGAATTTTTGTCTGTGATCAAATAAATTATTAAATATAATTTCGTATTCACAGACCACGGGACGGGAAAGGGAGCTGCTCAAAAAAAATTGGCCTAGGGCCTCCAATTCTTTAAATCCGGCACTGAGAAGGGTTCCGGTTAGATTTGTTTCTTCCTCGTGATGCGTAATCAGAAAGATAGAAAAGGGAGGAATTATTGGTTTATTTTGGAACGGAAGAGAAATAATTGAATTTATGAAATAACAGGATGGTCGTATTAAGAGAATTAAAATTATTGTTTAAAATTTGGAAGGTTTATTAACGAATTTGGTCTTGAATTCTTGTTTAAATTTTGATATTGGAAATTAAATATTAAAAATAATTATTAACGATTACGAAACATATCACACATGTTAAAATATTAAATAAAACCAATAATACCTTCTTGTAAGTTATAGAAATGCTATATCTTAGAGTGAGATAATAAAACTCGTCAAAGTACCACAATTAGTTTATTAAGATTTTTAAAAGTTAAGAGGGCGACTAATTTACCCATTATTAGATCTAAAATGACTACCGTCAATAAACTTCAAGTTAAATAATAACGGAATTTTATATTATTTTATTTAGTAGAGCTTAATTTTTATTTGACTTGGATTCGGATTTCAGTTCTCAGTTTTCGGCTTTTCGGTAACTCAATTATTTTTCTCTTTTGGTCGAACTTTTTCTACGTTTTTTTTCATAATGAATCCTGGTGCAGTTAAATCACACGTATGGGATTTTTTTTAACAAATCTCAAAGTTGTGCTAAGGAAGTAGTTTGAGTTTGTAGTTTATGTAAACAGGTATTTAAATATCATATAAATACTATCTTAGTAATATGTTTTAGCAATAACGAGATTTAACGATATGAGACGAAACAAATGGTTACGAGACGAGACCGAGACTGAAGACTTATTTTTTCTCAATTAACGAGACCGAGACGAGGTTTTTGAAATTCTCACTTTCTCCCGTCTCGTGGCAAGCAATCAAACTAATAAACTATAAAATAATAAATATTATCGTTTAAATTTCTTACTTATAAATAATATTTGTTACAAATACTAATAATAAAAATAATATAACTAACTGCATTTTTATGAAAAAATGCTTAAAATTAAAATTATAGACAATTTTATGATAAACAAAATTCATAATAACCTTAAATGTCGTATTTCGCATAGAAAACGAAATAATTGCGAAAAACCAATTTCTGCGAACTTTTACTTTTTACTTGTGACGCAGACACAATATGATATGAAATTTTTTAGTCAGTTATTAGACACCGAAAAAAATCGTTTATGCAAATTTACAGCTTATTCCCTCCCATTCTGAGGTTGGATGCTAATTTTACTGGGGTATATTAATATTGTTCCGCGAACTAAATCGTTCTATAAAACAGCAAAAAAGTAAATTTACAAAATTGTTTTTAGTGTTGCTGTAAGAAAATAATCAATTTATAAACCAATTTAGTTGCGAAGACTAAATAATAATTATGGCTATTTTAATAAAATAAAATAAAGAAATAAATAACCAAAGTCTAGTACCACAAAATTCTTTAATATTTATTGATGGAAGGGAAACTGTCAACTAGTTTCGGCATATATATGCCATCATCAGGCCAACTAAAATTTCTTGGATTCTTAAAATGACCATTAGTTTTTGGTCCAAATTGGTAAAGTAGAAGGTCCTCAACAATGCACTTTAGTGGAAAATGTCATAATGCAAAGTTTTAGAGAATAACATTTCCTACAATTTTTTTTTGTAGTTTCTCCAAACTTTGAAGACAAACTTTAGTTCAAAATTTTCTAGTGCAAAGTTGTAGAGCATAAAATTCTCTACAACTTTTGTATCAAACTTTTTCCCGAACTCCCAATAGTTTTCACCCATGATTTTAGGATATCCTAATTGTAATATCCCAATTGTAGCTATATAATGTGTTCCTTCTTCTATCATTTTTGTTTTTTTGCCATATTTTTGGCTTTATTTTGCCTTTATATTGCCTTTTTTGGCTTTCTTTTTTCTTTTTTTGGCCTTTTTACTCCTTTTTATCCTTTATCTTGCTTTTTTTTAAATATTTTGCTCTTCTTTGGACTTTTTTGTGCTTTTTGCCTTTTTGGTCTCTATTGCCTTTTTTGGCTTTATTTGTCTGTATTTCACCTTTTTTGCTTTTCTTTCCTTTTTTTGGCATTTTTACCACTTTTTTGCCATTTTTTTCTTTTTTCAACTTTTTTTTTTAGTTTCTTTGGACTTTTTTGTCCTTTTTTGGAGTTTTTTGCTTTTTTCCCTTTACTTTGTCTTATTTAGCTTGTTTTTGGACTTTTTGTTGATTTTTGTTTTGCCCTTTTTTCCTTTTTTTGCCTTTATTAGGCCTCTTTTTCTTTTTTGCTTTATTTTACGTTTTTTCCTTTTTTTAGGTACCTTTTTTTGTTCTTTGTCTTTTTCTGCATCTTTTTTACAATTTTTACAAATAATATTAAGAGTTTTATCGTATTTTTGATTTTTGCCTATTTTCACTCTTTTTTTATTATAGTTTTAATTTTTGCTGAAATTTAGCAATTCTTTATCATTTTTAAAAAATTTTATAAAGAATTCGGTACCTTGTTAGTATTTATAATAATATATTTCACCTTTTTTGCTTTTCTTTCCTTTTTTTTGCATTTTTACCACTTTTTTTGTCTTTTTTTCCTTTTCTAAACTTTTGTTAATAGTTTTTAGTTTTTTTGGACTTTTTGTCCTTTTTGGCGTTTTTTGCTTTTTTCCCTTTACTTTGTCTTATTTGTCTTGTTTGGCTTGTGTTTGGAATTTATGTTGATTTTTGTTTTATCCTTTTTTTTAGCCTTTATTAGGCCTCTTTTTCTATTTTGCTTTATTATACGTTTTTTTCCTTTTGTCAGGCACCTTTTTTGTTCTTTGTCTTTTTCTGCATCTTTGCCTCTTTTTTACTATTTTTACAAATAATATTAAGATTTTTAACATATTTTTGATTTTTGCCTATTTTCACTCTTTTTTTATTATATATTTAATTTTTGCTGAAATTTAGCAATTCTTTATCATTTTTAACAAATTTTTGGAAAGAATTCGGTACCTTGTTAGTATTTATAATAACTTTGTTACCATTTTTAGTAAGTTTTGCAATATTTACTCATTTTTTTTTCAGCAATTTATTTAATTTTTACCGCATTTTGCTTTGCTATTCAGGAATTTTGTAGTTTTTAATTAAAATAATCCTATTCTCCACAGAAGAGGCGGGAAAGTTCTGGGGTGACACAACCGATTTTTTATTTCTCCCTAAGAAATTACTGCTTAACAAGCTTACTATTGGATTATTCATTTTAATCAAAAAAATCTTACTAGGCGAATCCTGTATACCTAATAAAAGTTTAATTAAGAAAATTATGACCCATAAAAATCTTTTAATTTAAAATTTCAATTAGACAAAAGGAAATTAATAAGCACTAAAAATTATAATTAAAATAAAACAATAAAAAGAAAAGGGTTCTGTTTATGAAAAAGTTCAGTCATTTCCATTACTTTTTTTTATTAATTAATTATAATTTTTAAATTGTTTCAGGTTTTTATTTTTTTCCGTTTATTAAATAAATATCAATAATTTTCGTGCGAAATCATCCAATTTTTGCAAAAATTTTGTTCATAAATGATTTTTTTTATTATTTGTCATTTCTGCTTTATTTAATAGTTTATTTATTTAATTTCTTTAATATTAATTTAAAAAAAACATGGATCTATTTATTTACAAAATTACAAACACTCCTAGCAAAGTCTATATATATTTTTCCGTCATCTAACGGCGAAACTACGCGGTATTCTAAAATAAAGTAAAGACAAAATTTGGTAGGAAATTTTATATTCTACAATTTTTATCTACTGTAATTTTTCATACATGTGCATAATTTTGGCTCAAATCTATTTATTTTAAAAGTTTAAACAAACTTCTCTGAAGATAGGGCAAGGCGTCCTAACTACGATACTGTTTTAAGGGAGATTGGCCAATATAGATGTCAAACTGTCAAAATTCGCATGTTACCAACATTGAACTAAAACATGGAAATAGTATTAAGGTGCGACCCGACCTCATGCGGGCGCTTTACGATTGTTTAGACCGTCAAATTGACGTGATGCAATTTTAAATTTCCCGCTACATGAAAAAACTAAACACACTTTATTCCCGAAGCTTGAAAGAAGGAAGATAGGGAGGGATATTAATGAGAATACTCTTTTTTGTCTAATTTTCCTAATTTTCTCTGTGAATAAACACTCATAAAGCAACGTATAATAATTATTGGTATTAGACATCATTTTATATATTGATAACAAATGTATACCTAATAATTTAAATCATATGAAACAAACAAAGAATTTGAGGTTATAAAATAGAAGAAAACACAAATATTTTATATATAACAGGATGAACACAATCTTCTACCAAAAACCTTAACGGAATCAATATCTGACAAGCTGCGATTTAAATTTGATTGGAATCACTTTTTGAAAAGAATGACATTTGTGACGTCATAATTTTCCTCGTCTGTTGTCCAAAACCTTGGACCATTATTATTATTAGACAACAATTATTTTTCATCCTTGTCTGAAGTCAATATTGAAGTTATTTTGTGTAAATATAAACAGTATCGCTAGTAACTCTTCGAGTGTTTTCATAATTCATAAACGCGTAGGTATAGTTATGATTTTCATAATTACACGCAATTTTTTATTTTTTCATGTTGGCAAAACTAAATTTGAACGTCAAATAATTGTCAAAAAATGACAAACATAACCTACATTTTTTTGACATTGAGACGAATTTTTTTAGTATTGTCAACTTTTAAATAATAAAATAAAATAACATATCCACAAATAATTTTATTATAATTGCGTCGTATATTAGGTCTATCTATCTTCAGCAAGAGTTCCACAGTGTTTCAAATCAATGCTATACAGCTAAGTATATCTCCTGTAATGTTTTTCCTTCTCTTTTAGTTTGAACTTGTCTATTTGCATTACTAAAAACCTTGAAGAACTTCTAACCAACGTTTACTCAAGAGTAATAGCTACCTGTACAAAATTATACAAATATACAAACAAAAGTTAGTATCAGGATTGCAGGAATGTAACCAGTGTTGCCAGCTTACGCGATAATTTTGTCGAAAATTATAAATAATTTACAGCACGCGTTTGATCGTCTCTAAAATAAATAATAATGAATTTAGCCGTGCTTTTCATCGACAGGAAAGTATGAGTGAGTAGTAGGTAGGTAAATTAATTTCTCTTTTTATTTACAATTACTTTGAATATTATTAATACAGAACAATTAATGTTCTATTTAGACTTTTTAATTCAACATTCTACGTCTTTAAATCTATTTTTGTTATTTCAATGTGTATCCATTTAACCGATTTCAACTAACTTGGATATTTACTAAATTTTTAATAATTTTTTTTCTTAAAATTCAAAAAAATAATTTTATTTTAGTTCTTTGGTACAAAATATAAATAAATAATAATCAGTTTTACGATTTTGGGGCGTTATAGGCAACATTGAATAAAAATAATAATTTAATTTTACTACTGCCATCTATAGGATATAAACGGTAATAAAAAAGATGTCTATAATTGTAAATTTAATAGTTCAGGTACTGCTTGATAGATAGCGCTAGATGTCGCTATTTTAAATATAATATATAAGGTTGTAGCGGAGCTCTGTAAATGTAAATAGCTCAATCTAATCGATAAACATTTTCATTCTGTGAATATTGAGACGTATAAATTTGTTGTGCTTGTTTTTCTAAAAAAACGCAGTCTAGAAACGTTTTTTATATTTAAAACATGGGTGACAGTGATTGCGAAATCAAAGTGATGCATTATCGATATACAAACGGCAAATATTTATTACAATTAGACTGAATAACAATGAAAATGGCGGATAACTCGTTAATGATATTTAAGAACAATTTCGAATCTATTAATAGAAACTGTGTCGAGGTTGAAACGAATGAAATTGCAAAAACATCTTTTGATGACACTGAACAAACAAAGAAAGAACCCCAGGATGGTACTCAAAATGTTAGTTCTGACATTTGTACGCAAGAGGAGGCTGTTGAAGAATATTTGGCGGGAAATAATAAGACTGAATTTAACGATGAGTTCCTACCTTGCACTGAAGATAATAGCCAAGAAGCTATTTCATTTAAATCTGAAAATGTGCTAGAGATTAACAACGATTATGATAATGGTGAATTAATTGAAGAAAAGGTAGATTCTAATCCAGAAAGGTGTAAAATAAAAAATAACAGGAATAGTTATATGGTCAGATATTTAAAGAAGAGAAGCATTAAGTGGTAAGTTTCAATATTTTTGATTTTTTTATTGACTATTTTGTCTGTATTATTCTTCAATCTATTTTTGGTAACTTTTCTTGCTGTTTGGGTTAGCAAATTTAATAACAATGTAAAAATTTTCAATTATCACTTAAAAGTCTGTTATCAAATATGCCTACAAAAATATTTATAGTTTTTTAAACATATATTATATTAAAATAAATAAATTAAAAATATCTATATTAATTGATAATACTGTTAGGAAATGGCAGTATATAGGAACTGAATTCCTTATTAAATAGAGGCCAGATGTAAACATGAGAAATGAAGAAAATTGTTGTATTGTTTTTATTTTCGCCGTGACTAGCAGTACATCGGATGTACTCGTTTTATATCGTACATTGGAAAATAGAATAAAGTACCTAATTTTGAGAAAAAATTAAAAAAATGTGTGAAATCAAAAATAAATTTGGTCAAATATTTTTTTAACAATATGTTGTGCTATCTTTCATGTAAGTAAAGCCAGCAAAACTTTTGTTAATTATCATGCGATAGAAATAAATAATGTAATCATTAATAGAATTTTGCCATTGTTGCCAGATTTATCAAAAAGTTATTTTTTTTCATATATTTTTTAAATTGCCAAAATAATGCATTTTTATGAAAAATTACAGGAAATGAAAGTTGTAGAATATAAAATTTTCAACACATTTTGTCATTACCATTTTTTCGAATTCCTCATAGTTTCGCCGCTAGAGGGCGTGAAAAAAATAGATATAGACTTTTGCGACTTTTTTTTAGATTTTGTGCCAAAATTATGGATTTTTATGAAAAATTACAGGAAATCAAAATTGTAGAACATAAAATTTTCTACAAATTTTGTCTTTACTTTTTTTTCGAATTCCGCATAGTTTCGCCGCTAGTTTTTATTTTAATTTTTAAGTATTTTTTATCTTTATTAAATTATTTTTTTTTAGTTAAATTTTAATATTGAAAATTTAAAAAAAATATGATTAAATTTGTAATAATTAATTATATAGTTATATTTTTTTTCAAAATTTTATTACAAAAATTTAAAAAAATTAGCCAAGAAAAATTTAAAATTATATTACGATTTTAAACTAAATTGAATAACTTCTAAAATATTAAACTTATTAATAGGATAATATGAAACTTTAAATTTAAAATTTATTTTAGTTTCTTTGAATTTAGAGTTGTAATTATTGTAGCCAAAATAATGAATTTTTTTTTTTATTTTTTGTAATTTAGTTTTATCAAAAAGTATGAAACAAATGAAAAAAGTAAACAGTATATCCGAAATAGATCCAAAAGTACAATGTGTGTAAATTATTTTATAATTTTAACATCGTATTTGTAAAAGTTATAGCAAAAAAAGTTAAAACAATTCAATGAATTTTTCAAGAAATTTGATTTTTTTTTTAATTGATTTAAACCAATTTTATTAGTGCATTTTGATCCAGAAAACCTAAAAAAAACGTATGTTTCCCATTTTGAATAAAATATTAATTATTTATTGATTTTAAAATTATTCAAAAAAAGGTTTTAATTTTTTTAAGATTAATATTAAAAAAAATTTAAAAAATGGCCTTAAATTTGTAGTATAATTGTGATTTTTTTTCAAAATTTTATTCGAAATATTGTAGAATTCGAAAAAGAATTTTTTGAAATTTAATATAAATTGAAACTTTAAAAATATTAAAGATATTAAAATTGGGATTTATACCCTTCGATAGGTCATATAAAACTCTAAATTTAGAATATATTTTAGTTTCTTCGAATTTAACATTGTAATTGTTATAAGATATAACCAAAATAAAAAAAAATAATTTTTTTGTCCTTTTGTTTTATCGAAAACGGTAAAACAAATGAAAAAAGTAAATAGTACATCCAAAAGGAATCAAAAAGTACATTATGTGTGAAATATTTCATAATTTTAAAATAATACTTGTTGAAGTTATACAATATTATAAAAAAATTTATTTTTTTAAAAATTTTTAAACTAATTTTATTAATGTATTATGATGCAGAAAAACTAAAATAATTGATTAAACAATTACTTTACTCGGAGTGTTCGGAAAGTTGGGTGGGGTTGATTACCCCTAATTTTTTTTAAGCAAATTCTTTTTTTTGACTCAATAATTTTTTTTTGTCATTTTTTAAACAGCAAAATATCTGGCGCCCACTAGTTTATATATAGCGTGTTTTAAAAGTCTGACAACGGTCCTGCGTGTTTCAAAAGTCTGGAAACGGTCCTGGAATTTAAATACTACGAAAGATAAATTGTCCAAATTCGGGATTTAGTAATGACATGTCTTTTTTCACATTTTCATGCGCTTAAAATTCAAAAATATTCAACTGTTTTTGCTACAAGCGGAAATCTTGAATTTTTTAAAAATTAAATATGATGATAGGACCATTTCTAGACTTTTGAAACATCCTGTATATCTTGTTTTGCCTATAAACATTTCACTCAGCTCAGTGGCGCAGCAAGAATTACCTATTTGGGCGGTTTTTTACCTATTAGGCGGGGTTTTCAAAAAACTGGAGAAGTATTACGAGAATATATTACAGAAAACTATAGAAAACAAAACATAAGTGTCGGAATGAGGGGAGTTTTAACTGCTAACCGCCCAGGCTGCGCTACTGACTCGCTTTCTAGCCTATACGAATTCACCCCAAGATAAGAGTCGCAGGTTTTTTTTTTTTATTTTTCTGATATTTAAATAACCACTTTTTTCGAGGAGAGAAAAAAGAGGTAACATTAAATCATCTCTTTTTCTTTTCTAAGAATACAGGCTTATCGGTATGTTATACAGGATGTTACATTTGGAAACGGGCAGATAGGGGACACATAGGTGATTTTAAATAAATCCCATATGAAGGATTTAGCTGTCTTTATAATCGAGATACAGGGTGTTTTATCTATTTTGTCAATTTCCTTAATGGCCTATAACTTACGATCCACTCTATATTTTTTTTATATTTGGGCATAAGTTGCCAAATCCATTGAGATATTCATAAAAAACAAAATCCAGGTCCGTCTTCACAAAAAATGTACAAATTTGGTCATGCCCAAAAAACAACACCCTCTATTCCTGAATTTAAAATGTTTGTTTCCATGTTCATAAAGAGCGCACAAAACTGAATCTAAACATGTGCCTTTGGAGTTTGCGCAGAATGGTTTACTACTTCAATTTTATATTCAAATTGCTTGTTTATTACAATTTTGGACAGTCAAAATGAAATCCATCAGATTGTGTACATTTTGTTTTATTTTAATGACAATTATCTAATCTTAAATAGTAAATATTGTGAAAGTATTAATTCCTGATATTTCAGCTTACTATAAATTGCAATGGATTAAACGTTGCAAACATGTAATAATATTTCAAACACCCTGTATAAAAAAGTCCGGATTTTCATTGTTTTTGGTGTTTTTTTGAAGTAGGTTGTGTTAAATTTCATTTTTTCGTTATGTTAATAGGTTACAGACTTTTTTATACAGGGTACAACGTAGCGGTTATAAAGACCGCTAGACCCATCACATGGGAGTTATTTAGAATCATCTAGGTGCCCCCTCTATCTGCAGTTAACGTATGCCCGTTTCCAAATGGAAACACCCTGTATATACACAGTGACCCTACTCGCCAAAATATTATTTTACTTTTATAAAGGGTGAATCACGACCGACGCCATGGAGTTTTATGGCGAAATGTACACAAATTTTGATCACTCTGTATACATTTTATTCTTATGCCACCAAGTAGAACTCAAAAAGTAGCAATCATTTAGCGTTGTGATTTTCAATTATCTATAACTTCAAAACAATTCATAATTCATTTTATAAAATAGGTGTAATAGGTTTTTGAAATCGGCCTTTCAGGACGAATCTAAAAATATAAAAAAATATAGGGTGTTTCATTAAAAAAAAACATAACTTTTGTTTTTAGTCCCCTGTATTTTTCAGAATATTTTTAAAATGTGGTGACTTACACATAATACCATCCTGTATATAAGGACAGGGAATGTATTTTCAAAATTAAAATGGACTTTCTTTGTTGTTTTCATATTTTTTTTATTCTGGTAAAATTAATTGTACTAAGAGGTTGTTCAATATAAAAACTATTTGACCGAATTTCTTTTTGATTTTACACATAATTTACACAAAATTATGATGATAATTTGAAAAAATTCGCATGATAATTAACACAAGTTGTGCTAATTTTATATGAAAGATAGCACAATATATTATTAAAAAAAACTTTTTGATACAATTAATTTTTGATTTCACATATAATTTGCACATAAAATGCACAAAGTATATAACATAGTACAATATACTATTTAAAAAACCTATTTGACCAAAATAATTATTACGAGGGAAATGAAATTTTAATTTCACATTGTTAATTAGATTGAGTAAGGAAAAGAACTTACTCGTCAAAAAAGGGTGAGAAAACTTGTTGAGATAAGGCCCACCATTCAGATAGTAAAGTGAATTTGTCGAACTTTCGCATTGATAAAAGAAAAATCATGTTAAACATTTTTAAGCGAAAAAAAATAATTTTTGCTAACCTCATGTGGTTAAAAATTAAAAAATTTAACAAGATTTTTCTTTTATCAATGTGAACGTTAACCAAATTCACTTTACTATACGAATGGTGGCCCTTATCTCAACAAGTTTTCTCACCCTTTTTTGTTTTCCTTACTCAATTTAATTAACAATGTGTACTTATTTTTATGTATTTTTAGAGTCTTAAAGATGGCAATATAGCCGAAAGCACTCGACTAATTTTAATTCAATTTATTAAATTTTACACACTTGAAAATACAAATTTCATTTCCCTCGTAATCATCCAGTGTGTACACACCTTTTCGATTTTAAAATATTTTTTGATTTCACACACAATTTGCACATAAAACGCACAAAATTGTGGTGCTAATTTTAAAAAAATCGCATCATAATTAACAAAAGAAGGTCCGACGAGATTGTGCTATAATTGTTGTCGTAACTTTATGTAACTTAAGAATTTTATTATATCAATTTTTGTATGCCAAAAAAATTCTCGATCTACTAAAAAAAATCAGTGCAGTTTATAAATTAGTAGCAGGTAAAATGAGTCTGAAATTCGTACCCTGCCTACGTCACAGCGGTTCACAAAACGCGAAGAGGGAAAGAATTGGAATTGAAAAGGGGGTGGTTTAAACGAAGGGCATCAGCCCTAGCTAGAAAGTATTTATGGACCTTTTCTAACACTAGGTACAATTAAGGGTCAAAATGGTTCATCGCAAATATTGTGCATCATAGAGTATTCATCCCTGCATTGTTTAGTGGCCTTGTGATGTTCGAAGTGGTAGATATAGCGTCTCTTTTAAAGTGAAAATATTTTGATGGTGATTTAGTTATTTATATAATTAATATTGGTAAGTACAAATACTTTATTACTATTTTAATAGTATATACTTTTGTTTGTTTTTATTGACAAATTGATTAAACTTTTGAGATTATTTTCGTCAAGGTTCCTTTAAAATGTATTACAGATCTTTAAATACTCGTTTATTTCTGGAAACTTACATACTTACATTAATATATGAAAAAATAAAATTCATAGTCTAATACCACAATTATTTTTAATGAAATTGTTGGGAGTTGGCAATTAGTTTCGGCATACTAATGCCATCATCAAACCTATAATACAAATGGGGTTTATATATTGAAATTATTAATTTTATTTTAATAGATAATAATATAAGTACAAAATTGTTTTCCAGCATATTTTGGAAAAAATGCCACAATGTTTTGTATCGACTTGTTCCAATTACTACGGAAAAACTAGAAAAAATTCGAAAATAATCTATCACATGCTACCAACTTCACCACAAATGATTACAAAATGGGTTAAAGTTTGTCGAGTTTACGAAGACAATCCATCTCCTTATGCCAGAATCTGCAGCGCTCATTTTTCCGATAACTGCTATCAAAGAGATCTCCAGCATGAATTATTAGGACTACCTTTAAGAAAAAAATTAAAACAAGACGCAATCCCTGATTTAAATTTACCTAGTAACAAATTTAAAAAACAGGTATTAAAAACTGTTGATAATCAGGATAATAAAACTAGAGTAAACGAAACTAAAACTAAAATAAAAAAGCATGTAGAAAATAAGAAAAAAAGAAATATTACTATAATCGATATCACAACAGATGATCCAATTAGAAATAAAAAAATTCCTAATCTAACAGCAGTTAAACAAAATTTTATCAAAATTAATCAAAAAGTAATCACAAAAAATAAAAATACGATAAATATTAGTTGTAAAGCAGCAATTAACAGAAGAAAATGTAATGAAGATAATATTCAACATAAACACATATCTATAATTAATAATAAACCTAAAACAGAAAATTATCAACTAAAAGCTAGTAAAAATAATAAAAATGATAGAATAATAAATAAACAATTAAGTACTG
Organism: Neocrepidodera transversa; assembly: GCA_963243735.1. Lineage (NCBI taxonomy): Eukaryota > Metazoa > Arthropoda > Insecta > Coleoptera > Chrysomelidae > Neocrepidodera > Neocrepidodera transversa. The sequence continues at coordinate 16,593,548 of OY725337.1, read as the reverse complement.
CTAGTAATGAAAATATATCTTCCACAATCAAAAATAATAATATTAAATTACTAAAAGATTCAACTAATACTAACAAACTAGAATCAGTTATCGATCATAACGATAAAATAACCAGACGACCGATGAGATCAAGTATCAGGATTGCTAAAAAAAAATCAATCGAATCTTTGAGCGATTCTTTCACGGAAAACGTCAACAATAAAAGAGATTCTAACAAACGCGAGAGGTTCTCCGATAAACTCAAATTTATGGCCAAACTTCAACTGAAACACGAAAAAAATAGCTACGCTGTGATTGATTTGGATGAGTTTTTTGCCGGCTTGATTAAAGAAAATAAACACAGGTAAATTTATTTTTTTTAGATATTTAGTGAGATTTTATAAAATTTATAGGTAGTAGTAGATGTTTATTTGATAAATGTCAAAATTAAGGTTGTTTTAATAATAATGAGCTTATTTTATGCTGAAAATAGACAAACAACATGTTTAATAATTAACTATATAGGACAGAATGCTATGGGGGTGCTAAAGGGGAGGAAATCTACCGGGGGGTCTGAAGAGTGTGGAATTCCCCCGGGTGCAACATGAAAATTTTTATGAAAAATGTGGCATAAAACAGTGTATAAAATATTTTATTTTCCCCTATTCTTCACTTCTATCTCCATTTCTCCTATTTTTCCTATATCTTTCTATTTTTTCCGGTTTTCCATTAGTTTTTTCTATTTTCATTATGTTTCCTTATTTTTCAGTATTTGTCATTATTTGTACTTATTTTTTCTCATTTTTCTCTCTTTTCCCGGCTGAGTTTCCATATTTTTAACAATTTTCCTCATTTTCAGTATTTTTCCCATTTTTCCCTTCTTCCCTATTTCTTCATATTTTTTCTCGTTTTTCATTATTCACATATTTTCTCTATTTTGTCCTTTTTTCCTATTTTTTTCCGACTTTTCACTATATTCCCCTATTTTTCTCTTTTGTTCTCTATTTTTCACTATTTATTGTATTCCTATTTTTAATATTTTTTTTCCTATTTGATCGTTTTTCATTTGTTTTTCCTATTTGTTTATTTTTCCCAATTTTGCCCTATTTTTTATGTTTTCAAAATTTTTCTCTATTTTCTCTGTTTTTTTTTTTCCATATTTTCCCCTATTTTTCACTTCTGTCTCCATTTCTCCTATTTTTCCTATATCTTTCTATTTTTTCCTCTTTTCTATTTTCTTTATTTTTCCTTATTTTTCAGTATTTGTACTTATTTTTCCCCATTTTCTCGACTGTTTTCATATTTTTAACTATTTTTCTCATTTTCCCTATTTTTCTCCATTATTCCTTTCTTCCCTATTTTTCCCATTTCTTCATATTTTTTCCGGTTTTTCATTATTCCCGTATTTTCTCTATTTTGCTCTTTTTTCCTATTTTTTCCGACTTTTCATAATATTCCCCTATTTTTCTCTTTTGTTCTCTATTTTTTTGTTTGTTTTGTTTATTTTTCCCAATTTTTCCCTATTTGTCCCTATTTGTTCCTGTTTTCCCTTATTTTGCAATATTTTTAATATTCTTTATTTTTTTGTCGTTCTATTTTCTTTTAATAGAGCTTATCCGCACAACATTATTATTATTATTATTACCCGTAATAGTAAAGGAGCTAGGCCGATTCTACAATCAAAACCCTCATTTTTACATGTAAATCTCCATAAGAAACTCTAAGGTCTAGTCTGGCAAATTAATGAAAAAAAATCCCTCTTCAACCCCCAACCATCCGTATTTATGGAGAAATGTATCTTGTGACACATCGTTCAATAGGTCTTTACATGTGGATTAAGGGAAAAATAAGCAAAAGACCAAAGACCCATAATTTTTTACTTTCCCGCTATCAACATATCGCTTATTATTTTATCGCGGAATACGTCATTTTAATTGTCGACTTAAGGATGTTACCAACATCATATTTTCTCGCCGGCTAAGGGGTTCAAAGTAGCTTCAAGTGAATGAAATTTGATGACGGTACTTAGCGGCCCCTAAATACGTTAAAAGTAACATTTTTTTTAAAAATACCGCGACAATTCCACTCATGTGTAAATAATGCCAAAACTTGTTTGTACATATTTAATATGCACTGTTTTTCTGATTGACTTAAATGGCCTAAACTTAGTCGTTTTCGTGGTTTTGGTGGACTACGCGAGTGACTACTAGTAGAAGGATGAGGATCCATAATCGCAGAAATTCAATATAATTGCTTACTGAGTTCTGAAAAGAACTGTTTTTTTTACGAAAAAGCGTGGAAAACTAAGAAAAAATGAAATAATAAGACGAAGCAATAACAGAACTAAAAATATCAAATTATAAAATGTCAGAAGTCCAGAACTGTCAAAGTCAATTATCAGTTTTGCTGTGTGAAACCGACTGCAAACTGACCAATCAGAAGTCTACAGAATTGCCAACTTAAATTCAAATCGCTCCTCCTGGTTTTTAAATAGACCATAATACAAAAAAGTCAGTTTTCTTTTTCTATCGGATAAATAGAAAGGAACAGAATTTCAAGTGGATAAAAAATTGGATAAATTACGTTACCGTAGCAACGCTAGCATTTACTGTTCGTTTATCAAGCGTTTTATTGTTTTAGTTTGTTAAATAATGTTTAATTGAAATATACTTCCTTTAAAAACAAAATATTATCCATACTCAAATGTGGTAAAGTATTCAATAAAGAATGAAACAACTCGAAGTCATACCACAAAAATATTTAATAATGACGAATCATCATCAGCCTATACTAAAAATACCATTGTGAGGAGACATTAAAAAATTAAATTATAATGTTACAACTTACTACTAACAAATTGGATCCAAAACGTTGAAAAAACAGTTAACATACCATAAAAATTTTTTTGTTGTTGTTTCATTCTTTATTATACTTCCTTTGTTTAAAAATGATGATTTTTAAAATACGTGACATTTGATAAAAGTGGTGACGTCATAGCGGTCTCTCTGTCTGACACGTTGAATTTCCTATAGCTCTCTCTAACACTTTGAATTCCCTATGGCGGTAGAACGAACTCATGTTGTATTCAAAAATAACTGCGAACGTGCACTTCATACATTTTTTTGTAACAGACCATTTTACAAAGTCTTGGCCTGAGCGTAATACAGACACTTTCTCTTCAACATTTTCGAAGACCTCATCCCAAGCCCACCTACAACTTTTCTTATCAGTGGACATTCTCTTCTGTACTTTGTGAAAAAGAAACTAATTCATCTTTTAGCTTGTCTTTGTCAACGCCAGGTAAAACTTCTGATTACTTTTCCAACACTTGGGGAGGAATGTTTTTAATTTAGAAGAATCTTTTAAGATCAAACCAGAAAAGATCCAAGTACAAATTTTTATGATGGAAAAATCTGTTTCCCTATACATTAACCTTCTCCTATTGCAGACTTTTTGTAGTATGTTTATGTTCAGTTTCTTCGCCTGCTTGCCTTTTACCTACCTTTCCTTTTTCTCTTGTTCCTAAAATCTCCTTTAAGTTTCAGAGGTACAATAAGAGTATTCGAACAATTTTTTCTAAAGTTTCCCCTTGGGCTGATATGAATTGTTTAGCAGCTAACACTATTTCTTCAAATGTTTCTCTGAAAGATTTTAATCTGTCCAAGGGAGATTCAATTAGTCTCCATTCTTGAGCATAATCTTTTGTTTGTAAGTAGTCCGATACAGGTGTTTAAGTTTTAAACTAATATCATGGCTTTAAAAACAGTTTCGAAAGAAGTAAAATTCTTTACAGGAACTTCTCAAATGTGGTCAAATGTTTAATCAATAAATGAAACTTAAATCATTACCACAGTATTATATATTTGAAAGAGTTGTAGGCGACTAGTTTCGGCTAACAAGTCATCTTCATTAAAATGGGTCCATCGAACAATAAAATTCATTTTAGGTCTGAAGATGGCTTGTTAGCCGAAACTAGTCGAATACAACCTTTTCAAATATATAATACTAGTTGAATACCCGTGCTTCGCTAAGGAGTCTTTTCCATAGATTATAACAGTAAATTACTTATTTGTAGTAAAAAAATTCCGTTTGGCTGTAATAGCGAAGCCTTAACAATGCAAGTATGCAAGGCATTTAGGTATTTGAAAAGGGCGCCACGGTGAACCATATGGGGGTAGATTACATTTCACCTCATAAAATAAAACAAAAAATAAATAAGGAAACTTAAAAAATTGAATAGGAAGGAAACAAATTAATACTCCTTCTTTTTTAAGAAAATGACCCGAAATTCTAAACTGAAAAACGTGTTTCTTTATTTTTAAAGAATGGTTTAAATACCAATCTTAAATTCTGTAGCATGTTAGGTGTATGAAATGTAAGTAGCCGCATAAAAAGCTCCCTGCCCTCCCCCCATAACTCAATTTTGGGAAAATAGTTCTTCCGGGACTCTGAGCCCCTTGGGAGCAACCTTTTGTTTCTTATTAATTTTTATAGTACCTTTTTTCACGTTTTATTAAATTATTTGACATACTATCCTTAATGGGTATTACTTTTGCTCCTTGTATAGTACTAAATAATGGCCTGATAATGGTTACTAACCGAAACTAGTTGCCTGCTTTTATTTACAATTAAATTCTTGTGGTACCTGACTTGGTGCTATTTCACGATTTTGAGTTTCATTTATTGATTCACATTAAAGTTGAAATTTTTGATAAGGCAACTACTAGCTCACTTTTTGCTTATTTGGGGTGGGGCTCTTTTGAAACTGTGGTCCACAGGTTAATTCGTCCAAAAATGTTTACTGCTGCGTCACTTCGACGTGTAGCTTCAGTTTGAAATAAGGTTTTTGAGCGAGAAATATTTACAATCTTTTCAAGGACTCTTCAAGGAATACTTGTACTTTTTGAAGAAGTGAAAAAAATGTTGATTCTGTGGTGCATTCGGTTGTATCTCATATCACAAGATTAAACCTATGAGCATAGCACCAAGTGTATAAGGGATTAGGATTTGCCTCACTTCATTTTGCAGTTCTCAATTGGTATTCTCTAAGCCCTTTGTACATTTTTTAAACTTTCAAACATATCTTCACTGCTTTTAATCATTGCAGGTTTCAATGCTATAAGTTTCTTAGAACCCCTCAAGGTGGCGCCAAAAAACGATCCGAGGGGCACACCGGGCCTGATATAGGGGTTAAACAGAAGCAAACAGTTTATTAACAATTTTTAATTTGACCGTAATTTTTTTATTCCAATTGTTTATTTTTCAGTTCGCGAATACTTTGGTAAATTGAAAGTTTATGCTGAAACTCGTGATAATAGTAAAGTAAGACATAATAGTGAACGATATCTAGAATGGTGATACGCAAAACACTATAACTACGGATTTAGAATATTGGATTATTCCCAAATCACATTAGTTTATAAATCGTCTAAAATATCGATAATTTAATGGAAAATAGTCGACCAAGTTATTGGCCAATATTTATTTGATGGTCATTTAAATGACTAAATTTTTGCGATTTGTAATAAAAGTTTCTGGGAACTGTTTCATTAGATATTAGACAAAAAATAGGATGATTCTCCAGCTCATTTTTCAAACAGTGTAAGAAATTATTTAAATAGAAAGTTTTCCAATAAATCGAAGAACCAAATACTTGGTCACTTAAATCCCTAGATTTGACGTCTATGGATTTTTTTTTAAATTCCATCCTTTAAGTTATTGCATTATCCACATTTTAAGCGTGGTAATCTTCAGGCCTGAAAATGACTTTTTAGCTGAAATTAGACGGCATAAACAGCCTTGGAAACGTTGACTGAATCACCCTATACAAACATATAGGTACCTTAAATTTAGATAATTATTAAAAAAAAATTCCATTAACCTACTTCTCTAAAACAAGAAATAGGTACCAAATAGATAAGATAAAATTATTATTCTTAATGTTCCTTATCGCTAATGAGTGAATAGTTTGAACACTTTTCGAAGGTTCTTTCAGGGCACAATTTTCATTTGGAACCTTGAACCCAAACGCGCGAGTCCAACGACGAGTTAACAAGCGAACTAAAGTGGCACGAGGCCAAATCCGATACACATACCCAACAGAATAATTATGTTCGGTAAAGCAACTTTGACCTCTATATGACCTTTTAGTTGTTTAGCACTTTGTCCGTGCGTTTATGGAGGACTCTGCCAGTGGTATCTTTTAAAAAAGTCATAAATATTATCAAATAGCTTACAAATTAATTATATTTATATTGTTGTGCATTGAAATGGTATTCACATGAATTACAAAGAGAAGTAGGTAGATGGTAGAATACAATATATTTTTTTAATTCCATTAGGTTATCCGCATTATCTCAAATGTGGTACCACATAACATATATTGAAATGAAATTTCGGTGAAATTTATTTTAATGTGGTACTAGATTTTGAGTTTTATTACTCATATATTTTTTTGCCATATGCCATATAAATTTTAGGTTCCATGGGCCTGTTCTTGCCTAATGATATCATAAAACTTTCAAATTACAACAATATCAATATGAAAAACACAAAAAATTCAAAATTGGTTTCCTGCACATCTAGATGCCATAACGTACAAACTTTTCTTTACAACAAAGTTTTTTTTCTACGCCCATATGTCAGTAAACGTCAAAAATCGCACTCTCAACATTCATTTGTTTTCATTTCTTTTCATTTGTTTTTGTTTATTTTCATTTGTTTTCGTTTGTTTTCATATGTTTTCGTTTATTTTCGTTTGTTTTCATTTTTCGTTTGTTTTCATTTGTTTTCGTTTATTTACGCTTGTTTTCATTTGTTTTAGTTTATTTTCATTTGTTTTCGATTATTTTCGTTTATTTTCATTTTTTTGCGTTTGTTTTCATTTGTTTTCATTTGTTTTTTTTTGTTTTCATTTGTTTCAACAATAACATGCACGTTATATCTCATAACGCACATGTGCGTTTTGATAAGACAACTTAAATTTCATGCTTTATTCAAATTGCAGTCTATAATTATTATGTATGTATTATGTTATCTAGTTTATTTACATATTTGTAATTCAGTAAAAAATAGAAAACGATGTATTTTTATTAAAAAAAAGTTTGAATTGAAAGCCTGTTGCCCCTAAATGTGAGCAATACTTTTTACGACATCTAATTTGAATAAATTATGTTGCCCCTAAATGTAGGCAATACTTTTTACGCGAATAATAAAATGTAAGTAGATACTTAAGTTCCATGTTTTATTTAACGGCGTAGAAAAAGTACGGTACATAACTCGAGTCCGTTACGCAATAATTTTGCCTAAGGAACAAAAAGATATAAAAAATGCAATTTCATATTTGAACTGAAAAATATTAGCAATATCATTTTAAATTTTAATAATCTGAAAAAAGTGGTGATTCCCGAGTTACCCAGGCTCCCTTGAGCAAACGCCACTGTAATTAATTTATTGTAAAATAAAAAAATTTACACAAATAAGAAAAAAATTCAAAAATTTTAAAAATCCGACACACTATAATTTGTTTGCCTTAATGAGCCCAAACTTTTAAATTTTATACAAATAAAAAAAGAAAAGCACAAATTTTCAGATCCCGTAGGTTTTTTGTTTTAATAGGCTCAAACTTTTCGTAAGCCAATTTTTTGTTTACTTTTTTATGCTTAATCAATACCTGAAATAAATTTTAAAATTTCAAAACGTATAAACCCATACACTTTTTTTTGTTTACTTTTTTTATGCTTCCAAATCTGAAATGAGTTTGAAAAACTAGAAAAATGGGACACAAAATAACAGTTGTAAATAAAATGGGGGTAAAATTTGGGCATAAAACAAGAGTTGAAAAAAAAATGGGACAAAAACACAAGTTTGAAAAAAGAAAAAAATGGGAACATAAAACAATAACTGTGAAAAAGGGGGAAAAATTGATATAACAATAACAGTTGTAAACAAAACGAGTGAAAAAATGGGGCAAAAAAAGTTTAAAAAAAGGAGGCAAAAATAATAGTTGTATAAAAAAATAATAGTTGTATAAAAGAAGGGAAGAAAAAATTTGGCAAAAAAATAAACTTCAAAAAAAGAGGAGAAATGGGGCAAAAATACTAGCTGTAATATATACTTCTAAATAAATGGGGGGAAAATTGGGGCATAAAACAATAACTGTAAAAAAGGTGGAAAAAAAATAACAGTTGTAAAAATACGAGTGAAAAAATGGGACAAAAAAAGTTTAAAAAAAGGAGGCAAAAATAATAGTTGTATAAAAAAATAATAGTTGTAGAAAAAAAGGGAAGAAAAAATTTGGCAAAAAAATAAGCTTCAAAAAAAGAGGAGAAATGGGGCAAAAAATACTAGCTGTAATATATACTTCTAAATAAATGGGGGGAAAATTGGGGCATAAAACAATAGTTGTAAAAAAATGGGGCAAAAACACGGGTTTCAAAAAAATTGAAAAATGGGGAAATAAAACAATAACTGTAAAAAAAGGTGGAAAAAGTGATGGACAAAATATAATTTGTAAAAAAAAGAGTGAAAAAATGGGGCAAAAAGATTTTAAAAAAATGAGGCAAAAAATAATAGTTGTATAAGAGAGGGAAAGAAAAAATTTGGCAAAAAAAATAAGCTTCAAAAAAAGAGGAGAAAATGGGGCAAAAATACTAGTTGTAATATCTACGTCTAAATAAATGGGGGGAAAATTGGGACATAAAACAATAACTGCAAAAAAGGTGGAAAAAGTGATGGAAAAAATAACAGTTGTAAAAATACGAGTGAAAAAATGGGGCAAAAAAAGTTTTAAAAAAGTAGGCAAAATTAATAGTTGTATAAAAAAATAATAGTTGTAGAAAAGAAGGGAAGAAAAAATTTGGCAAAAAAAATAAGCTTCAAAAAAAGAGGAGAAATGGGGCAAAAAATACTAGTTGTAATATATACTTCTAAATAAAATGGGGAAATAAAACAATAACTGTAAAAAAGGTGGAAAAAGTGATGGACAAAATATAATTTGTAAAAAAAAGAGTGAAAAAATGGGGCAAAAAGATTTTAAAAAAATGAGGCAAAAAATAATAGTTGTATAAGAGAGGGAAAGAAAAAATTTGGCAAAAAAAATAAGCTTCAAAAAAAGAGGAGAAAATGGGGCAAAAATACTAGTTGTAATATCTACTTGGAAATAAATGGGACATAAACAATAGTTGTAAAAAAATGGGGCAAAAAACACGAGTTTGAAAAATAGAAGAAAATGGGGCCATAAAACAATAACTGTAAAGGGGAGAAAAAATAAAGAAATGGAACAAAAAGCACGAATTTGAAAACAAAAACAAAAAATGCGTACATAAAACAATAACTGTAAAAAAGGGGGAAAAAGTGATGGAAAAAATAACAGTTGTAAAAAACGAATGAAAAAATGGGACAAAATTTCAACGCCCTGTATCTCGAAATCTAACCATGTACATTTTTAATCAGAAAATCAGGTACCTACTATAACATATAAAAAATTCAGACAATTTGACGATGCTTCCGTTTGCAGAAGAAAAGTGCGGGGTCCTTTAATAAACTTTTCTTTGAATTATAAGATATCCTGATTATTTTTCTTGGAATATCAATGACGGTTACCGCAGCCGGCATTCTAAATTACATGCTGTTTTCTCTTCGCTTAGAGACTGAATCAGACCGGGAGAAGGTATGACGCATCCTAATATAGGAATATTCAGGAACATGCGGTCCCTTCCCTTACTGCAAACTGCAACACTTGGGATTTTCTCTCTCATCCTTTTGGATATAATTACACCAATCGATGAGCGATACAATAGCAATGTTGCCACGTATCTTAAGATTTTTTCTTTGTTTTGAATAATAATTATTCAAAATTATATCTGGTCTTTATTCTGTAGCACAAATATGTTGTAGTGCTTTCAAAAGAAATATGTCGAATGTAAATACTTTCTAATACGCTGTAACTTTCAACAAAATTATTATGTAAATGGTATTCAAAAACGATAATTTAAATAATCAACTAGATGAATTTAGGATTGGCAAATCCAGTTTTAGTTGCGTAATTAAGGCTCTTTTGTTATAGTCTATTCGGGATAGATTGAAAGTAATAAATCGACATAAACTTGAGCGTGCGTTGTTTCATTTTTTTAAAATTAGCTTGCCTTTTACTTCAATGTAAGTAGTTCAATAAAATGTTTTATACATGTTTGAATTTGAATTTAACTTTGTATGTCGAAAATATAGTCATTGGCGAAATGACGAAACTAAGGGTATCATATTTAAGGAAATTTAACAGATATATGGATGAGATTTTAAGCTATATAAGTGAGCAAGTATTTGCTTTCAAATAGGCTATCGGAGGTCTTTTTATTCGATCAATATAGTGGTCATTTCGTCTGTTATTATTTATTAACTGACTGGAGCTTTGACTGCAAGAATGAAGATAGAATTTTTTTTCGATACTTGAGGGTCCTGGATTTCAAACTGCAGTTGGCTATGACATAGGTATTGACCAACGGACTCATCAAAAACTTTATCTGAAGTTTTGGATAAAATAGTCGATAAAACAAAAGAATGGATTAAATTCCCGACTACAGAAGAGGAAATATATACAGCGAAAGAAGAGTGAAACAGAACATTTTATACACCTACGAATGGAGATCAGTATATTAACAGAAAAGGTAAAGCTTTAATAAATGTACAGGCAGCCTGTGATTCTTTTGAAAAAATTACAAGAATTGAGGGCCAATGGTCAGGAAGTATACATGACGGTCTTGCAATTGTTTGATGGTGGTGCTGGTCTTTTGGGAGACAAAGGGTATAGAATAGCTTCTTCGCTTCTGACTCCATTTCCTGCCTCTTACACATTTTCAAGAGAGGATTATTAAAGAAAGATTTTTTGGACAAATCAAACAACGCTTTCCATTTCTAAATAATCGGGTTGGGATAGCGTTGGAAAAAGTTCCGAAAGTAGTTGTAAGCTGTGCGGTTCTCCATAACATCTTAAAACATTTGAATGATGGTTGGGACTTTGAATATCCGGAGAATGAAGAAGCTAACATGCAAGAAAATTATGAATTTGATAACAATGAAAACCGAATTCGACTAGACGAAGAGGCAAAGCGAAGAGAAATAGTGCCTTTATAAAATATGTAGTCTTGCCCGGAGAATGAAGAAGCTAACATGCAAGAAAATTATGAATTTGATAACAATGAAAACCGAATTCGACTAGACGAAGAGGCAAAACGAAGAGAAATAGTGCCTTTGTAAAATATGTAGTCTTGCCCGTTGACGCCGTACGTGTAATAAATAATAATAATGAAGAAATTTTTTTTTATTAACTAATTGATTGGCCAGGGTTAAATATTTATAAATATGAAAACAAACTAAATATAAAAATGAATACAAATGAAATATAATCAATTATTAACAAAAAAAAAGAGTATTGTCACTGTCTAAAAATGGGTCTTACTCTAACGATACAGAAAAACTAAATGAATGGGTTCTCTAATCGGAACTAAAAATGACGGGCGACTACATTTTGCGCCTCTTCATGATCCTATGCTTAAGCCTATATACATTTTGCGCCGCGGCTTAAATCAGGTAAATATTTGAATTTTGAATATACAATATGCGCCTCTTTTGTAAATGAATAGCCCATATACGAATAAATAAAAACTATTAAAAATTATTATTTATTAATACGTATAAAAAATTTTGTGCAATAAGTGAATGTACCAGCCATATACATTCTCTCTAACATAACATTTTCAAAGTTTCGCAATAGAATATTACAATTTTCTTTTCTTTATCATTTTATCATTCGCTATAACAACAATTTTCATTTCTATTGGTTTTATGTTTAAAGTTTCTTGTGTTGTGTTCAGTGTTGGACAAACAAAACAAAAAATGGTAATAACTTGGTATTAATATTTTTCTAGAGGGAGACTGAAAATTTGAAGTTCTGCCACTGGGTGTTGGTAATTTGGTTCCTAACAAGTATTATATAAAGGGTTGGTACCTGTTGTCTGTTATAAATTGGTTCCCAAACCGGTAAGGTAATAAAACCTATTTGCCCCAGTATCTGTTTGCATTGAGAAGTCAAATTGGTTTTTTCTGCTCATAGAATCAGTTAAGTATAGTATCGGTTTGCATTTTTTGGATAACAATTAAAAATATATGTTAAATTTGGTATTGCATAATTAAAAATAAAAACATATAGTAAATATGTTTTATTAAGTACTTGGATAAGTATATGTAAAGATCAGGAAACGAAAAATTGCAGGAACCAATTTACATATTATTTGGGACCAATTTACATGTATTCCTGCCACTTTGGTACATTTGCACTCGTTTAAGAGGCGCCAATATGATATATTATCTTGTATGAAATGTTTTTTTGACGGGCGCTCCCTTAATATTATAGGAAGCTGCGGTTTTCAGCAATCGATTCTGTATTTAATTTTTAAGTAAAAGTTATATGACAATCAACTTTTTTCTCTAGATAAATTTGAATAAAGTAGTACAGAGGCGCTCTTTGCTATATTTGGCAGGATCTTTTTATGTTAGTGGCGCTCTATCCTGTTCTGCACCAGAAGGTAGAATTACTTAACATTAACTGAAAAATACTAAAAAAAAACAATTTGTACCACCTATTACAATCAAATTTTCTTTGGGTAATTCTCTAAACAGCATTAACACATGTCACGTGGTGCCTCCAAGGAAATATTTTGTAAATCCCCTGTTAGATTCTCGCTCGTGGCAACATCGCTGGAGCGAGAAGCAGTCGCCGGTGACGTCACCGGTGCTCACTGCTTGGTGGGGTGCGGCTTTTGGACCACCGTCGCAACTTCAACTAAACGCGGTCTAGGTTCACTTTAACTTCAAGTCGGCATTCGCATTCGGCATTTCCAGTCGGTTTTGATAGAACCAATTTTCTACGCTTTCGTTGTACTAAAATTAGTGCATTTGTTTACGTGTGCGACGTTCGTTTCCTTGGACTTTGTCAGTGTGTAACCGTCACCACGTGAGATTTGTTTGTTTACCATTGTTCGAGGCCCCGAAATTCTTTAGTTGGAAAGTTCGAGATGTAACTTTGTGGGTTTGAGCAACAACTTTTTTTTTTAAAAGAAATATTAATACAGTATACAGGCCGACAAAAAAAATTCTGTCCCAGACACGACCCGTGATTTTTTATGGATTTCAAATTTTTGAAAAAACCACATGGTAGAAATTTTTTTAACGTGAAATTCATACTAAGCGAACTCAAATCAATAAGAAATCCAGTCTTAAGACAGATTGTTTTTTGTTACCTGCCAGAAGTTAATAATTTACTTGAAAAAGAGATTTTCAGTGGCGGAACTTCAAGTATTTCTTTTAAGTTAATATTTTTTATACTCCGAATTCAACATAAATACTTTTACTTATACCTACCCTGATGCAAACACAAGAATTTTTTTGTCCTTCTACTGTCCCGAATGACTTGTAAGAATTTATTTTCTTTTTTCCTTCTTTACCGAAAAATATTCCTCGTGTTTTCTGGAACTTTTTTCTTTTTTTCTTTACCGAAAAATAATCCTCGTGTTTTCTGGGGCCAATCTACAACGTGGTTCTGCTCCATGATGACACTGGACTTAATTGGTAGCCCATGACATCCGATGATCATTTCTAATTAGTAGTCCATGATCATTTCTATTTACTATTTTCATTTTTATTCATAAAATAATTTACAATTTTTCCGTCAGTACTAAATGAATATTTTTAAATGCAGTAGTAGTGGTTAATTATTCCATATTTTTTAGATGGCTTTAGCGAAAAAATAAATTATTTTTTCTACACACGCTGTTAAAAAAAATTTGCTATATAGGGTATCATTTTATAGTGTTAAAAGTGACATTTTATCCCACTAGCGTTAAAAGTAAATTAAGAGGCGCAAACATCATATATATTATCTTGTCTGAAATAGTTTTTAGCGAGCGCTCCGTTAATATTACAGATAGGAAGCTGCGGTATTCAACAATCGATTCTGTACTTAATTCTTAAGAGCGCGTCTGTGGCACTTTTTTAAAATTATTTTTAGTAAAAGTGATAAGACTATCAACTTTTTTTTCTAGATAAATTTGATGAAAGTAGTACAGACGCGCTTTTCTAATAAATATTTTAAATGTCATGAAAAAAATCACATATTTTTAGTTGCTTATTAGGCGAGATCTCGTCCAAAGACGAATAATTATGTTTTATCTTGCTCTACCTTGTTCTGCGCAAAAACAAATAGGCTAGAGGGTAGGAGATTACTTAACATTTACCGAAAAATACTAAAAAGATAATTTGTATACCCAATTTATTAGAATACAAGCACATTTTTCTTGGGTGATTCTTTAACCGGTAACCACAAAAGTCATGTGGTGGTTAACAGATTTTAATACATTTTTTTAATTAAATTTAGTCGCCTTAAAAAATTTTAAATATTTTTTTAGCATTAAATATTTTTGTAGCTATTATTTCCAATGTATAAAGAGTACACTTTATATAAATCTAATACTAACAATAAGAAAGAATATATTTATTCCTAAATTCAATTTAACTTGATTTTTCTGAAATCACTCCAGAAGTCTACTTTCTCGGAGCACATTGAGGCCCTAAAGTACGCTAATCTAGTATATTTATTAGCCCGTTGCTATGCAACGAACTTTCCCGGGCCGAAAAGTGTCCACGAAAATTTTTGCCGGCATGTTGAATTGATTTCAGAAAAAATAGTATGTGTACCTCATAGTAAAAGCATATTCCCAGAATTCAATGCTTGTTGGCCTCGGCTTAACGCCTCTGCTAACAGTTTGCATTGTCGTCCGGAGAGGTATTTTTTTTTACTAAAATTCCATTGAAATTAAGCTTAGCACGTTTTCAGGGTTAAAAATCTCTAAATTTTTCCGGGGCCGGACCCCCAGACCCCTAATAGGTCTCCCTTGAGTCGCTCAGGGGAAATTCCGTAAAATATGTACTGCTCCACCTTGTCTATACTTTTGTTATCGTTTATTTAATTTTTCTAATGCAGCAAATTTTTTGGAGTTTAAAAGTTACCATTGTTTCATTACCCTTCATTATACTCACTGAACCATTTTCATCAAAAATAACTGTCATACCAGATGTCCGCAACATACAGGACGTCCTCCAGAAATCCAGTCATTCAATTTTCAGTCGTAACGTTGATGGTTCCTTTAATGTCGCTGTAATTGGTACACCAACTTTGGCAACTGATATTTTAATTGGAGTCTCCAGCTGTCTGTACGTTGTAAACAAATTTGCTTGGTTCACCATATGGTCCGTAGCACCAGAGTCCAATATAAATGTTAAATCTTTTTCAAATTTACTTTCTTGCAGAACTGTATTTTCTACATTTCCCACCATAAAGACAATACCTTTTTCACTATCAGGCTTTGTACAAATTGTTTGTAGAGTTGCGTTCGTGTCCTTTTTACTGATCTTTTTTGTAAAAATAAGTCTTTTATTGTATAGTGAAGAGTGTAAAAGAGTACGTCAGTGTGTAAAATATAAATTTATTTAAAATTCGGCTGAGCGCTTTCCATCTTATTTTATATTTGTACTTTTACTGTACACTAACAACTTTTAGGAAGGCTTTGATGATGGCTTTATAAGCCGAAAGCGCTCAGCCGAATTTTAAATAAATTTATATTTTACTCAACGTACTCTTTTCCACTCTTCACCTTACATTTAGTGTATCAGTCTCTTATTTATTTTTATTTTATGATTTTTACGGAAACAATGCCTGCACTTTATGTTATAATGAAATTGGTCTCTTTTGTTTTTCTTTTCTTGATTTTGATTACAAAAATTTAACCTTTTGATTGTAATTTTTATATTTGTTGTAAAGAATTTTTTACTTTGATGCCTTTTTACTTGCAAAACTTTACTACTGGTATCACTACGCTCGTTCTTTAATTTGTTCTCGTAAGTAAGAAGAAGATGGGCTACGGGCTATTTTGGCCTTTTCAGTTAAATTACCTCTAGCTGCCAATAGCTCGATCATTAACTCATCAAAAATCAGAAAATATTTAGATAATGTCAAATCAGTTTTAAATTTAACAATGTCTTTTGAACTGCTAACTATGTTGCTAAGCTTTTTCTCTCATAGATGAAATCTAGTTTTTCAATAATCTGACCATGCTTCTTCTGTAAAAATAACTATCATTGAATCGCTAAGACATTCAATAATAATACTATTTTCCGATTTTTCATCAGGTACCTATCTAATATTGTTGGCATTATTAATAGTTCTTATCGAATTATTTTTTAACGATTTGTTCATTGAATATGTATGTGAATAGACAAAGAATTCTTTGACATTTAACCTTTTAATTTAAAGGTCACTTTTCGAGTCTGGTGTTTGTTCTTAAAATACCTTCATACCTCTTTCTATGTACCCAAAGTTCAAGGTGTAAATATAAAATAAACAGTCGACTTCTTGTACTATACATAAAGAATTTAACTACCAAGTAATACATAAAGATGAGCTGTGGTAAAAATTAGTCCATGCGGTACTTAATTATTTTTCAAATTGAAAAAAAAACTTTTTTTGGAATAATCTAAAATAATTAAAAGGTATTAAAAAAGTGATAAATTTTATAAACGAGGACATATACGTATTCAATGACCTACTATGCTTATCTTCTATATTTATTTCTAAAATAAACAAACTATTTCAATACTTATTTCGTAACCTCGTTTAGAAGATAACCGCACCAACTACGGTAGAAAATGACCTTAGAATTTAATAACATCCAATACCTTTTACCGAAAACAATTGTGTATTAAATTTTAATAAACTATATTTTTCTTGGACTTCTTGTCTAAAACCGATAACAATGTGTAACTTAACGATTATCATTAGCATGTATAGTTTTAATGCAAGGTTGTAAGTGACGTAGCATTATTATTATTTAATCTTTTTATGAAATAAATACTAGGTGAAACGCTTTGTTGTATACAATTTTGTTAAGAACAAAAAACAGCGTGTGTTTGTACCTTTGGTATTAATTACGAGTAGAATTTTAAACCAGCAACTGATTTATTTTCTTTTTACAGTTTTATAATTTAGTTTATTTTGATTGAATAATTTTTTGATACTTAACATACAAAAAAGTTGTTCCACAAACCTCCAATTAACTCTAGCAATTAGACAAACTTATAAAATCCAAATGGACTTAAGATATGCCTCAATGTGCAGTAGTGGGGTGTAATAGTACCCACAGAAAAACTAAAGGAGGTTCAATTCGTTACCATCGTTTTCCCGGCGATTCTAAAACTCGTGCTCGTTGGTTACAAGCTTCCGGAAAACAGTTAAGTAATTGTGCGACTGCGCGAATTTGTTCGCGACATTTTTGCGACGAAAGTTACGAAAGGGACGTACAGCACGAAATACTAGGATTACCCAGCAGATGTCGCTTGAAAAAAGGTGCTGTGCCAGAAAGGAATTTACCGACTGATTTTTTAAAAGAGGAAGTAGTAGAAGAAAGTGCCTTTGCTGTTTTATTGGCCGTGGGACTTGTTCCTGCTGTTCCGCAGGATAAAGTTTCTGGAGGTCAGCCTGAAGAGTAAGTTAACTGTTAATAAAATTTTATTTGGAGGATTGAATTTGAATTCGTATTGGATATTCCTGTTTAAGTCAATTCCTGACACTTTTTAAGGTTTACATTATTAAGATTGATGTTTCAAATCTATATGAAAAATTGTAGCAAAAATCACAATTTGATGAAACTATAAATTTAATAAATAAAAATAGTTTTTTCGCTGTAATTTTTTAACGAAATTTTGCACCTGAGTTATTAGATTTACGGCCCTCATTGTCAGGTGACATTTTTTTCAAAACCTTTTACCAGCGACGTTCTAGTTGGGTATGGCCGAATATTTTGCCCCAATTTTCTACACCACTGGATAAATTTTCAAAATGGTTTTTTTCCCAATTGCTTGTTTAATTTAGTAAAAAAATGCATAACACAACGAATATTTTTAGAGAAAAATTAGATGGATAGGTTTTTGCCTCATCTTTCTAGCACCTAAAAAACGCTGGAGTGCCCTATACTAAAACACCGTGTAAGCCTCACTTCCATCTATTTTTTCTCAAAAACCATTAATTTTATTTCATATCAAATGTTATGCACTTTTTTCACTAAATTACAAGCAATTGAAAAAACAATTTTCACAATTTAACCAGTGCCGTAAAAAATTGCTGGCAAAATATTAGGCCATACCCAACTGGAACGCCACTGAAAATTTTCAAAAAAAATGCCTCGTCACAATGAGGCTAGCAAAGTTTCGTTAAAAAATATTTATTTTTAAAAGCGAAAAAATTGTTTTTAAACTTCTAAACCCCAAAGTTTAGAGAGAACTCTTATAATACGGATCTGTTTGTCTGTCCGTCTGCCCGCATTTATAATTCCAAAACGAACAGAGATAGAGACAAACGGTCAACGGTAATAAACTCAGCATACGTTGAATAGCTCCCAAAGAGATTTTCACATTTTTATGATTTCCGGTGTCAAAACTGGTTTTACAAACCAGAACCGGAAGTGATACTACCGGTTTCAAAAATACGAGTCTGCTAACGCGCAGGCGCTTCTGATTTTTATAAATTGTATTCTTCTCAAGCTTTTTTTACCGATCCTTCCCTTTGGTGCTTTTTTCTCCGATAAAATGCATCAATTTCGAGGTTTTTTCTCCAATAGAATTTATCTCGTGTTTTTTCTCTAATAAAATTTATCTCCTGTTTTTTCTCTAAGAAAATGTATCGCTCTCGTGGGCTTTTTATAAAATGCATCGTTCCAAAGCTTCTTTTACTGGTAAATTGACTCGCGTTGAAGCTTTTTTCGCCGATAAAATGCATCGCACTCGCACTTTTTTTTATTAACTTAAACACCCTGTATTTCGAAAATTAAGGATTTTTGTGTATTGATTCCTGAGCTAGATATTCTTTATTTATAGTTTAATAAATGAAATAAAACTCGAAGTCATGTACCACTTAAATATAATTAAAACAATACTAGAAAACGGCAACTAGTTTCGATTTACAAGTCATCTTCAGGCCTAAAAATTATACAATTCGATAAAGGAGGGTTTACCATAGTAACAGTACCATTGACTACATTTTAAATTTTTAAAAAAATTAAACAATTGCACATTGTCTTTCTAAGATGTGGTGTCATGCTAAGGGGGTTTTTTTGTACTAGGGGAGAAGTATCGTATGAGAAAAAAGGGAAGAGTGATTGTGGACCATGAAAATTTAAAACTAAAATAGATTTATATAGGAATATTAACAAAATTTCATGGAAGAGACAATTAAACTCTCCAATATGGAGGACCCACACAGTGGGATTGGATGGTTCCACGAGGGAATCAAAAGGAAATAAAAGGATCCTAAAACGGAAAGGATCCTGGTAACATGGCCTCCAGCTTCAGTAAAATCCGGTTTCTTCAAACCGTCCAAATAAAACCAAAAATTTTAAATAGTCCACCCTGAGACTTGTAAAAGAAGGTCAACCATGTACCAAAACACGAAATTGAAAAAGATTAGGTGCGACAAATATAAAATTAACTTTAACAACACTAGGAAATGCTGAATCATCGCCGCTAAATGGACAAATGACATTTTAGACATTTGACAGTCTGACGTAAAAGGGAAGTGACTTGGGGGCTAGGAAAGAGGAGTAGGGTTAACAATAAATTGGGTTTACAAGTTATAATATGGTACTATAAACTAAAGAATTAAGAGGTGTTAGAGATCAGGTGTAGGTACAGATGTTGAGAAAAAGAAGAAGAAGAGCAAAAAGAAGTAATTAACTGGCAATGACAAGACAAATGACACTTAACATGTCAACGAATGTGTGTTGAAAGGTTATGAAATATACAAACCACAAATCGAACAAAAATATATAAGTAACAAGTAATACTGGGGAGAAAAGTATTATTGTAAAACCTCCTTTATTGAATTGTATAACTTTTAAGCCTGAAGATGGTTTGTAAGCCGAAACTAGTTACCGTTTCCTAATATATCACCATTTTGTATTAATTATTTATGTAGACACTTTATAATAACTTTAATATTATCTTATTATTTATTATGTAATCCGAATCTTATGTAAACTAGGCACGCAGGGTTCTACGTCCCTCTCAATAGTGGGGATGTCACCGAACCACTACTTGGACGAGTCTATGATGTTCGGTAGGGAAAAGGTACTACTTACAGACGTCGTAATATAAACTTCACACTAACACAGCCATCCTGAAGTTGGGACGTTCTCGGCCCAAATCTTCTTACCTTTTACGCTCATATGCTCGGTTTCATCCTGACTACTAACGTTCTTACCACCTAAGCAGGACTATCCCCGAAGGTCCAAGCATCTCAAAGCCAGAAAACCCAAGCTAAACTTACTATACGCCAGAAGACAGTCCAATCATGACTAGCCAGAAGGTCCAAGCAACACAAAGCCAGAAAACCCAAGCTATATGCCAGAAGACAGTCCAAGCGTCACTAGCCGGAAGGTCCAAGCATCATAAAGCCAGAAGGTCCAAGCTCTAACACGGCAATTTAAATAAAAAAAATTAAGAAAACATAATTTGTGTTACCTTGTTATTTTCATCTGTAAAATAACTTGCCAGAATATCTTTGTAATAATTTACTTTACGAAGTTGTTACCTTATATGGACCCATCCATCCATATTCCAATTTTTGTACTTTTATAGCTTCTCTTGAGAGTAAAACATAATCGCCAACTATAAAAGATTTTCTTATTAAATTTTTCTTCTTGGCATATTCTTCTTGGGCAGTTGAGTTTTCCACGAGACGTTTGTAAAGAAAGTTTGTCTTCAGAAGCAGCCCTAACAAGACAGGGATATCCTAGGTATGTCCTTTTTATGTACCGCGGTACAAGGACATGATTGGGACATACAGTGGATGTCCTGCAGAGGTTGTCCAGAGGACATCCCATCTGGTATATCCATAGGTTGTCCCTTTCATGTCCCTGATATTTCTGATATCCATTCACATAAGAAATACCGAAACTCATTAAAATATTAATTAAAGATTTAAAGTTGATATTTTTGTTTAAAAATCTTGTTTTCTTCTTATCACGAAATTGAAAAAAATAGTTCAAGAATTTCTGGGATGTGACTGTTTCGCATTAGCAAATATTGTTAATGCATAATACGCTTAATCTGAATCTCCAAGGATGATACAAATTATACACAAATCTCAATAAAATTTCGTTTTTTTATCCGGTTCCTGGCTTTGGAAACATTGTTTGATGATCTGTCAACAACGTTAACCTCACTTTCCCTAATGTGCACGTCTCATTTCTAACTCTTTTTGTTTGATGTATAAAGGTAGTAAAAAGATTTGTTGTAAAGACGATTTTGTTTTATTTTGTTGTTGTTTTGTTGAGTTTAAGGTTGGTATAACAATAATTATGGTATCAAATGTACTCTTTCCTCTTTTGAATCAAAGACTTGATTGTTCCAATGATACTATATGGGTTATTCGATTCTGAATATTTTCTTTATGCGAGGTTTATATATGGTATATTTATCAATCTATTAGGTACATATTAATACAATGGGTAGTATAAGGAAAGTATCCTCAAGGCTTGAAAGGAAAAGTAGACTGAAACCAGTGATGTCATATTTGCAGTAAAGTTGTTTTGTATTGAACATCTTTGGATTTAGTTTTTTTCCCATATATTCCAAGAAAGATTTCATATTAAATTAATATTGAAAAAAAAACAGGACATTTGAGGAAGTCATCATATATTCCTGGAAAATCCCTAGAGTGTCCCTTTGATGTCCTTTGTTGGAACTTGGTACATCCCTGGGACGTATCAGAAGGACATCCCATATGTGTCCTTTTTGTCGGAAAGTAAATGTCCATGGGACGTCCCTAGTACGTACCATGTCCCAATGAAGGATCTCCCAGTAGCAAATGAAGGACGTTAGTGGGTTGTACAGGAGATGTAGTTGTGTTGTTAGGGAGTAGTACTTGGACGATTTATTTCAGGCAGTCGATTATCGTTTTGTGGGTTTATGTACAGTCCATTGGGTTGATAACATAAGGTGCAATAAAATGCCATTAGATATTCCATTCAGTTAACAAATCATGATTTTGGATAGCCTTTAGGGGCGTACCATTGTCGGTGATAATTCGAGCTGGGGTACCAACCCCATATACTATATATTTTATACAAATAATAATAAAGTTTTTAAAATTGTATGAACAATTCCCTTGTTTGGGGGATGTGCATTCTGGATTGTACAAAAATAAAGAAGCAAGGGAAAATGGATATATACAGATATCACGATCAATGAATATCGTTAAAGCCAAAATACCTTCCATAAGGAATGCTTACTTTTTTTAACTTTTTTCCAAAATCTCCACTCCCAACCAACATAAAAAAACTTATCACTGACAGTGATAAAATAAGTTTCCTACTACCATCATTTCAGTAATTGTAATAAATATAAATTTTTCGTTTCCTGTTACTAACAATCCTAAACAAAGTATTACTAATCAAAATGTGTCATACTTTGAAAACACTTATCACGAAACGTTCGTTATCAGAAATTGACTGAAGAAAAACGGGAACCTGAAGATTTAATATTTAAGAGGGGAACGGTATTAATCTCATACATATGTTAGAAAAGGTTAACGACCCGAACGCCCGGATATAAGTTCATTGTCCAGACGTGGACCGATCGAGGGGTTGATGAATAATATCATTTACTGCATAACATGGCCGACGTGAGCGTCATTGGAATTATCCTAAAACTTAGATAAAAAATAAAGGCTTGTCAAGTAATAGTTTTAAGTAAAACAAATATATTATTTTTGGGAAAAAAAATAATTTAAAACTAAAATACAATCTACAATATTTAACATATCATATACTTCAGAGCTAGATGCCAATAATCCACTGGAATAGATGACCAAGACGTAAAAAATACTTAATTAGCCTCTTGACACAATTAAATATACCATAAGTTTGGCCAGATTAAAAATAGCGCTGCGAACACATATACAAGTTGTCCCATAAAAATGTATTGAAGCATTCTTGATCCAGTATATAACTAATGGCATGAGTATAAGGCATTCCAAGGGTCAGAGAGAGAGGATGCAGATATTCGGTGTGCAAGAACGATAATATATTAGTGTTCAGATTTAAACGGGATTGTATAATAAATGCAACGTAAAATAAAAACATAAGCAAAAAATCATGCGCAGATACAATTTTAAAAAGGCATTATCATCTAGCTTTATTTCCATTTTTCAAATTTATATTGGACAAATGGCACTATATTTTAAGTGTAACGTATAATAAAAAAAACAAAGAAATATCATGCGCAGAAGCTTTGCCAAAAGGACATTAGCGTCCAACTTCGTTATTAATAGCCGGATTTTAATGAACTAAACGCTATTCTATTTAGGGGATACACACATTAAATACTTAAAGAAAAATTAAAAATGTCCATAATTTTTACTTTCTCGCTAACAAGGCATAATAATTTCTCTAAACTGTCAAAAATGTATTATTTAAAAACTTAAGAACTGAAAAGTGCAAAATTCATCGTCAAAAAGGCTTAAAGTTTCCGATTTAGATAAACTTTTAAGTATTTATTTATTTATTTATTTATTTATTTATTGAATAAATATATAAATATCCATACAATTCAAATGGCATATTGCAAGTCAAACTCATATACCAAATTTCAGCTCAATCGGATTAAACGTGTGTGGCCTCTATCGTGGAAGAATACAGACAGACAGACTTCCATCTGGAAATGGTCTTAATCATCTCAGGAGACCTCAAAATGAATATTTCCATCTTTATCTCGAAAAATTTTTTTGAATTTTTTCTGTTTCTTTCTATTTAATTGTTTTTTTTTTCACTTTTTTCAATTCAGTTAGGTTTTTTTTTTGTTTTTTTAAAAATGTTTCTTTTTTTTTCAATTTCCTCATTTTTTCCCATTTCCCTCATTACACAATACTTTCTCTTTTCGGAGGTGGATCGGAAAAGTAAAATCAAAAAACAGCAGAAAAAAATCAAAAAACAGAAAAAACTAAAAAACGAAAAAATCAGAGGAATAAGAAAAAATGAGAAAACACAAGAAAGAATTAAGGAAAAACAGAATAATGAGAAAAAAATTAGGAAAGATTAGAAAAAATCGAAAACATTCAGAAAAAAAAAGCAAAAAAATAGAAAAAGGGGAAAAAACGAGAAGTAGAAGAATCGAAAAAATCATAAAAATCAGAAAGAATCGAAAAAAATTAAAAAAATACAGAAAACATTGGAAAAAATTGAAAGAAAAATTCCGAAATCATTGGAAAGAAAATAAAAATAACATTGTAAAATAAGCAAAAAATCGAAAAAGAAGTCGCAAAAAAAAACAAAGAATAACCAAAAAACCGCAAACAATTGTAACCATAAAAAAATTTAAATGAAAAAATTCAAAAGAATTGAAATAAATCGCAAAAAATCGCAACAAAATTCCAAAAAAATCGCAAATATTAAGTAAAAAACAGAAGAATAAAAAAAATGAGGAAAAATTAGAAGAAATGAACAAATTACTTCGAAATCCTTTTTAAAAGGTCAAATATTATTTTATTAGCCAAATTGGGAGATGAGAGAAAAATTTAAAAAATGAAAAAAAAAGGGAAATGGAAAAAATAAAAAAATAAATGGGAAGAACAGAAAAAATTGGAAAACCCAAAAAAAGTCTGAATGAATTGGAAAAAGCGAAGAAAAAAATTGGAAAAATTTGAAAAATGGCAAAAAATGGGAAATTGACAAATGGAAAAAATGAAGAAAATCGGAAGAAATGAGGAAATTGAAAAAACAGAAAAATTTGGAAAAAAAAACAAAAAACCTGAAAAAGTGAAAAAAACAATTAAAAAAATTTGAAAGATGCGAAAAAATGGGAAATTCGAAAAATGGAACAAATGAGAAAAAATGAAAAAAAAATTGAGAAAAAATGGGAAAACAGAAAAAATTGGAAAAACCAAAAAAAGCCTGATTGAGTTGGAAAAAGCCAAAAAAAACTTGGAAAAATTTGAAAAATGGGAAATTAAAAAAAACAGAAAAATTTGGAAGAAAAACAATAAAAAAATGTGAAAGATGGGAAAAATGGGAAATTTAATAATGGAAAAAAGAAAAATAAGAAAAAAGGGAAAGAAACAGAAAAAATACAAAAAAAAAGCCTGAAAGAATTAGAAAAATCGAAAAAGAAAATGGAAAAATTTGAAAAATGCGAGAGTGGAAAATGGACCAAATGGGAAAAAATGAAAAAAAAAATGATAAAATTTTTGCTCACTTGGCTTTAAATCCACCGTTAGCCTATTTATTGAGATATTTCATTAATAAATTTTATTTGAATATTATCTTCATACAACTTTAATTAATTTTTTTATAAACGTAATTTTTAACAGTTGAACAATTTTAATTACTATTAATTTTATTTATTATCGTGTTGTACAAATATTTACATCACTGTGAAAGAGTAATGCAAGTTAATTGATCTATACGAAATTATTATCATATTCGATAGACTTTGTATCATAAAAAATTCTTTTCCGGTACTAAAACTTATATTATCAATATCATTTATTTTTAGCCAAGCCAAAACCGAATTACAGATAACATGTTTATTTTATAATAAATATATTTCAATATTTTTTAAATATTTGTATAGTTTCTAATTCAAACTTTTTCAGGCTATATAAAAATTATGGAGAATGTCAAGTATTTCCTGCAAAACAACTATTTTAATCCCAAGCGTAATTATCTCTTAACCGATTTTAAGTTATTTAATTATTTAAATTATGTAGTGACCAGATTTCGAAATCCGGGATGCTAGAAATATTTATATACAAAGTGTCCCATTTTAATTGGAACCACCCCTGTAACTTTTCTATTTTTAGATCGATTTTAATAATTTGTGTGGAAATGCAAAGTTCTATTAAATCACAAAATTTTCTGACTAAAAATCCATTTTCAAGGCACATCATGATTTTTTATTTAAAAACTAAGTACGGTACTGGATTTATAAGCTTAATTTCAAAAAGATTACGAAAATTTTAGACAAATTCTGAAAGTTGTCTTTTTATGAGCTTGTATTCTTTTTTGTAAGTATTGCTTGCTTTGACCAATGTAAGTACTGTTACAATCCTAGCATGGAATTTTGTATACTGTGTGTTTGTTTATTATTTGGTATTTATGGTTTTAATTTAAAGAAAAAAGTTTTTAACTAATTTGTGAGAGACCGAATAAATAATTTTTCATGAATATTTTTTAAAACATCTTTTTCTTTTTTGATCTTTTAATAAAAATTCGTGCAATTGTCATCAATACTTATTTTGATGATTAAACATATCTTTGGGTCCTTTAAGCTGTGCCTTATCACTAGTAGTCCATTATTGCCAAGAAGACAAAAAAAGATTTTCTGGAAAAAAAATAATTTTTTCCGGAAAACGCAATACAACTCGGAAAAGCTCGAAATTCTTGTGCAAGAATTTTTTTCTGAAACGCGTCAGGCTTAATGGTTATGCTCATAGAAATTCCTCTACCCGTAATGTGAAATTTTGGATTTTTTGAAAAACTTGTAATCGCGGGAAATTAGTTCAAAAAAGCTTGAAATTCCTGTGCAATTTTTTTTCCATCGCCCGAGGTCGTTCGGGTTCTCGGAATTTCCATTAGCACTACAACCCGTTCTTCGCCATTTTCACGAAAGCGGAAAATTTTTGGGAAAGTATGAAAATACTATTGGAAAGCTCGAAATTTCTGTTAAAAAAACTTTTTGATCCGCCATATTTGTACGGCTCAGATATTTCACCTTCTATCATTTATGACGTTTAGGAAAATGTTTTTCGAAACAATTCGGAACTAAAAAACGATAAATTCGGGACAGGGACTGAAAATTCGGGACTGTCCCGTGAAATTCTAGATGTATGGTCACCTTAAGTATGTATATTTTTCTTTCCAATTGTACTTTCACCAACACATTTACTTGGGCAAAAAACCTGTTCGGAAAGAACTTACTTCCTGGACTGTTTCCAATTTATTAAGCCAAGAAATGAGTAACTTCCCAGACGGTTTTTTTTGGCTTGCAGAGTCGTCCGAAAAAAAAACATAATTATACTATTGTTATAAATTATTTTAAAATATACTTACTTAAAATTCATATTTTAAAGACAACAAAATTTTAATAAATGTTAAAAAAGCTGACTACATTTTTATATTCTTCTTTATAATAATATAAGAGATTTTTTATTTTATTATCTGTAAAGTGCGTTCAATAATGGCACTCATAATATACAGGGGTGCGTTCGATAACATTATCTGACAACGACAGCATAGTGTATGTTGTTTTCTAAAATTTTAATAAAAAAATCGTAAAAAGTTTTTTTCTAAATCGATCATTGTCAATTTCGGTTTTCTTGAAATTATACTTTTTTCTCCTTTAACCAATTTTGTATCTTTTACAAAATCATAGATTGTCTCGACCTGAGGTGTCTGTGTGCCAAATATGAAGTCAATAGGATGTATCGTGTCGACAGACTCATTCACACACACAGACAGACAGACGGGATTACAATATTATTAACTTTCTGCTTCGCTATCGAAAGTTAATAAATTGTTATGTTAGCCATAGCATATTTTAAAAGTAGTGTACGATCTACTTTAGTTAAAATTCAAAGTAGTTCGTACACTACAACTTTAAAAGTAATATTTTTGCTTTCTAAAAATTAACTATAATGATCAAAAAAATGTATTGTAGTGAAATATATAAAGACTAGAAAGAAAATATTTAATTTTCTCAAATATCGTTTGTAACAAAATTTTCCCTTTTGAAAAGTCTTTCTAAAAATAGATGTTAGTTATAAACGTATTGTATGATCTACTTTAGTAAAATTTAAAGCAGTCCATACACTAGAATTTCTTGAGTAAAGGAGCTATAGGACTTCCCCCGCTTTCCTCATGTTAAATCCCCTAAGAAATAGCTAATGTTAAAAGTAGCATTCGTTACTTCAGGTCTCTCAGATGCGTCAGGTATGACAGCTTCACCAGAGGGCGCTGCGAGAGCAGAGGGGCCTGACAGATCTGAAGTACTGCGCAAACAGTCTTCAGGTCTCTCAGATGCGTCAGGTCTGACAGCTTCATCAGAGGGTGCTGTCAGACCTGACGCATCTGAGAGACCTGAAGTAACGAATGACCTTGATTTGGTCAATTTTTGCTATTTTTAATCTTATGGGATTTAACATGGGGGAAGTCCTATAGCTCCTTTACTTTCTTGTGTATTTTTGATTACTTCATATTCTATCAATACTTGTAGAAATACAGATAAACCAAAATTTATAAAATTTGATCAAATATGATCTAGAGAAAGAGCAATTACCTTCATCATAAATATTTAAGAGCCTAACGAGACCATGTCTTCCCCCGTTTTCGAGGATGATGAACACGATGGTTTAAAGTCTAGCCGAATTTACCGCGACCTCCAAAAGGCAAAAAAACCGCCCCTGAAAATGGAGAAAACCTGCGTCAACCCCCATTTTCGAAGATGTGAGCACGATGACGGCGGTTTAAACGTTTTTAGAGTTGGCCCGACCCTCCAAATGGTCAAAATTCAACCCCAAAGAAGTCAACGCGAATACGCCGTCTCATATCGATCAAACTTAACCCCCTGTTTTCGAGATGCTGATGCTGGATCTTCTCCCCAAAGTAAACTAACCCTTCAAACAGTAAAAAACTACCCCTTTTATACCCGGTTTTATGAAGTGCACCAGATAGGAGATTTTTTGGTCGTTTGAGGGGGTAGTTTGCTTCGAAGGGAAAGCCATCATGTTGAGCATCCTCGAAAACGGGGGGTGCAGCAGGTTGTGTCGGTATGAGACGGCACATCCTCGTTTCACCCCTTCCGGGGGTTGTTTTTAACCGTTTAGGAAGTAAGGTCTGAAATATTTACACCTTTGGAGCTTTTTCCGACTACTGAACAATATGAGTAGTATCGCTAGATATCTACATAAGTATCTCAATAAACAAAAAGTAGTTTAATTCACTAGTCAAACAGAAACTAAAGGTAAACTCTAAATATAACAGTTATGAATGATATTTAGTAAAACTGCCTCGCTCTAAACATAATGTTACGTTACACTTTTGGCACCTCCATCTCGCCCGTTGATGCCATAGGACACAGCGTAACTGATTACCAAGTTTATTTGGACAATGATCGCCTTCATGCTTTCTTACACTTACTGGTACTTGCCCAGATGGTCTAGTTTTGTTTGGTACAGATTTACTGTAGCAGGTTAGATAATGGCGGACAATTTGTCTTTCAAAGTCTAGTAGGGAAATTTTGCTCTCTGAAGATTACTGGTACAGTCTCCATGCATTTACCATTGTCATGTTGAGCATATTGGTAAACAAAACACGCCACCATTTTTTTCCGCGAATAGATATTCTGTAATTATTTACTGCTTGATCATGTAAGTCAACTCCTTAAATTGACTTGTTATAATTTAGAAATAGTAATGGCTGTGGTACATCAATTTTGTGTCCATCTGCAGCTGACCAATGTTTTACCGCATGTAGACGCTCCTATTATCTTTTCATCTTACAATAACAAAACCGCTTTCTTCGGCATATTTGAACTCGTAGTAACCTCTTTCCTTTTTGTCAAACAACTTAACATTGGTCAACGGATAACCTTGTTCCTTTAATTTTATTTGTAAGTCACAACTAGAAAAGTAGCTATCAATATGATCAGAGGGGATAGACACAGCTTCTAAAAGGTTTAAAACTACTTTAGAACACAGGGATATTTTCTGTTGTGTAAAAGTTTTATCAGCTCCACAGTATGTATCGAAACCATAGCAGTAGTCAGCGGAGCTACATAACAACCAATTTTTGTAGCCAAATCTGATCGGTTTGGATCTAATGAATTGTTTTGTCGAGTGGCGCCCAAATAATTTTAGCATGGATTCATCAACACAAATGTCTTGGTGAAATATACCCCACTGTCGAAATTTTTGATTTAGATTTGTCATTAGTGGTCGTATTTTTGCCATTCTGTCAGTAACGTCTAAGCTCAAATTATCGACTAGATGGATATATTTTTTGATTTCTACATATCTGTTGCGTGTCATGACATTGACCACGTAAGGTACGTTCAAATCTTCATCTAAAGACCAATAGTTTCTTTCACTTGGTACTACATGATACTCTGTAACAAACAGAATTCCAATAAATTGTTTGTTGAATTGAATCAAGTATTTCTTCATCTAATAACTTTTCAAATACTTCAACAGGATTGAAATTATCTAAATCATGTTTTAAGATTTCTAGGCACCGGATGTTCCTGTCACACTTATGTCTATAACCTCAGAAGTCAATTTGATTTCCTTTTTCTGAGCGTTTTTTTCTTTCGATTTTTTAATTTTTTCAAGCCTCTCTGATAAGGGTAGATCACTATATTCATCACTACTTTCGATTTCGTCATGTATATCATGTAATTCAATATGACCCGCTATGTCATGTGGCATAGCCCAATTTCTATCTTCCTTTATTTGGTCATCAATATCTTCCTCATCGGTTAAGACATCAACTGTTGGTGGAATAATTACAATATCAACTTCATTTTCTCGATTGGAACCCGGCTCATCTAAAGCCCTAGGTAAAGGAGTATATTTCTTACCATAAGATCTGCTTGGAGAAATCTCATCCATTTTGCTAACCTGAAGAAACAATAAAGACCCTGAATTAGCCCATTGTACTCAAATGGGTACAGTCAATTTTTTTCTTAAGCTCGCATGACATGGAGCAATGCAACGCCATGCAAGACGCAATTTGTCTTGATCAAAGGCATGCGCAGATAAAGCCCAGCTGATCGACTTTTGCAAGAGCTTGCAATTGCAACTTTATCGGTTTGGTGCGATTTCTATTGCCTGAACGTTGCAATTCTAGGAAGAAATCTAGTTACTTTTGGTTTACCAACTCACCAATTGTGGGTGGGGGGGTTGGCAGCCATGTTGCAATGGCAAGAGACTTGCATAATGTCAAACAACTTGCAAGAACTTGCTGCAATTTCTTGCAGGTTGCATTGCTCCATGTCATGTGAGGTTTAGTGTAGAATGGGCATCAAACATTTTGACACTACATACATAAATTGCGGTTAAGAATGAAACAAATATTGCCACTAAAAATATTTGACCGTTTGTTCTATGTATAAAACAAGATAGATAACATTTTCTATTTACGTGTTTCAAAAACAGCAAAAAAAACCGTTAAATGGGTTTATTACTAATCTCTCCCGCCAAAAAATAGTTAGATGGCTATATAATTTGTTGAGAAATGAGTTCTTGGTATGGTGGATCGTACGTGTGCCGCCGCTGGTCTACAAGTTCATTTCCCCGACGACGCCGACGGTTTGTGATTATCCGTTTGTCATTTGTACGACGACCTACTTGTAGTATTGCCGCCCGCCTTCGACCTCCGGACTGCAATTCGAAACGACGCGGTGCGCCGATCATTTTCTTTCCTCTCTACCTCTCTCGTTGTACTGTTCGCTGTTAGTTCTCTCCCGCCGCGCGCTTTGTGTTATATTTCATATTGCACGTCGTTCGCGTAAATCTCAACGCTGCGTCGGAGCACGTGTTACAACACGGTTATTTTATATTTGTTTTTTTTTTCGTTTAATTTTCGATTTGTCGCTGTTGGAAACAAAGCGTGTTGAGACTGAT
The DNA here is from genome assembly GCA_963243735.1 of Neocrepidodera transversa. NCBI lineage: Eukaryota > Metazoa > Arthropoda > Insecta > Coleoptera > Chrysomelidae > Neocrepidodera > Neocrepidodera transversa. The sequence goes on along the minus strand of OY725337.1, from coordinate 16,561,795 downwards.
GTGGTGATGAAATGAATTGTTATGCATCTTACTAATTGGTTTTGTGAATTTGGAAGTGATACAGATCAAAGGTAATAATAGTTTCAAATCAATTTAAGAATAACAGCGTCGGCGTCGTTTCCATTTTCCCCTTTCGCATTTATTTATTAGTGGATTGTCTTACTATTAATGAGTAATATATTTTTCAATAAATTTTTGCTTGGTATTTTCACGAATGACTCTTTCAATAATACCAATAGTACTGCATGTAGACTGTCCAACAACTAAAACGTCACCTTCAGCGTCCCCACTTCTCTAATTTTCCCTTTGTTCTTTCGTCTCCCACTTATCTAATTTTTAACGTAGCAGTCGGTTTAGTTTTGTTGGACAAATTTGATTGCTTCCAAGTCTATTTTCACTTTAAAAATTAATTATTTTGCTAAATAAACATTTTTATCAACGACAAATCTATAATTTGTTTATTATATATAAGTATACTGAATAATAATAATATCAATAATTCACTAGTGAATAATGATTATTTACTAGTTCAAATATAGGTTCTGCCAAAATTATAATTATTTAATAATCGTGGATAAAGTATAGTTTACGCGTCACTCGCTTTCAGTCGTGATGTAAACTCCACCCTCGTGAATAATAGCCATCATTATATGCTACTATATTTTATGTATTAACTGTTTGTGACCCGAATAGATGCAAAAATGTCAGTTTGACAACGATTTGGTTTATAAGTTGGCTTATATTTTACAATTTTTCAGCAGAGGCATCCTGTGACATTATTTGGTCGCCATCCCAGTGTGTAACTTCCATAGTATTGCGCCTCTACTTGAAAAACTGTTGTCTTAAAAATTTAAGATATAAATAAATACCGTTCTTATTTTAGGTAGACAATTTTGTCAAGGTCATACTTTTTTATTTGTGCTAATAAAAATTAATAATTTAAACATCGTCATATTCCGCAATGTAAATTTAATTCGAGATATAGATTAGTCATTTTCGTCAAAAATTATAAGGAAAGAAAAGTCATTTCTCAATATATTTTAACATTTATACAAGGTATCACAAAATAATTATTCCTAATTAACAGAAATGATGAAGGACACTAAATAGACATTTTTTATTTATAAACTTCTCGGTGTCAAGTTAAACTAGAAATATGGTATTACAAACTCAATTACAGCAGGAATACCATCCTGCTAAAATCATCGATGTTAGGCAATATCGACAGTTTTATAATATTTTGTAAAATGGAAATAAAGAGATAAAATAGTTATTTTCCTAACAAGTGCGGAAAGTTATACTTTTCCGCACACAATTGCAGTTGCCCGAACGACGCGAAGCGGAGTTCGGGCATGCAATTAAGTGGAAAAAAGATACTTTACGCAAGTGTTAGGATCAATATTTTTTCTACAAGCACCTAGAATTAAAAAAAAAATTTAGCATAAATATTTTTTTGTCATTAAACAAAAATTTTCTTAGTGCTTCTTAATAAATAAAACATTAGGCTGAAAGTAATCATAGTAACCAAGCAAGAATTATTTTTTAATCATTTTAGTATTTATAAAATCAGTGCGGAAAAGTACAACTTTCCGCACTCAAATGCGTGCGGAAAAGTATACTTTTCCGCACGCTTGTAGAAAACCTTATTATGGTTCGTTTCGTTGAATACCAGTATTTTACTGTCTTATCTTTGAACCTCGTTTGGGCAATGTTAATTATCTTCATTATTGTTGGTACGCCACCCTTCGGGTGGCATAATTTTAAGTTGTTTAAGTGGTTATCTACTCGTTTTCCTGAGCACTTCCGGCACAAATATGCGGCCATTGATTATCCTTACCTTTTAACCCACATGTATTTTTAAGGTTTTTCCACCTACTCAACCATCGCCACCTTCTTAAAGTTCACGCCGATTGGTTTTCTAACATTTTGAAAGATCCTCTCCCAACTCCTGCAACTCAGGTTTCCTTTCAGGACATAAGGTCGTTCCTTTCCACTAAATTAAACATAACCACTTAGTACCACTTAAAAAAAATTATTATTATGAATCTTATTTTAACTTCATAATTTATTATATGACAAATCAATTTAATTTTAACAAATTCCCCATAAATACATTGGCCATAGGCCACGGGGTAAGTTAATCCTGAAACCTTCAAAAAAGATAATTTTCAGGTAAGAGTGGCCCAGTTGACATTCGCCCCAAATTTTTGCAAGAATAACAATTTTGAAACTAGTTTGCCTTTTAATCTATTTCTATGTCGACACAAGTCTTTCTGATGCAGCTTAAGCTGTAGAACATGATGAATATTTTTCGGCAATTGGCTTTCGTATTGAAATTTGGAAATATCGAACCAATTATATCGATCCTAATAGTGCCATGAGTCGCTCTATCTCACTTGCATCACTTTAAAAAATCATAGAACTTGTGTGGGGCTTTGATTCTTCGGAACTTATGAAAAGCGTTTCTTCTTCTTGTGTTGTAGGAAAATCATTTCCTCGAGGCTTATTTAAGGGAATATTTTTGTCCTTCTGATTTCTTTTTAATAATATTCCATGCATTTTTTATATATTTAGTCTTAAATTTGTGGTTTTTCCATAAGTTGTTAAAACTTTGAACACAAACGACATCTTAAAGTAGCATTATATAATTTTTCAAAAAGTTCTCAATATTGATTCTTTTAGATTACAGCGAAATATAGTTGTTTTTTTGTTTACATCCAGAGGTCTTGGTTTTTCAGATGGCCTATAATACTTTGCACTCATTGACAGTAAATGTTAATCTCCTTTTAGTGCAATTTTCCTATGAAACACCTCTGGCCACCTATGAAGCACCTCTGGCCAGTTGTAATTTTCAAAAACAGTTACGTTGGTCATTTATTAATGGCTAACAAATTATATTATGTATTGATAAAACCATACAAGTGAGGACGAGCAGTAATTTACTATTACATGGGGCCATCAAGATAAGAATAAAGGATTTGGACTATTAAGCCCAAGAGCAGATTCTGGAAACCGAAAGATTAATGGAATCCAAGAGACCAGTCCAAAATCCACTAAATTGGGTTCAACTGGGCGCAACTAATAGAATCCGAGTTACAAAATACCAACCGAAGAAGGACCCCGAAAACACTAAAAGGAACCGCAGAAACGACTTAGAACTACCGAAGAAAAGCCGAGAACGAAGAACAGTCAGGAAATGCTTCGGCAAAAGTCCGCACCCTTCTTTACTGAGTAGCACACCGCAGTCTTCCTCAAAAAAGAATCCATTGGTATTTTTGTCTGCTTGGGAGACATTTTTTGCTCGAAAAATTTAGGATTTTCAAGAAATGCACTTTTAATGTGTTCTAAAAATCCCAACTAAATTTTTTTCTAGGATTTGGGCCAAGCCAAACGTTACCACCATTTTAGAATTTTGAAAAATGGTGTAGATTTTGTAGATCGTGTTAAAATGTTGACATTTTTGTGTCAGAATACGTTTGTGGCACTTTAAGGGGTCTGGATCCCATAACGCCTCCAGACACGTGCGATATCTCATTCGACTTGTCTCGAGGCAAAAAAAATGAGCTACCGCACGGCTCTTGAGGAGGCGTCTACCTTGGGTGGCAGCATAGCAGCTAGAGTTGGGGCCCAAGACTAGTCAGAATCCTCCCAGTTGGGGGCAACTTTGTACAATTGGGGGCAACTTTGTGCAATTGGGGGCAACTGTGTGCAATTGAGGTGTGTTATATCTTTGAATTCGTTGTAATTTCCTTTTATATGATACATTATTTATTAAAATTTTTATTTCTGGTAATCTTTTTTTTTCAACAATATGATACCTTCTTTTGTATCGACTTTCTGATATTTTCTTTGCCTACTCTTCCACTGTAGACGAGCCGCTTCTAGTTGTCACAGGTTGCGATAACCATTTTTTGCTCTAGAAGAGTTTACTTAGTATCGTTATCATACTTTTTCTTCTTATTTATCTGTAATACAAATCCTCCAAAACACATAAAACACGAATCATTAGTAATATTCCACCTTGAAAGTAAATAAGTTTATTATTTGGACTTCCGGGAATAATGAGTAAACCTGTTTCCAAAAAAAAATACTTATCAGACGGAGAGATAAGGTTTTATATAAAATATCAATTTGGTAACACATTGAAAGTGAATACTATAATCATAAATTAAATCCATGAATAAATGCAAACAATATGTATTTCCTGAAAAATGGAAGAAAATATAAATGAATGGAGACGTCGTATAATATAATTCTCGTGCACTAAATGCTAATAAACCGGACCCGTGTTATGTATAATTAAATTTTATAAATATACCACATATTATTTTTATGGTAATAATATCTTTTGTTTCAGTTTAAACAAAATGCAGATTATGGAGAATGTCGTTGAGGGATGTAACGTTCAGCCGTCTTCCCCCGGTCATGCAGAAGAAAGAAGCGAAGATATAAAAATTAAAACTGAAACTAGAGTAGAGGAGAATGATAAAGATTCGACCAATGATAATGAAGAAAATAAAATTCCGGATGAAACCGCAGTTGATAAAACTAAACCAATTAACTTATCTAATGGTGTAAAAGAGGAACCTGATTCGAGCGATATACAAGATGAAAGTTATAGTAATAGTGGTTCACCAAAAATTGATAATAATAAAAAACGTAAATCTAATAATCAAGAATATCCAATTAAGAGATTAAAATCAGAAATTCAAGAAAATTTTATTTCCCGCGATAAAGTTATAAACGATTTTATCGAAATGGCCGACTGTACTAACCTCGATCAAATTAATTCTTTTAGTGAACAACTTCTAGTTGAAATCAAAACGCTAAACGAATTTGCCAAAGAAAAAGAAAGAGAATGGAACAACGTCATCCATCTGAAGAAGCTTAAAGAAGAATTGCTTATTCGAATGCAAAGAAAAAAGCAAATTTTAATAATCAATGACAAATCGGACTATACAGATTTATTAAACGAACCTCAAAATGGAAACATTGAAGATCATTTACGAAACGCCTCGCCTCATAGTATCCTAAAATCAAATCTTACTAATCCACGTAAAGTTTATATGAATATTAACGGTAATTTACATCAACAAAAACATATTCCTAAAACTCAGAATAACGTCGATCTGAACGGACAAGGTAAAAGACTGACGCTGGACGTTCAGTCAATTATCGCAGACTATAGACAAAGGCATCCCGAATCAGTACCTCGAAGAGGAAGGAGAATTAGATGTTCGCAAAATGATGGCTCGAATAAATTCAACAGTATTATAAATTTTTCTTCGATGGCTTTAGGCAGTGGCGCTCAAGTTAGACAAGGAGACGTTTCCAGTGATCTTGGATTGTTACTAAATACTATTAATATGGTAAGTACTTTATCATATATTTTTTGGTTATCCAACTCTCAAATGTGGTCATAAAACACAGTACCAATAGTATAGCGTAGAGTCGCTAATTTCAATTTTTAATCATGTTCCTGTTACTTTAATAGCTCTACACTTTCTGGATGTTGGAGCTCCCACGCATAGCTCTGTAACTCGCCATAATTTTTAATTTTTTAACATTGAACTTTTAATTAAATATTTTTTTATGAAATTGGTTGTAAATTTTACCCAAAATCCGTATAGCCTTAGAATTTTTAAATCTTTAACCAATAACCTAACTTATATATTATTGAATTAAATCTACAGTACTAATTTTTTTGTACCTTTTTCATGTTTTGTTAAATTCATAATTCTCAGATATTTTTTTACCATCTCCATCCTTTTTATTTCGAACCATCCTCTTTCTTCTTCATGTGTTGCCTTTTTCAGTTTTTACTCTGCTGGTAACATTAATAGATTTGTTAGATTTTTCTTCACTTTTGCTTATTTGTTTTTAAGTATATGTTTCCTATTCTTGATTCTCAGAACTTTTCTACGGTCTCCATCACGGCCGTCCACTTAATTTTCTACCTATATGCCTAAATTCAGGACTTGCTTTGCTAGAAATCTTGATAGATAACAAATGTTAAAGATAAATTATAAAATGACAATACTCTTATTCAACTAAATTCTCGAACTATTAACATTTTATATCACGTACTACTTTCTATTAGTAAACGATTTTTATTAACAGAATTTTGGAATAGCCATGTTTTCATCTCTATCTTCCATACTAGCAAGTATATTTTTCCAAAGAACCATACAATATAAAAAGAAAAAAGAAGAGTTAGGACTTATTAAGTAAAATAAACTAAAATGCGCCGCTTAAAGAGCAGTCGAATGTAGCAGTACTTGGTTAGGTACTTTAATAGAACAAGTCGACTGAAGTTTGCAATGCATTACAAACTAAGAGCCGTTACACATGCGACTGACTACTGATGATGAGTCGGTCCCATTGATTCTATTGGGGTTTTTACAAGTAGAGCGTATCGTCCGTCTACTGATTGGTCCGTTGGTGTTAATCTTTTTACGCACAAAGCGGCAACAATGTGTTCTTTCACTCTCTGTGCGTACTGATTATACGCTGCATGTGAAAATCTATGCAAGCCGTGAGCGCTGACCGTCAGTACTGACCATCAGTCGTTTGTGTAAGTGTATAACTGCTCTAATGGGATAGTTTTTTCCACTAATCAGCTGTTTACTCATATATAGACTCCCGACCAAAAAGTAGGTAAGTGTTGTCATGGGCAACTTTTGACCCATTACGATTATCTCAAAAAGTATAAGAGATGAATTCGTCTATGGATTCAGCGTTCAATTTAACGTCAAAATGGCCGTTTTTAAAACCGGAAGTATCTCTCCCGGTACAGGTTTGTTAAACCGGAAATCGTAGAAACCTGAAACTCCCTATGCACACATTCAAGATGTGCCGAATTTATAGCGGTTGACCGTTTGCCGCTGTCTGTGATAGTACATGAGAAATAGATGCGGACAGACGGACAGAGCCGTATCTAAAAAGGAAAGGCCCAAAAATTGTCTAGTTTTGTAGGGATGGATGATATCGTAAGTTTTTTTCTCACAATCTTAAATTTTATAAACTCATTTTGCTAGATATTTTGTTTTGAAGTGTCGCATTTTATAATATCAAAATTGTATTTTTTTAAATATCTAGAGAGAGATATCAAATAATAAAAATAAAGTTTCCTGTTTTAACAAAGTTAATTTTGTTAGATTTCATAGTTTTCAATTACTTTGTTTTTTATGATATTGTGTTTATGGAACTGATTTGGATAATTATTACTTCTTAATGGTCGTCCACTGGTCCAAAATTGACAGTAATTCATTAAATTTTTAAGTTTGAATGTTATTGGGGCTCTTTTGTCAAATAATATAAATTTTAAATAATTAATACCTGGAGACAAAACTTTGCTGGGCGTCTTATTTTTTTAATAAATCACGAATGCTCATACTTCAACACTATTTTTTCCTGTTTGTTTCTATGTTTTTCTATTTTTTTCCTATTTTCCCATTTTTTTAACTTTTTTCCTATCTTTTTATATTTTTTCTTATATTTCCCTATTTTTTCCCGTTTTAGCCTGCTTTTTACTATTTATTCCCATTTTTCTTATTTCTCCACATTTTTCCCTATTTTACTTTACTTTTCCTTATTTTTTCCATTTCCCCTATTTTTACCAGTTTCCAGAGGAAAATGTTTCTCAATTTCCAGGGAATTATTTTTCCTGTTTTACCCCATTCTTCCTTGTTTTTTCTCATATTTCCCTATTTTCTTTTTTCCATATTTTTTCCTATTTTCACATTTTTCCTATTTTCCCCATTTTCGAATTTTTTTCCCATGGGTCCCTAGTTTTTTACTATTTTTTTTTTATATTTTTCTCTATTTTTTCCTATTAACGCATTTTTCCAGAGAAACATTTTTATACTTTGCCATGTTTTTACCTATGTTTCAATGTTTTTACCCATTTTTCCATGTTTTACCTATTTTTCCATGTTTTTGCCCATTTTTCCCAATCTTTTTCCTATTTTTATCTATTTCACATTTTTCAGTGAAAAGATTTTATATCGAGGAGATTCGTGCTTAAAACAGTGCATTAGACCGCTTGGTCATGCTACTGATGGCTAAAATTATTCTAATGTTTGATATAAACAATGAATATTATATTATATTTAATTTCATTTATTTATAACACATATTATATATTAATTTTATGTTTCTGCACTCCTACTGTATATAAATTTTAACTATGCAAAATCTCACACTTCTCCGTTCGCGCAATACGCTTAAATAATCCAGGTAACGAAGGAAAAATACTGGAAAAACATCGTGTAGAAGCCAATTTTTGGCAAAAATATAGGTAAAGGTGTCCCAAATAACATACTAAAAGTCCTGATGAGTTTTCAAAATGAACCCATTTCCCTCCTTCCGTATTATATATTTTTCGCTGGGTGCTCCAGTTTTCAAGTTATTCAAGTAAAACGTAAAAAAGATACCTACAGAGACGCCCCTCCATTTTAGCTCGCCTCCCACCACTTTAGCTCGCCCCCCCGATCAGGACTTTTAGTATGTTGATCAAGACACCTCACCCTACACCTATACCAAAATTGGCTTCTGCACGAATTATGTGACATTTTTTGGTCTTCGTTACCTGGACACAAAAAGGGATTCGAAGTTTTTTCTTTATGTATCAGTATACATATAGATTTCATAAAAATCTCTTCTGTACTTTAAGAAATTTAAATATCATTCCTTTTACATCCTTTTCCGTTAAATATATCGTTTGCTAAATTAACTATAATTGTAAGAAGTAGCAATTTAATTATTATTTGTAAATTTCTTATAAACTATTAAACATAAGAATTAATGATGTTTTTTTTTTCAAGAGCCGTCATGAAGGCAATAAACAACAAATTTTTGATTGTTTGGGACCCAATGCTCAAGACACTGTTTCATTCAAGGATATGCTTTTACAATTTGCCAAATTATCTCAAAGTGAGAGAAATGAACTGATTCAAAACGCTATTAAGCCACCACCTCCTTATCCCGAAGTAACTGTGCATCCTGTACCCACTTCTACACCACCACCGCCACCTCCAACGCAGACAAATTCGCTTCTACACGGTATTTTAACAAAGGTAAGAATAATCGGTTATGATTTAATTATTGTCACACTTATTATTTATATTTTGTTATAGACTCCTACTAAACAAAACTCGAAAACCTCATTTAGTCCAACGTTAGCAAGACTTCTTACAGCTCCGGAAAGAAATGCCGTTAACCAAGCGATTTGTACAAATCAAGCAACAGATAGTGCAGTTCATTCTTCCAATATGTCAATTTCTGAAATACTTTCTACCAGCAAGGTAAGTTTTCGATATATAGCTCAGTATTTTATTTTTACAGGTTTATTTCCAATCTGCTGACTTCATTTTATAAACTTCGTTGTCACTCTCTAGGATTCAAAATTATTAAGTATAATTTTATTACTCCTTTTCGGAGTTTAGATTTAATCTTCCCACATATATTTAAGTATATGTAAATTTTTAGGCTTGTAATGAAATTACTATAACACCAGTTGATAGTCAGTATGAATCTACACCGATCAAAGAAAAAAATGGGGTAAGTAACACATTCGCATAAAAAAACATATTTAATAATAAATTGTAGGAAGAAGAAGAGGCTGAAGATAGCGCAGACAGATTGATCATCGACGAAAATAATGATGCTGATGGAAAGAAACAAGCAAATTCAGACAATAATTCCGATGGTGGTGATGACGTACCTCTATGTCAAGGCTGTAATCAGAAATCGGCACAATTCGTGTGCGCTGGTTGCGGAAACCAGTGGTATTGCAGTCGAGATTGTCAGGTAACAACATTAATATAGTTTAATAATTTTTTTGTTTTCGGTCCTAGTATGTTTGTTTTTTAACAAATTAAAAAATGAAATGGTTCTTTCTAACTTTCAGGGCTTTCTAAAGAAATTTTCTCGGTTTGGGAAAAATTTCCATTTTAACTTTACTTCTCATCCATTATATTTTCTGCATCAGTTATTCGTGCTATTTTCTTTCTGGTCAATATTTTTAATTAAGATTAAGTTAAGTTTTGCCTCAAGGCATGACAGGCACTCTAAAGGAACATACAGAAATTTTATTTTATCTTACTCGTCGTTTTGTGTTCTTCAACTTCTTCATCTTAGCTAATTCTTTTAGAGCAAGACATTACAAAATCTTTTAGTCTTTTCTATTGGATTTTTTCCCACGGAAATACCAGCCAATTTCGTATTTCTTTTTTTTTATTGTTTCATTTAGTATCTCAACGCTTTTTGCGGGGATCGAGAAATAATTTTTGACACCCGTAGCATATCTGGTGGTTAGTGTAACTCATTCTTCTAGTATATCATGTCACAGCCATACGAAAATAAATTTCCGAGTCATCAGTTTCTAATTTGCAGCGGTAAGGAAGTTCTATGAATTCAAAATAGATTTCATCTCAAAATTTCTGCAGGGGTTTCAACCCCCTAACCCCACCCCAGCTGGCTTGCCTTGCCACTTTGGCATTTCCGTACCTTTTTTTCTCTTCACTTTCATTACCAGATTCAGGGTTCACCATTTTTTTATTTGTTTAGAGTATTGTTTATATATTTATCTGCTAAATTTATCCTTTAAAAAGGGTGAAATGACGTTTGACTAAATCTTTGTTTAAAGATCAGAGTCATAACAAATTTTGACTTTCATCTTGACTAACAACAATTTAATGTATATTTCTATGTTATTTTCCAGTAATAAATTATTTTGTGAGTTTAAATTTAATTATTTTTCCAGGTTAACGCCTGGGATGAACATTCTGAAGTTTGTTCAGGCTGAAAATTGCAATTGCGACTTAGGAAGTAAATTCTTCTGAATATAATTTTCTATTTTCAGCTAGTATACATTAAGGTATTTATTAATAGGTGGTTGAATAGGAGTTTTGAGTTTAATTTCTAAACTTTTTAATAAAAAACGTTTTAGGCAAGAGAAAAATTAATAAACTTGGCAAAAGTGCGAAATTAAACTGATAACTCCTATTAATCATATTTTTATACTTTCAATGCCTACAAAGCAGTAAGATTGCTTTACTTTAATGAAACTTCATATCTGCAGTGCAGCCTAAATCTAAAATTTTTAAATTTATTAAATCTACCGCTTGTAGAGCTAAACATAAGCGTCATTAGTATGTATAGAATGTAAGTACACCTTATATTGTCATATATTCAATAATGCGAATTATTTCTTAGTAGTTTTTACTTAGATATCAACAAAATATGAGAAATATACAAAATGCAAGTCTGTATGAATCTTATATTTTTTTACATTTCGGGAAAATTTATTGATCCTTAGAAAAAATGAAGACTTAAACTAAGTTTTGTTCCTTTTTTTACTGGTTTGGTTAAAGGTACTGCCCATTTTTTTGTATATAGAACAATGTTAAGTTTAGTGAGAAAATATACAAAAAAATCAGTATTTTAAATGTATTAACGATAATGGGAGTCTTATGTCACAGCTTTAAAAAGTAATCATTTTTTTTTGGTAATTTCACGTGTTATTTTGAATTTTCTCAATAAACCTATCATAAGTCTAAATCTTACCAAAGAGTTCCAAAGTTCTACAATATTTTGTAATTTAAGTAACTAGTTGTAGTAATTTATGATGAATTTTGATTTAATAGTAAAAATTATGTGTTTATATCAATAATATGCTAGAATTTTGTATAATTGAAGTAATTGTCAAAAAAATAGTTTCTAGTGACAATTAGATGTTGATTTGTTTAAGAATAAAAATATTTTGACTCATATCAACGGTCATAAACACATCTCAAAAGACATTGCAAAAATGATCTCTTCCAAGTGACATTTAATTTCATCATTTTCAATAAGAACGATATAGTTAAGCATGTAGATATTTGTAGAGTTAATTAAAAATAAGACATGATCCTAGTGTGTCAAATGACCGTTGATATGTCCATAATAAATAATTGTAGCTTGTAATTATACAGGATGATTCATAAAAATGTGACTAATTCAAAAATATAAATAACTTGATAAAATTTCATGTTTTGATACAAGAAACGGGACACTTACAAGACTTATCAGTTTTAAAATCCTGATTTTGCAGTTTTTTGCATATTTGCTTATATATTTCTTCTTAGTTCTTCGTTATTTCTTACAGCTTTTCTCCTTTTTGTACAGCATCATCATAAACTGAATATGAAATGAAGTATGTGAATAATAATAATAATTAGTTATAAATTACAATCAAATAATCATTAACCGAGGTTCTTCCGCAAGATACAATCACTAAAATTAATCATTAGTTAATTTATTCCCTTATCCCTCTGGGTCTTGGAGTGATTTTAAATCTTCTAGAGGCTAATATTAAAATAGATCTAATGATAATTAAGAAAACTTACCACATAGAAGACTTATGGTGTCACCATACCATCCATCACCATCTTCGTCGCTACTTACAATATCTATGTCAGATAAATCTTATTCAGCAGCTTCAAATAACTCTTTTTCAGTCAACGACTTGCCTTTAGGTATTTCTAATACGAAAAGTCTAGGATATATAATAATTTAGAAGAATAAAAAATACATTAAATTTATAGTTATCAACGAATAATATGACTGTGAGTCACAATGTCCCCTATAGAGGACACACTTCAGTAAGTAGATAGAAAAAAATCTGAGGTAATTTAAATTCAAAAACTATAAGCAACACAGTCAATAGGAAGCTTTAGTTAGACTAAATACTAAATAAAATAAACATTTCAGCGATATACATAAACAGAAAAAAATATTTGTCTGTCAGTTACAAATGTCTTGAATTTAACCAACTCTGTTTATATATAAAATATGAGGCATGAGTAAGTTAAATACGTATGAAAACCTTGACATGAGGAGTTCCAAATCGTAACAAAAAATTCAGAATCTGATGGACAATATGACTGAAAAGGTTAAAAATGTTTCAAAACTGACTAAATAAATAGTTCGACAAAAGACGTTTTTTGGACGTATTTTAGAACGTCAACTGGACGTTTTTAACTTTCTTTTTCAAAATATACTTTTACGGACCCTAAAACGACTTAAAAACCATAATTTTCTGACTATTTCTGAACTGTCAAGGACCTAAACAAAACGTTTTTTGAATGTTTTTACTAGTGAATTTTAGAACGACTCAAATAACATTTTAAAAACGTCATTATTGTGACTTAAAAAATCTGATGTGGCCACCACATGACCTCTCGCCATGTTTGAATCAAAAATTTACACGGTGGCACAAAAAAGTATGAAAAAAATTTACTTTTTTGTAAATCTGGCAGCAATGGCAAAAATTTCTAAAATTTTAATGGGATGAAAATAAACTATATGGTATACAAAATATATGTGTAAAACTTTATTGCCGTTTTGTATAATAATGGCGTCATCACCCATAGCAAGTGCCTCTTCCGGTTGTCCGATTGACACCAAAATCTAATCAGATCTAATCTAGGGTATAAGAATCGTGTATGCAAAATTTCAAATTTTTTCATTCAGTAGTTTTTGAGTTATCGTTACTACAACATCCATCCAAACACACACACACACACTAACACACACACACACTAACACACACACACACACAGACATCATCGCGAAAATATTCAAATCGTATTCTAGGGACCCTAAAACGTGTTTATCCATTGAAAACTCACTACCCAATTTTTAGCATGATTCCTATACCTCTCTTATCTGAAGGGCGAGAGGTAAAAACATTCTGATATGAACGTTAAAAAAACGTTTAGTAGTCGTTTTTACCTCTCGCCCTTCAGATAAGAGAGGTATAGGAATCATGCTAAAAATTGGGTAGTGAGTTTTCAATGGATAAACACGTTTTGGGGTCCCTAGAATACGATTTTGATATTTTCGCGATGATGTCTGTGTGTTAGTGTGTGTGTGTTTGGATGGATGTTGTAGTAACGATAACTCAAAAACTACTGAATGAAAAAAATTGAAATTTTGCATACAGGATTCTGATACCCTAGATTAGATCTGATTAGATTTTGGTGCCAATCGCACAACCGGAAGTGGCAGTTGCTATGGGTGATGACGCCATTATTATACAAAACTGCAATAAAGTTTTACACATATATTTTGTATACCCTATAGTTTATTTTCATCTCATTAAAATTTTCGAAACTTTTACCATTGTTGCCAGATTTACAAAAAAGTAATTTTTTTTTCATACTTTTTGTGTTAACCTGTAGATTTTTGATTCAAAAATGGCGAGAGGTCATGTGCTGGCCACATCAATTTTTTATGGTAGGTTTCAAAAACGTCTGAGTACTGTAGCGTAAAAACGATGTTTTTAATTTATGAGTTCGTACATTTTGTCGATATATTTTGGACGTTCTTTATGTTAAAAAAGTTCTTGCAGAAACGTTAATCAAACGTTTTATTTTTGAAAATATCGGACAGTAACAGGTTATTGGTTATGATTAGTAATTTTAACATTAAATTGACAGAATATGTTTACATAAGTCAAAATTAAGGTGCTTTAAATTAAATAGAGATCGCCTGTGTTTTATTAAAAGAAAATATTTAACGTTATTTTAAATGCGCATACGTACATGTCAAATAAAGTAAAACTATTAAAGTATCAGCAAAACGGAAAGTGCACTATCTCTATATTGTTCAGTTCTACTTTATTCTTACGATAGTAGAACAATTTTACTCTTATATCATGATTGATAATACTTTAGTTCCTGTATGTTGGATATTAGCTACTTTCTTCTGTTCCAGTAAATAAGTTGCTACATTTGTATTTCTTTGTGTCCTAATGTAAACAGGTTTTTCATTCGAAAAAGGAGTTTTTACTTTAATCGCTCTTATCATATTTCAACAAATCATCTTGTATAATCTATAACGTAAGTTGTATGTCGTTTTTTGTATATGCTAGTCATTAATTTTCTAGAGTTACCTACTATAATAATTATTTTAAATCTTTTTTATGTGTTGTTCAAGTGCCATTTAAACATTTGTATCCATTAGAAATAATTGTAAGATAAAGTCCTGTGATAAAATTTTAAGGTTAATGCTACTTATGAACAAAATCAGTAAATTTTTAATATATTTTGTTTGTTTTATTTGTTTGGGTTATATAAGCGAATTACCAGACCCTTTAATAGAATAAAAATTGTAAATGTTAATATAAAAGGTTTTATTCTTTTATTAATAGAAAAAAAAATTAACCAAAATAATTTAGTTCTGGATTCACATTAACACAATATACTTAAACGTAATTATCAAATTAAACTAATTACATACAATTGAGATGTACAATGCATAATCAATACTTATTATTTACTCTACAATCATATCAATACTAAGTTCTTCACCAATATTACTAGGTGATGTTTCAAGTTCTCCAAGATCATTCGATTCGCTGAAAAAAAAAACAAAAATTTCTTTATTTTTGACACAAATTTGTTATTAAAACAAGTTTTATTTTAGTTTTCACTATAGATAAATTATACTTTTTTATTAGATAATATATATACCTGTCTAAAGATGGCTCATTACTAAACATTTCCGTGGGAACTGTTGGAGGTGCCCTCTCGGGGAGAAATTCCAAAAAGCTTTGTGCTTGTAAATGTCGTTCTACTTCTTCAGGAGTCATGTGACCATCTGTTAAGGCACTACTACTTGGAGGCATTTGTAACTGCTATTAAAAATACAAATGTTTCAACGTATACTTATACTAATTTGATAATTATACTTTAAAACAATGTATTAGGACTTATTATTTAATCCTGTTAGTACTTGTAAAATCTGAACATGATGTCACTTCCTATTAAATATTAATCAAACTCCTTGGAATGTTAGGTCTATTCTATTTTGACATTTTTATTTTATAACTTCCAAAGTCTTTTACAATGATGTGAGCGAGGTTAGCGTTTAGTTCCTATTTATTTATTTAATTATATATCCGGTATATGCTAGTCATGCAGTATTTCTATATAAGTTTTACATAAATGCTGACAAAAAAACCCTTGAAGGGGAAAAGGAAGCATTCATACAGCTAATCATTACTATAATTATATACTTATTTATTAAAGATCAAAGAACCCCTCACTTCTCTTATGGAAAATGGCTTTTGGTCATTTTTTTTTTAATTTTAGTTTCTTCAATTTTTAAGAAAACTGATCAGCTTATCTTAAATTTGTTTACGGGAGAATTTAGTCATAAGATTAGTATTCTAAGAAATATATTAATTGTATACCAAATAGTCAGTGGAGTTATTTTATTTTTAAAATGACTATAATATTGAAAACCATTAAACCTCAGTTTTGATAAATTCCTAATAACTTTAAAACAAACGGATAGATTTAAAAAAAATATGTGCTTTAGAGGTCAATAGGTAAAGTAAAACTGCGTTATGTAAAGTTTGAAAATTACCTACGGGCCCGAACGTAGGGCTTTCAAATATAATTTTTTCCAAGACTCTTAGGGGTGCTTAGTCAATCGAAATGAATGAACTTATTTATTACATCAGCCCAATTACTGTGATAAAATTATTTATTACAGTTGCCCAATTACTTTTTTCGAGTGAAATAATAATGCCTCCACATCTGACTCAACCAGGATATATTTCGACAGTGTGTAGGTGTAATAAATTTTGAACAGGGTTTTACAGGTGCATTATCACAAGTGGATTGCAGTGGCGGCTCGTGAACTTTTTAAGAGAGGAATCTGGATATAAAACGTTTTTGTAAAAATATACTCTTTTCAGCAAATTAATTTAACCTTTGCGCAGCGACCGTACCAGCTACTTCAGTGACAAAATTAATTGTTACCCATCAAGAACCAACGTGGAGGTATATAGTGTCTTGCCAAAAAAGTTTTTTGTTCGTTTTTTGAATTTTTAATATTATTTTTTTATTTGGGAATTATTCATATTTTGTTTTTTTTTTAATTCATTTGATTAAGTTTTAATTCGTTTGAGAGTAGAAAATGGTCTCTCCACCAAAGCCGACGTGAGAAAAATGGTGAGCCACAACATGTCGCACCGTCCGTACTGAACTGAAAAAGGCAGGCGGCAGGCTAGGAGGCTAGCCTACTGGAGTGTTGCCATTTCAGCTATTTTTTACTCTATTTAGCAATGGACTCATCCAGTGATTTTTTTTAATATTCTTATTCTATAATTTTGGCCTACCATAACACATTACACCGGGTCCAGCACTTCTGAGACCGATCCTGCGGCTGTACTTAATTCTTAAAATTTGAAAATTGGGCTATAGTGGCTTGTGACGTGGCCCAATTAAAACAGATTATATTTGGCTATGTTGTCATATCGATAAAACTGGCAACTCTCGTTCTCATTTGTTATGAATAAAAGAAGGAAAGAAGTAGGTCATATTTGTCTAGAAATGAACAAAGCTAGAATCTTGGCAATGCTGTAGAAAGTAAAACGTTAATTATTAGTCAAGAAGCAGCGCCACTTTCAAAATATATTAATTACTTCTTATTGATTTTTATAAATTATTGAATATTATAAGAACAATGAAAATCAACATAATCAACTAGGTTCTTTAAGCTATTCATTCATTAATATAAAACCAATAAATTCGTTCCCACTGGATAAGTCCATTGGACTGGTCGAGAAAACGGCAACTGTATTGAGCAACACGTGTTTAGGGTTTGAGATATATACAGAGTTTGCAGAATCTAGCCTCAGGGCACTGTTATCAGATTCAAAAAAAAACTGCTGAGAACGGGGAATTCGTTGTACAATTAAAAAAATTAGAGAAACAGGAAGTAAAATGAAAAATGATGAACAAAATATTTCTGGTGCTATTTGCTGGATAAATTGGTGAGGAGGCTGAGCCTCCTTCGAGGAGCCGCCACTGGTGGGTTGGTGTAATAATTTTTAAGTAGCGGAAAATCGGGAAATTATCGGTGAAACACAATCCATCAATTTATTACAGTGATCGATTGGATCGTAGCCGACGATATTCAATTTACAAATTGACCTCACGGACTCCTCTTATAGGAGCCTGGAAATTAATGGACTGCGTTTAACTGATAATTTCCCATTCTTTCCCAACTTAAAAATTATTACACAATATTACTTGTGAAAAATCAATCCCCTGTCTGTATTATGAAAATTTCAATCAGATTTATCCATTTTAGTACAATGTGGGCTAGCTTGAGCCTAAAGCTGGCCCAGAACCACATTTTTCGAATTTGGGAGGAGTAATAAATTTTTTCCGATTATAATAAATTGTAATTAATGTGTAATAAATTCTCCATGGGTCAGCTTTAAGAATATAGTAATTATTCTTTCATTTCTTTGAAGGGGATACTTAACTTTTGGATCCAATGAAGATTTTCTACTTGTAACTGTTATAAATAAAGAATTAAATATTCTAAATACTGCAAAGGAAACTAAATTCAAGTGAAAAAATTGACATACTAAAATTTCTTAATAGATCAGCCATATTAGAGTACTATTTAAGAAATAATAATCTTATCACATCCATAAATGCAATGAACAAAATATTATTTATTGAAGGAATTAAGAGTTTATAATAATTTGTCATTAAAATTATTAAAATGTTATCTGGTGTTAAAATATTTAAGTTTAGACTAAGAAACATCTATTTTTTAAAATAGAATCAGTATTTGAATAACTTTAGTACCAGTTGGAAAGTTTAGTATTAGGTAGATGGCTGACAATATTTAGAATACCCAATACAAACACTACAACAAAGATTTCATATTTCACAGCTTTCAGTATTAGAATAAAATTAATTTGACAAAAATTTACCATAGTCTGAGGTAAATGGTGTTTTGGTGGTCTCGGTGCAGGTCTTTTTCTTTTTACAGAAACTACTTTACCGGAACTTATGTGATGCAGATTTGAATGTGAACTCGCATCTTTTCTCCTAAAAACATAAATAAATAACAAAATTATTTTACAACATGTGAGCGGCGCCCGCAAGTAAGACACTTGAAACTCGCTTTGGCACATATTCAAGGTATGCTGAGTCCATTGCCGTTGTCCGTTTGTCTCTATCTGTTGTGGTTCCTGAGTTATAGCGCTGACAGACAGACGAACAGAGCCGTATCATAAGATTTTTTTTAGAAGACTAAAAATCTACACTAGATACATACTTTTTGATTGGTTCTGGTTTGACTACTTCTCCATCATCTGATGATTCTGTTTCATCGGACTCTGATGTACTGTTGTCAACCTTTTCATGCATAAGCAATCGATCAAGTAAGAAAGTTCTATCTTTAGTAACTAAAAGGAGTCTTTTTTGAGCTAACCTAAGTGCTTGTTGAAAAGATTCATTTTCCTAAAATATATCACATCAACACACTGATATTTAAAATTAATAAAAAATACTAACGTATATTAAATTTTGGAATTTCCTTTTGAGGTATTTGTATTCTTTTTTAAATTTAGATTCCTCTAAAACCTTCTCTTCCTCTTCTGCAACTGCAGCTTCGTCGGCAATAGATCGACAATACCATCCTTCCAGCATAACTAATTGTTTTGAAACTTATTTTGCATATTATTTTCACTTTACAATTAAAAATGATAAGCCGCAAATAGATTAAAATTAATAGTATTAAACGATTTATCAGTTATCAAATAAAAACAATTTTTGACAGTTAGAGTTAATCGGTTCTTCATTTTTATTCAAGTGTCTACTCTATTACTATAATTCAGATAAATCTAGGTACACCGTGATGAATTTCATTAACAAACCTTTGTGCGATATTTTGTTCATGTTCTCAAATTCCCTACAAAACTTGCTTCAATGGAATGTAATTCCACTATCGGTTTGCATTGATGAGTAAATTTTTTTTATATTATTTACAGTAGAGAAGGACAATATATGAGTTTGATTAGCTACGATGTAGTCAAGTGGGTAGGCCAGTTGTATCCTAACCAATAAAAAAGAAAAAAGAAGAAATAAAATGGCGACACACGAAAAGTTAGCTTCTTTTTGACCCCAAGGGTGAAAGATTTGTAGTGAACATTTTTTGTTTGTTTTCTGTTTTAGCAACCTGAGAAGAGTATGACTAAGAGTCAGACGTGCGAAGCACAGCTCTTTTCATTTAAAATAATAGAACATTGAAAATTGAACTGGGTAGATAACCTGAAGGTTAAGCCCAAATAAACGTAAAGAAGAAGAAGAAGAAGTAGCTTCTTTTTGATTTTAAAAAGACAATATATTTATTACAATGGATAAATAGTCGAAATATTCAGCCCAAACACTTAAAGAAGAATCTGCATAATTAATTTTTTACTACAAGCTATTTAAGAAAAAACCTTCGTATTTTTGTAGCATAATTCTTGCAATATAAATGGATTCCTCTGATATTAAACTGAATTTTAACATTTGTGAAGTACATAAAATAAAAGATGAACCAGAATTAATAAGTGAAAGTTTCGTAAATCTAAATGTTAGTACAAATAGAAAATTAGCAAACATTCAAGAAGAATTTGGAAATAACCTTGGAATAAATATAAAAAATTTTAATAGCGATCAACTTCAATACAAAGACTTTATTAAAGAAGAGAAAATAAAAGAAGAATATGTGAAATCTTTAGTGAATGAGTATGATATTGATACAAATTTTAAAATTGAAAACCAGGAAGTACATATAAAGGATGAATATATAAGCGAAATAAACTCTCATGAAACTAACTTCACGTGTTATAATTGTGGAAAAAATTTTCCTCAGAAAATTAATCTAAAAAATCATGTTTTAACTCACAGATATAAAAACTATAAATGTGACATTTGTAATAAAGCTTTTTCTCAAACGAGTCATCTAAAAAGACATCTTTTAGTACACACACATGAAAAAAACTTCAAGTGCAATATTTGTGATAAAACATTTTCTCAGAAAAGTTCTCTAAAACCACATTTTTTAATTCACGAAAAAAACACTAGTGACAAAACATTTTCTATAAAATCGCATTTTTTAATTTACACAAAACGTGACAAAAACCTCAAATGCGACATTTGTGACAAAACATTTTATAACCAAAATTCTATAAAATCACATTTTTTAATTCATACAAAACGTGAAAAAAACTTCAAATGCGAAATTTGTGACAAATCATTTTTTCAGAATAGTTCTCTAAAATCACATTTTTTAATTCACACAAAACAAGAAAAAAACTACAAATGTAACATTTGTGACAAAACATTTTCTCGGAATATGTATTTAAAATCACATCTTTCAACTCACACACATGAAAAAAACTTCAAATGCGACATTTGTGGAAACACATTTACTCGGAATCATACCCTAAAAATACATCTTTTACTTCACACCGGTAAAAAAAAATACAAATGTTACATTTGTGACAAAGTATATTCTCAGAGAAGTCACGTAAAAAGACATCTTTTAGTTCACACAGGTGAAAAAAAATATACATGCGACATTTGTGATAAAACATTTTCTCTAAATAATCATCTAAAATCACATCTTTTAATTCACACACGTGAAAAGAAACACAAATGCAATATATGTGACAAAACATTTTCTTTTAAATGCTCTCTAAAAAATCATCTTTTAATTCACACAAAACGTGAAAAAAGTTACAAATGCAATAATTGTGACAAAACTTTTTATTGTAAAAATTCTATACAACTTCATCTAAAAAAACATCTTAATTTAGATCATTGAGAAAAAACTGAATGTGCCATTTGTGATAAAACATTTTTGCTCCAATTAAATGTATTAAACAAGATATTTTAATTAATACTTATGAATAAAAGATCAATTGTGAAAAAAATGATATCTATTAATTAACTCTCGGGCAAAAACTTTTAAGGGCTACATTTGAACCTGCAATCTAAAAGTGCTTCATTTATTTTATACTGGTAAAAAATTAAAAGTACTTGAAAAAACGTTTGTTCTGTATAATAGTTTTGTTCATGCAGTAAAAGTGAAACATATGGTTTAGGTGAAAGCAGAAATGTATTTCCATTTTAATAAAAATGACCTAAAGGAAATTTAGATATATATGTAATTAAATTATTTGCCCAAAAACAACAGAAATTTAAAATTCAAAGATCCTATAGGACATCAACAAATGCAACGTAAATTATTACTATTTGATAAAAATATATAATTATAAGGAGACGAAAAATGCATAAAATCGTTGAGTTTTTCAAATATTACCGCAATAATTCAAAGTGTAAAAAATGTGTGCCTACAAACACGGTAAAGTCCAAAGTATGAGGGTACTGACACAGAGTACGGTAAAATTTTTTATATATTTTTGAAATTTTCGATATATACATTTGTAATTATCGAAATTTTTAAATTTCTACGCATTTTTATTTGATTTTTTTTTTAAATTGGAGTTTTTTGAATTTGAAAACAATTTATATTCAATAACATTGTTTCGTGATATTCAGACGCATAATTTCCAAGGAATCAACAAAATGTTCTCAAAAATTCTCACCTTTTGTGGTATTGTTATCTGTGACGAAAAGAGCCATGTGATCCGACGTCCAGCTGCTGTTGCTCTGAAATAAAAGTCAAGGGATTTTTTAATGAATATTTCGTCTTGATTTACTGAAGGAAGCGTTAAAAGGTTCATAAATCTTATTAAAACTAAAAAAACAACATGGTTATAAGGTTAAAACTGTTTTTATTTACTTTTCAAATATTTACAGCGAGACCAACTGTTAAGGCATATTTTCGCGACATATTTCGTAGACAGAATATACAGTGAGGAAGGAACATATCACTTTTCCTAGGTAGGACGCGATGGGTCTTGTAAATGGCAAATTCCCCAATGGCGTAGCACGCATAATTTCAAAAATAATAAATAAACAAATCGATATGGAAATATTTAACGTTTTAACTATTAGTCATATATAGGTTTTAGCGTTGTCTGTATAAAGACAACGGTTTTAGTGATGGCCGACTGATCGCACATTAATCACGAATTTTCGATGGTAAAAATGTTCTTTCCTACTTTACTACATATTCCAAAGATATACATGTATATTACCACGTACAATATTTGGGAAAATCAATAACATTTTTTTTTTAAGAACCAAAAAAAACTGTTGAACAATACATATATATTTTCTGACGTCACTGTGTGGTTGAAAGTCACTGGGCTTTATCCAAACATATTTTTGGCTTATGACAGATTGGTAGTTTTTTATTCGTGTTATTTTTATTTTTGTGCAATTTTTGGAACATTGTAGTGTGAATATTTATCGTCATTTTATTTTATTTTTGGATTAATTTGTGTTATTTTTATACTAATATATATAATTTTGTAATTTTACGCCATTCTAAAACAAAAACCCTAAGAAAAATGTTGAACTTAGATGAAACATTGAGGTTAAGTAGTAATATTTTTATTTTTCTCACCTTGAAATAAAAGTAAATAACTTCTAAAATAATTAAGTAAAAAGTAACACTTTGGTATAATAATATTTATCACTTAAATGTATCAAAAAAACTACACAAAAATTAAAAAACACGAAATAAAATACTCCCAACGCAAACTTCCATAAGCATAAAGTTTGTTTGGATAAAACGCTATAACATATCCAAAAAAATGGCCGATGATGACGTATCTAAAAATGTGGCGTATATATAATGCATTATTGTATAAAAATCTGACTATTGAGTATTCAGTCGGCTTTGGGTTTCACGGAAGCAAGTTTATTTTGAATAAATTGTGTTTTAAAAATAAAAAACGATAATATTGAACCAAAAACAGCACCAAACCAATAAACTATCACATGTTCTAAGAATGTATTCCCATCGCATCCTAACTTTAATGACGTCGCTAAGGCTGGGTTGAAGTAACCTCCAGAAAAGTTAAATGCTACAAAAAATGTATCCATTAATTTTTTATTTGGTTGATCGAAAAAATTCGTACCTGCAACTACCATCATTGTCCCAAAGAATGCGTCAAAATAGTTACCAAGTTTAGCATCAGTCTCACTAAGAGATTTTGATACTAATCTACAAAGACAGGTTGCAATAGCTTCAATTAACGCTCCTACGCTCATGTCTACTTGTAAATCAGCTGTACAATCTTCGTACGCTTTATCGATGTGAGTTTCTACCAGTTCTAAAGACCACAAAACTTGAACATATCTAAAATAATAATAAACATAACTTTAAAGAAAGTTAAAAAATATTTGGCTTACTTAAATGTTACAAGTGCTCCTACAAGTTGAGATGCGATAGTCAAAATAGCAGTTTTAGAATTTTTGCTTCCCTCCAAAACTTCTTCTATGGCGTTGTATGGACAAGCTGTGGCCTCTTCCCATTGCGTTCCCCACCATAAAGTTAACAAAAATAGAATTATGGCATAAGCCGAAATTCCCCAGTTATCAGCAACTAAAAATTATTAAATCTGTAACTTAAAAAAATCGAAATATTTATTACTTACCAATAATTAGTTCGTAACATGTAGCGCATAATTCGATTGTTGCTATGAATTCTAGTATTAAATATTTTGTGATTCTTTCGCTGTCTCCGAATAATAATTTGACTATTTTTCTCGCTAACGTTGCTAGTATTAGGGTTATTGCTATGTATATTGTTGAAATTATAAACGGATTTATTCCAAAAATATTTTCGTTCTTGCTAAAAGACATTAATACACTTTTTTAAAGCAAAGATAATGTATAAGATTAATGAGCAAGAGGTAGATTTTTCCGAAACAGGCATTCATGTAGCAGGCAATATTAAAATATTAACATATCTGAAGTGTATCTTAAATTACAACCCTTTTAAAGAAATTGCTGGCCTTTATTAAATAATAATTGCGCATGCGTATCGGCCCATTCCAATGAAATGTTTTTAATTTTCAAGGTTATTCACGCGCAACTTGGCATATTTTAGTGATTTTAGATTTAGACAACAAAATTATTATGTTGGTGGTTCTGTATAATGGCCGACTATAAAGAAGAAGAAGAATCATTAAGGTGAGGCCCCATGAGCGATATATCGCAATTTATTTGCGGTATATCGCTATATTTAAACCAATGTGTTTTCCCGCCGAATGCGCTCAACTTTTTGCGATATACCGCAAAAGTTGACGTTGCACCAACTTCTTGCGATTAATTTCATGCTCTCTTTTTCTATTAGAAAGTGATGTTCGAAATTGTTAGGTTATGTCAATGATAAACATGATGAATAGTTTTGATACAAATAATATGGAAGAGAACAAAGAGGTAAGTTCATTTTATAGTGATGATGAAATAAAATATCTATTAATTATGTATGTACTAGGTTATATATTGGATTGGATTTATTTTGCTTTTCATAACTAGCCATTTCGTTTAATAGAATCGCAGTACTTAACATGACCATGGATTTTTGTTTTCGCAAATTCCAGGAGTATTGCTCATAGCTATGATAGGTATCCATGTTCCTATATTTAATTATTAAAGTTAGAATCCAGAAAAATACACAAACCTCTAAAATCAAATGTACAAGAAAATGCAAGATGCCACTGTCACTAGTGTCACCAAAATGTCAAATGCATTGAATACCACTCAATTAAAACGAAAATAACCAAAATTATTCGCTTAAATTTCGTCGCTCATGGAAATTAAGCATTTTTGCGATAAAATAAAATTGCGGTATGTCGCAAAAAAAAATGCGATATATCGCTCATGGGGCCTCACCTTTACCCTACCATGGAGACTTTACAAGATGCAAGAACTCAAATGGGATAATTGACAAAATCTGTTCACTAAATCGTACTAATTAATATAAGAAGACTGGTTTTTTACTTTTACGTGCAATTTATATTACTTGCAGTAAAGTTGCTGCAAAAAGGCTGTAATGTAAGATTAGCTTTCATACTATACTTCATAAATAAACTCGTTATTTTGATAAATTTTGAAACACTCTGTATATACCAATAAGAATATGGCTGACAATGAATAAACACAAAGAATATAAATTCAATATGTAACTCACCTGTACCCCAATATACCTAAATTTTTTAAAGTTTTTCTGGTTATTCTCCAGAAAGTTTTTTTCGATTTTTTCATCATTTTCGATTGTTTTTAATTCATAGTTTTTGAATTTTGAATGTCGTAAAACCAGACAAATGAACTGTATTTGCAAAAACGACTAATTATATGCGGCTACAGCCAAGTTTCTAGGATGAGATCTAAATATAGAATATTCCAATTCGAAATTTATAAAAATTGTTAGCTTATAATACTTACTATACTTTTAGATTTAAAAATAGTGTTACTAAATCAGAAATAAATATGAATAAAAATTAAAATTTTATTGTTCTCTTACTATTAATTAGGTCTTTTTAATTATTTTATTCTATTTTTATTTATAGTCATTATAACTTATTTCTAAATCGAAAACTTATTTTTAGATTATACTTAGCTTATTATTTAGCACAACAGTATTAAAAAAAACAAGGCGCGGAATATTCATTATTTTTTTCTACATAAATTTACTTATCAGCTGTAAAATGATTTTTATTTGAACGTTTTCTTTAATCGTAAGATTTTAAAAATGATATAGTTTTGGCGCACAAAAAAATGATTACTGAATATTATAAATAACAAAACTCAAAAAAAAATACAAACTACACTCTTGTCTTCAAGTAATTTCAGAGAGAATGTAGAGAAGACCAAAGACCGTTCTAATATTGCATAAGTGTATAGGACATCGTAAGATTATCATTGTGATCTTAATTGGTAGTACGAAATAAAAAATGAAAACAAATTTAACGGCCCTTTGCCACAGAATACCTTAAATACACAGAAACAGCCCCTTACCAAGTTTATTTAAGACCACTTGTCACTGTCAACTTTAAACTTTTCGCTGGTTTTATTCGTTTTCTGTTTTCAAAGTGTTCATTTTTGTTATGCTTCATGCATGTGATTATTAATTAATCGATATGCTACAAGAACTACATTTATTTCATTTAATTACTAGCTAATTACTAGCGGAAACTCGCGAAAAATTGCCCCTTGAAGGTCAAAGTGCTGCCTTGAATTTGCATTTATGTGTTCTGTGTATTTAGCCTAATGAAGTTCCTAACGATTGTGGTGCTAAAAGTCACCAAAGTCGGTTTCTAACGATGATTGTCTTACTAACAAAAAATAATTGATTAAATTAATAATAATTAAAAGAATCAAATTTTAAATATAAAATTTGAGAATAATTTTACTGGCCAAATACATGAATGGGTAACACACATAATGGTTTATTAAACGAAAAGAAGAAGAAGAAAATGACAAATACAAGTGGCATTTAATAATTAGATGTCAGAAAGTTGCTGCAAATGAAAATAAACAAATTAAACCTTACATTAATTATTAGTGGCTTAACGAGAAAAATACTTATAATCGCGTGATAAACTTATAAATTTAAATGAAGAAAATTAAATTAAAGTGATGTTAAGTACAAAATGGTCGATGTAATTTCGATAAAATAATGACAGGACACGCAGTAGTAGTCTGGGAATACGAAATTAGGTCAGCTTACTGGAAGCCCTACAGCCCTGCAGTTAGTCAACATTTAGAAAGAGCCAGAGCAAAACAACTCACCCGCGTGATACTTTCAGATGCTGATCCAACACTTTTGAATTATTTTATTAATTTGAGAACTTTGACCCAAGAATTAGAAGACTCTGGTAAATAATTTATATTTTTAAATAATTTTCAACTTGTTTCTTAATTAAATATGATTATATATTCGTTTTATAAACTATAAACTTCTTATAGATGTTGTAGTACCAGTTAGACGAAAATGTTACTCTCCCTCATCCCCTGCAGGTAAAGGGGCTAGATGGGAATGTTCTGGTGCTGAACACAGTCTAGAATGGCACCCATTTGATATGGACATACAGTGTTTAATTGAAGAAGCATGGGCAAAGGTACAATTTAAAATAAACTAAAAATCAACTAAATATTTATATAAAAATATCTAATTTTAGGGCGATCAAATGCTGGATATGAGCAAAACTCATTTGGGGTTCCCCTATTTAATAAACTTTAGTAATTTAACACAAAGATGGTTAACAAATGGTTTTGTACGTAATGTGAGGAGAATCAAACAAGCTCCTTATCCTTTAGTAAAAGTAAAACTGGAAGAATTAGTACCAGTAACAGGCAAGTTTAAATTTATAAATAAATCACAAATGTACTTAATAATTTATTAAATTTAGGGAGGAGATCTTCTAATGGACGAAATTCTAGTAAAACGTTGAATAATAATCAACAAAGTCATGGTACTAAAGTAATAGGAAGTAGTGCAATTTTAAATCAAACTGAAAGTAGTAAAAAAACTGCAAATAAAAAGAAATCTAGTGGGAAAACCAAGTCTGGAAATGATTCTACTACTGCTAATCTTGCTAGACAGATTTTAAACAACCTAAATATTTTTGGTAAGAGATAATATAATCGCAATTGTAAACATTAAAAATACTAAATACAGTTATAATATGTATTTGCAAATGATAATTATTAATTTTTTAAATTTAGGTCACAAATCAAGTACGACTCCATTATTTCAAAGTAACGAAAACAAAACTCTGTTAGATGCTGACAGTAGCAGTACTAAATCAGGAAGACGACCGAGTTTAGATACAGTTTCAACTTATTTGAGCCAGGAAAGTAGAGATAGTCAAGCAACATCTTCTACAGCTGATTTGATCAACTGTAATGCTAGCGATGATGGTGTGGTCGAAGATTTACCTTCAATAGTTGGTATGTCAAGCCAAAGTTACATTTCTCTCCTTTGCTAATAAACTTTTTCTAACAGGGTTGGATCCAGCGAGCGCTACGATTTCGAGATTTGTTAGAATCTCAAAACCTAGTGAATGGGCTCCAAGGCAGCCTTGTCCAGTTTGTAGACAGCTTTTGAAGCCTGCAAATGTAGTAATAGCTCTTCCTTGTAATCATGTGCTGCATTTGGATTGTTTAAATTATGCTTTAACTGAGCAACAGGAGAGTGGATCTCATTTGCATATACAGTGTGGTGTTTGTGGATGTGTCTATGGGGAGAAGCATGGGAATCAGCCACCAGGAACCATGGAGTGGAGGAGAATGGATAGGAGTTTACCTGGACATCCAGGGTCAAGGACTATACAGATAATATACAAGTAAGTGGATGTATTTTGTTTTTAAGTTAAATTAAGTTATTTTTTTTACAGTATCCAGTCAGGAATCCAATCTCTTGATCACCCGAATCCAGGACGAGAATACTATGCTGTGGGATTCCCCAGAATTGCTTATTTACCAGATAACCCCAAGGGAAGAAAAGTTTTAAGGCTTCTTCATCTTGCTTGGCAACGTAAACTTATTTTTACCGTCAGCAGATCTCATACCACTGGTTGTGAAGATGTAGTATCATGGAACATTCCTCATAAGACTGAAATAGGTCCTAGTACTAATACATACAGTTATCCTGATCCGGCATATTTGAATAATGCGGTTAGGGAGTTAGAAGCGTTAGGAGTTGTTGAAGAGGATGTTGCTAAAAGTTAAATTTATCAAAACTTTAGTATTTTTGTTGTAATTCCTTCTTTTCATTTCTGTTTTCCCATCATGCATCGTTTGCTGTCTGAAGGTTTTCATTTCTTGTTTAAATTTCTCTCAACATAGGTGCTATTTTATCCACTTTTAATTTAACCTTTTTCTAGAGATTCATCAACGACCAGTAGATTTATTTTGAGCACCTAATGTTCTAAAAACACAGTATTATGAATTTTAAAGGTTCTAGATTCATCGTCTTTTATAATTTGATGCTGTTACTTTACTTCTTTTTCATTGTTCATCGGATGTTTTTTTAATATTCATTTTGTATTCTTTAAGAGAAATTTTTCTGTAGTATCAATATTGTCTTCATATTCTTTCTTTTTCACTTAGTGCAGCATAAACGATGAAATGTTTAAGAAATTAGGGGGAGAGGTAAAGAGAGTGTTTTTTTTAAATCTTGAGTCAGATCAAATTGACGACAGAAATCGGCCTGTTTTTATAAATGATTTTATTCCTTATTAGTATGCACTGAAGATGTTGTGACATTCCTTATTTAAAAAAAAATGGTGGGATTGTGATTCCTACCAAGACTGAATCAAACTAAAGTATTAATAATCTGAATAAAAAAATAAGCAACAGATCTTATTATCTAATTGAGGAAAGAATCTCGACTTATTAGTTTTGATAAAAAAAACTAGTAAGTAGTATTAAAGAAGCTTTAATGGTACAGACTGTCCTCCTTAAAAATGTGATTTTATCTATATGCAGCTTCCATTTTTATTAACAGCAACTCGTTATCATAACGCACTAACATATTTTTTATATGTATAAATATTAGTAAATAAGTTTTAAATATGGAAGTAGGTATACAGTGTGTCATGGTCTTCCGAAAATCAAAATTTCATAATAGTGAAATTTGAATTTTATACACACTGCATACATAATTTTTGATATAAAGTAGACCGGGCCAGTTTTAATGAGAGAAAATGATTTATGTTGTTTTTGTGGTTTTAACACGTTCTGCGCTAAAATTGTGTAATTATCTAATTTTCTTTTATTATAGGATTAACTGTGATGAAAATATTTCTAAAATTCTTTTAAAAATAAAAGAATATATTTTTAAGTCACATAATATTAAAAAAAGTAATATTTAAAATTTATACAAAGTTATTTTTAAAAAATATTTTATATTTTATTGGAATACGTGCGCGCAAGTAAAAAAAATTGCTGGAATGGCCAAAAAGGAGTTTCCAAAAATTTGGTAACTTATATGTAATTTTCATTTAGTACGAGATAAACTGTGATGAGTTTTTCTCTGTTATAAATTAAAAAAAATATATACAGGGTGTTTCATTGGTAAACAGACATACGATAAGGGTAGTAGTAGAGTAGGTGGTCCTAAATATCTTATATTTGGAGAAATCCAGGTCCGGTTTCTTGAAAAATTAATAATTTCTTGTACTTACAAAACACCCCATATACCAACATTTTTAAAATCGGTTTGAAAATTTAAAGAGAAAAATTTAGAATATTCTCTTTTCTAGCATTTCTACAATTCTCTAAATAATTTCTTTTATCTTATTGATATTTCTTACTTTCTTAGAGTTTTGGAACTTTTTTCTAAGCCTAACTTCAGAATACAGAACTACATTCCAGCGTTGCTCCCACATTCTTAATATTTCTTACCCCTTTTTGACATTTTTATATCTTTCAAAGGGTAGATTCAGAGTGTAGACTATATTTTAATATTTTTTCCATATTTTTGTGTCTTTTGACATCTATCTATCTAATCCCATCTTTGTATTGTCTTGCACCATTTTGATTTTTTTGTAATTGGTATTCCTAGACTTCGTTCTAAGGCTGCGTTTACAGAAAATAATATATTCTACAATAAAATTCCTTTTACTTCCTTGAAATTTCCTGCATTTATTTGACATTTTACTCCGTTATTGAATGTTCTTAATATTTGTAGTTTTCTTTCTGAAACTTGACTCACATTGTACCATTTTTACATTGCTTTCATTTAAATTAAATTATTGGAACCTTAAAACTTTGCATATTTTGGTATTTACAGAACTAAAAAAGTATATAAATCGACTCATATTTTTCAATTTATAAAAATTTTGTTTTGTGAGTACAAGAAATTGTTAATTTTTCGTGAAGCCTAACCTGGATTTCTACAAAGATTAATAAAAAATATATACCGGGTGGTTTGTAAGTTATGGCTCATTAAATAAATGGGCAAAATTGATAAAACGCCCGTGTATCTTAGTTATAAAGGTTGTAAGACCCATTAAATTAGGGTTAATTTAGGACCACTTAGATGACATCTATCCACCCTTAATGTATGTCAGTTTATCAATGAAACACCCTGTATATTGAATACTACATTGTATATACTGCAATACTTGCTATAACACAAAAAATGAATTTTACAGAAGATTGTAAAATATTAATAAGAGCAAAAATATATGCAAGTCCATTAAAAACACATATCGAGTATTTACCAAAAATACGACAATGTTCCATAAATGAAAAATCAATATTATATTTTTATGTTTACATGGTATGACAAAAAAATGAAATTATTTATTGGGAAGACTAAATAAAAATTTCTAAAATAACCATTTCTTAAAAATACGGCCTTTAAACAAATTAAAAGTGTTTCAATTTTAGAAATTTTTTGACAATCCTATAATTTTTGGATTTAGCAATATTTGAATATTATATTTTGTGCAATTATTTCTACTGAAATTTTATTTTTTTTATTAATCTAGCAATTTTTTATTTTGTGATATATGTTTGCAATCAGATCAATTATTTTTTTTTCGATCATATTTTATGTACATTGAAAATGTAATTATGTGTTTATAACCTTTTTTTATATACAGTAGAAAAATCTTCCTTCTTTTTAGAAAGTTTTTCATAGTGTATATTATTGTATATTAAAGCACAAAATATGGGCTTAGAGATAATATTTTAGTACAAACTATATGTTTAAGAATCGATATATTTTAATAAAACTTAAATAGTACTTATTATTTTTTATTTTTCCGGAAACAAAAACAAAATCCTGTAAAATTCAATATTTATTAATTATTTTCTATAGGTGGATAAGGGACAATTTTAATCCTAACATAATTATGAAAACATTCCTGTAGATCCCTCTGTACATTTTCTGTAATATTTCTAAGCCTTCCTTCAGATGAACCAACTAAAAGTCTGGATATTCTTGCTGAGGGACAATTAACTATTACTGAAACGGTTATTTTACCATTTTCATCAACATCAAAATATTCCATAACAGGTTTTAGATTATAAGGAACTTCTTGAGGCATATTATTAAGCAATGCTGCTTTTACTGTGTTAAGAATGACTAATTCTGATTTTTGGTCTGTCCACACATCTTCAGGAAATAACCATTTTCCAGGTTTGGCTTTTGTTATAAGATAATCTTTTATATCGTCCATACCATCACCTAAGTTTAAAAATGATAAAGAAACAATAATAAAGATTGTGGAGACAAAATTTACCTGTTAATGCTGAAACCATAAAAATATCATTAAAATATGGCCAACCTTTTATCTCTGCATCTTCTTTTTTGATAATTTTTTTTGATGTGTCTATAGATTTTCCATTAATTGAATTTTCAGTTATAGTCCTAGTCAACTCTAATAATTTTCTTTTAGATTTTAAAACATCTACCTAAGAATTTAAAATATATTGTAATGATTTACTGAATCTCTTAATTTTGGGTTGGATTCTATAAAACATTTAAAAAAATTTTTATAAAAAAATATGGTTCATTTATAGGTATACATTTATTTTACGTCCCCAACACTGTTTTTTACAAAACCTCTCCTAATAACACTTTTTTATACATTTCACATTTTACCTGAAAGAATTTGAAAAAAATCAAAAACCACAACAAAAAAAATCAGTAGCATGAAAAAAAAACCGAAAAAACCGAAAAATTGAAAAAAATCCGAAACAAAAAATTCAGAGCAATAAGAATAAAATTAGAAACAATTACAAAACAAATGGAATGAGAAAAAAATGAAGAAAGATTAGAAAAAAAAGAAACGATTTGAAGAATTGAAAAGTCAAAAAATAATTGGCAGAAATAAAAAAACAGAAAGGATTAGAAAATTGTGAAAAAATCAAAAACTGACAATTTTTTTTTGTTGAATGTTTTCTCTCATCTGTTTTCCCAGTCTTCAAAAACAAACTCATATAGAGTATTTCATTACGAATTCCCAAATTTACATTTGAAATTTTCTATTTATGGAAAATTTTAAATGTCAATTTCCTTAATTATTAACATTATAATCAACAATATAAAATCCCTTAAAAATAATTATTTTTCCAAATCATCAGTTATATATTTTTTAAAATTTTTTATCAAATTTCAAAATAAAATTTTCTTTTCCTCCCAATTTTATATTCTCTATATAATTTTGAAATAAATTTAAGCTTCCCATATTTATCACATCATACTTTTTTTTCCTTCTATAAATTTTGAGAGGAAACAGAATAGAATTTATTAATATACAAAGAAACGACATAATAAATTCCATAGTGCCATTTGTGACATGACTAAAAATATACCGAGTGGACAATTATTATATCCATAAAAATATTATTGTTAGTGGAAGAATTAGAAATAGGACAAGGTGATATTGTAGAAATGCAGGAACAAAATGTGGAAGAATGTGATGGAAAAAGTGTAGGTGAACAAAAAGAAGAGCAAGTACAAGAAAAACAAAAGAACAAGAAATATAATGGGTGTAATAAGACAAATGATGAATGAAATGGGAAAACAAAGCACAAAAATGGATAAAAATATCAAGAAAATTGAAGATATGGAAAAAGATATAAAAAAAAAGATATTAAGCAAGAAATTAAAGTGAATAAAATTGAAATGAATCAGAAAATTGAATAGTTGAGAGTATACACTGATGAAAAAATTGAAGAAACTTAGAATTGAAATGATTGAGAGAATTATAGAGAAAGTAGAAATTGAAAAAGTTAAACTGGAAGTACAAGATACAAATGAAAGAATGTCAAATTTAGAAGAAAAATGGATTAGTACAATTACAAATGTAGTTGAAAATGTTGATCAAAATATAAAGGCAATAGAAACAAGAATAATAGAAAAGCAAAGAAATGGAGAACATGGATTAGAGACAAAATTGGAAAAATTCGAGAGAGAAAAATAATCGATGAGAAAATAGATAAAACTAAAATACAAATTAATGAAGATAAGAGGCAAGTGGAAGAAGAAATCAATAAAGAAATTAAAAGAAATGGAACAGAGGAAAATATCTACAAGAAGAATATTATGTAAAAGAATTAAAAAAGATCCAAGAAAAAGTATTTATAGAACCAGAAAAAGAACATAAATTCCAAGGTGATATTACGAAAATTCATCCCAAAGTATTTATTAAGATTATGAAAAATAAAGTGTTAAAATTATTGAGGATATGAAAGAAATAATATAATCAAGCATTAGTGTGGTTCAATAATGTTGAAGAAATAACAGATCTGGATAGAGAACTGAAAGGAGATAGAAGAAAATCGAATCACAGGACTATACAAAAATTTTTTTTTAATTATTAGTTTTGTAATGTTTTGTAGAACCCAACCCAATGGGATTCAGTAAATGATTACAATATATCTCTTTGGTACCTTTAATTACCTTATTTAATACTAAAAAACTTGGTTTCTGTTTGTGATCTTCCAATATTTTAACTATTTTTATATCTAATCTATCTCGAGTCCAATAATTTTCAACATCATGTACAACTCCAATAATATCTGCATTATGACTAACATTTTTACTATCTCTGACAAAACTTGATGTTAGATTAAATCTAAAATGTATTCAATAGATATGAATAGTTACAGTAATTGATCATAAATACCTAAATAATCGTTATTTTTATACTTACTTTTTTTTCTCTCTGTCATTTACAAGTCCAGGTGTGTCAATGAATATTATTTGAGTATCATCAGTGGTAAATATGGCTTTTGATTTCACCCTCGTAGTGTGTACTTTTTGACTTGTAGCACATACCTATCAAATAGTTATTTATGGTACCTAAATACATTTTTTGTCGTTACTCACCTTCCTATCCATCAAATTGTTAATAAACGTACTTTTCCCGGCATTTGGCATACCAATAATAGCAACTTTTAACAATTTTGTATCGAAATTACATGATTGTAATATTTGATTGGGATTAATTACATTTTCATTTACAGTAGAAGTTAATGTTTTACATTGTAGGATTATTAAATTAGGTTTAAATAATAAACGAGTTACAGAAAATCCCAACATGATTTAAATTTTAAATCACAAAACTTTATTTTTTAAAATCTAAAATTAATAAAAAAAAACATCACTTATTATAACCTATAATCTTCTTTTTCTTCTTTTTATTTTAGTAGACAAATACCTTAAGGCGGTCATACACGGTCCGGTTCTCACGCACAGTTTTACCGGATGAGATTTGCCTGAACAGTTTTATTTATGTTACCACACACGCAAGGACAGAACTGTAACGTGAGTTTCAAAAATGTCAGATTCTGAGACTAATCTAGTGGGTTTCGTAGCACTCAAAATAATAAGAAAAATTAATTAAACGAAAAAGACGACACATATGGAGTACGAACTTACTTAAAACCTCTTTTAATGGTAACGTTTTGGATTGAGAAGCAGGAAAGACTGAGTGCAACGTTAAGGTTTCTAGCTACAGGAAGATTTTAAATTCAGTACAATTATATCTTCTTAACCTCTGAGATGTGTCATGTCAATTATTCTCTTTTGGGAACTTTTAGACATTTATAATAAAATATAAGTAGGTAATTATTTTAAAGAAAAAACGTAAAACAAAAAGAGAATTACTGTAAACATAAAAATAAACTTCAATTTTGAAATCATAATAAAAAACAAAAAAATAACTATTGCGTTTTTCGATATATAAACTAGAAAATATCCATGGTTATTCCGGTTGGACTGTACAGGCCAGAATGTGCAGAGAAACCGGATTGTGTATGGCCGCCTTTAGAATATATAGTTACTATATATTCTAAAGACAGGTTCCCACTTATTAGAAAATCTGCAGCTGATTATAAGATCCGCCAAGGTTTCCATTGCTAATGAGATAATCTGCCATTTCTGGGGAATTCCTAAGAGTTCAGTAATCAGTAAGTGATGTTGGTAGTACTTTTATAACCTTGAATGAAATAAATAACAAAAAGAAATAATAGGAATAATATTTCCCTGGTTTTGTTGAAATAGTGTACGAATAACCATTACAAAGCCAAACTTTGCGGCGTCTTTTTCTTCTCTTATGTAGGATAAATAAATTCAAGATGATTGATTTTTTCCAATGATTATATATAACAGTTATTTCACTTCTGGGACCTAACAGAACATTATAAATGAACAAAATCAATACATTATAGGTTATCAATCTATTGGAATCCGCAAAAAGATGAACCAAAGTCAACTTATATTGGCGGCAAATTGATTTAAAATCGCATCACCCAATAGAATTGGATACAGAAAATCCGCCTAGTGGGAACCGATCTTAAGACTTACAAATTGAGTAGTGGCACCATTGACACTGACATTTGACATTTAAATAGAGCAAAACAAATCCTTGAGCAAAACGTTATTAGCCTGAATTTTATTTTTGTGAAGTGAAAAAAAGGTTAAATGAATTGATTTTCGGAAATTACTAGAAGAAATACAATATAATTACGAGGGTAAGATACCAATACAATTTTTAGAATATATTATAATGTGAAACTTCCACACATACAGTAGCTAGAATCTATATTTGACATAAACATTTATTACGACATGATAATTTTCTGGTTTATGTTAGTAGATTAAATACCTGCGAGAATAACTAGCACGATGGATTTCGTAATGTCAATGAATCATTTATTTATGTACATATAGTTACTTTTATGTGTTGTTAAATAAAGATAATTTATTTTGATTTATAAAAAGATCTGCGAGTTAATTATACACATGTTCCTTTAAAACTGGCATTATAATTATAAATCTTGTAGTAGAATACAAAAACACCAGTCATCTATGTTTTACAATTTGTGATTTGAATTTTTTACAATCTGAGGTATTTGTTTATAAAGATTTATCTTTTTAACTAGTGCAATATTTTGATAATACATACATTTACATTCCAATTATTTCAAGCAGGTTCATCATAATATTTGTTATTACAATGAACAATTCAGTATTGTTTACGTTAATTTAATAATAATAATTTATCTCCAAAGAAAGATTTAAATCACACCAATAGGTTATTAGTTGCCCTGTAGAATTATTTTCAAAAGGCACATGTATAAGAAGTGTAAATAAAGGCATTTTATTATTTATTATTATTATGTAAACTTCATTAAAATATTAATATTGTCACATTAATAAGTGATAAATAACTGTTAAAAGGTAGATAAATAGTAGGTACATGTAAAGAATAACAAAAAAGTGGACACATGGATTGTTTATATTATTATTCACTAATTTATTAAATAATAAAAATTTAAAAGCAATAGCAGTAGTTAAGGATTTTTTTGTACTGATAAAAATAAATACTTCTGTAATTTGCTTTTAAAAGTATTATTAAAATCACCAATTCCTTGGAATAAACATGATTTTTATTTACTCTTTAAACATTGTTTTGTTTATATAAAAATCATTGAAATGTTTTATATATTTTATAAGTAATAATTTGTTAAAAATATGGTAGGTAATAAATTTTCACCAAGTTTAAAAATAAACACTAGAGTCATATACATTAATCCTTTATTGACTTGTTGCCAGTTAAGAGTGTTTAAGATAAAATTAATTGGTGTATACCTACTGCAATAAAGAATAACCCTCAGAAGAACATGCTGAAGTTTTTGTAACATTTGTTTATGGTATATATCAATCAACAAGGTGTGTTTATATCAACACTTTCATCATTATTATTTTCTTGTTTAAATTTGTATGTGCTTCCTACAATCATAGCTTTATTTATGGTAACATTATATGATATGTTTTTTTTATTCTTATAAATTTCCATATTATTGATTACTTCCTCAAGTTGGATTTACCGATCATATTAATTTCTGTTTAATTTTGAAAAAATCTTGAATACTAGAAGTAAATGCCTTACCCCAATTCCAAATTTTAATGTCTTATTTAATAAATTTCTGGAAATCCAAGATAACATTTTTAGAAACAATTTATTTCATCAGAATTATAGTTTGATAAATAGTCAGATGTGACTCTGCCTCGAGTGTTGCCAATGGACGAAATGAAAAGATCGTCCTATCCGATTTTTTAAATTTATTAAATTATTGTTTGTATATGTTATTTTTTGTTAGTCTGGACTTTAGAACGCAATTTTATATATTTTATGGTAATGAGCAAAAGTTAGACGTTTTGCTCCAAATGACTTAAAATGTCATGAAACGTGGAGAAAATTGATTTTCCGTGAAAAAAAGTCTGTCTATGTGGATGTATAGATCTCCGTGCGCACGATAACTAGAGAACGGTACAGCCGATCTGGAAAATTCTTTCGGCCATCGGTTTTTATTAAAAAAGTGAACCTGACGAATTATCCCCGCGCTGTGTCGGTAGAGACAAATAACTTCGACCTCCGAAGTTCAACGAGGCTGAGGACTAGAAAGCGCCATAATGTCTAATCCAAACCAATGAATGTCAAAATCTTGTCATTTTTGCCTTCAAGAATCTACAACATTGTTGCCAAATTCAAAATAATACCTTGCCTTGTAAAATCCTATATTTACCGTTTTCATATGAAAATATTGATTTTACGTTATCACGTCAGATTTAAAAGTATCCGTTTGTTATCCGATTTTCGGATGGGTGAGAAAATTATCCGGCACAGTCTTAAATTATCCGCAAATCGGATAATTATCCGCCAATCGGCAACACTGCCTGCCTCATAGAATGCTTTCACAGCATTTATATATTTTAGTAGGAAAATACTCATAAACACCAAACTGGTGGCAGATAATAAAAAATCATGACTTAGGTATTTTTAATTAGAGTAATTAAGTGGTATGGGAAAATGTAAAAATTGCATAAAATATTACCTTGAAATTCATCACAATTATAAAAAATATAATTTTAGCGTGTATCGCACCGAAGTACCCAGCACAATTGTTCAAAGGTGCGTGCATGTTCATTATGTTATGTAAAATTTAGAATATTTTTGATTTTTTTTTTTTAAATTTGAAAGAAATTGTTTTTTAACGATGTTAGTGCGATCTTAAAAAATGTTAATTTATTACTGAACTGAGTTAGTCTATTCACAACTCTCGTAGAGTTTTTATTTGAAAAGTAAAAGTACAGATTATTAATAACAATAAACAATGAAGTTGTGTTTAGTCTGTGCGAAAGAAAAAAAAATTATAAACAGTGTAAATATGATAAACTTTCACCAATATTATTAATGAAAATTTAATAGTTTTGAAACAAAAACATTTTTATGAATGTTTTCATTTAGAAGGGGATACACATAATTTTCCATATCAATAAGTGTTAAACTATTTGGAGCCGTCCATAAAATACGTCAGTCAGAATTTTATCTCTTGGAACCCCTCCTACCCTCATCGTTAAGCTAAGTCACATTTTCAGCGACCCGCCTAATAAATATTACATCACAAAGACTAGCCCACCTCCTATAAACGATTTCTTGTGATTAAAAATAGCATAAATTAAAATATTTTAAGTACTTGAGAATTACTTTCTATCGTAATGAAAAAAATTTAAAATCTGTCAAGTTAAGAAGAAAATTTAAGTAAAATTGATGAACTGGGAACGTTACAGTTCTTTAGACCCCCCAACAACATTGTCATATTTCGCTACGCCAAGCAATACCCCTCCCTCCCCCTTATTTGCGAAAGGCCCCTTTCTTCAATTTTAATAAATGCAGCAGACATATTGGTCGAATTATTAGGGAACACAATTTTAATAATTTGATCTCAACAATTACAAGAAAAAACGACTTCACATTTAACATTTTTTTTATGAATAAAACCGAAAATTTAAGCAAAACTGAATAAAAGTGTGAAAGTAAAATTAAGATATCTCAAAAACTAACAAAGTTACAACAGTTGAGCTTTGCATTAATAATTTTGCTCTGTCCGATTCAGTGGCCTGACGTCATCTCTCCTAACTAGTGTACAAGAGACGGGATTGTAAACAAATCTTTATTCTCGTTATTTCTCGCATAATTTTGTTGTGACAATTAATAAATTACAATGGATACAATAAAAAAAATCAGACATGCGTCAATTGTGTCGTGGCATAGAATAAGAGCCGTTTCACATGCGACTGACGGTAAGTAATGATGATCAGTCGGTCCCATTGATTCTATTGGGGTTTTTACAAGTAGAGCGCATCGTCCTTCGACTGATTGGTCCGTTGGAGCATCCGTCGAGCCCTTGCGGATGCGTACGGTACGAGTCAGATGTCCATTATACAGTGTTGCGCATTGTACTTACTGTTTTAAGTTTCTATATAGTTGGATGCGTTTGAAATATGTCCTCCAGCGATTTTAGAATCGACACTCAGATATTAATTAGTTTAGTGGAACAAGTTGTATACGAGGTCCACATAGCTCTTTTTGTTTGTCTTCGAACTATTAATCTATTTGATCCATAAGCGCCGACAGTCAGTACTGACCATCAGTCGCATGTGTAACGGCTGTAAGAGTTTGGTTTGTAGCAAGGCGCTTTGGCTATGCGGAGACGTGACGTCACACGCACTACAATCTGCGCTTTTTACCGATTTATTAGTTTTTGTCTATATTGTAGTTGAATGTAAAAACATATTATATTATCACTACCATGATATTTCTCTATTCTTGGAGATGCTGATTACCAGAATTCCATAAATTCACCGAATCCGATTTTACTAAGCATTGTAGAAAACAGGAAAAGCCGAACCATTTTAATATTTTTCTACTCCTTTATTAGTAAGTGGACACTTATACACAGTTTACTTAATCAGTAAATCTATCGTTATTTATTATTATTATTTATTACGAAACAGCCGATGCATCATGATAGCCATGATCGCTTATGAATTGTCAGTTTTTGGCATTGATTCACAATTTGTTCGAATTTTTGCGCGACTTATTCTTTCACATATAGATTTTTAAAAAATATAATTGAAACATATTAATAGGTTTCAATAACATTTGTTAAGTAAGAAGTGTGTTTATCAATTTAAACTAATTGAAAAAGTATAGTATACTACTCGTGTGGCACTCGTTAACGCTCGTATCGTAATCTTCGAAATCATGTGTAATAGGTTTCTTACCACACTTGTTATGTAATTACATCAATATAAACAATAAATTGTTCTCATCATTAACAGATTGTAGTGATATTTCTAAACGATGGAAATTATATAACAATAAACTTTTCAAAATGTATATCACAAATAGTGAAACGGTGAATGATTCGGTGTTTTAAAATTATTCAAGAATTTTGTACAGCTACAGCAACCACAATATTTCATTTATCAATCTATCGTTTATATCCATTTTTTTGAAAAACTCTTAAATACAAATTTCTTAGATCGTTATTGCAATGCGTCCATTCTTAACTAGTATATTTTCTATTATTAAACAAGGCTTTTATTTATTTATTTCTTTTTTTTTTAATTATAAATTATGCAAATTGTGAAATAATATATGAATGATGCACTCACGATATATTTTTAGCTTCAGGTCATGGTAATATTTATTGTTTAAATCGTTGACTTATAATTGTTTTTTGGTTTATGGGTATTTTTTAATTCTTATAATATTGTATTTTTTTTTATTGGAAATAAATATTTGTATTATTATTATTAGTATCTCTGGCTTGTATTAATCAATTTCTTACATTACATTTTGATATAGATTAGGAGATGTTCACGATGCGTCTCAAATTAGGATCTGATAGAAACAAAGAATGGACATGCTGCTTTTGTTTACATGTTCGTACAGCTACTATACTGTTTGGAATATGGCATTTGGTAAGTATTATATTTTAATTTAGATGTAAAATAATTTTTTTTTTATAATTTAGGTCTTACACATTCTGGCTCTTACTGTATTAGCATTGGTCATGCGAAACCGCCATGTCGTTTTACAAAAAAATGAAGATTTTCAAAACGATTTTTTGCCAACACCTCTAAGTAAAAAAGATGACGATAATCCGTATTATTTACCGACAACGCAAGACAGTCGGAAAATTTATTCATGTACGTAACTTTATTAAAATTAATTGAAATGTTTTTATATATATATAATTTCTAGCTGATATTGATATGGGAGCCTTGGTAACTGTATGCACGCTTTCGATTACTCTTTTGATGGTTTATGGAACAATTAAAGGAAAACCGACTCATGTTTTGCCATTTTTCTGTCTGCAATTGTTTGATTTTGCCATCACGGCGTAAGTTTTTTTAACAAATAAAAACGTATGTTTATAATTTTTAATAACTTCCAGATTAACCGCCACTGGATATTTTTGTTACTTGAGATCAGCTCACTATCTCATTGCTGAAAATTGGAACTTACCACTCCGTCACGAATTACTTCAACTTAGCCCGCAAGTTCTTACTCTAATCGTCTTATTAGCCTTCCTATTTTCCATGTTATGGAAAGTGAGTATTTACACCAATTCACAAAACTTTAATTAAAAAAAAACTTTCTTTAGGCTTACTGGATCAGCGTCATCTGGCGTTGTTACAAGTACTTAACGCTCCGTCAACAATCCAATCGCAACGCCATCCACTACATCATACCTGAAACCAACCACCGTTGCCTCTCTGATGCTGATTACCCATCGTTGTTCCGCGATCAAGAAGCCGCTTTCGGTGCCCTCAAACAAACTCCGCCGCCTTCTTATCAAGATATTATGGACGAGCAACCACCGCCGTATCCTAGCAACCAAGTCGTTTCTCAAGTTGGTCAGGACAGGTTCAGGATTTTCATCCAAGATTCCATTGATCATCCAGTAAGCGTGATATTTTATTATTTGAAGTATTAAAAAGATCGATACAAAATTTTGAATGATGTATAAAATAATAGGTCAATTATCATCTCTAGTCTTGATAAACACTTTAATTTCAACCAATCAGAAGCGGATTTATTTCAAATATGTAGCATGTTTTTTTTGGGTCTTGTCATTGCCTTGGCCATCGTTTGGCATAATTTCTACTCTTGGTCCATACTGATAGAGTTTCCCATTCGAATGTATAAGACCTGAAGAACTTCAGCTTGCGCTCAAAACTAAGACGATTCCATTTTTCTCATTCGAAATACGAATGGCGCGGTCTAAAGATAAATCCAGACCCATAGTTATGAAAGAAATTGTTCTGCTTAGAAAAATGATGTGTTTATCTCAGTTTCTTGAGTGACAATGCAGTAAAACTAATTCAAAAAAGTTTTCACCATCTGTTAATTAATATCACATTCATTTTAGTAAGAACTTGATAGAAAAAATAAAGAAAGGCAACAAAACCGTTAGGATTTCAAAAATGAATGAATTGAAATGGTAGTTTGTTGTTTATTATCTGTTTTGATTACTTCATTCGACGTAAAAATTTATTGAATTTCTTTTCTAGACGCCCAGTACTTCTGCCGAAGTTTCTAGCATAAATTCGTTCCCGG
Organism: Neocrepidodera transversa; assembly: GCA_963243735.1. Lineage (NCBI taxonomy): Eukaryota > Metazoa > Arthropoda > Insecta > Coleoptera > Chrysomelidae > Neocrepidodera > Neocrepidodera transversa. The sequence goes on along the minus strand of OY725337.1, from coordinate 16,517,586 downwards.
GATCTGAAGTCGAAGCTGAAACTCCTCTAGCTGAACGAATGTCGGAAGAAGAACAAGAAGAAGTTGCCATTGCTGTCGCTGTTATCGAATCACAGAAGGAAGGTGAAGATGAGGTAGACAAAAAAACTGTGGTTTCTGAAAATACTAATTAAAAAATAATTAAGATCTGATGTCACTTTTTTTTGGAGTTTTTAGGTATTCTCACCGGTTTTTGCTCCGAATTCAGCTAAATACATTTTTATATCAGCACCATTACACTAAAAGTTCTAGTTATTGTGTATATGGTATTACTTAATTTTTATGAGATTAATAATAAAAAATGGGCACCTAAATTTAACAGAAATTAACGTTCCTAAATGGTAATTTTTTATAACAAATTGAGTTCTAGCATAGTAAATGGAATTTTTAATTAAATCAAGTTAAAAATGTTTGTCAATACTTAAAATTAACACATTGTCTGCCAAGCTTTTTAAAAGGTCACCTAAAATTATTTATATATTTTTTTTGAAGTGTATTCCATAAAGCGTTTCGGAATTGAAAAAATAATACAAAATAATGGATAAATATAAAAAATTTTGTAATTAGATATAATTCAATTATCTTTATCTTGATTAATCATTTCAAAATATAAAAATTATTATTTTTGCAATTTTCTTAGTAACGAAAAATAAAACATTTCAAAAGAAAAAATGTACAAAATAATGCATAAATATAGTAAAATAATAAATGTATTTAATATTATTGTGATGAGTTTACAAAAATACGAAAAGGGGATTTTATATTAAAATCTAGTTAAAATTTAACATATTTGTACATTTTTATTATCACAATTTTTAAAGTTACAAGAATAACAATTATTTGTTAGAAAATATCGAAAATATTTAATAATATGGCAGGCCATGTGTTAAACGGAAAGAAATTTTAACTTGCGGATCGTCCTAATTCTAATAATGGAAACTTGAACTGTGATGTCGATTTTAATGAATGGTTAAGAAATGACAAACTTTTTTTTTATAATTTCAAATATATTGTCAAATATTCATCACAAAAATTTCTTCCATCTAATTTTTTTGCCATAGAAATTTATTTTGTATATCACTAATAAATTTATCGTCTTGTTAATGATTTTTTTTCTTATTTTGATTTTGACGTTACATATACTTTCCTAGCAACGTGTATTTTGTTTGCTCTCAAGTTTCTTAATTGGTTGAGGTTACATATATTTTTCTGTATCTACCAGTTTTCACTAGTCAAAAATTAAACTTTATTGTAACGTAATTTCTCAAAAAATGCAAATTTTGTCTTTACTGACTTTGATCCCACATGTAGTCATTAGTTTTCTCTGTACATTCGCATTTTAAAAATTTTCAAAAATTTTAATAAATGCTTTCTTGATAAATCGCATATAATTTGTTGGTGAATATTTTTCAACAAAAAGCGACTAAGAATAAAAATAATCTACCCGTATTTAACAAATTTGAAAATAGAAATTATTTTTTGTTTATTTATAGTAGGAAAAAATGCGCATTATATGTAACAATTCGTTAAAACAAGTAGAGTGACAAAATGTGTCATTTTGTCTTACGATTTAGAATAGTCTGAATATGTACTAGATTTTTATTTAATTTTTGGGTTTTAAAGTTTTGCACAACTTGTTGTAATTCTTAGTAAATGTTTAAATAATAAAAATTTGTTTTTATAAATTAGATTTTTTTGAAATTTGTTACAACCTTCGACTTTAGGCCAATTCCAGTTATTTGTCAAACTAAACAATTTTTTTATACATATTCCTCTTACTCTTCAATTTCTGTCATCACGAAGATCTGCTGTTACAAGCTCCTCTTTTATTTCAACGTTCAGTGTCGTAGCGTGGGTTAAAGGGAATCTAATTTTTCCTCTGATTTTTTATTTATTTGGAGAAGGAAAATGAATAAGAATATGCGTATCAGAAATTTGTGCTTAAAAAACAGAGTTGTTAGAATATAAATGTTGATCAAACCTGAAATAAAATTCTTACCTGACATGTTTCAACTTTTAGATATTATATTATGAACAAATCGTAACTTTTCAATGTTTCTGGGCATGTAGACATATGCATTTAGAATTTCAGAGCATCTGTTACCTCTTGGATTGCCTTAATAACAGAACCTTGATATAGCATGACTCAAATGCTTACCAATATTAAGCTGATAGCTCCCACTTGCTAGGAAGCATAGTGTTGGTCGTGCCGTAGCTAGAGGCTTAGGACCCCGGGGCAGCAAGTGATTATGAGGGCCCCCTTTATCTGTCCCTTACCTCTACACCACTTTCATTTAGTAATCCTTTTTTTAATAGCGTTGCTATTTATTTTTTCTTGTTAATTAAAAAGGACATTTAAAACAGACAAAGCATACCTTGACTTTTCCTACCGAGTTTAATATAAAATTTACCGAATTTACAGTAAATTCAATTGTAAAATCAAATTATCTTACGAATTGTTTATTAGAGTGGACCAGACAGAAACAAAAAAAAAAACAGAAAAATAATTGTACGACTTCTATGAAGAATTGCAGGTAAGTTATAATTAAAATTTTAAAAACAACAATTTATAAATAACGGCACAAGGTGAGTATTAGCTTAAAAGTTTTCAATAAAAACTTTGGGTTTAATTTACATGAACTTCTGTTTCCTAACTTTTTTACAAGCAAAGATATTGTTTATTTTGTAAAAGTTGATTTCTTGAGCTATTATCATTTTTATTTGAAAGCAAAGCTAGATTGCTCAGCCTGTCCTCTCCCATAGTACTTCGTAAGTAATTTTTATCAACTTCAGTTTTGAAAATGACCGTTCGGCCTACATAATACATGCTGTACCAACATCAGGATAAGTTGGCGAAAGTGAGCTGTTGATCAATTATCAGCAGATTTGCAAATTCCTTGACGCTGTTCATTTTCTTAATGTTGTCATTAAATGAAGTCTTGACTGAACATATCTGAGATGGAAATGTTAGAGACACATCATCCGGAAATCTTCTGGTTTTTCATAAACCTCTTTTTCACTTGCGTTGACAAGAAATTTAGGCTGAATTACTTTATAATTGTCAAGAATAGCTTTCATACCCTTAAAACGTTATCTATTTGAGTAAATAAAGTGTCCATCATTGGGTAGAACACCGTTACTTTAAAACAGGATTCTCTGGCTCTTGTAACCTCTCGTCTTCACATAACTCACATCATCCTACTCCTGTTCTGACGAAATTCTTGAGATATTTCCCAACGTCTACAAATCTCTGAAGCCTCAGACACTAGTTATTCAAATCTTCCACCCATCTCAGTGACTTTAAGCAGAGCATTCCCCAGTAACTCGTTTGCAGATAGTAGGTCTACGGTCTCACATTGCAGATACTTTCATACGATGTTAAGGGATTCTAAAACTTCGGAATCCTAAAAAGAATCCAGGTTTTTCATTAGATGCACGGCTCCATCTCTTTCTTTTTTTGTTTTGTCAGAAGTAGACGGCTGAGACATCTCATTATATCACAGAACCTTTGTTTAAGGGCGCTTACTGCGTCAAATCTGCCAGCCCACCGAGTTGGATTTAAATTTTATAATACCACTTTAGAAGACCCAGACTGGTACATTGTTTCAGCTAGAAAAATACAATATACCCTTTGAACGATTTAAAAAAACTGGTTAATCTCTCTGTTTCTTTCAATAGCATCTTTCGGCACAAGGTTAGGCATGTGGGGATTTTTCTGTTATACGTTGTTGCACACCGTTGTATACTCCGCTCTACGGCTGCTCCATCATATCTTTGACCACTTTTCTTCCAGTAAATTAATTATTTCTGCAGTAAGATCTTGCGTCGACTGATCTTTAACCATTCTAAAGGAAAAAAAAAGTTCACAAATTTTCAATTCAACAGGTTTTCGTCATTCTCTAACTTCATTTAACTGTTTAGCCTTAGAAACATCTTTGGTTGTGTCCAAAATAATTGAAAAAAAAACAAAGTATTTTGAAGCTCACGCGAGTGATTTCATCTTTAACTTGCGATGATAATAAGTCGATCAACTCATTTTGAATTTGCGGACTTAGATATTTTACCTTACCGTGTGGGCGCCTTTAGGGATCGTAGTTTGATAGCAGTTCAATGCTTGATAGGAAATTCCCCTTTTTAGTATGTTTTAACCTCCCACTGGTTCCGCGAAAAGCAAGATTACATATTGAAAGGGTTAGAGTCACATTCAGTATTCTTTCAAACACCTCATCAATTATTCATAAATAACACAAGTACAAGCATGCGTTCGTGACTTTTTATACGTTCTGAAATATGCTTCCAGTCCTTAATTTCAATAGTCGAAAACCTTTTGTTCTGAGCACCGAGTACCATCTGCATGTCCTTGTTCTTCGGGAAACAATCCACATGGTAGACAGTAAACGCAATAAGCTTCACTAAGTAGCATAAACAATTTCTATTTAGATTTAGTAGTTAAACGGTAATGGTTGTTTGAAAAAGATCGGCTTTGTTGTGTTTGTTGTCTTTTGGAAAAGGGCCATTATATTCTAGTGCGCCAGCTACTATAACGTTTCAGTTCAGGGTCTTTTGCAATGTTAGGGAAGACATCGTACTCTGTAGCTAAATTTATGTCTTGTATATTTTCACTGTAAGATACAATCTTTCAACTGCATTTTGAACAACACGTATTTGTCACTGTCAGGAGGAGGATTGCTTTTTTCTAACACAGTTTTTCTTTATTGTTCATGGATCGCCTTCAATTATAACTGGAAAAAACCGTTTTTCAGGAAGCCCCACTCCAAAATATGGGCGTTATTGATAATTGAATATGAAAACACTACATAAAACTTGCAGCAATCAAAAGTATAGCGCGTTGCAAATAATAGTAAGAAAACGTTCTAGGAATTGCCAACGGTAGACGGCATACAGAGTTGAAACTAGGAGAATGTGATTCTAACAATTTTACAAACACAAAAATAGATTTTTTATTTCTTTTTTGTTGCAGAATCAAATAAAATAAAACACGAAAATAAGTTTTTAATTTTTGTACTTAAGTTACAACAAGAAATAAAGTAATAAAAACATGAAAAGATTTTTAATTTTGTACGTACAAAATAAAATAAATAAAAAAACATCATAATCTTTTAAACCTTATGCATTTTAAATTAGATATTTGAAACGATAAACGATAAATAAGAGTCCGTTGCAAATTATAAGAAAATATCCTTGGAACGATGGTCACATCATCCCTGATGATATTCTTATCAAACCCAATAAAATGATCGTTAACTGTTACAACATTTGGGTTTTCCTTTTACTATAATTTGAAAAAATCCTTAAATAGTTTTAATAATAACAAACCACCCTAATTATTTTCTTGAAATGCTTGTCCCACCCTAAATATTTTTTATAGTTACATATCGCTAAAAAACTAAATAACGCAATAAGCCCACGGGGCCGCAATAAATCCGGTTGATAAAGAATGGTCCCGGAAAAAAACTGCACGTCACTTGATCAAATATCGAAAAAAATCCACTATAATTGTCCTTTTTACATGCGAACACAATTTGTCAAATTTCAAATTTATGTTTATGTGTTCTGGGTCAATCTGATTCAATGAGCTCACACGGTTACTTACCTAGTTACTAAAATTTACGAATGTATCGGCTTGAAGTCATATTGTTTATTATGTTTATATGTTCTAAGGCTTTTTCGAAAACTTTACTCCGGGTTAACCTGATTCAATAAGCTCACAAAGTTTCATAACTAGTTACTAAAGTTTATGAATGTGCAAGTTACAGCTTGGAATTTTATTATTCTGTGATTCCGACTTTAATCTATAAAATTTATTTAAAACGTGTTTATCTTGTTGTGTTAGTTTTGTAAAAATATTTGTTCCAATTATTTTTCTTTTTCTATTCCTATCTTTCTCGTGCTTTGATGGCGCCGGCAGGCAATTTTTTTGTTCGAGAAATATCGTATGTCCGTGGATGGAGTCCCCAAGAGGAGAAAAATCTTTATTATTCATTTTACGACCAAAGGTCATTCTTTATAAAAAGTTCTGCTCGTTGAGAAAATTAATTCACGATAAGAAAATTTAGATCAGATGTAGGGGAAAGCTGGGGAATATCGACCTGCGGCTAATATCGACCGGGGTGTTTTTATGATAACAGAAACTTAAGCAGAACTTCTGGTATATGCTACAAGGTCAAAACAAGTAGTAGAACCTACCCATAAACTCAGTCTTTAGTAGAGCTGAGTGGTTTCATTGTGTGTTCGTAATTTGTATTTTATGTGAAAATTTTATATTTTTTACCAGTCTTTTTGAAAGGTATGTTACTTTTATCTTTATCTATTTGGTTAAATATTTTAATGTGATATGAATATAGATGTATATTGAACAATTCACACCTATTTACATACCCTTTTAATGTAAGGTTAGGTGAAGATCCAAATATTTTCTATTCGATGTTACAATCTGGCAAAATCGATCACACTGATCGATATACCCCGCCAGATTGGTCGATTTTACCCACTATGTGATTCTTACAGATACGAAGTCATTTTACGTGTTTAAGATATTGTTGAAGAATATATAGCATCACCACGAACAAAAATCAAATAATTTCCTTGATACTACACCTCCACGTACTGCACCTAAAACAAATCTGAAATCTAGTTTGGAAACTCAAAAGGTCCTACAAGGAATCACTTTTAACATCTTCTAGTGATTCTAAAAGCGACTTAGAAGAAGTTTTTGACACTGAAGCCACAGATGATGAAGATAAAAGTGTTGAACCGAAAAATAACAAAACCTTTGAACAATTAGCTCCACCGCCATTATTCTGCGAAAAAAGAATTCTAGAAGAAAAGGAAAAGAAGAAAGAAGTGAATAAAATGAAAAAGTCTAAAATGACTGTTAAATGAAAAATTTCAGCTTGTACAGCTTCTACAGAACGATGAAGGCGAAAAATGTTCCGTATGTGATGAATTTGGCAGGAATAAGGATATATGGTGGAGATGTCGGAAGTGTGGACATTGGGCACATGCAGAGTGCACATCTGCTGCAACAGGTGCTGTTTACTTCTGCAAATTTTGTTCAACTACTTGATCGATATTAACCGAAGTAGTGGTCGATATTACCTTTATGAGTGCGGTTAATATCGACCATGTAATACATCTAAAATTTGTTTATTTACTTATGTTTATTTAACAGTTTTTAGTTTTTTTATACTTTATTACCTTTATTAATGTTCTATTAATGTTATCGAATAGAAAATATACATTTCGTTCTTTCTAAATCCGTTGCATTTAATTTTTTTGCTTAGGTGGTCGATATTCCCCAACTTTCCCCTACATGGTGTTAATAAATTTGGAAAACATTAAAATGCTTCAAGAGAGAAATACCATTATTTATTACCTTTAACAATAGAATAGAACAAAGTTGTTTATAAACTAACATAAAAATTAAATCGAAATATTTAAGCGGACATCTTCAGGACGTTCTTGGGTAAATATTTAAGTTTAAGGTAAATAAAAAATAGAACTCCACAAGTTCTAAATGTATCGCACCCATGTTTAAAATATAGTAAAATCAGCTAACAAATCTCTTAAATTTTTATATTACAGCTTAGTAAGAACCAAGTTGGAATTTGGTTTACAAATTTTGTTCATTTGGTATCAAACTAGTTTAAACCACTTGGAAAAAAGGAAAAGGAAATGGAAAAGGAGAACCCACCTCTCACCCCCGACTATCAGGAGTCGGTCTCCTAAAATATAAATTATGAATGCGGATAAATTAGGATATATGGATAAGACTATAATATACACTAAAACATGTCTAACCTTACAGTACTAATTATATTATGTTTAATATCTTCCAAAAAACTAAAATTTTGTCGCTTTAAATATATTTTGTAGCTCTTTCTAATACGATTTTAAATATTATTGACCATTTAATAACCGATAAATAACGATATAATCTAATGCCGTTAATCACTACACGAATCACCAAGAAAGATATAGGTATTGTTTATACATATTTAGTCAAAAATTCATAAAATTAACGGTAATTGCCAAATTTTAATTTTTCGAACGATAACGGTTCCATTATATTTAAATCTGTTTTGATTGTAAGTTGTTTAGAGTTCTTGAAATGTGTACAAATATTTAAACTATGTAAACTAGTAGATGCAACAAGCTTATGAAAATTATAATTTTTTTTAATTCGCCTTATTAAACAAATAATAAAGATTTGAAAGTTCCTTGAAGAAATCAAGTACGCCACTCTATTAGATTCAATCCGAATACAGCAAATTTCTTATCTCAGAATGTGAATTTTTACGTTCGAATATTTTTTGAACAATCTGTTATAAATTTAAGTCGATCAGTTGACATTCAAACGGTGTTGTGAGATTGTTAATTGTAAAGCGTTTTTGAAGTGCGAATTTATTGTCAAAACAAAAACTTTTTGGCGTCGAATGTCGCTATGGATCGAGCGCCTACAGACGAAAAGACTGCACGACACATCTGACTGATCCTTATTAAGTTAAAAATTAATACAATTAACGGTAATTGCTAAATTTTAAAATTTCGACCAAGGTTCCATAATATTTAAATCTATATTTGGATTGTAAGTTGTTTAAAATCAAAGGCTGATAGTACAAAATAAAGTTAAACGAGAAAAACAAAAGAGCTGGAAAAAATTTGCTGAAAAATTAGAAGAAAATAGCAAAGACAATTAAAAATTATTGTACAAAAAAATCAAAAATCTTAGTACCCAACTTATACAACGATGCCATATCTAATTTTAATGAACGTGATGTCACGAAATCCACTTTTTTCCTGATTATGAAAAAATTAGCTATCAGAAAAAAAATCGCGAGTGATATCAAAAAGGTCCATTATTACCACTGTTTCAGTAAAAAAATCGAAATATGCTCAGAAAATATTGATGATGATCCTAATATAATTTTGATGATAATCTTAAGAAATCAATTTCGTATTAAATTAAGCCGTTAATTAACCCAAATTTCAGAAATAGGAAGTACCCTAAGTGCATGCGGTTGTAGCGCTTCCTCTAAACCAAAATCCATCCATACCTCCAAGACAACGTATACTCTTCCTAAGAAAAAAAAATAAAAATGACGGATTTGGTTTTGCTGGTATCTTAGAAATTTTATAGAGATTTTGAACTTGAATGAAGTTTAATAATAACGATGTATTAATCACTTGCTATTAGTTTAGCATAAACTGGAGCTCATTGACCGCAGCTAATAACCGATACGTGCATATTACAAGGGTGTCAAAGCGTGTTGCACCTTTACGTTGTTGGTGCGTATCAAAAACATCCCGGAGTTGTCTGGTTGAACATGCGCGCGTCCTTAGACACCCGGCCCGTGGGCCGTCTGTTGTCTGGGCCAGTGCTCTCCGGCTGCTTGCTGATAAAGGCGGCGAGTTATCCTACAGGAATCTCGGTCACGCGACTCCCCAAAACAACCTGTCGAATCCCGGTGTCATTACTCCGGTGACCGACTGCTGACGCCGATCGTCTCGACGTCCAGGTTCATAGGGTTGTGGATTTTTTTTTGATTTGGATTAGAGCAAAGAAGTTGGTTTTTGTAAGTTTATTAATTTTATTGTTATTTTAAAATTTATTAAAATGGGAAGAAAATAAAATGTCTGGACCTAAGTATACAAATTTCTCTTAAAAACATTAAATTTTATTATTATTATTATTTATCTTCATAATGGACCAATCTATGTCTTTGGATCCAAAAAACGGATTCTTAACGAAGTAGAAAAAAACGGTTGGTTTAGTCTAAGTCTATCTGACCCTTGACCCTTCACTAGCCATTTGTTGTCAATTATAAATTTAAACAAAACTTAACGTATCCATTTACAAGTTTTCCCTCTACATCTCACACATTTTCAAAATTTGTCAATGTTCGTAATTTGCTTTGATAATGTTTGATATATGATATAATTAAGTAATTTTACAAATTTGATTAATCTTATACCTATACTATAAGTTTCGGGATATGTTAAATTAAGCTAAAGTTATTCCATTAATTATTAAAAAGGTGACACATGTTATGACTTGCTGGTTACGGAATTGGTTTCCATTATAATTTTCAGTTTGGTTTTCGTTATAGATATTTATGCCGCAAGGAATATTATTCAAGATATAGTCGAAGGTCTTAACGCTGGTCGTCTTGTTTGACTTGACAAACGCCTTTGACTGTGTCTTCCATAAAATTCTCCATCAAAAGCTCAGTTACAGGTCTACCACACTAAAAGCTTCGGGATATGTTAAATTAAGCTAAAGTTATTTTTAGTTTGGTTTTCGTTATAGATATTAAACATTTTATTCTGCAAGGAATATTATTGAAGATATAGTCGAAGGTCTTAACGTTTATCGTCTTGTTTGACTTGACAAACGCTTTTCTCCCAAGTTTAGTTACAGGTCTACCGCAGGGATCTATATTTGGTCCGCTGTTGTTTGTAATACTTGGCTTTGGATGTAAATTAAAATGGCGTATCTACGTTTTGTATTTGAACAAATAATCTAACATTATGTTTTTACTGTGTTGAATGAAATCAATAATTAATTATATCGGTGCTCTAATGGACTGAACAGATCTGTGAGTGTAATTTTATTCAAGTCATGCTTTTGTAGATAACGCAATGAGTGTTAAATCTGGTTTTAACTGAATTTTAAGATGAAATTTGTACTTTAATACATGAATCATGTTTAATGTTCAAAAAAACATTTTTCCAAAATTTTAGCATATAGATAAGTTATGAATATTTAAATTATGTATCTACTGTCATGGAACATACTTGCCGAGTTCATTTTTTCAGGGTTATTACTTGTTATTTTTTTGTGTACAAATTTAATTTTAGCTACTTAAAATAATCTCCTAAAATTAAATAATACCGTTATTTTTTAATTAAATACTGTTCATTTGTTCTGCATAAAGTACTCACCCCTTCTGTTCAATTTGTCACTATAGCAAAATAAATTACTTTATCTGATACTGCGTAGGAACATTTGTTTCAAATTGATTCAGTGTCGGTATTTAAGTTTCATGTGAAAGGAAAGTAATTTTAACGTAAAAATAAATAACAGCATTGATACATGTCTCTGGAATAGAAAAAATTACTATTCCTCAAATGAATGCATTTTCAAAAATACTTAGAATCATGTTAAAATATATTGGGTGTAACATTTAAAATAATGGATTTTTTAGCGTTTAAAGTTACGTATTATAAATATATATTTTGGCAACACCCTGTACAATATTTTTGATCTGTAGGTATCCAAACTGATAGACCAGAATATGTGAAAGGACATATTTATATTTTTTGAACGATATACTCTAGCTATAACAAACCTATAATAAAGATTGGCTATTTTTCTTTATAGATTTCAAAAATGCAATAAAATATAGGGTGTTTCATTTAAAAAAACATAACTTTGATATGTATCACTTTCATGGATAACCCTGAGTAAATAAAGTTATTTTTAAATTTTTGCCGTTTCTGATATGCATCTCGTTGTAAAAACGGATTTTACAAAAAATATTTGGTTTTGGCTCTTTATAGATCGAGGCGTTACCGGAGGACCACCCGGTATATCTTTATTTTTTTATATTTTCCCCTATTTTTCTCTGTTTTTCCTTATTTTTTCCTGACTTTCTCTATTTATTTATATTTTTCTCTAACTTCTCTATTTTTTCTCTTTCTTCCTATTTTTCCCATTTTTCTATATTTTTTTCTGTTTTTGGATATTTGTCCGTTTTTGTCCCTATTTTTATCTATTTTTGGCTATTTTTACTATTTTTCCTTATTTTATTCTATTTTTGTCGTATTTAGATAAAAAACAGGGACAAATACGGAAAAGCAGGAAAAAACTAGTAAAAGGAATAATCTCTGCGCGATTTTTCAAGACTACGGCCCGTTTCCGTCAGCGGAAGAAAGTCCTATTTTTTTTGTCATTCATTTTTTTTAATATTCTTCCGTATTTCTCTCTATTTTTCTCTAATTTCGTTATTTTCTCTACTCAAATTTTTCCCGGTTTTATTATTTTTTCCTGCTTTTCCCTTATTTCTCCCTGTTTTTATCTTTTTACAAATTTTTACTATTTTTCCTTATTTTCCCTATTTTTCATTATTTTCCCAGGAGTTCGTACTCTAAACTTAGGAGATGACAGAGGGGCTAATTTTAATAATAGTACTTCATATAAAATTTGTCCCTTACGCCCTTCGTTAACGAATTATAGGGCTCCAAAGTTAAAAATTAAAAATGGTTTTTTATTTATAATTATTAAACTACTTATTTGAAATAAATCAAAAATTAACCATTTATAAACACCATAAATGCGCACTTAATTAACAAATCTGCACTACCCTTGTGAAGTCAGGTACGGTCTAAGTCCAATAGTTAATGAGGCACATTTTTTTTATCTATCATTTTTTTAATTTCTAAATATGACAGCTAAATTCCACAAACATCTTTAAAAGAAAAACGTCATCTTGTGATAACTCGATAAAATTAACGGTTTAAGAGATATGTGCAATTTTATGTGGCACTGCACATCAATAGCGCTTTCACCATTTTTTTAAAAATACTTACGATTAAAGGAAACATCTCGTATTACAATTAAATTATTAATAAAGTAGAATAATAAACTTCTAGAATTTTTATAAATTTTATTTATTTACCAGTTTTATTTACAATAGTGATGTAAGAAAAATTGAATAAAAACGAAAACAAAAGTAAAAATACGAAAACAACAATAAAAACCTTCAATAAGATATTCGATGTAAGAATGAAATTTCATATTTTCCAGTTTTCACCAATTTTAACAAAATTTCCTATTTTTCCCTGGTTTGCCCTATTTTTTACTAATTTTTCCTATTTTTCACAAATTTTCACTATTTTTCCCATTTCTTTCGCTATTTCTTTCATTTTTACTAAGGTTTAAATTGGTTTTTCCTTTTTTTATTGTTTTTTTTTTCGATTTCTTCATGTTTTTTCATTTTTGTTCCCTACTTTTCCTGTTTTTTGCAATCGCTATTTTTTCCCCATTTTTCGTATTTCCTCCATTTTTCTCTATTTTTTATGTTTTTCTCTATTTTTTTCTATTTTCCATACTTTCTCCTATCTTTTCCTATTTTTTGGCTATTTCCCCATTTTTCTATATTAGTCTCCATTTTGTCCATGTTTTCTATGTTATTTCCTATTTTTTTATAATTTTCCCTTTTTCCCCTATTTTTTCTTGTTTTTCTCTATTATTCTCCATTTTATTCATATGTTTTCATATTTCTTTTCTATTTTCCGCTATTTCTCCATATTTTTGTCTACTTTAACTATTTTTTTATATTTTCCCTATTTACTCCAGTTCTTACTCCTCTTATCTACTTTTCCCTACTACCATTACCCGCTCGACTAAGTGCGTTAACATATAGATATACTTATTCTATGTAAGCCACTGTTCTCACCCTTGTCTACCCCTTAAAATCCAAATTTTACAAAATCATTTCTTAGTGGTGTCTATATGTTATGAATAGAACATCGAAATTTCAAGTCTCTGGGTTAAGTAGATAGATAGTATTATAGATTATTTATTCGATATAAATAAAGTCTACCTCAACTCAAAATCGTGAGATCCAATCTTCATCTCTCTTCCCTTAAAATAATTATTAATTATCCTTCACATAAAGCGGAAATGAATAATACCCAACACTCCAAAAACATTAACACACCCAAGCCACAATAATAAACTCAACATTAGAACGTATTGAAAGCATTTACAATGGAAAATTTATGGACCCTTTAGCTCGTTTGAATTACACTAGCAATGAGGTTTGTTCGCATCAAATTTGTCGATTTGATACGGTAATTTGTTTCCACTGATTTTGTAATTTACAAAAGATAAATTGATCAGAATGAGATACTAAAAAAATACAGGGTGTTTCGCGAGTGACTGGCCAAACTTTAGAAGATGGTGGAGGACCATGTAGTTTCATATAAGCTATTATTATATTATCTTTTGTTTAATATATACAGGGCCTTTGCGTTTATTTTCAAAAATTTCAATTGTCAATGTTTTGGCGATGGTTGTTCTAATCTGAACAAAATTTAGTACGTATATTCTAATGTGGGTAATTTACCAAATTCTGTATCGTAAACAACAAAAATTTATTTTAACGCCGTCAAAAAAAAGTTATTACAAAGTATAAAACTTCATCCTGTACATGAATTTTGCCAATAAACTAAAATAACAACGTAAACAAATCAAACTCTCAGATTTTTTTGCATATTTTTAGTAATTCTAGTTTTAATTCCTAAATTTACGTTTAACTGTTTTTAAATAATATTGCGAAATAAAACTCACTTTTAATTTTATTACTACTATTGGCCAACATACGTCAAAAATAATGACCGAGAAAAACCATTCCCTCATAATTTTTAAAGTGAGTCCGTAATTAATATTTTTTTATTTCTATAAATAGGGGTTGGGGTTAAATATGTGGGTTGAGGGTTATATATTTTTTTAAGAACACTCTTATGCAATATAAACTAGAATAAAAATAAATAGTCCATTATGGGCAATATGTGAATTTAAGCAGAAAAACTGTTTATATCAAAAATTAAAATAAATCCACCGAGACCCAATTTCCATAAGGATTTTGCGGGATCGTTTGGAAAAATATTTGATGCCTCCAGATCTATTTTCCCTTAGACTGTATAGTTTCTATAATTTTTTATTAATAGTTTATCTAGCTAGAAAAAAAAACATCAAGAATTATTTTCACAAGTCCATTAAAATAAAACTTAAATCCAGTATGATTGTTGTAGAAAAATACAGTAAGCAAAAGTTTATTTAATTGTTCGTTTTGACGTAAACTTTTATTAAATTTGCTTTGCACTGTTTAACTAGTACTTTCACGATTTGGCTTTTACTTAAAACTATTGATAAATAAGTATAAAGACCAGAGCGAGACCTGGTGCAAACAATTGTAGCAACGTTTTATAGTACGAGAAGAAGACCAAAATGATGTATGATCGTTTTACGGACAAAACCGTATAAAATCTTTAGGCTCTACGGCCCTGAACCTGACTAAGTACGCAGTAACGGTCAGAAATGTAGCTGCTGCGTGGGAGGCCATTTCTGATACGTCTGATATTCCAAATGTATACAGTGCTGTGGAATAAGTGTTACCCCCCCCCCCCTATTAACTACTCTATTTTTATATCTTAAGAAAAAAGCTCAAACAGGTCAATTTTTATATTAAACGTAGTATGTTATGACATAAAAGTTTCGAACCTGACATAATCCCTCTTCATGGGGGTGTCACCCCTTCGATTTTTTTAAATGAGAAAGTGCATCATGCGCCACCTCATTTGAAACCTATTGAAACACTGATTTCAAAAATGTATAACACTTTAGTTCAAAAATAAACGGAGTCTGAGTTATTCGAGAGTTTTAATATTACCTTGCAAGAATTCAATGAATTCTGTTGGCTTGACGGTAGGTTTTTTCATTGGAGGGTTGGAAGTGTTTTGTCTTTAAATAAATCTTTCCTACATTGTAAATGTTGGTAACTGAATTTAATCATTTAATTTAATAAATTACAAGTAACAACTAAGGGTGTACTGAAAACTAAATAAATTTTAAACGTTAACAGTAACATTTTTGAAAGCAGTGTTTCAATAGGTTTCAAATGAGGTGTCGCATGATGTACTTTCTCATTTAAAAGAATCGAAGGGGTGACACCCCCATGAAGAGGGATTATGTCAGGTTCGAAACTTTTATGTCATAACATACTACGTTTAATATAAAAAATGACCTATTTGAGCTTTTTTCTTAAGAAATAAAAATAGAGTAGTTAATAGGGGGGGTAACACTTATTCCACCGTACTGTATAGATTTTCTCATTTTATGACAAAATTATTAGTTTTCAGAAAATTTTGTGGCGTAGCTTATGTCTCGAGTAGATTTTCAAAAATGTAAAAGATTTAGCCGACCTATATTAAAGCAACTCGGTTCAATTTTTTAAAAACTTTTTGTATAACTGTCGGGATCCTAGACATACTATTTTCATACATTTTCAATGTCGCCTATAATCCTAAAAAGGAAAAGAACGTTCTATTTTCCCTGCTTTCTCAACTTTTTCTTTATATTTCTCTTTTTTGTCGTATTTTTTCTTCTTTTTTCCTATATTTTCCGTTTTTCATTATTTCTGTCTCTATTTTACTTTATTTTCCCTATTGCACTTTATTTTCCTGTATTTTACTTTATTTTTTCCTATTTTTTACTATTTTTCTTTTTTTTTCCATATTTATCCTACTTTTCCTCATTTTTCCATGTTTGATCTATTTTTTCCTGTTATTCCAATTTCTACTTATTTTTCATTTACAAAATTACGTTCATCCATACCGGCACCATAGTTACTTTTTCAACATTTCTATTTTTCGTTACGTTACAATTTCCGATTGTTAAATCCTACCACAACCCGCTTTAAGGAACTTAGTTCCAAAAAACATTTACGCATATTCATCTTTTTATCGTAAGTTATGGCCTTGAGTTCATAGAAGAAAATCCCATAGACAAAAATCTTTTTTTTCCGAATTTTACAATATTCCGGATAAATTTCCAATTTTTCTTTCCCTAAAAACTTTATTCCGACTATTACAAACATTAAAAAAAATTTTAGCGAAATCGGTCAAATCAAATCCCCTATGTTAAAATAGTCGTTAAGTTTTCTGAAATTATCCAATTTTTTGCACAATTTTCTTATTTCATAGTATTAGAAAAAAATAGATGAATGAAATAAGTAAACTCGTTTTGAAGTTAGGGCGTGACTAAGGGAAACAGGAATTCATTTTTATATATTATATTAGAATGGCTGTGTTTTTTTCATCATGAAACTCTTATGCCCTTGGGTTGGGTTCCTTAAAAAAATAATAAACATTACAAACAGAAAATTAAAAAAAAATTATAAATTTTGGGCGCCTCAACAATTCTCCTGGTTGGGTTCTTCTCTCTCCTGTGTCTTCCTTTAATCAGTTCTTTCTTCTCTTTTCTGTACCACCTCCCAGTTTATTTATTTTCTGTCTTCTATATTTTTCAATCTCTCTCTATGTCTGTCCTTTTCGTCTCACTTCCTAGATAATTTCCAGTTTCCTCTTTGTCTTCTTCGATGTTATTTGCTATTATTTCTGTGACTTTTTATATCTCAACTCCTACCTATTTTATACTCTATATTTCTTTATGATAAAGTTCTTTGCCCAATAAAATTGTCTCAATTCCCTTTATTTACTTTATATTTCTAAATTGGACTATAACAATTATTTCCCGTTAATATTCTTCTAACTAATATATTTTTTTTATTTTGACATTTTATAATTTCTTATTAATCAATCCTAATCAATCAAAAACCAAAACTGTTTATTATCTCTTTTCATTTGTTTTTTTCCCCAACTAGAAATTTTTTTTTTTTGTAAATTTAATGACTAACGAGACTAAGATTTTTTTTTCTTTTACTTGTACCACAATTGTTGTGAACTCATTATTAAATCAAAAAAAAAATAATCATCTAAACACAAAATATTCTTAAATAAATCGTCAACACATTTAAATACATCCACACGCACCTTAAACTTCTTATCATAACCTTATTTTCATTGTCAAACTTACATTTCACAATAACCTTCTACCTTTCAATCACAGTCAACCACAATACATACAAAAACAGAACTAAAACTACGCTATAAATAAAAAAGCATCTCAATATATAGAGAATGAGTTATAATTTTAAAAATAATTTAGCGCTCCCACCATTATTAATAATGAAATTTGATCCTATACTAGGGTGCATTCGCCATTTTATTAAAAGAATGTCACCCTATAGTAAAATTATAAAAAACAGTAATTCAAATATTGTTACGCTTCTAGTGCAAGAATGGTTGTTGTTAACCCCCCTCGTGACCCACTAGGAAACAGAATTGTACAGAATATCCAATACTGCAAATACAGCACTTTAAAAAAAAAATTAGCGAAATCGGTCCAATCAAATGCCCCATGTTAAAATAGTCGTTAAGTTTTCTGAAATTATCCAATTTTTTGCACAATTTTCTTATTTTTTAGTACTAGAAAAATAGATGAATGAAATAAGTAAAGTCGTTTTGAAGTTAGGGCGTGACTAAGGGAAACAAGGATTCATTTATATATAGAAGATATTAATGCAAATCAACTATTTTCATTATTTTCAAAAAAGAGAATGAGTTATAATTTTAAAAATAATTTAGCGCTTCCACCATTATTAATAATGAAATTTGATCCTATACTAGGGTGCATTCGCCATTTTATTAAAAGAATGTCACCCTATAGTAAAATTATAAAAAACAGTAATTCAAATATTGTTACGCTTCTAGTGCAAGAATGGTTGTTGTTAACCCCCCTCGTGACCCACTAGGTAACAGAATTGTACAGAATATCCAATACTGCAAATACAGCACTTTAAAAAAAAATTAGCGAAATCGGTCCAATCAAATGCCCCATGTTAAAATAGTCGTTAAGTTTTCTGAAATTATCCAATTTTTTGCACAATTTTCTTATTTTTTAGTACTAGAAAAAATAGATGAATGAAATAAGTAAAGTCGTTTTGAAGTTAGGGCGTGACTAAGGGAAACAAGGATTCATTTATATATATATATAGAAGATATTAATGCAAATCAACTATTTTCATTATTTTCAAAAAAGAGAATGAGTTAGAATTTTAAAAATAATTTAGCGCTCCCACCATTATTAATAATGAAATTTGATCCTATATTAGGGTGCATTCGCCATTTTTTTAAAATAATGCCACCCTATAGTAAAATTATAAAAAACAAGTCAAATATTGTTACTCTCCTATGGCAAGAACGGCTGTTGTTAACCCCCCCTCGTGACCCACTAGGTAACAGAATTGTACAGAATATCCAATACTGCAAATACCGCACTTTAATCTCTGATCTAACAGCTCATGGTGCTGATGGAACAGCTCATACTAAAATAACATTCCTAACAATATTAAAAATAAATGCCCAATCAAGACCATTTATTGTAGCTACCACCTACAGTTCATCTAGGCACAACAACAGCACAAAAGCAAATTAAAATTATGTTAAATAATAACTAAAAGAAATTAACTAAAACTAATACATAAAAACGAACCTAATATAAAGTAACAAGATTATAACAAGTTTTCGAAATATCCACCTCCAATTTTAATGCAATTTTCTTGATCGTAACGATAAATTATTTACACCAGCGCTGATCATTTCAGGATTATCCATTACTTCCTTTTACATTCTTGAATTATACGTTGTCTCAGTTCATCTGGCGTCGCAACTTCAGTCTTTGTTTTAGATGACCCCACAAAAATAATCTAAAGGTGTAAGATCGGGTGAGCGAGCGGGCTACGGAACTGGACCATTATGACAAATTAATCTGTTCTGGTAAGAGTGGTTTTTAAATGTTCCCTTACTTATCGTGAACTTTTATGAATATTTCTATGGTTTTTAAGCAAATAAAATATGCCAAAAGTACATTTTCTGTTAACGAGTTAACATTCTTATTTCTACACCAATCTTGAAAATTTTTGTATACACCTTTATATTTGTTTTCTGTTTTTTCGGGTAAAAAATTCTGTATTGTAGAATCTATTTGTTTTATTTCAGGATTTGTACCTTATTCATCTTCACTTTCAAAATTTAAAAATTAGAAAAATGCAGATATCAAAAAACAACAAAAAAAAATCAGAAAAGTGAGAAAAAGAAAGGAAAAAATTAGTGAAACATTGAGAAAATAGGAATAATAGGGAGAAATGGGGAAAAATAGTGGAAAAATAGGAAAAAAAAGAAGAAATAGTGAAAAATGGGGGAAAATGGGAAAAAATAGGGGGAAATGGAAAAAATAAGAAAAACAGGAAATCCGAGAAAGACAGAAAAAATACTGAGAAATTGGGAAAAATGGAAAATTGGAAAAATAGGTTACAACGCGAAAAAGTAGGGAAAAACAAGAAAAAATATGAAAAAATAAGGCGAAATAGGGATAAATAGGAAAATAAGGAAATATAGAAAAATGGAAACAAGAGAAAAAGAGGAAAAAATAAGTAAAACAGGGTAAATGGGGGAAAAGTGAAAGAATTCGAAAAAGGCAAAAATAACAAAAAAAAAACAAAAAAATGAAAGTAAAGAAAAAATCAAAAAACCGAAAAATTGGAAAAAAAATCAGAGGAATAAGAAAAAAATCAGAAAACAAAAGAAAGAAATAGAAAAAAACAGAAGAATGAGGAAAATTGGAAAAAAACAAAAAAACAGAAAACTGGGAAAAAATTAGAGACAATTTAAAAAAAATCTGAAAAAAAAACAGAAAAATGAGAAAAAAATCGAAAAAATCGGAAGAGAAAATAAAAAATCTGATGTGGCCAGCACATGACCTCTCGCCATTTTTGAATCAAAAATTTACAGGTTGACACAAAAAAGTATGAAAAAAAATTATTTTTTTGTAAATCTGGCAATAATGGCAAAATTTTCGAAAATTTTTATGAGATAAAAATAAACTATAGGGTATACAAAATATATGTGTAAAACTTTATTGCCGTTTTGTATAATACTGGCGTCATTACCCATAGCAACTGCCACTTCCGGTTGTGCGATTGGCACCAAAATCTAATCAGATCTAATCTAGGGTATCAGAATCCTGTATGCAAAATTTCAATTTTTTTTATTCAGTAGTTTTTGAGTTATCGTTACTACAACATCCATCCAAACACACACACACTAACACACACACACACACACACACACACACGCAGACATCATCGGTAAAATATTAAAATCGTATTCTAGGGACCCTAAAACGTGTTTACCCATTGAAAACTCACTACCCAATTTTTAGCATGATTCCTATACCTCTCTTATCTGATGGGCGAGAGGTAAAAATTGAAAGAAAAATCAGAATATTGGAAAAAAATGAAAAATCAAATTGTAAATACGAAAAAAATGAAAAAATAAAAAAAAATCTGATGTGGCCAGCACATGACCTCTCGCCATTTTTGAATCAAAAATTTACAGGTTGACACAAAAAAGTATGAAAAAAAATTATTTTTTTGTAAATCTGGCAACAATGGCAAAAGTTTCGAAAATTTTAATGATATGAAAATAAACTATAGGGTATACAAAATATATGTGTAAAACTTTATTGCCGTTTTGTATAATACTGGCGTCATCATCCATAGCAACTGCCACTTCCGGTTGTCTGATTGGCACCAAAATCTAATCAGATCTAATCTAGGGTATCAGAATTCTGTATCCAAAATTTCAAATTTTTTATTCAGTATTTTTTGAGTTATCGTTACTACAACATCCATCCAAACACACACACACACACACACACACACACACACACACACACACACACACACACACACACACACACACACTAACACACACACATACTAACACACATACACTAACACACACACACTAACACACACACACACACTAACACACACACACAGACATCATCGCGAAAATATTAAAATCGTATTCTAGGGACCCTAAAACGTGTTTATCTATTGAAAACTCACTACCCAATTTTTAGCATGATTCCTATACCTCTCTTATCTGAAGGGCGAGAGCTAAAAAACAAAAAAAAAATGAAAAAAAGGCTCAAAAAATCACAAACACCAAAAAAAACCAGAGGAATAAGAAAAAAATTAAAAACAAAAGACAGAAATGGAAAAAATAGATACCTTTGTATAGTAAATATACAATCCTATCCATAACTCACTATAGTGAGTTATGGAGAGTCATAACTCACGTTATTTGTTTATGGGTACTATTAATTGCTCAAAAGCAGTTGAATTATTAATATATAACTTAATAGGAGTAGATAAATTCATATATTGACACTTGGTAAAAAAAAATTTTTGACGGCGTTAAAATAAATATTATTGTTTAAGGTACAGAATTTGGTAGATTACCCACATTAGAATATACATACCAAATTTAGTCAAATTAGACCAACTTTCGCCAAAATATTGACAATTGAAATTTTTGAAAATAAACAAAAGATATTTGGGACACAATAATAACCGATATGAAACCACTTCATGGTCCTGGTAAAGTTTGGCCAGTCACTCGCGAAATACCCTGTATATAACTCAGTTAAGTATATAATGTCAAAGTTCTTTTTATTTTATTTTTCTAATTTACTTATTTGAAATTAAAAGTTTGATCTAAAAGTTAGCTTCGGTATGGCCTAGTAGATAGGATATATGACTTTCTTAAATACCTTATTTATAAATTAGTTTAACGATTTCTTGACGCAAACTATTCCAAACTTCAAAATTCCTGTTAAAGGAACTGATGCCCGATCCGAGTTTTGAAAGTTTCCTTCATGAAGGAACAGACAATGCTTTATAACAATTCCTGCTAATTAAATATTTGAATAATTTTCGAATTATTTATTGCACTCAATTTTTTACGAGGATTTTGTCATTGCATTATTCACTTTGAGAAAAAAAAACTGTTGTACAGACATAAGGACCTACTTAATTAGGAGCAAACACAATAGAGACAAGTCGTTCGTCCTTTTTTTGTATCCTGGTTTTTGTTGCGTTTCATTCTCCGGATTACAAATGGTTCATTTTAATGCTTTAGGTAAATGTAATTTTTACAGAGTGACTAATGTTCTAAAGCTTGCAGAGGTCCTTGTAATCTTACAAATCTTCACTAGATTAATTTTTGTAATTAGAATGAAATATACGTCTTCCAGTTTTTTTTTATTATTAACGGTTTAAAATCTTTTATTGATTATGTCATGAACTTTCGCATTTATTTATTTTGATTAATATTAAAAGTTGTTAACTGAATTGGATGAAGCTGAAAAGTTATTTAGAACAACAGAAACAATTTTTTATTATAGTTTTCCTGGAAAATTTGGTTTTATTTATTTATCAATCATAGATCAATAAGATTTAAGTAATTATATTTATAGAAATAAAAGCCAAAATTATTATTATTGTAAAACTATATATTTGAAAGAGATATTACATTTTGCTTAAATAATTATCAGAAATAATATCAATACCCTTTTGGCTGAATGCGAATTTTGTAGCAGTAAAACCCCTTTTTGGATAAATAATAAATTTTAATTAATAATTTAACACATTGGAGGTCAATTTTATAAACCGTAAAACTTGAAGCTGAGTTTCTCTTAATGTAAATTGAACTAGAACTGAAATACTAAAATTATTAAAGAAGAAATAAAAAACCAAAGTCTAGTACCACAAAATACTTATAGTTGCAATATAAACTGCCAACTAAAATTACATAGTTTGTTAAAATTTAAATTATAAAATATGTTAAAGAAACATGGTTACATGTGCGCACTTAAAATTAAAGAGACAAAGTTTAGAATTTAGGCGTGGTACTGGAAAAGAACGGAGACGTTAAGTAACATTAAAAAATTGGTGATAAAGAGAAAACATGTTGGTCCACCACTATTTACATTATCTGTAAATACACAAAAAAAAATCTTAGCTCTAAGTTTTAAAGCTAAAAGATCTCTTAACTAGTTCGTCAAGTCATAAACAAAATCCTTCCAAAAGACAAAAAATAATTAGAGAAAACGTCCCTTTAGATATTCGCAAACCTAGCAATGGGTTGTAATAATGTATAACTTAGCAGGAAGAATATCATGTAAAAATTTATCCTGCAGTTTCACAATTTTATTCTAATCGGATTAGATGAAGTGATGAAAATTACGGTTCTGAGGATACTTTTATTCTAAATTTTAATACAACTGATATTTTTACAACCAAGATATATATCGGTTGTTCTGAGAGCTATAAGTTTTATTGCATTTAACACATTAACTTGCAAGTTGGCAAATTACTTTTAAACTGGAATTTTCTTTAATCAGGAAAGTAGTAAGTTTTTATAAAACACTTTAAGTGTGCAATTTCAGCGAGAAAGACTTTTCAAAAGAGGTGATAATGAATTGAACGTAGTTTTATCTCACCTTCTGTTATTATTTCAACCTGTTCTCGAAATTACTTTTACACGGGGCAAGTAGAAACTAAATCTTCCTGTATTTCGGGTATCTCGTGTTCGCGTTTCCTGTGAATATCAATGTATCAGAATAATTGATTTACTTATCCCAAAGTCTTTTGAAAATCAAATCGATGAGGTTAAAAATATGGTGGTGGTTGAATAGAATTTACATTTCTAACAGGATGGCGCCATTCTACATTATGGAGTACGATCATTTGGTTTTGTTAGTTTAGTATCTAGCCGACATTGGGGTACTGAAATTTTTTTGTAAAGGAAAATTTTGCAAATAATATATTTTTCCTCTATAATTTTCTATATCAAATAATTTTTTATGTTACAGTTGACCATTTTACTACGTTTCGTCAATAAAAATATAATCAGCTTTGTAGCTTCTTATGATACCGTTTTTATTTTAAGTAAAATAAGGTGAATTATTGAAATCTAATTTAAAAAATAATCGAAGACATTATTTAGCAAAGTCAACGATTTATCTACACTAAAGATAGAATTTAAATTTCCTATAAATTATTTTTTATATTGTACATATAAAAATTTTATAGCTGTAACTGTTTTTTTAAAAATATTATCAAAACACAACAACCTGCGGAATTCACTTCATTTTCCAGATTAATTAAATTCATAATGAGCGAAATTATTCGGAGGACGCTGCTAAAAAGAAAAATTACAGAGGCAGCAATAAACATAATGACATTATTCTAAAAATAATAGCCTAGATGTGTTTAGTTATAATTTAGTATCATAATTACATATTTTTGATCAATGGGACTGAAAAAGGTTCATCTTATTCATCAATCAACACGTATAGACCGGCTTTAATTTAATTTTTTCAGTAGGCACTGTGGACGAAAAAATCATAACAAAAATAAATTATGCGTGGAACATATAGACTTATACCCCCATGGCTCTAGTACTGATGTACATGGAACTTGGTAACTATATAACCGTACTAAAACACATAACATTCCTATTTCCATTAGAAAACCTGATCATGAAAATATTAACCCTTAAAATGGTCATGCTAATGTCTCTTATAACAGCTCATAGAATCCATACTCTTAGCAAAGTTTCTGTTGAAATTATTTTATGATTAAGTGAAAAAATAGAGATTAAAACCAAAGAAAATTTAAAATTGGCGGGCTTCATAGACTACAACCCATATTAGTATTTCCATACTTTAAAAGTATCCCAGATGCAGCATCCACAATAGATTATGGTAGAAATAAGAAAACCAGTTCACCCAGTTACATCCCAATACCATCAGTAGACGAATAAAAACAATACTTAAAAAAGTGGAATACATATGAATCAATAAAAACAATACTTAACAAAGCGGAATACATATAAATCAATTTTCAATCAAATGAAATTTTTTGCGAATAGTAGACGAATAAAAACAATACTTAAAAAAGTGGAATACATATGAATCAAATAAAACAATACTTAACAAAGTGGAATACATATAAATCATTTTCAATCAAATGAATTTTTTTGCTTTAAATTTAGAAAATTAGTATTAGATATTATAACTAGAAATGATTATTAGATTACATAGTACTTTCTAAGTTAATTATTCTGCTTGATACAATGTTCTTCCATTAGTATATCAATTTTTTATACTACATCTCAACTTCACGAGGTTAATGGTAAAATTAAATGTAATTCAGTAAGTTTCTAAAATAGATGTATTATTGCAAAATTACAACATCTACAAAGTAATCATATCGGAAGACAGGCGAAAGAAAATTATATGATTAATTAAATACCATACTTACCTGTATGAAGATTAATCGTAATTTTCCGATATGATTACACCTCACCCTTCTCCTTTTTTGTATTACAACTATTGTTCTGAGTTGTGGAAGCGGGAAACTTTTAAAGACACTTCACGCTAGGTTTAATGCGTGAAGTAGTGCAGGACTCTCCCCTGAGTCAGGGACATACCTGCTAAACCCTCCTCGGTTATTTATTCTGGTTTGATTGTTTCCTTGTACCCTGCTGTAGGAGAAGTTTCTCCTTTTCAGGGATACATTTTGTGTTGGTTTGATTTGAAAAGTAATTAAATATAGTGACTTAAGATATTTGATAATGTTTTAGTTCTTGGTCGTCAGTGGGGTGACCAGCTCATCTGATGCTTAGAGGAGCCTCCTCTAAGAGATCTAGGCGAAACTCGTCCAGAAGATCTTTGGCTTCTTTGAAAACTTTTATGTTCAGTTGTAGTACTTTCCTTTTAGGCATCTTGGGTAGAGGTCTTCTGACCATTCCATCTGTCCATCACGTCCGTATGGTTTCTTGGGCGTGGGTGTTGGAGCCGGTCAGGATTGACTGACGTACCTTCCTTGAAGATCTTGGAATCTGTAAATTATTGGGGTTATTGGGGAGGTAGGCACATTTCCTTAGGATTCTCCTCTACGTTGCCGTAATGGCGTGCAGGAGGCGAGGAGAAAGAGCGGAGAAGTTCAGAGCTCTGAAGTCTGGCATAGGTCTAATGTATGTTTTATACGTGTGCAAAAGGGTTTCAGGGTTGCGTCTCCCTAATTGTCCACCCAAGGCTCCGATGAGGGAGGTTCGTTCCCTAACGCTGTTAGAGTTCTTTGGACTTCGGTTGACCAGTTGAGAGTATGCACACCCCAGTAGTCAATCCATTTCTTAGGCACGAGCTTCTCTCCCCAAAACCTTAGGTCGAGGTCATTGAGAAATTGACCCCGTCTTTTGGAGAGGAAAGGATGTTTGAATATAATAAGTTGGGTTTTTGCTGGTTTAGGGTAATCCTCCAGTTGCTGCACCATTGTACGGTTTAGCATCTGCTGGGTTTTGTTGTGCAGAGATCTGGTGGTTGGGGCTGTTGCGGAGATGGAAGTGTTGTCCGCATACAGTTGGATGTCTTGGCTAGGAGTGGGATGTCGTGCGTATATATGACATGCAGGGGAACTCCGGCTTGTGGAGTAAAGGGATCTGCGGTGAAAGAACCGACTTTTACTATGACCGAGCGGTTTGTGAAGTAGGAATGGATAAGCTTGATGAATTGGGTAGGGATGCCGATGTTGGAAAGATTTCGAACAAGTCCGGCGTCCCAGACCTAATAGAAAGCCTTTTGGACATCGAAGAAGACTGACGACTTGCAGTGACCTAGGTTGAGAGATTTGGAGGTAAGGGAGTGGAGTCTCACTAGTGCGTCTTGGGTGGATTGCTCAGACCTAAATCCGTGTTGGAATTGGGGGATTGTTCCCCGTTCATCCAGAAAATCCCAGATACGGTCCTTGAAAAGGTTCTCAAAGACCTTACCCAGAACATTCGTCAGATATATAGATCTGTAGAAATTGGTGGCGGTGGGAGTCTTGTTAGGCTTGGGAATTAGGATGGTGTGGGCAGTTTTCCAGTTTGATGGAAAAAAGGAGTGCTGAAGGCTGGCATTAAAAAGGAGGGTAAGGGTGACAAGTGGGTTTTTCAGGGCCTGACGCTTGATTTAGTCAGGGCCTGCGGCTGAATTTCTCCCCTTCTGACATGCCAGGTTGAGCATTGGGTCAGGGATAGGGGGGATAGGGACACCTTCCTCCCCCATAGGGGGAGGAAGGTGTCTGTTTTTTTGCAAAAAAAACAGAATGAAGAGTGCCCAGAATGCAACTAAACGATGAGTTCGGTTTTGCTTTAATTTCGTACCGATGGTCATGATAAACATGAAACTATAAAGTAATCATATCAGAGGACAAGCTCGGAAAATTATGATTAATCTTCATATAGGTAATCTTATAATTTCAACATAGAAAAAAAAATAAAGATTATTAAATTTTCAAAATAAATATTAACATTTTCTTATTCGACAGTTATTGAAACATAATTTTTAAAACTTAAAGATTGTACTTTTTTTAAGTTCTACCAAGTCAAATTTTGTGTAATGAAAACACTATTTTTTAACTAATGTGCGGGCACTATTCATCAATTCGCTTTATAACAGTTTCTCTCCTAAACACATTGATAATCAAAATTAACATTATAAAATAAGATTAAACCATCGCACTATCAGTGTCTATAATCTAGTTGCTATAGGAAAATCTTGCTCGCGGTTACGACAATGCTGTGTTTTGCCTCAATTATTTAGATTATTTTTGTCACATCAAGAACAGAGCAGAGCTGTGACGAGCACTGACAAAAAATGTTGTTTAAAGTGCTCGCGATCACTAAGCATCCTAAAAAGTGCTTTAAATTCAAGAGCATTAGGTCCTAAGCACTTTTTGACATTTTAAATGTGGAAGTGTCTGTTGAACTTGAACTTGAACAAGAAAAGATACATGGAATTGGAATATCGGAAAAAAATAAACTAAATTATGTCTTATAAAACTAGTATTTTAATGTAGAAATAAAATATATTTTTTTAATTATCACCTGAGATGTATAGCATATACATTTTTAAATAGTCAAAATAGTAAATATTTTTTTCCAAATTAAAATAATTCAGTTAAATGTGTGAGTTCAAAAATGTTCACCAAAGGGATTAGTGTTTAGTGCACCCGAGATTTTTTGAGTCATTGCAAGCCTTTTAGAGTGCTCGCGAACCTTTTGTAGTGCTCACGAACCTTTTCAAGTACTCTTGAGAACTTTTTTAAATTGTTTTAATCACTAAGCGTCGATTTTAAAAAGTTATTGTAATAACATATCTTATTAATAATAAAATATAGGTGAACTCGTGTTCGTATTTAAAAAAATAACGTAGCCCTGGAAACTATGTTACTTTTTTGATATTTTGCGTATTAATTTGAAAAAACAAAAACATGTGTTTTTGGTTTTTCTCGAATTAGTGGGAACATTTTGAACTCTTGTTGATAAAACTATAAAACTTTTGTATATGTCGCGGTTTACGAGCTCTCTGAGTACACAAATTAACACTTTCTGTGCCAACAATTTTTACGTTTAATGTACTTTTTATCTACTTGTTTTATATTTTAAATATTAAATAAAAAAACGTTAAACAAAAATGGAAAGATATGCGTGGCGTTAATGGTTTTGGAGATGAATTTTTGATGTAAATGGCCAACAACGCACATGTGGTCTTGAATGTTAAATGTGTAAAAATCGAAAATTTTAATGCTTTTGGGATAAAACAATGATTCCATAATAAATAATTTATGAGTTATGGAAGCTTGAGAGAAGTTAATCCTGGTTCTACCGAGCACTGTGTAATTTCTTTATTTAGTCCAAAATTTCTTGTATATTCGTTTAAGCATCGTTTTGTTCGCCTCTCTGTTGTACATTTTTTGACAATATTTTCTTGTGGATTTTCTGTTTTAATGTTTCTGTACGTTCTACATCCTCTGGACATTATGGACATTGTGAAGTCGTAAAATGATATATTGTCTCCATTGTATTTATTGTACAGCAGACAACAAATTGAATAAAATCACGGAAAGTATTTCAGTTACTTAGTAAACTATCATTTGATTTTTAACACTACATTTACTTATTATACGGTTTCATTTATCCTCTCCTATTCAGCCGTCCTAAATCCAAAAGGCGTATCTGATTTTTTTTCAAATTTTCATTTTATTATCTACAGACTCGTTATGATCTAGCCGTTTATTTTAATAAATAATACTGCCCTATTCATAGTACTGTACCCTTATAAATCTGTTATAAAATCCTTAATGGCCAGTAGGGCGGGCTTTACTTGTCTTACTGTGTATTCGCTGCTAAAACATATAAACTCACAAAAAATTAGATACATAAATAAAATTAAGTAAAAAATAACTGTTTTTATTTCATACCAAATCCGTCGAAAAAATCAGGGTTAAATATTTACTCCAATTGGTAGGAAATTAAAGGCAGCAGAGATCTATGACATGATATTTAAAGTTAGACTCTTTACAAATAGGCGGCATGACATTTTGTAACGTTAAATTTTATTTGTTGATAAAAGTGATTTAGTAATAACTGTGATTTAAGCTCAATTCTTTTTATTATGGGCTCGGTCCACGAATAGAAATATATCGAAAAGTAAAATATTAATAAAAAAAATTTGGACGCCAGTCTAATTGATTTTTTGATGTATTTATAAACAATTGAGAAAAAAAAATGATATATTTCAAAATCCATCATTTTTTTCTTTTTATGGGTTTAAGGAAATTAAACTCAAATTAAACGTTATACTTTTATTGAAGAGAAAAAATTTATTAATAATATGATCTTTAGAGATTTTTTCTTAATTTTTTTTTGGGAAAATTTAACTTATCTTGGTTTTGTTTTCCTTATCATCAAGTTTCTTCCGGTAGTCTTTTTCTGGTAACCGGAAGAAAGGAGACGGCAATAACTCAAAAAACTTCCTAGATCCGGCAGTCTAAAAGCATACTACAGAAAAAAAAGTTTAGTACAGAAAGAGGCTCTATCCAGGAAAAAACGCTATGTCCGGAAAAAAGGCTCTGTCCAGGAAAAACTCAGTCCAGGTAAATAGGCTCTGTCCAGAACAAAATTTAATCCAGAAAAACATAAAAGTTCTCATAAAATAAGTCTTATAAATTACCAGATTTCGTGGTCTCTGTTTTTAAAAAAGAAATAAAACAATTATAATACTAATATTAAATACATGAATTTTTAGATCAAAATATGAAATATAAAAATAATCAAAGTGAATTCAATTTTAAGACAATCTGCAAAAACAAATTAAAAAAAATCTGATGTGGCCAGCACATGACCTCTCGCCATTTTTGAATCAAAAATTTACAGGTTGACACAAAAAAGTATGAAAAAAAAATATTTTTTTGTAAATCTGGCAACAATGGAAAAAGTTTCGAAAATTTTAATGAGATGAAAATAAACTATAGGGTATACAAAATATAGGTGTAAAACTTTATTGCCGTTTTGTATAATAATGGCGTCATCACCCATAGCAACTGCCACTTCCGGTTGTGCGATTTTCACCAAAATCTAATCAGATCTAATCTAGGGTATCAGAATGCTGTATGCAAAATTTAAAATTTTTTTATTCAGTAGTTTTTGAGTTATCGTTACTACAACATCCATCCAAACACACACACACACTAACACACACACACACTAACACACACACACACACTAACACACACACACACACTAACACACACACACACACACTAACACACACACACAGAGACATCATCGCGAAAATATTAAAATCGTATTCTAGGGACCCTAAAACGTGTTTATTCATTGAAAACTCACTACCCAATTTTTAGCATGATTCCTATACCTCTCTTATCTGAAGGGCGAGAGGTAATAGGTTCTCTTTTTGTAATTGAGACTGAAATAACACCACAAACATTGGATAATATATATTATTATAAAAGATAAGATATGAAAAATACATATACCGACATAAAAAAGAATTATAAAATAACAGTAAATAAAAGTTAAAGCGCCGAAATAATTAATAATGATAACAGAGGACATAAGTGGAAATATAATATAATAAAAACTTACCCTATGTATCGAGGGGAAGAAAATAAATTTTCAACAGGCGATGTAGAGCATATAGAAACTAATTGTTCTGACTGATGAGGTAAAAAGAAATAATTGTTAACACGGGAAAGACATTTTATAGTCACATTAAAATGAGATTGAAATCAAGATAAGTTGAGAAGGGAGAAGGAAATTAAGAAGGGATATCAAGCGAGTCTGAAATTAAAATATGTTGAGCAGAGGAATAATGATAATACAGGGTGGCACAGGTTGTTGCGTTTAATAGTGATTTTTACCATTCTGTTTCTGAAACAACATTTTTAAGTTTCAAATGATTTTGTGGTTTTTTCTACCAATTCTCCATGTAAAAATAATAGTAGTACATCATTTTTATTTATGAATTGCTCTCATATATTACTTCCGAATATTGCTTTTTTATTACCTCTTCTTTTTATATTTCGCTTCACTCGTGAAAAAACCAGCAATGAAAAGCAATAGACGGACGATCATAACTTCCAAATTATTAAAAGCATCGCCTAAAAGAAAGATTTCCTATGGCAATTTGTCAGTAACGTCAGAGACGTATCTAAAGAAAACTAACATAAATATTATAATCATAAAAAAATTAAAAATTTATTTTCACGCTAATTATTATTTTTTTAGTATTTTTAGTTTTATTATAAGTTTGACGATACTAAATGAGTAATTAAAATTTGTTTAAGTGCGCTCCTGTATGGCTTTTATCGTTTGAGATGTCGGCTAGCTTTTGTTTCGGTTGATTGCCTGCTCCGGAGATATTTTAGGGCCAAAAGGAAAATAACCGTCTATAATATCCTGAGTGTGAGTGCTGGGATTGTTTCCTGGCAAACCATCTTTTTCTGGTATATGAACAATTATTCTTTATTTAGTTCAGAAAACTTAATATTTTACTGTTTAAATAGAATTTTGTTTAATTTAATAAACCAAAACAACTAAATATTTATACTTTTGATTTGTCATCCATAAAATTCTATTTTACATCTCGGTAAACATTTTCTGTATTACATAAAATATCTAATTACCCCATTCTTACCGTGCATCGCTGAAAAGAGCCACAATTTCAGTTTAATGTAGCTTTCCATTTTCCATTTGGTTTTAGCGACAAAGCACAACCTTCAAATATTCAACATCTCGCCGAAATGTTCGAAACTCAACAATTTATTATTAAAATAATGCAAATGAAACTCAAAATGAAAGCAAATAAGCAAATAATGTAGTTGCTGATTGTTAGTCACTGTTTTGATACATTTTTATTCCTCAACATGTTAATATTTACTAATGTTGCTAAAATTTATGATAAGGAGTTTACTTTAAATATCTTTTAAAACACGGTTTTTTTCGGTATCAAAATTATAATAATGTATTATGTTTGACACAAAAATAAAAAGAGAAATTTAAAAAGATTCAAATAATGTAGGTGTTGATGTACATTTCAGATTTTTTATTACAATTTTTTTAAATTAATAAACTAGTTGTGTTATCAATTACTAAGATACAGTATAATTGGTTTAAAGAATTATAACTAGGCAATAAAATAGAAATCTATATTTGGAATAAAAGAGGAAAGAATAAAGATGAAAAGGGACTCAAAGAAAATTTAGATAAAAAATAGAGAATTAAGCGAAATAAAGAAAATTTAAAATACAGACTAATAAAACAAGAAGAATGTTAGTAGAAATAAGCGAGTAGAATAAAATATTTTGCAAGATTTTTGAAAAGGACAAGAAAATGATGACGACATCTATCGTATGGTTATCGATACCAACCGGACAAGCCGTTTAACAGAATAAAATCCTGGAAACGAGACTATCCAAGTACAACTTGGTTGTCAGCAGGTGGAGGAACCCATCAGCTATCAGAATGGCCCGAGTGAATAAACATTCAGTAAAAGCTAAAACTTACATTTTCCTAGCAAATTCTTAGTTTGCAGTGAATAAAAATAAGTAGTAGCTTTTACTAAAAATGCAATTAGCAAAAGCTAAAGTTTTTAGCATTGTCTAAAAATGGTGTGAATGAAAGTAAGCAATTACTAAGAATATTAAGGAAAAGCTTACATTTTTGCAAGCTTGTTAGAACCTGGCTTAAAAATTTAGTATTGTTAAACAGTTTGGCAGAAATGGCTGCATTTATGAATATAAGATCTGTAAAATTTTATCCCGAAAGAAAAGAAAGTCGTGCCGAAGAATAACACGGTCTGTATAGATTTAGTGAAGAAAATGTTGAGTGGATAGCTAACCATTTTTTGGAGCCAAAAGTGGAGACTAGAGGTGGTGCATTGAGTCCAAGAAAACAAATGCAAATATTTTTTCGATTTCTAAGTGCTCCTGGATTTCAAATAGGGATCGGAAAAGAAGAAGGAGTTCATAGAACAACAATATGTAAAACGATATCTCACGTTTTACCAAAAATAGTTGAAAAGGTAGGAATTTGGATTAAATTTCCTACAGAAAACTCGACTTTCTTTTTCTATTTTTTCCAACAATAATTTTTCCTTTTCCTTTTGAACCCTTATTAGTGCCAGCTGTTCCAACAATACCAGTCGTTGGAGCTCTATATTGGACAAATTTGAGGTTTGTCTGTTTCCTTAAATTTGGTTCTTCTGGTAACTGGAGACTGGTAAAGGCCGAACATGAGGTGGAGGTGGAATAAATTCTTCTGTTTTGGACGTTGATGGCTGAGGTTGTTCCATCACAGATCCTATCGACATTGCTCCTGAAATAATTTTTTGGATCAAATGGCAGCAAAACAGTAATTTATACTATTCGGCGAAAAATACTTAATTTTGCTTTTACATATTCATACCATTTATTTGTTGCAGTTTTGTCCGTCTTTTTCTTCAACTCGGTCTTCATATTTTGGATTTTCTTTTTTAGTTGTATTTCAGTTAAATCCCTTCCAATTTGCAAAATATATTTTTGGTGGATTTTTTTCTCTTTTATTTTAGGAACTTGCGATTTATTAAATATAATATTATAGCTTTCCGAAATTTCCATCGATTTCAGGTTGGACGTAATTTTTGCAGGAACTTCCTCCGTCAAAAAATCACTTGTAGAATTTTCTGGATCACTACTCATTTTGAACGTAAACCGTTAGCACTCGTTAATGATACTGGTTTAAAAAGTTTTCATGTGCTCGATATTTGCCTTTGTCGATTTGCACATCGGCAGTTAAAATTTGTCCATACACATACAGTCTATCGAATTTCACGGCCGACTGATTAGTCATAAAAATATAAATATAGGCCTTATCAGTATAAAAACATTTTTTTTTAATATGATTTACCAAATAAGAACTTTAAGTAAATACTTAAAATATCTAGCTTTTGCTAGTAAGTAAAAGCAAAAGGTTATTCACCTTAATTTAAGCAAATGCTATTAGCAAAAGCTAAATCTACCTAGTAAAAGCTAAAGCTTATACTTCATACTAAAAGCAAAAGCTAAGTTTTTATTCACTCGGGCCAATCTAGGGATTATGATGGCTTAGTTTTTCCTAGAAGATATCATGTAACATTTGAATAAACTCGTTAGTGCCGCTTCTTCTGACGTCATAAGTCCTTTGATCTTTAATTGGTATATTCCTGAGTTGCCAGTTTCATTATTTTTCGAAACTTCTGAAGAAATGATGAATAAAACAGAACTTGTGATAGTATGGATTAAATTGAAATGAAAACTTCATATTTGATGGCTGTTCTTGATTTAGTTATTCTTAAGTAATATCTATGTATACCGAGTGCTATGTCATTATTTTTTCGACCTGCTCACATTGTAAATAAAAATGAGTCACGGTTGGCCACGCTGTAAAATATTATTTTACCTTGAGAGCACGTGCCCACTAATAAAGCAATAGTACTTGTTACGTCACATCTTGGCGCGATTTTCTCAGTGTTCAAACCGAAACGTTTCTTTAGGATTTTTTTTTTGAAAAAGAAAAACTACTTTAAAAAAATTGAAAACAAATCTAACAGCTTTTCTTATCATTCTGAAGGTTGTTGTATTTTTTCTAGAAATTAGGTATATTTAAAGGAACAATGAAAACAATGGACTAAACAATGATAAAATAAAAATGGAAAGTGACAAATGAGATGGCTAGAAAGAGACATCGTTGAAACTGATACGACAGTAAGAATAGTTGTCGTTTTAATTAACTTGTCGAGGATATATAAAAAATAACGGTTAAATCTGGACGCCAGTCTATTCTTGAACTTATTTTTGAGTCCCAAAGATTAATTAAATATTAAACATTAACTATAATATGAAAAATGAGCAAATAATGTTTTGTTTTCGGTCTCAAGAAGAATAAAAATCAAGGTTTCGTTTAAATATGATGCAATATATCATTTTCAATAATAATAAAAAATAACAACATTAAGTTCAATATTTTTTCTCAAACTATTATTTTGATGCAATGAAAAAATAATACCTATACAATTGGTCATAATTTTGGGTGCATAAAAAAATAAAAACAAAAAGAAATAAACTTGTGTTTATCCACACCACGTGCAAAGCTATCGCCAAATGAGTTACATGAAGATAGTAGTAAGGTTTTCCTGGTTTTCCTACACATATAGCTAAATGGCGCTATCAATCCCCAGTAAGTCGCCCTTCGGCTTCTGGAGTTCACTCGTAAGGGGGTGAAATGTAGGGACAGTATTATTATTATTATTAAGATCGGTTGTAGGAAAATTTACCGCCATCAATTCACCGCCGTCAATTCATCGCCGTCAGTTCACCGCTATCAATTCACCATCTCAGCAATTCACCGCCTCATCAATTCACCGCCTAATTAATTCACCGCCGAAAAATTTAAAAATCTTTTTCTTTAAAGAAGAAAGAGACTTCAGATTCAAACAAAATTTTGCAGAAATAATAAGTAGAACAACTTTTATTATTTCCCAAAACATTAAACTCATAGGCTTACACTGAGGGGTTTTTAAGTGGGTTAGAAATTTAATTAAATCGTAAAAATTAACTAATGATCTGACTTCAGAGGGAGTTTTTTTATTACACACTCAAAATATTAAACAAAGTGGAATACATAAAAACGGGTTTTAGATGGGTTAAAAATTTAATGAAATCCCGAAATACCCTGTATATTATTTTTAAATTATTTTTAAAAAATGTTGCCTAATTTTGTTTGTACTATCAGTGTATCAAGTATTAAATTTTTCAACGGAGAATTGATTAGGCGGTGAATTGATTACACGGTGAATTAATGACGGTGAATTGATGAGGCGATGAATTGCTGAAGCGGTGAATTGATGGCGATGAACTGACGGCGATGAACTGACGGCGGTGAATTGATGGCGGTGAATTTACCGGACACCATTAAGATCATACCAGCAGTGAAAAAAGCATTTTAATTTGCACAATCTGGATACAGAAAGATAATGATTTTATCCCATTTGGGGTATCACCAGGAGTATATTCCTAAGTTTTGGACCTCGAAAACCTTGTGCTATATTTTTTATAAACAATTTAATTTTTTTTACCGCATTTTTCGAGCTCAAAATGTGAATGACCCTGGTTCGGGGCAAACTAAAAAACAGTCTCTTCGTAATAAAATTGCCAATAAATCCTCGTTAGTTTTAAGTCTCTGAAGTATGTATATAACCTAT
The DNA here is from genome assembly GCA_963243735.1 of Neocrepidodera transversa. Lineage (NCBI taxonomy): Eukaryota > Metazoa > Arthropoda > Insecta > Coleoptera > Chrysomelidae > Neocrepidodera > Neocrepidodera transversa. The sequence goes on along the minus strand of OY725337.1, from coordinate 16,480,382 downwards.
AAAACTGAAAAAACTGAAAAAACGAGAGAAAAACAGTGTTTATTTCATTTTAGTATCCAAGACCGTCAACTGGGTCAATTTACATCAAACTTTCTCAGAGAATATAATTTTTAATGTATTAAAAAGACACTGAAAAGTTGGTGTCAAAATATTGAATCCATTGGTCAAAATTGCATTTGTTAAATAAAATTTTAAATTCCCGCCATTTTATGCTATTAAGTCCAAAATATTTTTTTTCAAAAAGAAGATCTCGACGCCAGCTTTCAAATGCAATTAAAAATAGTTTTTTTAAAATGTATTTTTGATTACTTTGTTGCATTTTTTTAAACTCAAATAACAATTGCATATTTTCGGCAATTTTGAAATCAAAATAAATTTGTTTTTTCATATCTGGTGGAGAATTTTGAGTCCTTTTAAAAAAAAGTTCATTTTTGGTACCGTCAACTCGAGATATTTAACTTTTTGCATTTTGGTCAATTGTTAATTTTATTATGAGCTAAAATTTGGATTCTATTATTTTGAAACCTATTTATTTCTTGTAATAAATTCAAAAAATTTGTAAGTATTGATAATTGAGTGATAATAAAACTGATTTTTATAAATCACTATCAGAATTTTCACAATCCATTATTTTTACATCTCGCCCTTAAAATAAAAGAGCTATAGTAATCATGCTAAAAATTGGGTAGTTAGTTTTCGATGGAAAAACACATTTAGAATACGATCTTGATATTTTTGAAAGAATCTTCCTAATTTTAAATTACATTATATTGTAATTTGTGGTTAGTGAATTTTATTTTTTAGCTATTTGAAGAATGTATATCAACTAGTGGAAGAATGTATATCATTCAATTACAAATATAGTAAGAATCAACTTATTATTAAATAGTTATGGAGAAAGCATTTTTAACCTTTTTGCCTATCAATCTATAAAAACATAATTTTTTAAAACTACAACATTTTTATTTTAAAGGCTTTTTCTATATGAAGAACTGATATGGCTTTGGTCTATTGTACTTGGACATCCAGTATAAATGTAAACACAACATGAATAGTTGATTTTAACATGTGCATTTAAATTGGCTGATCATAAAATGAACTACAAAGAATAATAATTGTAAGGAAATGAAACACTCTGTACATCAGACGTCTATTAGATCTAACTTATAATGTATGTGTCAGCTTCCCTTTACTAAAATATTAAAACAATTGCACCGTACATTTTTTTTCAAAAACATATATAATGAAATCAATTTGTGTGATTTATAGAAGTTAATTTATTATTGTTATTATAATAAATAAGTGTTGTATTATAAAAATTATATTCAAAAGTTTTTATAGTTGAATATAATAAGTTAAGTTAAAGTAATTGGATATATAAATAAAAAAAATCTGATGTGGCCAGCACATGACCTCTCGCCATTTTTGAATCAAAAATTTACAGGTTGACACAAAAAAGTATGAAAAAAAATTATTTTTTTGTAAATCTGGCAACAATGGCAAAAGTTTCGAAAATTTTAATGAGATGAAAATAAACTATATGGTATACAAAATATATGTGTAAAACTTTATTGCCGTTTTGTATAATAATGGAGTCATTACCCATAGCAACTGCCACTTCCGGTTGTGCGATTGGCACCAAAATCTAATCAGATCTAATCTAGGGTATCAGAATCCTGTATGCAAAATTTCAAATTTTTTTATTCAGTAGTTTTTGAGTTATCGTTACTACAACATCCATCCAAACACACACACACACATACTAACACACACACACACACACACACACTAACACACACACACACAGACATCATCGCGAAAATATTAAAATCGTATTCTAGGGACCCCAAAACGTGTTTATCCATTGAAAACTCACTACCCAATTTTTAGCATGATTCCTATACCTCTCTTATCTGAAGGGCGAGAGGTAAAAACTAGAATATATAATTTATATATTGCCAATTAATAAAAAAAATACAATTTATAGCAAACAAGTAAAATTTTATTTAAAATAAAAAATTTTTTTACAATTTATAAAAAAAAGTTGGTAGAAGAAATATGGCTGTTGGGGAAATCATCTAAATGGAATATTAGATGGAATTATGGTTATCAAGAAGAGCAGCATCAAGTAAACATATAAAAAAAATAGTTCCGTTCCGGAACGAAGTAATTAAACAGTTAAAAGAAGTAGATCTCAAAATTATCCTAGACGAAGATGTAAAATAAGAAAAAAATCGGTTGTGTCACCCCAAAACTTTCCCGACGAGTATCCAGATACGAATATTCTATCATTTTTTGACAGTGACACTTTCGTTTGACAGATGTCGTACAAAATCTAATGGGTTCTTCCTATAAATAACCCAAAACCATATACCAAATTTCAGCTCAATCGGATTAAACGTGACACAGACAAATACACAGACAGACAGATACACAGACAGACAGACTAAATGATCTTAATCGTCTGAGGGGATCTTAAAATGTATATTTCCATCTTTCTCGAAAAACTGTTTTAGTTCTTGAATTTGAAAAAAACATCAAGACTGCATTTATTTCACAAAAATTAAAAAAACAACAGAAGTAAGAATGCGTTTTCTTGCACACGAATTTGAAAAAATAGAAATAAATAAAAACACATTTTCCACAAAAAAAATAAATAGAAAAAATAAATTCAAAAGTATTTTTTCATAGACCAATGTGGAAAAAAGGTATTTTTTCACATATAAATTGGTATAAATGCAAAAATGCATAAAAAACTAGAAAAAAAATAGCAAAATTTGCGTTTTTTCACACATACATTAGGAAAAAAGCAAAAATGGATTTTCTACATAAAAACTGGAAAAAACAACATACTTTTTTTTACACAAATTTGAAAATAAAAACAAAAGCAAGAGTACATTTTTCCTTATTCAAATTTGAAAAAATCTGATGTGGCCAGCACATGACCTCTCGCCATTTTGGAATCAAAAATTTACAGGTTGACACAAAAAAGTATGAAAAAAATTATTTTTTTGTAAATCTGGCAAAAATGGCAAAAGTTTCGAAAATTTTAATGAGATGAAAATAAACTATAGGGTATACAAAATATATGTGTCAAACTTTATTGCCGTTTTGTATAATAATGGCGTTATCACCCATAGCAACTGCCACTTCCGGTTGTGCGATTGGCACCAAAATCTAATCGGATCTAATCTAGGGTATAAGAATTCTGTATGCAAAATTTAAAATTTTTTTATTCAGTAGTTTTTGAGTTATCGTTACTACAACATCCATCCAAACACACACACACACTAACACACACACACACACTAACACACACACACACTAACACACACACACACACAGACATCATCGCGATAATATTAAAATCGTATTCTAGGGACCCCAAAACGTGTTTATCCATTGAAAACTCACTACCCAATTTTTAGCATGATTCCTATACCTCTCTTATCTGAAGGGCGAGAGGTAAAAATGCAAAGTGCATTTTATCTCACACAAATTTAAAAAGAAACAAGCAACAATGCATTTTTCTACACGCAGAACTAGAAAAACAGCAGAAATGCATTTTTCACATATGAATTGGGAAAAAAGCAAGAATGCATTTTTCTACATAAAAAACTAGAAAAAATACCATCAAAAATGCGTTTTTTCACATAAATTGAGGAAAAAGCGAGCATGGGAAAATTAAAAAAAAAAGAACAAAAATGCATATTTTCGTACATAAAATAGGAAAATAGCAAAAAAATTTGATACAACAAGAATGTATTTTCTCTCAAAGGAATTTGAAAAAAAACCGGTTGTGTCCAAAGACGAAAATTTTTTCAGATATTTAGTGCTCAAGTTTCAAATTTTGACAGTTTTTTAGTTTGACAGGTGACAGTTGGAGAAATAATTTTGACTGTTCTGAATAGAGTTTATCAAGGGCTTTCAAATGACATCTTGCAATTCAAATTCTGTGACATATTGCATCTGTTATTTTTTGATAGTGACAATTCCGTTTGGCAGATGTCGTACAAAAATTAATGAGTTCTTCTGACTCGTATTCCAAACATATATACCAAATTTCAGCTCAATCGGATTAAAGATGAAAGAATACACACAGGCAGACGGACAAACAGACAGACAGATTTCTATCTGGAAATTGTTTTAATAGTCTTAGAAGACCTGAAAATGGATATTTCCATCTTTAACTCGAAAATTTCTTTTAGCTCGTTTACAATAGTTTCCCTTCTCGGAGATGGGTCGGGAAAGTAAAAAGGAGAAGAGGAACTTGGCAGGCAACTCAAATTTTTTATTACTTATCAGTTTATTTTTAAACATTTATGATTTTTCTTTTAATACAAAACCCTCTCCCAATATTATCAAAATTTTATAATGCTAATGGGCGTATCATTGTAATATACCGGGTAGCCACGTGTCAATGTACGCCCCCAAAATTTTGTTTGTTTTTGACAATACGGAAATGAAAATGAAAAGTAAATTCCGTTTGTTGAAAAAACCTAAAAATACTAGTACCTATCAGTAATTCAAACAACTATTTTCTGCTCTACAGATAAGTCTACAACCTTATTAATAATTTCCATAGCCTACTTAGTAATTTTCTAATATCGCATTCATCTGACGCGGCCGTTTTGAATAAATTCCAAAATTGTTTCATATCTCACTTATTTTTTGGAATTTTTTAAATCTGAAAAATCTATTGCATTCAGAATTTTATGCTTAATGAGAAACCATCAAAAAAATGTAGTCATTCTATTTGAGAAAAAAAAGTTGATGTCACTTCCGGTTCAACTGTTAGTCTACAAGTAGCCCATTATTGTCTAATTTATGTGTTCCAAAAACCTCATTTTTAAATTCAAAAACAACCAATATTTTGGGGGTGTACATTGACCCGTGGCCACCCGGTATATACTCTCACCCACCCTGTATATCAGTTATATGCACAAAAACTATGAAAGCAAACAGAAAGAGTTGTAGTTAGTTCAAGGAAAAAAAAAGGTTTTACTTATTTTTGTACCAATATTGACAAAAACGTGCATTTTATAATATTTTCAAATTATGAAATAGCGATTTTGGACACAACATATCAAAATTTAGTCAAATTCTATCCGAAGGGCATTTTACATTTAAAACGTGACCCCTTCTTTATTCATTATGTTAAACTTTTTGTAATGTTTATTATTTTTTCATAGAACGAACCCAAAAAGAGATTTTGTTAAGAGTAAGTTATTACACTATATATTGATCCTGTCTCAGATAATCACAAAAAATAAATGAAAATCGCAAACACTAAAAAATAACATCGTCTAAATCACAAAGGAGAGACGGTCTCAAGGGACCCGGTAGTCGATACGGGTCAAAATTATTATTACATAGCTACAAAAAAAATCTGATGTGGCCAGCACATGACCTCTCGCCATTTTTGAATCAAAAATTTACAGGTTGACACAAAAAAGTATGAAAAAAAATTATATTTTTGTAAATCTGGCAACAATGGCAAAAGTTTCGAAAATTTTAATGAGATGAAAATAAACTATAGGGTATACAAAATATATGTGTAAAACTTTATTTCCGTTTTGTATAATAATGGCGTCATCACCCATAGCAACTGCCACTTCCGGTTGTGCGATTGGCACCAAAATCTAATCAGATCTAATCTAGGGTATCAGAATCCTGTATGCAAAATTTCAAATTTTTTTATTCAGTAGTTTTTGAGTTATCGTTACTACAACATCCATCCAAACACACACACACACTAACACACACACACACACACACACACACACACACACACAGACATCATCGCGAAAATATTAAAATCGTACTCTAGGGACCCCAAAACGTGTTTATCAATTGAAAACTCACTACCCAATTTTTAGCATGATTCCTATACCTCTCTTATCTGAAGGGCGAGAGGTAAAAATATACAGAAGCCTTTCAAAATAGATGCGTAAACCTACTCGAATGTAATTTTTCTATTTCCAGGTAAATCGTTTGTTCTCTTTGACATTTCAATCTACGTGTCTCGTCCCGCGTTCCAGAAATATTCCTCTGATAAATGTTTTATCTTTTACTAGAACTTCGTTTTCTGTTTTTATGCCCAAGACGCATCTCAAAGTGAAACTTCTGTTTCCCATGTCATAACAACAAATCTTGGAAAGTCTAACACTGAATCTTTTATTCGAAAATTCTAGTTTTCTTTTTAGGTTTAGGAGTTCAGGTTATATATTTTTTATCGATTATTATGGTGGAATTCGCTTATAAATCTATTTCAACTGAATATTTGATAAAAGTATCTGGAAATAAATGAACTCAAACATCTAAATTTTGTAATAGAAGTTCAATAAAAACATTATCGAATTTCCACTCCACTGATGAAAGCAATCTCTTTGATCTGAAACGTGTAAAATATTATTCAAATGTTGTTACTAAAATGGACAGTTGCATTGTTGGCAAATTTGCTATTGGGTCGGCAGAATCTAAATTGGATTCTGGTTTAACAACTTTGTTATATTCTCTTCATTGGCTTTGGAATTATTATGAAAATTTTGTCATAACAATATGTATATTTCTATTTTTTAGACTTGAGTTATTTTTTCTGTTGAGAAAATTCATAACCTTTTTCTTTGTTATTAAAATTTTACGGAATTGAAGTACTAAGGTTGTCGTCTGCAGTATTAGTCTGCAATTTAAATTCGAGTTAATTAAATTTCTTGGCGGAGAATTCTTTGTTCTGAGATTTAAAAAAGGCACTCCAATACGTTGATTTCATAGGGTATTACGAAATAAAAATATTAATCTGAATCTATAATTAATTACCAATAGCGAAACATTTTACACTTCAAAGAACATGTAATAGCTGTTGGGATGAAGGTTTATTAAAATTTATTGATTACTACTATATTTACGGTTTTAACGATGTGCTACTTTAAAATGGAGATAAAATTTCAATAGAGGTTAAAAACCCTTCTTCGATCTGGCAAACGTTCAAAAATTGTAGCCATGTTCAGACTTATTTCGCGATTTATATCCAAAGTTCAAGCCAAATTGTCCTAATGTTGTAAATATTTTATTTAATTAAAAACTGCCTTGGCCACAAAACTGATATAAATAAATTTATTCAGATAAGACGTATGCTAAGTGAGTTTACTACTTTAGCCAAAACGTTTTGGATGGAACAATTATCTCTTTAGCTTCGTAGCATTAAATTAAACATAATTACACTTTAAGTTAAGTTGCTATTATCATAAAAGGGTATATAGTTTAGAATGTTAACTTATTTGAACATCCAAAGATTGTAATATTAAAACTAGTGTTCTTTTATTAATACCAATTTAATATATTAATGACTAACTGAATAATTGTGCTTTGCTACGGAGTCTCTTTAGTTATACCTGAACTACCGAGCTTTGCTTGTTTTTTCCTATTTCTTCCTATTTTTCATTATTTTTTCCTGTTTTTCCCTATTTGTCCTTATTATTACCTATCTTTTTCTCATTTTTATACTATTTTTTGTTATTTTCCCCTACTTTTCACTATTTTCCCATAAAGGAGGGTATCGTTTTTTGGGTTTTTTGCGACCCCGTACGAAATTTTTCTCACTAAAAGATATTAAAAAAAAATAAATTTCCCAAATTTTTTTCTTTAAAACGTCCCGGAACATACTTTTTTTTAATTTTGAAATCTATTTTTTGACAAAATCACAAGGACTTGGCAACATTGCGACCGCTGTTAGCATAATAGTATACCGGAGTGCTCGAAATAGACCAGTTATCCACGAATTCTATTTTTTTTATTGTTATACACTTTAAATCCATAAATACTGGTATTATTACTACAAAAAATGGAAATAAAGAACTAATAATGTAAAATGGTTGAATTCGTGATGTCATCAGTTATCATCGAATGATAAATACAAAAATTAATTTGCAATCTGTCACATAAGATGAATTGTTGTCACCACAGTTGTTATTGGTTGCTTAAAAATAAGTTCTAACATTGGATCGCGGTTAATACAGCAAAAATCGGAAGAAGCTTATAAAAAAGAATACGACAAGTTCATCACATGGATGGAAGAGCAAAAGGTATTAATTTGAATAGCATTTCCTCTAATTTAAAATATTTCAAACAATACTAACTCTACTTTTCACGTTAAATTAAAAAATTTTGATTGTTAAATATTTGAATAAAGCTTTTAAAAAATGTGTTGGTAATATTTTATTTGACGTTACAAGGTACTCCTGTCAGAACAATAATAAAAAGGTTATTTCTGCCACAGTATAAGACTACTATAGTAGCTGAATTTTATTTGCAGTCGGATCAGTTCACTTCTGATCTAGATTACTTCAGATACAGTTTCTTTGTAAAATAATCGGAATTTATCCGATCTGGATCACTTTCCATTTACCGATGCTGCTCCGCCCGCAAAAATTGTTCAAAAGTGAACTATAGAAATGTTAAGTACAAGGGGTAATTAAATTGACATCTATAGACCAATCCAAGATGCTGTCAGATGAAATTCAAGATGGCTGCTGGTAGGCACACAAACCGTTAAGTATAAGGTGTAATTAAATTGACATATATTATCATCTATAGACCAATCCAAGATGTTGTCAGATGAAATTCAAGATGGCCGCTGGTAGGCACACAAACCCATGTCTTTCACGTAGTTAACATGAAAAGAGCAGTTTATTTTAACATATGAAACGATTGGAGCTTAAAACGGACATTTTAATTTAGAATAGTTGTGTGACTAACTACTCGGGATGCATTATTGATATTTAATGAAGTGAAAATGTACAGAAAAAATATTGTTTGTTAGAAAGAACTAAACATGCACACTACTTGTTCTGTAGTCAATTGTGGGAGTCGAAGAGGTCGTGAAACTGTTAGATTTTATAGAATATCTAGTGAACTACATTTTCCACATAAACCAGAACGGAATGATCTCTCAAAAACCATGAAAAATATTTATATGCTGACAAACTCTTGTAGACCTTGACTTGTTCTTTGCTGTAAAAACTATGTGTGAGGACCAAATATTGGAAAATGTGGAAATCAGTAAAGAAGTCACTGATGATGGAAAGTCATCTTCTCGAGTTTTACATCAATTCCAGGAGTATTGTATATGTATTTTTTTATACTCTCATTATGTATGTTATAAGCTGTTAACTTTTTTTCTTATTTGTTTATTATTTGAAACAGCAATTATTTTTATTTCAAACACTTTCTAAAAGCACAAAATACATCAAATAAACATAAAACACATACAAAATGATGTTTGGTCACGTGTTCTGGATTGCCTTATTTAAACGTTGTTTAGGTTTAAGGTATAACCTAAAAAAAAATATTTACATCTATTTGGAGAAATATTTATATCTTATTACGAATGCTTATTCTTCTTGTTCCATATACTGTGGTTCTGTGTTAAGACATGCGTTGTTGCCATATTTACAAATTGGCTTAACAACTGAGATTTTAATAATAAATGTCAAACTTCTCCAGTTCTTGGATTTTTCAGTTTACAATTGTTAAATATTAGAGCCATTTCAGGCAGATGTAATATTTTTAAAAATATTAGTGATTTATTTTTTTCCATTACAAAGAGATTTCTTGCATTGAATATGTTTAATTTATTAATAATTTTAGCCGTCGCGTATACACCCTAAATATCAGGTAATTTAGAATTTCACACAATGGAAATTCATTTTAAGCTCATAGTTTTAATATAAAAACAAATTTTCATTTTCGTCTCTTTGATTTTCAAGTTTTTGAAACATAAAAATTGTTTTTATGAGAAACCCAAAACACCCATTTAAAACGATACCCTCCTTTGCATATTTTCCAGATTTTTCTGCGTATCTCTAATTTCTCTCTTTTATCTATCTTTTTCAGATTTTTTCTTATTTTTACAAATATTTCCCTATTTTTACATGTTTTTCATTCATTATTTTTTCCTATTATTCGCAATTTTCCTTTTTTCCTATTTTTTATCTAGTAAATGAAATTAAGTTAGTTTAGGGCGCATCTACTTTCAGCATATTTTTTTAGTGTATCGATTCGGTTAAAAAATGTATTCTGGGTTTTATTTATTTTTAAATTTTTCTTTTCAAAGAATCGGAAAAATAGTGGGGACAGCATGCTGAATCCTCAATCACTTTTTTTGATAAAGAGCGGAAAAATAATAAAAATACTTTTCGACATCTATTGGAAATCTGAAACAAGATAAATTCTTATTAATTATTTTAGGATAATATAATAATAATTGTTTTTATAAAACAACTCGAAGTAAATCAATAACACAAGAATAATAAAAAATAAAAATGTAAAGTCATTCGAGTGATTTAATAATCACTTGGGAAGAGCGAAATAAAAACACTTTTAAAACAAAAAGGTGTATTCATAACATGAGGTTAACATCGCTTTTATTGTAAAAATATGGTTAGTTATTCCTCTTTATTTTTGAATCCAGCATGATATTATCCTAAGAGATTTTCTACAATAAATTCTAACCTCTTTTTTATTAATATCGCCAGGACATATTACCTTAAAATATTGCAAATATCTATTATTAATTTGTAGATTTTTATCCATTATATTTTATATATTTTTTTATTTATCCCTTTCTTCCTGGGCATTTATTGTTCTTCTATTATTTTATTTATCTCTTCTATTGTCTTTTCCGTCTACTTTTAATAATTCCTACTTTGTTTTCTTTCTTTTGTTGAAAATATTCTTTCCATTTTGCTTTTCTTTTTTCTTTTCGTAATATGCTATCATCTTTGTCTAATATCAACACGATTTGTTTTCCTCTTTTTACCTTACAATAAAAGTTTCTCATCTCTATTTTTTTGGAAACAATTTTCCATTTCCTGTGCTTTCTGTTAATTTTCTACCCATTTCCTTTATCTTAATATCGTTTTTGTTTTTAGTAAGCATTTTTATCCTCTCTTTTCTGTTTGTATTTGTTTAATTCGTAGTTCATTTATTATTTCTTTCTAACAATCTTCACTCCATCATTTCTTCCTTTTTGCTTTTTATTTTTTTTCGATTTTTCTTTTCTTTCGCTCTTCAAATTATTTCTCTATTTTTCATTTTTTATCTACATTCTCTTGATATTGCAACTTTCCATATTTTTTTGTAAAGATTTCAAATTGTACTCTACTTTTCTTTTTATTCTATATTTCTTTTTTAGGGTCTTTTTATGTCAATTTTTACCATATTTCACAATAACATGTTTATCATTTTATATTTTAAATAAATCCCTACGAATAAATTTTTAAAATAAAATACAAATGTTCAAAAAAGAACGAAAATTTAAAAATATTAAATTAGTCTATCCATTTATATGTTAACTGAACCAATTTTTTTTCTTCAATTATTATATTTACTATTTTCTTAGGGTGGTGATCTATTGCCCGATACAAGAATTGTGTACAGACATTTCGCGCGCTCGGATTTGCGTTACTACTGAAAAATAAATTTTGATTTTTCAACATAGAACAAAGCAAAAATAAATAAATATTCTTATTAATTTAAATAACGAAGAATATTTTTTCTAAATATTTTATTAATTACAAGTTGAACAAATAAGACGAAGTAAAATTAATGATGTGAAAAATTAAATAGCTGTGTCAAGAATATGTTCTTCAAAGATTTTTCAATCAATTATACTTTATTTTGGTATTAGTTCAAGAATATTTTATCAATTTCTATGTTCCTTATTAAGTTAGATATGTGATTAACAATAACATGTTTCCTGTGACCAATTGGGCAACAGGGCATTTCCGCAAAACAAAAATGGTGCTATTTGCATAGACTGAGCGCCCAAAATCGAGATGTTCATTTTTTCCCTAACAGATTTCCAGTAAATCTAAGTTTTACCAAGAAAATTAATAATTAGAAGTGTGGATATAATTTTAGATTGAAAAGAGAGGTAACAATTAGCGATATTGATATTAAACTGATGATAATACTCTTTCATCTGTGTCAGTTGGTCGGGAAGAAGAGGTAATTTTTGAAGTAAAGGATTTTAAAAAAAGAAGAATATTTTTTCTATTGCACAGAACGTAGGATCAACTGGCTAAATATTCAATAAAAGTAAAATGGCGTATGAAAATTATGATTTTTAATAAATTATATTTTTTTTTGTCGATTTCTATGTAACCTATTAGGTTAAGATTTGTGTGGGCAAAGAAAATCGTAAAAAGCAGATATTAAGAAGAGATAATGTTACAAAGAAGATTGTGGAAGACTGGTTTGGTGATAGTTTGAAAAGAACAGTAGATATTAAATGGCGGTACAAATGAGCACTTCCGGTCCTTGGGTCAGACATCTGGCGACCATCTGGCAACCATCTGGCGTCAACGGGGTAATGGCGGTACAAAATGTGCACTTCCGGCCACGTGTCACATCTGGCGAATTAAATAAACATCTGTTTCCGCATCTATTTTTAGAACGTGTGAATATTATTTAACGAACTTTCCCACACTCCGCGACCATCTGGCAACCATCTGGCGTCAACGGGGTAATGGCGGTACAACTGAGCACTTCCGGCCACGTGTGTATATTAACATCTAGCGAATTAAATAAACATCTGTTTCCGCATCTATTTTTAGAACGTGTGAATATTATTTAACGAACTTTCCCACACTCCGCGACCATCTGTTTTGCAGCAATTAGTGACCATCTAATCTAATTCGAGACCATATGGCGAACATCTGGCGTCGACGGATAGTATAACGCGCAACCTGTTATGCGCATCTAGGGGTCACGTGATCATTTTATTTTAATATATATGCGGAGAAAATTATTGAATGGGTAACTTTTTACCGTATCCATTACGTGCTTTATCATGGGTAAAACTTTCCAAAGTGTTGAAATTGTGTTGGCGCCCAAAAACACATTAGAATGGCCATTAGATATCTTGATAGTTGAACAGTATGACAGCGGCTTAAATTCCAATGAAAACTTTCCTGCATCAGTCGGTTCTGGATACTCCTTTGAAGATATAAACTGATCAATTGTTTTCTTATATGATAAAAAGTTATACCATTCCGATTCACTAAATACCAAACAATCCTTTTTATTTCCGGATATCACAACACATGGTGCAAAGTTTAAACCATAAGACAGAGAAACTGCTACAAACTTTGATTTTGATTGGTTTAAATAAAATCTACGTTCACCCAAAAACACATCAACTTCATTATCAACTGAAATATTGTATGTAGTCATTTTAATGTTGTCTCTTCGAACAGAACTAAATAACTGAGGAGATGCACAGCTATTTATTATATTTTTATTTGTAGAAGGGGTTGATCTATTTTTAGATTTTACTTGTCTCAGCTTGCCTAGCGCATCTGGTTCAATGACCTGATCACGTGGCCGGAAGTGCACATTTGTATTCCTATTACCCCGTTGACGCCAGATGGTTGCCAGATGTGCTCATTTGTACCGCCATTACCCCGTTGACGCCAGATGGTTGCCAGATGTGCTCATTTGTACCGCCATTACCCCGTTGACGCCAGATGGTTGCCAGATGGTCGCCAGATGTCTGACCCAAGGACCGGAAGTGCTCATTTGTACCGCCATTTAATATCTACTAAGAACTTTTTTTGGTAAGAGACCATCAAGTTTTTTTACACTTTTGTGTTCATTGACTCCTACTTAGGCTACACAAAAAATTGTCAAAATCTAAGGTATTACAATAAACTAGATTTTTTCCATTTTGACGGTGCTAATTATACGGAGATGTTGGAGTTATTTTTTTATAGCCATATAGACCAGAACCAAAATGAAATCTATTTCCAATAGGATTGAGCACCTCCACAATTTGCGCATGTGAATCGGTTTCCAATAAATTTGTTAATTACTGTATCGGCAGGGAATAACCCATCGGATGGGCTCAAAATTCGCCATACTTGACGGTACCAGATTTTTTTATATAAGGATGTGTTAAGTCATTGGGCTTATAATCCTGCACTTCAAAATTTGGAGGATTTAAAAATCAACATACGTCGCGCTTTTGAATCTGTTACACCTAGATCACTTGACCATACTCCACTCGATTTTTTTCTAAGGGGTCATATGAAGTCTCTCGTATACTACAGTCCGGTAAAAAATGTGAAAGATCTTGTTGGTCGTATACATGCAGCAATAGAAGAAATTTTTAACAGGCCCAACGTTTTCCGAAACATACGTATGCCAATGTTACGGATAGTCACTTTGTGTACTTGCTTTAACTTTTTTTTACTTATTTTTGTTTAAAATTTATTGATTAAATGTTACTTCTTTATTCTAGTTTTTTGAAATAAATGGTATTAATGATAATTAATATTTTCTCAAATACATTTATTTTTGGCATTGTAGTATATGCCTTTTTTGCTAAGAAATATTTAAAACGTAAATTTTTAAGGTAGTACTTTAGTTACCCTGCAATTTTGTTTTTGTTTTTACTAAATAACTAAAAGAGCGTCATTAAGAAATTGACGTTTTTTTCGAAAACGGTTAATTAGAGATACCCTATATAAAAAATATAACTATTTTATTGACCCATTATAAATAAAAAATATATATTGACAAAAAGTGACAGTGATTTTTTAATGGTAAACCATCAATTGTTTTTAGAATTATTCCCCATTATTATTACTGTAAAAAACTAATATTTAAAAAAACAGTAATTTGGACTGCAAAAATATTTGGCTCGAAAGACAATCTATAATTTAAAAGTATAACAGTGCATAAATTCTTAACTGTAGGTTTGAAAGCCAACAAATCCTGGTATTCTGAAACTTCCTCATCCCTAAGCTGAGACAGGACGTAGAGAATTAGGAAATGCCCATAAATTGTCTCCAAATACGTTCATAAAATTTACAGAGATAGTACAATGTTTAATTTAAAGATACCAAAAATCCTTTAAAAATAAACTGTTATTTAATCCAATATAAATAATATATATGTTCTGAAAAAGTAATAATTATAAATATAAAGTTACAGTACTTTGTCAGAATGTTATTCGTGGAAAATTAAAATTATCTGTCACTACAGTGAAATTTTGATATCAGATTCAATTAAATGATATCAAAAACTTTGCATCATGAATATTCATGACTGGATTTTATTTCATAATAAAGTATTTTTTTTAAATATATTTACAGTTGATGTAATCGTTATTCAATTTTATTTTCTATTATTTTTTATGTTATTGTTAATTATTGTTTCTACTGGAATAGAGTTAGTACAAACGATATTAAAATAATAATATATTATACAGCATGATAGAACCGAATAATACAGGGTGTCCCAAATAAGAGTGATCGATTTTAAATGTAAATGCACAACGTATTAATTGCTCTAAATAAATCGGCTTTTCACTAATTATTTTCTTTTACTCAAAAGATTTTTATGAAGTTTGTTTACATTTTATCCCGTCATCTACTAATTTTGGTAAAAATAAACGGAAAAAATATGTGTTATTTTAAATGGAACACTCTATATATTTTTATGGCATTTAAAAGAGCGATTCATCATCTTTTAAAAAATGTATAGTTTGATATCTTTTGCTTTTCTATCAACAAAGATATTCGAAACTTCATGAAACACTGCATTTTTCCTTATGGAAAAAGGACATTAAATAAAAATTTTACAAAAAATTTATTCAGAAACAATAAATAACATTAGAGACATTACCGAAAACATTCTGACAGCTATATTTGAAAAACCGTTTGAAAATTTAAAATTAAAGAATCGCACAAAATCTCAAAAATTCGCAAAAACTCACAAAGAATCTCAAAAAACTGCAAAAAACCCCAAAAAAATCTCAAAAAATATCAAATAATCGGAAAAAATCTCAAAAATGGCAGAAAAAATGGCAAAAAATCAAAAAAAACTTAGGGAAGCAAAACAGAGAGTTAAGAAAAAATTGCAAAATATCGCAAAAATGTCAAAAAACCGCAATAAATGGGAAAAAACTGCAAAAAAAACCAAAAATTTTTTAAAAAATGGCAAATAATCGCAAAAAATGTCAGAAAATCGCAAATAATCGGAGAAATGAAAAAAACCAGGAAACATTTGAAAATAATTAAAAAATGGCAACAAATCTGAAAAAACTAGAGAAAAAAAACTAAGAGATAAGAAAAATTGCAAAATATCGCAAAAATGTCAAAAAACCGCAAAAACTCGCGAAAACCGCAAAAAATCGGGAAAACTAACAAAAATTTGCAGAAAATCGAAAACAAGTAGGAAACAAAAAACAATCGGAAATAATTAAAATATACAGAACAACAAAAAAATCGCAAAAAACCGCAAAAAAAACCGAAAAAAAAGAAAACAGAAAAAAAAAGAAAAAATCAGGAAACATTGGGAACAACTGAAACATCGAAAACACAATAAATTGCAAAAAAAATCACAAAAAAATCTTACAAAATGTCAAAAATTGCATAAATTGCAAACAATCGAAAATAATTGGGAAACAGAAAACAATCGAAAAAAATTGAAATATACAGAAATAACGAAAAAATCGCAAAAAACTGCAAAAAAACCGAAAAAATGGAACGTATCAGAAAAAAATTGAAAGAAAAATAATGAAACATTGGGGAAAATTGAAAAATTGAAAACACAAAAAATGCCAAAACATATTGCAAAAATGCAAAAAATCACAAAAAAATCTTATAAAATGTCAAAACTTGCAAACAATCGAAAATAATTGGGAAACACAAAACAATCGGAAAAAATTTAAATATACAGAAACAAAGAAAAAATCTCTAAAAATTGCAAAAAACGCAAAAAAAAACCGAAAAAAATGGGAATTAACAGAAAAAAAATTAATAGAAAAAATCATGAAACATTGGGAAAATTGAAAAATCGAAAACACAAAAAATGAAAAAAAAAATATTGCAAAAATACAAAAAAATCACAAAAAAATCATACAAAATGTCAAAAATTGCAAACAATCGAAAATAATTGGGAAACACAAAACAATCGGAAAAAATTTAAATATACAGAAACAAAGAAAAAATCTCTAAAAATTGAAAAAAAAAACAAAAAAAAAACGAAAAAATTTGAAAGTATCAGAAAAAAATCTGATGTGGCCAGCACATGACCTCTCGCCATTTTTGAATCAAAAATTTACAGGTTGACACAAAAAAGTATGAAAAAAAATTATTTTTTTGTAAATCTGGCAACAATGGCAAAAGTTTAGAAAATTTTAATGAGATGAAAATAAACTGTAGGGTATACAAAATATATGTGTAAAACTTTATTGCCGTTTTGTATAATAATGGCGTCATCACCCATAGCAACTGCCACTTCCGGTTGTGCGATTGGCACCAAAATCTAATCAGATCTAACCTAGGGTATCAGAATCCTGTATGCAAAATTTCAAATTTTTTTATTCAGTAGTTTTTGAGTTATCGTTACTACAACATCCATCCAAACATACACACACACACACACACACACACACACACACTAACACACACACACACAGACATCATCGCGAAAATATTAAAATCGTATTCTAGGGACCCCAAAACGTGTTTATCCATTGAAAACTCACTACCCAATTTTTAGCATGATTCCTATACCTCTCTTATCTGAAGGGCGAGAGGTAAAAATTGAAAGAAAAATCATGAAACATTGGGGAAAATTGAAAAATCGAAAACACAAAAAATGCCAAAACATATTGCAAAAATGCAAAAAAATCACAAAAAAATCTTCCAAAATGTGAAAAATTGCAAACAATCGAAAATAATTGGGAAACACAAAACAATCGAAAAAAATGTAAATATACAGAAACAAAGAATAAATCTCAAAAAATTGAAAAAAAACGCAAAAAAACCGAAAAAAATGGAAAGTATCAGAAAAAATTTGATAGAAAAAATCATGAAACATTGGGGAAAATTGAAAAATCGAAAACACAAAAAATTGCAAAAAAATCACAAAAAAATCTTACAAAATGTCAAAAATTGCATAAATTGCAAACAATCGAAAATAATTGAGAAACAGAAAACAATCGAAAAAAATTAAAATATACAGAAATAACGAAAAAATCGCAAAAAACTGCAAAAAACGCAAAAAAACCAAAAAAATGGAAAGTATCAGAAAAAAATTTGAAAGAAAAAATCATGAAACATTGGGAAAAATTGAAAAATCGAAAACACAAAAAATGCCAAAACATATTGCAAAAATGCAAAAAATCAAAAAAAAATCTTACAAAATGTCAAAAATTGCAAACAATCGAAAATAATTGGGAAAGACAAAACAATCGGAAAAAATTTAAATATACAGAAACAAAGAAAAAATCTCAAAAAATTGCAAAAACCGCAAAAAAAAACCGAAAAAAACGGAAAGTATCAAAAAAAAATTGAAAGAAAAATCATGTAACATTGGGGAAAATTGAAAAATCGAAAACACAAAAAATGCCAAAACATATTGCAAAAATGCAAAAAATCACAAAAAAATCTTACAAAATGTCAAAAACTGCAAACAATCGAAAATAATTGGGAAACACAAAACAATCGGAAAAAATTTAAATTTACAGAAACAAAGAAAAAATCTCAAAAAATTGCAAAAAACGCAAAAAAACCTAAAAAAATGGAAAATATCAGAAAAAAATTTGAAAGAAAAAATCATGAAACATTGGGGAAAATTGAAATATCGAAAACACAAAAAATGCCAAAACATATTGCAAAAATGCAAAAAATCTTACAAAATGTTAAAAATTGCAATCGAAAATAATTGGGAAACACAAAACAATCGGAAAAAATTTAAATTTACAGAAACAAAGAAAAAATCTCAAAAAATTGCAAAAAACGCAAAAAAAACCGAAAAAAATGGAAAATAGAAAAAAATTGAAAGAAAAAACATGAAACATTGGGAAAAATTGAAAAATCTAAAACACAACAAATGCCAAAACATATTGCAAAAATGCAAAAAATCACAAAAAAATCATACAAAATGTTAAAAATTGCAAACAATCGAAAATAATTGGGAAACACAAAATAATCGGAAAAAATTTAAATATACAGAAACAAAGAAAAAATCTCAAAAAATTAGAAAAAAACGCAAAAAAAAACCGAAAAAAATGGAAAGTAACAGAAAAAAATTTGAAAGAAAAAATCATGAAACATTGGGGAAAATTGAAAAATCGAAAACACAAAAAATTGCAAAAAAATCTTACAAAATGTCAAAAATTGCAAACAATCGAAAATAATTGGGAAACATAAAACAATCGGAAAAAATTTACATATACAGAAACAAAGAAAAAATCTCAAAAAATTGCAAAAAACGCAAAAAAAACCGAAAAAAATGGAAAGTATCAGAAAAAAATTGAAAGAAAAATCATGAAACATTGGGCAAAATTGAAAAATCAAAAACACAAAAAATTGCAAAAAAATCTTACAAAATGTCAAAAATTGCATAAATTGCAAACAATCGAAAATAATTGGGAAACAGAAAACAATCGAAAAAAATTAAAATATACAGAAATAGTTAGTTAGTTGCTGAAATAAATTATTTGTCAGATTTGTTAATTTTTATTTACTATTAGGTTTTCCGTAAGGTGGTTCTTGAAATATCGAATATCTTTGCTGTTATGAAATCTATAACGTCGTTGATACACCCTGTGTATACTGTTACATATTAGGTATATGTAACAGAAAAGTAATAATACCAGAAGCTATTAATTTTTTCACGCTATAAAAGTTTCATTGTTAATTCTCCGCATGAGCTCCGACAAATCATATTTAAACTTTTCGTAATACTACATTTTCAGTGTAACACTTTTAAATCAAATTTATATATTAAAACAACAACGAATTCTTGCAATTCATCTAAAACAACCTTTTGTGTAGAATACAATGTTTTTATTACAACGAAATTATTTTAAGTGGAAAGCAGAATCAGTTATCAGTTTTTATTCACAAAGAAGGAATTTCGTTTCAAAAATTTTCCTGAAAATCTTTTCTTAATATATTGTATACTTTCATTTCAATAATTTCATTTTGTTCCTGTTTTTCTTTGTTAAAAAATTTATACTGGCCAATATATAGTATTAAAGTCACAATTTGCTTAATTTCATAAACATGAGTCGATTAAAAAAAAATCTAACATTTTAATATGAAACTAAATGATGATGAGCCAAAACGAAATGAATAAATGGTAGTCACGTAATCACGTTAACAGTAATTAGATTTTTTTAAATTAATATCCTCGAAAAGAAAACAAAACAATAACGTTAATGACCATTTTCTCCCCGAAGTATAATCCAATCCAATCCAATCCTAAGGTTAGGAAACATAATTAAGAGACGAGATCTCAAGAGGAAACCGTTTTTCTTATATAGTTTCCGTGCGTTGTCTGACGATCACCCAACAAAAATGAATTTTGTCAAAAAGTTTAATTCGTGAAATTGTAACTGTAAAATTTTTTAGACAGGTTGGACGAAATTAAATCCAGTAAAAGCATACAAATCATTTTCAAAATAAAAAGTTTTAATCCCGTTCGCTTTGTAAAACCAGGAAAAAAGTATGTTTGTTGAATCGCTTTATTGTGTAATTTTAGTTTGGATGGACAGGTAAATATTTTTTTTTGTTAAAATTAAGAATTTTTTGTTAAGCCTAATTTCACTTCAATATATACAGCGGATAAAATAGAATTAATTCGAAAAAGAAATTCTTTATTTAAGGAGTTACTTTATAAAATAGAATGAAGCTAAGAAGAGAAGACACAATATAAAAAGAAAGATGAAGATTTTCAAAGGACAAACAATAATAAATAGATAAATTAAAGTACAAGATGAGAATCTGAAAGAAAATGGTAGAAAAAAAACAGTGGAAGAAATTCAGAAGATGATTAAGAAGATAAAAATGGCGATGATTAAAATACCTTTCATTAGGACCAACGAATGTCTAGAAGAAGGTAAAGGAAAAAAGCTAGAAGAATCTTGGGAAAATGAGAAAAAGAAAACATGAACCTAAGATTAGAAAGAGGTTAAGGAGAAAAATCGGCTGTGTCATCTCAGAACTTTCCCGGCTCAGGTGTGGAGAATGAGATTATTTTAATTACAAAACAAAAAAATTTTGAATGGAAAAGTAAAATGCTTTAAAAATGAAATAGATTTCATAAAAAAAATGGATAAACATTGAAAAAATACACAAAAATTAATTAAAATGAAAAACGACAAAAATTACTTAAAATGGCACCTTGTTTTATAAATACCAACAAGATAATAATAAAAAATGGAAAAAAACTGAACAAAAAAAGGAAAAACGGGAGAAAATTAACAAAAGTCCAAAAGAAAATGTCAAATAAGATAAAGTAAAGAAAAAAATGCAAAATACGCCAAAAAAAGTTAAAAAAAAGTAAAAAAAGGAAAAAGAAACCAAGACAAGTTTTAAAAAAGCAAAAAAAGTGGCAAAAATGGATAAAAAAGCAACAAAAAAGGTATAAAATGAAGAAAAAAAATACAAAATAGAAGCAAAAAGGTCAAAAAAGCTTAAAAACTGAAAGCAAAATACGCCAAAAAAGTTAAAAAAAATAAAAAAAGGCAAAATAGATGAAAAATTAAGGGAAAAATAGCAAAAACAAGGGAAAGGGGAAAAAAATCAGCAAAAAGTCCAAAAAAGGCCAAATAAGACAAAGTAAATGGACAAAGGAAAATACGCCAAAAAAAAAGAAAAAAAAACATACAAAAAAGTTAAAAAAAGCAGAATAGAGGAACAATAAAGGCAAAAAAAAACAAATAAAAAGTTTAAAAAAAAACTGCCAAATATGCCAAATAAGGGTAAGAAACGAAAAAAGTTAAACATTATGAAAATAAAGGCAATTAGGCAAAAAAACTGCCAAATATGCCAAATAAGGGTAAGAAACGAAAAAAGTTAAACATTATGAAAATAAAGGCAATTAGGCAAAAAAAGACGAAAGAGGCAAAAAAAGGTAAAAAAGGGGAAAAAAAACAACAAAAAGATAAAAAAGCAACAAAA
Source organism: Neocrepidodera transversa (assembly GCA_963243735.1). Lineage (NCBI taxonomy): Eukaryota > Metazoa > Arthropoda > Insecta > Coleoptera > Chrysomelidae > Neocrepidodera > Neocrepidodera transversa. The sequence goes on along the minus strand of OY725337.1, from coordinate 16,458,399 downwards.
CGGCAAAAAGTTCAAACAGTTAATCAAAAAAAGTTTTAAAAAGGGCAAAAAGGTCAAAAAAGGTAAAAAAGGGTAAAGACGAAATCAAAAATGCTCAAAAAAGTCAAAATAGGGATAAAAGGGTACAAAAAAAAAAATAAAATAAAAGCAAAAATGGCAAAAAGATTCAAAAAAAGGCAAGAAAGGGGTAAAAAAGGAACAAAAATGGTAAAAAAGCAACAAAAAGGCAAAAAGGTCAAAAAGGAAACAAAGAATTTTAAACCAGGGCGAATATACATAAAAAGGCCTAAAAATGAAAAAAAGGTAAAAAAAAACCAAAAAAAGACAAAACAAAGCTGAAATATAAAGACAAAATAAAGAGAGGCAAAAAAAGCAAAAATGGTACAAAAGGCAAAAAAACGTTTTAAAAAAGCAAAAAAAGGGCAAAAAGGTGTAAAAAGCAACAAAAAAAGGCAAAAACGGTTAATCAAAAAAAGTTTTAAAAAAGGGGCAAAAAAGTTAAAAAATCGGTTGTGTCGCCCCAACACTTTCCCGACAAGTCCAATTTCGTGACATTTCGTGACATTGCATCTATCATTTTTTGATAGTGACACTTCCGTTTGACAGATGTACAAAAATTAATGAGTTCTTCTGACGGGTAACTCAAATCCATATACCAAATTTCAGCTCAATCGGTTTAAACCTGTGGCCTCTATCGTGTGAGAATACACACAGACAGACAGACAGACAGACATACTTTCATCTGGAATTGGTCTTAAACATTTGAGGGGACCTCAAAATGGATATTTTCATCTTTATCTCGAATTTTTTTTTAGCTCGTTCACAATACTTTGCCTTCTCGGAGGTGGATTGGGAAAGTAAAAACTCAAAAAATTTCAAATCGCAAAAAATTTCAAAAATCTCAAAATAGCTAAAATACCTCAAAACCACAAAAAATTTCAAAAATCAAAAAATCTTCAAAATATTTTCAAAAAAAATCTCAAAAAATTTTTAGACGGTTCAAAAACATCTCAAAAATCTCCAAAAATTCTTTAAAAATCTAAAAATTCACAAAGAATCTCAAAAAATTTAAAACGTCAAATTTCAAAAAATTGAAAATTGTAGATGTCTCAGAAACTCAAAAAATTGATCAAAAAATCTCTAAGAATTCAAAGAAGTCAAAAAATCTCAAAAGCTCAAAAAACCTTAAAAAATTTCAACAAAAAAATCTGAAAAATCTTAAAAAACCTCAAAAAATCAAAAAATATAAAAAAATTTCAAAAAACCCAAAAACACAAACTCAACAAATCTCAAAAACTCTTTAAAAATCTCATAAAATTTCTAAAAAATCTCAAAAGATTCAAAGAGTCTTAAAAAACTCGAATGAATTTCAAAAAAATTTCAAAAAATCTAAAAAACCAAAAAATGTCAAAAAATCTTAAAACACTTCAAAACATTCTCAAAAAAATCTATAATTTTTTAAAAAATCTAAAAAGTCCCAAAGAATCTCAAACAATCTCAAAAGATCTCAAAAAACCTCTAAAAATCTCAAAAAAAAACTCAAAAATATCAAAAAATTTTTAGACGATTCAAAAACATCTCAAAAATCTCCAAAAATTCTTTAAAAATCTAAAAATTCACAAAGAATCTCAAAAAATTTAAAACGTCAAATTTCAAAAAATTTAAAATGGTAAATGTCTCAGAAACTCAAAAATTTGATCAAAAAATCTCTAAGAATTCAAAGAAGTCAAAAAATCTCAAAAGCTCAAAAAACCTTAAAAAAGTTCAACAAAAAATCTGAAAAATCTTAAAAAACCTCAAAAAATCAAAAAATACAAAAAAATTTCAAAAAACCCAAAAACACAAACTCAACAAATCTCAAAAACTCTTTAAAAATCTCATAAAATTTCTAAAAAATCTCAAAAGATTCAAAGAGTCTTAAAAAACTCGAATGAATTTCAAAAAAATTTCAAAAAATCTTAAAAAACCAAAAAATCTCAAAACATCTCAAAACATTCTCAAAAAAATCTATAATTTATTAAAAAATCTATAATTTTTTAAAAAATTTATAATTTTTTAAAAAATCTAAAAAGTCCCAAAGAATCTCAAACAATCTCAAAAGATCTCAAAAAACCTCTAATAATCTCAAAAAAACTCAAAAATATCAAAAAACTTGAAAAAAACTTAAAAAATCTCAAAAACAAATTGAAAAAAAAAATTTGACAAAATTGGAAAAGATTGTAAAAAAATTGAAAAAAATCCACGAATTCTTTTTCAGATATTTAATGTGAAATTTTCAAATTTTGACATTTTTTTATTATTGACAGGTGACAGTTGGAGAAATAATTTTGACTGTTCTGAATGGAGTTTTTCAAGGGCTTTCAAATGACATATTGCAAGTAAAATTCCGTGACATATTGGACCTGTAATTTTCTGATAGTGACACTTCCGTTTGACAGATGTCATACAAAAACTAATGGGTTCTTCCGACGGGTAACCCAAACCCATATACCAAATTTCAGCTCAATCGGATAAAACGTGTGGCCTCTATCGTGGAAGAATACACACAGACAGACAGACAGACTTTCATCTGGAAACGGTCTTAATCATCTCAGGTGACCTCAAAATGGATATTTCCATCTTTATCTCGAGAAATTTTTTCAGCTCGTTCACAAAACTTTCCCTTCTCGGAGGTGGGTCGGGAAAGTAAAAAATGAATGACCAAAGAAGGGAAGTAGAAACAATTTCAAATATTCAAATTTACGTTAATATTCACATCACTTTGTGATACATTTCTGCTTGCCATAACTGACAAGAGATTGAACACGAAGAAGCATCCTTTTTGCTGCAGTCGTCAGATTCAGTGGTCTCAGTTGAGACAATTATTTTATTTTAACCGTTCTGTGTTAATCAGTGAACTTTGCAGGTATAGAGATATTAACAATTTTATAATAAGCAGGAAAATTAAAAATAATAGCAGGAAAATAATTAAAAGGTAAAAATTTAAAGGACGAATGATTTTTTAATTCCTGTATAGAAGTTTTGAATTAAATGTAAGAATTGAATAATTACGGATCATAAGATATATGCGTGGTAACCAATTGATTAGAATTTTTAAGATGGAGGAAACTTTAATATTAATTTAACAAAAATAAAATAGTATAATGATTAACCCTGTATGAGTTTATATAAAATTCAACTAAATTATAAAATAATACCAAATTATACATGTAAGGTATGGAGAAGGATTTCCAATCAGAATAATTTAACATATTTCATATAGCTTTTCTATCAAATAACGATCAACCTAATCGTATAAAATCTGTATTTCCAATAAATTTGTATTACATTCAAATATAATAAATTAAATTCAAAGGACCGTCTGGTTACAGGGAAACGAAAATTTGAAGTTTTTTTCAGGATCGAAAAGTCAAAAAGGGAATTTTTGTGAAAAATTAGTCAAAAATCTGATGTGGCCAGCACATGACCTCTCGCCATTTTTGAATCAAAAATTTACAGGTTGACACAAAAAAGTATGAAAAAAAATTATATTTTTGTAAATCTGGCAACAATGGCAAAAGTTTAGAAAATTTTAATGAGGTGAAAATAAACTGTAGGGTATACAAAATATATGTGTAAAACTTTATTGCCGTTTTCTATAATAATGGCGTCATCACCCATAGCAACTGCCACTTCCGGTTGTGCGATTGACACCAAAATCTAATCAGATCTAATCTAGGGTATCAGAATTCTGTATGCAAAATTTCAAATTTTTTTATTCAGTAGTTTTTGAGTTATCGTTACTACAACATCCATCCAAACACACACACACACACACTAACACACACACACACACACTAACACACACACACACTAACACACACACACACAGACATCATCGCGAAAATATTAAAATCGTATTCTAGGGACCCCAAAACGTGTTTATCCATTGAAAACTCACTACCCAATTTTTAGCATGATTCCTATACCTCTCTTATCTGAAGGGCGAGAGGTAAAAATTTGAAGGAATATGATGGAAAAAATAATTCAAAGAAAATAAGAAGCAGATAGAATTTATCAATTTATAGATTTGGACCAGAAACGAATGAAACTTCTTCAATACCTTCAGTTTATCATTTGAACTATATCCTGATATCAGAATCGGCTTTAGCCATCCAGGCGTCCCGGGCTGGTCCTTTATTATAAATTATAATTTAAAAAAATTGGCTCTGGGACTAGGATTATTTTAATTACAAAATACAAAATTTCTGAATGCGAAAGTAAAATGCTGTAAAAAACAAATTAATTAAAATGAAAAATGACAAAAGTTACTAAAAATGGTAATAAGTTATTATAAATAGCAACAAGGTAACGAACTATTTCAAAAAATTAAAACTATAAAAAAAATCTGATGTGGCCACCACATGACCTCTCGCCATGTTTGAATCAAAAATTTACACGGTGGCACAAAAAAGTATGAAAAAAATTTACTTTTTTGTAAATCTGGCAACAATGGCAAAAGTTTCTAAAATTTTAATGGGATGAAAATAAACTATAGGGTATACAAAATATATGTGTAAAACTTTATTGCCGTTTTGTATAATAATGGCGTCATCACCCATAGCAAGTGCCTCTTCCGGTTGTCCGATTGACACCAAAATCTAATCAGATCTAATCTAGGGTATAAGAATCGTGTATGCAAAATTTCAAATTTTTTCATTCAGTAGTTTTTGAGTTATCGTTACTACAACATCCATCCTAACACACACACACACACACTAACACACTAACACACACACACACAGACATCATCGCGAAAATATTAAAATCGTATTCTAGGGACCCTAAAACGTGTTTATCCATTGAAAACTCACTACCCAATTTTTAGCATGATTCCTATACCTCTCTTATCTGAAGGGCGAGAGGTAAAAAGAGTGAAAAATAGGCAAAAATTAAAAATAGGATAAGAATACAATTTTCAAAAAGAGGTAAAGAGGCAAAAATAGCAAAAACGGTGATGGGAAAACAAAATAAAATAAAGCCAGAAAAAAAACGAAAAAAGGCTTATTAAAGACCAAAAAGCAAAAATGGGGAACATGGAAAAAAGGGTAAAAAAAAATCTACAAAAAGTCCCAAAAAATGCCAAAGTAAAGGAAAAAGAGCAAAAGACGCCAAAAAAGTAAAAAAAGCAAAAACAACAAAAAAAGACAAAAAAAGGTAAAAATACAAAAGAAACAAAAAAAAGGCAAAAAAAAATCAGTGAAAAAAGCAAATAAAAAAGCAAAAAGAGGTAAAAAAAAATAGTAAAAAGAAAAAAGAGTCAAAAAGTAAAATAAAAAAGGAAAAAGGGCTTAATAAAGGCCAAAAGGAAAAGAAATGGGGAAAATGGAAAAAACGATAAAAAATCAACAAAAAGTCCAAAAAGAGTAAAGCCGAAAAAGGAAAAAAGGCTTAATAATAAAATGGAAAAAAGGTAAAAAAATCAACAAAGAGTAAAAAAAAAAACCAAAGTAGAGGGAAAAAATAAAAAATGTCAAAAAATGGCAAAAAGGGGAAAAAGGGGTAGAAAAGAAAGGTAAAAGAAAAAAGAAAAGAAAGGTATAAAAAATAAAGGGCAAAAAGAGTAAAGCTAAAGAAGGAAAAAATACTCAAAAAGGCAAAAAAAGGATAAAATGGAAAAAGGGGTAAAAAAATCAACAAAAAGTTAAAAAAAAGGGAAAAAATTAAAATACGTCAAGAAAGTAAGAAAATAGGGAAAACAACCAAAAAAGTTGCATAAAGAATCCAAAAATAAGCAAAAAAAGCAAAAAATGACAAGAAGGGCAAAAAAATGGAAAAAAGCCAAAAAAATTTCAAAAAGAAGCCAAAAAGGGCAAAAATGGGCAAAAAATAGCAAGAAAAAAGCAAAAAAAGGCAAAAAAAGTCAAAAAAGGCAAACAAAGGCAAAAAAAGGCAAACAAGGCAACAAAAGGAAAAAAGTCAAAAAATGGTAAAAAAGGGAAAAAGTCAAAAAATGTTAAAAAAAGGGAAAAAGGGGTAGAAAACCAAATAAAGGTAAAAGAAAAAAAGGGACAAAAAAAAGTAAAGCAGAAAACGCAAAAAGGCTTAATAAGGGCCAAAAAAAAGTAAAAAAAGAACGAAAAAAATTCCAAAAAGCCAAAAAGGGCAGAAAATCAAGAAAAGCAAAAAAAAAAGGCAAAAAAGAAGCCAAAAAAATGCAAAAAAGGCAAAGTGTACTCGACATCCTATTAAATTTTCAACGTTGGTCAAAAATATTTTATTTATTTTTTAAAAAAATATCATTGGGATGATCTGGTTCCATGTAACCCCACTGAAATGATTGTGATTGATATATTACGCTTATTATTGATACTACTTTTAGCTTGCGCAGTACCTGCCCCAACTGTATATTCCACCAAGTCTCACTATTCCTTTTACAATTATTATAAACGGCAATTTTGAGCTATATAGCTAGTTGAGTAAAATCTGTGCTCTAAAATTTATCACCAGTTCTTGAACTATTACAATCTGTCCAAAATAAGTTGAACCGTATATGATATTTGGACAGATACTTGCAACGTTAAATTAAAGATTTTTTTATAACATAAATGTGGAGCATTTATTTTATAATTTAAAATCTGTATTATAAATTACACAAAAAAGTAATTGTTTTTATTTCTTTATATTATATTAGACTGGCTATTATGAAACTCTTATGCTCTCTTAGGTTGGGTTCCTTTAATAATAAACATTACAAACAAAAATTTTTTTTTTAAATTTCTAAATTTAGGGCATTACATTACAAACAAAAATTTTTTTTTTAAATTTCTAAATTTAGGGCGCCTTAAAACTTTTTTTGGTTGGGTTCTTCTCTCTGCTGTGTCTTCCTTTAATCAGTTCTTTCTTCTCTTCTTCTGTATCACCTCCTAATGAATTTCCTCTTCTGTAACCTGTATTCTTTGATGTCCCCCCATGTCTGCCTTTCCGTCTAATCACAAATGTACCACTTCGTTTTCTTACACACCAATATGTCTTCTTTAATCTAATTTTTTTTTTATTCTTGTAATATTTTCCTTTCTATTAATAAACTTTTTTTTAATATATAATTTTTTTTTATTCTTCTATAAAATAACTTCTTTAATCTTTACAATAATCCTTTTTTTAAAAACATTTCATTCTATTAATGACATTTCTATCATTTCTTATTAATCAATCAAAACCAAAAACTGTTTATTATTTTCTTTCATTTTTTTTTTCTCCCCCTAACTAGATATTTATTTTTTTTTTATCTGTAAATTTAAATGACTAAACACACTAAGATTTTTCCTTTTACTTGTAACACAATTGTTGTGAACTCATTATTAAATTCAATGAAAAATAATCCTCTAACAAACATTCTTAAATAAATCTTAACACATTTACATACATTCACACGCACCTTAAACTTTTTATCATAACCTCATTTTCATTGTCAAACTTACATTTGACAATAACCTTCCACCTTTCAATCACATTCAACCACAAAACATACAAAAACAGAACTAAAACTACGCATATAACTAAAAAAAACCATATCAATATATTGTATACTAGGGATAATTTGTTAGATATTCCCAATAAAATTTAGGTAGGCAAGTACAACATTCTAATAAATGATTATTTAATTTAATGTGCTTAACTATTTGGTTATTATTTTGAAGAATTAAACCTGCACAAATTCAAATAAGGGTCACTAAACAATTTTGTACAATAGTGATAATTTCTTAAATATGCGATCTTGTACTTTTTATAAATCGCTTGTTAATTTTCCATTTTCATCTTCCTTTTACGCATATTTGAAAACATACGAACTTGTGAGCCGAATTTTTTATTTTTCACTTTGGAATGCACGTTAACAACACCACACTTAATTCTAACGAAGCCAACAGTTTGAATGCTCTCTTTAAATGCGCTCCGTCATAGGGTAGGACCGAGTAGGTGGGGTAAAGCTACTATGCATCCATGATTCATAGCTCACCTTATTTTGGCCAGATTATAAATCACCGTAATTTAACTATTTAGTTTAGCCTAAAATATAACCAATTGCAATATTTATCAACACCTACTACGTTATTGAACCGTGAAAGCTAATATTTAGATAGAAGCGCAATGAAAGGAAATATTAGATCATTTCATTTATTCAAACTACCGTCATACGAACTACTTCCCCGCAAATTAAAGGGCTCAATCATTCTGTAAGGGTTGCCCATTAATTTAAGCTTATTCACTTTACAACATAATTTCGGAATTGTCAATCAGTGCCATAAAGGGCTTTTTAGACGAGACTAAATGGTAGTTTATTGATAACGAACAATTTTTTTGATAAGTAAAAAAAAACTGCTTATTAACTTTGCGAAGAGACATGTAGGGGGCGTGAGGTCTAATATGAATTTCGTCTTACGCTGGTTAGTAAGAGATACAACATGCGACAAAATGATGTGTTAGATGAGATAAGTTCATAAATGCTCCACCCTAAAGCCGTCTTGATATAAATTAAAGAAAAGCTAGCCGAGTTAAAGTAAAATAATAAAATTTAGTAAAAACCTAACCAAAATATTATTACATGATTAAAGTTCCCAGAATACTTAATCAGCCGAAATTTTAAGAAAAATAACCTTTTGTAATACTAGTACTAAAGGAAATTTTCTTTAACGTTTTCTTATTTATATATGTATTTAATTATTTATTTATTTTAGATTGTTCCAATATCTAAATATCTTTTTCTCACTTTGCATAATTTAAGAAACCCAATTGAAATCTAATACCGAATTGGCCATCACGTGAATTAAAGTCGATTTAGTGTGGTCCAATAATGGGAAACCAGTATTGGGTTTTAATTTTCCCCTTGTGAATTATTTATCGACAATGTAGGGATTCGAAAATTTCCCTTACTCTCTGCGCTATCATTTATAATGCATTTTGATTCTCTACTCGGGCTTGCAAAATGGAAAACTGTTATAGTTCTGCCTTTGTTTTACCGATGTGGTGCTTTTTAAAAGGTAAAACATAACATCAGAACGAATTTCTTATTATCTTATGAATCGCAAACCAACATAACGTTAATAAAATTAGTTCATAAACGTAAAATTATTACTACAGCTTATAGAAATGATTATAGAGGTCGATTTCAGTATCCGTATCGTATATCATATACAGTGTGTCCAATTAAGTCGGCATCATATGGGAAACTTTTTTATTCTTTGTTTTATGAAAAAAAGTTATTCTTTATAAAACCAAAAATACAACCATCAGATATCATTTTTTTTAAGCCGTATACGAGGTGTGTCAAAAAATATGAATTTTACTCAAAAGTAAAGTACGTTTTTTTTGAAAATTGTTATTAAGAAAAGTTGATTATAATTGAAAACTATTGGCAGATATCCAATATTATCCATCCGCCATGAAAAACGATCTTTAATAATTTTCGGTATAAATTATGCAAATTTTGTAAATTACACATCAGCAATTTTATTGAAAGACTGACATGATAACCTTTCGGTTTATTAATAAGTTCTTTAATAACGTTTTATTGCATTTGAATAGTTAATGCATACATATCATAATATTTTATTTTGCAAATGAAAAGATAAAAAAGTTAACTAATACGTCATAACTAATTGGAAATAAAATAATTTGTATTTTGCTTCCATTCACTAAAGCCTTCACCATCTCTTTCTAGACATTTAATGGTTCGTTTATCAAATTCCCTTAATACATTTTTGATCATATCTTCACTAATTTTCTGACATTCTTCTATAATTATCCTTTCCAAATGATCAATATCTTGAAAAGGCCCCTGCTGATAAACCCTATATTTTAAGTAGCCCCATAAGAAATAATCTAGAGGACTTAAATCTGGAGATCTAGCCGGCCAAAACATCTCGGAATATCTATGTATTACTTTGTCATTGAAAATAGTTTCAAGTTTATGATCAACTTTTTACTTTCCCGGACCCATCAAAGGGAAAGTAAGGTGAACGAGCAAAAAAAAAATCGAGATATCGATGGAAATATCCATTTTGAGGTCCCCAAGAAGATTGAAACCATTTCCAGGCAATGGTCTGTCTGTGTGTCTGTGTGTCTGTGTGTAATCTTCCACGATAACTGCCGAACCGTTTGACCAATGCGACCATTATATTTTGGTTTAAATTGGTACAGTAGAAGGTCCTCAAGACCGACATTGATTAAATGCACATGTAACAAATTTTTATTTTTTTAAATTTTAAGGACAAACTATACACTTTAGCGCAAAATGTTGTAGTACAAAGTTTTAAAGCATAAAATTCCCTACAACTTTTGTTTCAAACTTTTTCCAGAGTTTTCAATAGTTGCGCCACTGGAGGGCGCGTAAAAAATGTGCATGTAGGTTTTCTCTAGTTTTTCTTGATTTTGAGGACAAACAATACATTTTATTGCAAAATGTTGTAGTACAACGTTTTAGAGCATACAATTCCCTACAACTTTTGTCTTAAGCTTTTTTCAGAATTTCCAATAGTTGCGCCACTAGAGGGCGCGTAAAAAATGTGCATGTATGTTTTCCCTAGTTTTTCTTGATTTTGAGGACAATTAATACACTTTAATGCAAAATGTTATAGTATAAAGTTTTAGGGCCTAAAATTCCCTACAATTCTTGTCTAAAACTTTTTCTAGAATTTCCAATAGTTGCGCCACTAGAGGGCGCGTAAAAATGTGCATGTAGGTTTTCTCTAATTTTTCTTAATTTTGAGGACAAACAATGCATTTTAGTGCAAAATTTTGTGGTTGAAAGTTGTAAAGCATCAAATTGTCTTTAACTTTTATGTTTAACTTTTTATCGAATTCCTCAGCTGCTAGATGGCAAAAATACACATTTATAATTTTCCATTTTTTTTAAATTGGAGGTAAATTATGCTGATTAGTACAAAATGTTTCAGTGCAAAGTTGTAAAGCATAAAATTCCCTACAACTATTGTATGAAAATTTTTCCCGAATTCCCAATAGTTTTCACACATGATTTTAGGAGATCCTAATTGTAGCAGTGTGATATACAACGTGCGCATACGCAGCTTATGTCATTATCAACATTGAAATATCAATGGGAGCGTTTAGCGTAAGCTATTTATAGGTGGCACCACCACTGCAAGCACCCTATTAGATTTGACAGCTGATTATTTCCTAAGTTTGTTGGCGAAAATTTTGTTGCGTTTAATTATTAAAGTAAATTTTATAAAATGAGTTATAGTAATTGGAATTTAAAACATCTGAAAGATGAATTGAAATGTCGAGGAGCAATTTTGCGGGGAAAAAAAGCTGAACTCATCGAGAGGTGTGTATTAAATCATGATCTATTGTATTTTATAGGTTATATTTGGATTTACACATAATTATATGGATCAATATCGTCTATAATTTCCAATTTTTGATCATAAAGAGCTTTAACATGACCCGTAAGTGATGAATAATACTCACAATGTGTGAATCAGAGTGAATGTATTTAGTAGATTTGTGGACTTGTAGTATATATTAATTTTCCTACGATCACTACCCAAAGTAGGCTTTTGCACACTCAAATCTAACCGCAAAGTTGACGTTTTCCGTGATCTGTAATAATTTGACATTATTGTCGCTCTAGCGCGTACTTTTCCGCTCGCCTGTTTTCATTTACAATAAACTAAAGAAAGGTAGTAAATAACACATATATTAAAACAAAATGTAGGGCAGTCTGAATATTTTAGTTGAAATATTAATATTTGAAGATATTTCGAACGAAATTAAACTTTATTTTATAAAATTTATCTAGTAAAAATATAACAGTCAGAAGGTACACCTAGATACACCTAGGTACACCTATATGAAATAGTGATTGCATATTTAAGTATCTACTTACTGTTTTGTGCCTTGTGCAAATAGTAGACTATGAAATTAATGAAACGTCATTATTTCATTTTTAGGTTATTTAGTGTATTTTCATGTTTTTTTTTAATTATTTGTCTAAAAATAATGTGATCGTAGAAAAAATCTTGTGTGCAATTCGAGCAGAAAGTGCTTTGCCGCTTTCGGCAGATTGCCCGCGCTCCGCTACGCGTCGCGCGGGCAACTCTCTGCCTCAAGCGGCAAAGTATCACTTTCCGCTCTTAATACACAAATAGCTATTACATGTTAACTGCTCGACGGTTGAAGTGGAAGAGAGGGTTGTCACGGTGCTGACCTTGGCGGGAGCCGTGGTTGAGAAAAAAGGGAACTAAACAGTGGCGTAGCAGAGTTTCAAAAGTTAAAGTGATTTTAACACACAACCAAAACATTATTAAAATTTTTGTAATATTTTACACTATAAAACTCAAAAAAAAAACACAAGAACGAACCGATCAAAACAGAATCAATGAACTGATGAACTGTTTGCCCACCAAAGAAGATGGCGGACCTGTCAAAGTCACGTGATCTGGAATGGTCTATAAACGTAAAACATATATGACAAAATTTTAGGTTAAGTTTTTAGGGTTGCTGGAACATAAGCGCCTCTAGTGAGAAAATATTTCAGTAAACACTCCCATTCGGTAGACGTATTTCAACGTCGGTTCGCTGTTTTCAATGTGTTCTATAAGAGCCATTTGCACCGATCGACATCTAAACTTGGTTTTTTAAAACTCGCTTAAATATTTAAGTGAAGTTTATTTTCAAAATCATTGCACCGCACCTTTTTAAAGCGAGCTTTCTTAAGCGAGTACAAGCGAACTATTGATGGTAATTTTGTTTATTTATAGTTGTGACCACTTTTGTGACTAACTTCATAACAAAAATTCTAACCTGACAAAAATTCAAAAACGGTGTAGTGGCTGTGAAAATATAATATATTTTATGTCGCATGCCTTATTTCTGTAATCTGCAGGTTTCAAAATGATTGAAAAACGTCAGCGAAGCACTAATTTTTCAAATGAAGAGAAAACAACTATATTAAATATAATAACCAAATATGGAAAGTTTAGTTAGCTCTTCGTAAGGATTATTTCGGATATAAATTTGTCTTGGAAAACCGAAATTAATTATTTCAAGAACATCCAAATCGTCTTCAAAAATATCATCGAAATTCATTTGGAGCCATTTGCACCGATCAACATCTAAACTTGGTTTTTTAAAACTCGCTTAAAAATTTAAGTGAAGTTTATTTTCCAAATCATTGCACCGCACCTTTTTAAAGCGAACTTTCTTAAGCGAGTACAAGCGAACTATTGATGGTAATTTTGTTTATTTATAGTTGTGACCACTTTTGTGACTAACTTCATAACAAAAATTCTAACCTGACAAAAAGTCAAAAACGGTGTAGTGGCTGTGAAAATATAATGTATTTTATGTCGCATGCCTTATTTCTGTAATCTGCATGTTTCAAAATTATTGAAAAACGTCAGCGAAGCACTAATTTTTCAAATGAAGAGAAAACAACTATATTAAATATAATAACCAAATATGGAAAGTTAGTTCACTTTAACTCTTCGTAAGGATTATTTCGGATATAAATTTGTCTTGGAAAACTGAAATTAATTATTTCAAGAACATTCAAATCGTCTTCAAAAATATCATCGAAATTCATTTTGTATTTTTAATACAAAAGATGTAGTATAAAAAAAGTACTAAAGATTATAACAATGTCACACAAACATCAAGAAGTAATAACACTATAGAAAAATTTGTTATTTGGATCAAATGGCTGGAAACGATAAAAGTTTGGTTATGAAATGAGGCTTTGTAAATTAAAACCCTCAATTCTGACGGTTTAACTTAAACTTAGCTTAGACCACTTTAAACCAAGTTTGTCTGGCTGTACAAATGAATTTTTATTTAAAGCGAGGCTTGCTCTAAACCTGGGTTTAAATTTAGTCGGTGCAAATGGCTCTAAATTATTGTAATGCTTAGTATTTTGTAATTAAAATAATAATAATAATAAATAATATATTCTCTACGGTCGAGCCGGGAAAGTTCTGGGGTGACACAGCCGATTTTTTTAATAACAATTGTCAATATTCTCAAAAATAAAGGTATTTTACTCTTGACTAAAATTCATATTTTTTTATATATCTCGTATACGGCTTAAAAAAATTGATAACTGATGATTGTATTTTGGGTTTTAGACCATGCACAACAATCATGAAGTAGAGAAATACCTCATCTACAAAATTTCATCCTGATGTAGCTGGACTGGCTTGGTTTATGATCGGACGGAAGACTAAACGGTATTAAACAAAGACATACTAAAAATCCTATTAACAAATATAACCTCACGTTTTGTCTTTATTAACAGTTAGAATTAATCAAATAAAACCCATTGAGCCTAATTATCTACCGTAATTTGAGCTAGATTATTAAATAAATTAATTTAAAAATTGAAATTTCTAATTATTTGATAATGCCGCCATTACAATCGTGACGACACTTATGTGCAATGAAGTTACCGTCAAGCCATTAACTGCAAATGTGTAAAGAAGAGAATTCGAATAAAAACCAGCTGTTAAATCTCACTTATACAGATAAAGATGGAGAAAACCATTATATGACAATTTGATAAAGATGAAAACTTGGACCTATCCACTATGAATTTGCATTCAAAATCGAGAGAGATAAATAGATAATAGATTCCGCTGTTAGATAAAGAAAACGACTACTTTAACGAGATCAGGTAATAATTTGCTGTTTGGTATATAAGTGCTGGGCACAAGCGTTTCTGATTAAGTGAAAGGTCGCGTCCGCGTCTGCTTACTGCATATTTCACTGTCACTGTTGTAGTTTGTACTCTGTAGAGCTGGTTGATGTTGATAATTTTCCGTGTTTATTTGTATTTGTAAAGACACTTTATAAGCAAACGTCATCTATATTTGAAAGCGTCAATTTTATTTAGAGAAACTGGCCTACGTTAATATTATGCTGCAGCTATTGCACATAACTGACGTAGGTGCACTACAAGCTGCATAGATGCTGTAATTTTTAAATATCAATTTTTAAAATTTTAAAAAAACCCTGTTAAGCATGAGTGAACATAAAGCGACAATAGACATTGATTCAAACTCAACAAATGACCCCTATTTATTTGTTATAATTTTATTTGTTACTTTTATCATTTAAACTTTAATATTTAGACTTTAGTTTCGTAGTATTAAGTTTTAATAAAAAGTTCTTTATGTAACATATTCATCTTTTATTATTATTATTATGTTCATGTAAAACTACAAGAATAGTTCTCAAAACAAGCGTTTATTCGCTTATTGAGTAGAAATTTATTCACTGTAATTATTTATTCTCTTTGTATTATTATTTGAGTATTATTGTTATTATTATAAGTGAATAAAGTTATTATTATTATTATTAATAATGAAAGTGACCTAACCACTCCAAAAAAGCATGCGAAAAAGCTAAAAGGGCTAAAACACATGTGTTTTATGCACAGTGAGAATACGATTGAAAAAGACACAGGTAAATAGCGCATTTTATGTAAAACATTAAATGAGAAAAAACAGAAACTAAAGAGACCCCTGTCAAAAATTCTTTCGGTAAAAAAGTGTGAAGAAAACAGTTTGCTCTATGGAGGAAAAAAATAAAGTGTTCCCTACTAGGACTTTTTCGCATTTCATAGCTGATGCAAAAGCAGAGAAGCAAAAAGATAGATTACTGAGCTAAAAATATACAGAAAAAATAGAAAAACAGAAAAGAGATAAAAAAGGGGTAAAAAAGGCTAATAAATTAAGCAAAAACCAAAATATGGTTCTGAAGAGTAAAACGAGGCACATCAGCCTAGAAAGAGTGCATAAACCCACAAAAACTAGAAAATACGAAAACGAATATACAGAACAAACGACTAAACGAAAAAATACAAAAAAAAAATTGTGAAGAATAGTGAATAACAGAGAAAAATATTGGAAAATAGTGAAAAATAATGAAAAATAGGGAAATTAGGCAAAAATAGGGAAAATAGTGAAAAGATTAGGAAAAAAAGGGCAAAATAGAGAAATTGCGGAAATTAGAATAAAATAGGGGGAAATGACGGGAAAG
This sequence comes from Neocrepidodera transversa, assembly GCA_963243735.1. Lineage (NCBI taxonomy): Eukaryota > Metazoa > Arthropoda > Insecta > Coleoptera > Chrysomelidae > Neocrepidodera > Neocrepidodera transversa. Next base: position 16,442,367 of record OY725337.1, on the reverse strand, counting down.
TAGTGTGAAAAAATAACAAAACTAAGAAAAAACAGGGAAATTAAAGAAACCTAGAAAAAAATAGACAATAATAGGGACAAAAACGGGCGTATATGGGAAAAATAGGAAAATAATGAAAAACAGGAAATAGAATGAGGAAAATAGGACAAACTAGGGAAAAATAATTGCAAATAAGATTCATAAAGCTATAGGAAAAATAGAGAAAATAGTAAAAAATAGCGGAAAATATGGAAAAAAATAGGGGAAACTGGAAAAAATAGAGAAAATGGAGAAAAATACGGAAAAATAAAGAAAATAGAAAATCTAATGGAAAACAGGAAAATGTAGAAAGATATAGGAAAAATAGAAAAAATAGTGAAAAAGAGGAGAAAATAGGGAAGAAAATTGAGAAAAATGGTATGAAACTGGGAAAATCAGAAACAAATATGGCAAATTTTTGGAAAAATAGTGAAAAATAGGGAAATTAAAAAAAAGAGAAAAATAGGGGAAAAAAGTAAAAATAAATAAAATAGAATAAAACTAATGGAAATCACTAAACATTAGAATGGTATTCTAAAAAAAGGAAAAAATATGAAAATTAGGGAAAATAGTGAAAAATAATGGAAAATATGGAAAAAAATGGAGAAAAATAGTAAAAAATTGAGAAATCCAGCGAAAAATACGGAAAATCAGAAACAAATAGGGCAAATTTTGGAAAAATAGTGAAAAATAGGGTAAAAAAGGACAAAAAGTGTGAAAAATAAGAAAAAATATGGCAAAATAGGGAAATTGGGGTACGGAAAAATTTGGAAAACTAGGAAAAAATAGGAAAAAAATATGAAAACAGGAAAATTAGAAAACAAATGGCGAAACATATGGGAAAATAGTGAAAAATAGAGAAATATAAGAAAAAATAAATTGAGAAAAAATATTGAAAAATGGGAAAAATAGGGAAATATAAGTAAAAATAGTCTAAAATAATGGGAAAATAGGAAAACATACGGAAAACATGGGGAAATGGGGAAAATTTGTAAAAATAGGAAAACATTTTAAAACATACATAAAATAGGAAAATATATAGGAAAATAGTGAAAAAAGGGAAAATAAGGATAATAGTAAAAATAGGAAAAATAATAGGGATAAATAGAGATAAACAGAAAAAAATAATGAAAAACAGGAAAAATAGGAAGAAAAATCCTTGTTACGTGAAGCACAAATGTATATAAAGTCAATATTACCAAACTCTTTTAATGAAATCAAGATTGACTAGTTCTCTAAACAGAAAGACCGAGTTTGAAAAATGTATTAGACCTAACCTATCAAACAAATCCGGAAACATAAACGAAAAAGTAAAAAATTCCGCCCAAAGGTTTAATCAATTTCAGTTAGCGATGATTAGAGACAGCGAACACCTTCCTTGGAAGGATTGTTAACTCAAAATTGGATTAAGTCTCGCACTGGCGTTCGTAAAAAAGTTTTTTTAAGGTTTTTTCCTAGTTTATTAGATTTGGTAGAGAAAAAATAGCCAGAACATTTTTTAAGCTAAATTATAAGTACTTGGAACAACGTATTTAGTAAATTTAAAATGATACTTTAGACCATAAGATTTAATAGTATTGAACTTAAAACATGAGGGGGTAATCCCACCCAACTTTCCGAACACTCCTAGTAAAGTAATTGTTTAATCGATTATTTTAGTTTTTCTGCATCAAAATACATTAATAAAATAAATTAATTTTTTGTAAAATTTTTTTTTTTACTTTTTATAATTTTGTATAATTTCTACAAGTATTATTTTAAAATTATGAAATATTTCACACATAATGTACTTTTTGATCCCTTCCAGATTTAGTATTTACTTTTTTCATTTGTTTTACCGTTTTCGATAAAACAAAAGGACAAAAAAATTTACTTTTTGTTTTATTTTGGTTATAATAATTACAATGTTAAATTCGAAGTGACTAAATTATTTTCCAAATTTAGAGTTTTATATTACCTATCGAATGGTATAAATTCCATTTTAATATCTTTAATATTTTTAAAGTTATTCAATTTTTTTTTAACTTATATTAAATTTCAAAAAAAAAAATATGAATTCTACAATTTTTTGAATAAAATTTTGAAAAAAATCACAACTATAGAGTTTTTTACCATCAATTTAATGGAATTTTTTTAAATTTGTAATATTAATATTAATCTTAAAAAGAAATAAAATATTTTTTGAATAACTTTAAAATCAATAAAAAATTAATATCTCATTCAATTTTATTCAAAATGGGAAACAGACTTTTTTTTAGGGTTTTTGGATCAAAATGCATAAATAAAGTTAGTTTAAAAAACTAAAAAAAAAAATTTTTTTTTGTCAAAAATTCGTATTGAATTGTTTTTACTTTTTTCATTTCTTGCTATAACTTTTACAAATACTATGTTAAAATTATGAAATAATTTACACACATAGTACTTTTGGATCCTTTTCGGATATGCTCTTTTCTTTTTTCATTTATTTTATACTTATTGATAAAACAAAATTACAAAAAGTTTATAAAAAATTCTTTATTTTGGTTATAAATATTACAATTCTAAATTCTAAGAAACTAAAATTCATTTTAAATTTAGAGTTTTCTTTTATCTTTAGAATGTCGTAAATCCCAGTTTAATCACTTTAATATTGTAGAAGTTATTCAATTTAGTTTAAAATCATAATATAATTTTAAATGTTTCTTGCTAATTTTTAAAAAATTCACAATTTTTGTAATAAAATTATGAAAAAAAATAATTATAATAAAATTAATTATTACAAATTTAAAGATATTTTTTTTTTAATTTTTGATATTAAGATTTAACTAAAAAATAATAATTTATTAAGGATAAAAATTGCTTAAAAATTAAAATAAAAACTAGCGGCAAAACTATGCATAACTCGAAAAAAAATTAAAGACAAAATTTGTAGAAAATTTTATTTACATACAAACACAGACAGACATCATGCTAAAAATGGTATAAATGGATTCAGGTGACCTCAAAACGTAAAGATCCGTTAAAATCTGGGTATGGTCAAAATATCATGATCGCAATACTTTCCTTCTATACAACTCTGTTGTTCGGAAAGTGAAAATGACAAAAGTAATTTGCGAAATTTTTTGACAATCTAATTTACCACTACAAAATTAGAGAACATGAGGGCAGATATTGGTCATTATCTGGGTGCAGAGTGCATGGTGGGGACAACTGAAACGATCCCAGCGCTCGTAATGGTCACAATTTCGTGAAATCATACTCTTGTCATAAGTAAACACGTCCAAATTAAATAAAAAAATGGTTCATAATAGTTGTTGTATTGTAATTGCAAAAACACAGGGAGAAATAGCAAGTGCAGATTTTACACATTTTCAAGAGCTAGTTAGAGAAAGGAAAGAACTGGATAAATGCAGTTATGAGAAAAAACTAAGTAATATATAACCTATTTCTGCATCATGCTTACTTAGACGAATGTGTGTTTTATTCAACAATTATTCGATGTGATTAAATAACTTTTGCCACTATGTCTCAATTCTTTCACATCTCGTGACCAGCCGCGACAAGTTGCTTCCATTTGTCCATCTTTTGGGGCTGAAATGATATTTGATGAGTAATTGACTCCAATCCGGTTTGATTAAATAGACTGAAATCCGGTTTGATTGAATAATTACATTCATCATCGCCTAAAAATATGATACATTATTGTGACTGAAAATCTGGCAAATATTCATAAATTTTTATTACTCTAGCTATCATGTATTATTTGTTTGGATGTCACTGATTAACCTAACCCAAGAATCATATTTTATGATAATTATTTACATGTTTTATAATTACTTTGTTCATCACAATACGTTTTACTGAATTTTCTCTTTCAAAACTATAATCACATTTTTTATTTATGTGCATATAAATTCTAATGAAATTTATAACGAATTTTTATTTTTTATACACAACTTACATACTTCTCACAATTGTCGATCCAGATTTTATGCAACCATCAGATGGCGTTTTCGTCGCGCTCCCTGCCAATAGGGTAAACCACTGATTTAGGACTTAATTAGCAAATTGTCAAGTCTTAATAAAGACTACAGTTGTGGTATTGTTTTAACATTTTTTTCACGTTGATACTTTTTTGCTGATCCATTATTTTTCCTCGCAATTATCCTTGTAATTTTCTGAATAATTACCATGACTTCGTATCTTTTACTATACGTTGTATCATATTCTTTAGAGTTATTTATTTCCTCATCGATTCTAGTAGACACCATTACTTTTTGTTTTAAATTGGTACAGTAGAAGGTCCTCAAGTACGATATTGATTGAATACACATGTATAGGCCAGGAAATAAAGCACTCGACCTCCGAAATTTGAACTTAAAGTCGTATTGAGATGGGGTTTTTTGCACTCGCTTCCCAAAATCATCTGAAAAAATGTACCTATTTTGTATCATGTTTTTCTTTGGAATTTACATTTATGCAACGCAAAATGCATTCACGGAAAAATGCATTTTCTTCATAACTTGGTCAAGAACAACTGGAATGGACTTCAATATGGTTCCCGGAGGTTTTCAAGGTCGCTGATCCCGAATATGACCTCCAAATTTATCCATAGCGGACATAGGGCTTAGGATTGCTGATGATCGTCATCTTCGAGGCTTTTCCTAAAATTTACTCTCAAATGAAACAAGACTTCTCAACCGGGGGTTTTTTTGGCAACCACCTCCTGAATATTTGATGCACCGGAACCTGAACATCGACGTCATCCCCGGGAGTTTTCCAGTAACATTCGCGCAAACAAACCGAAAATTATATCAGGGGGGTTTTTCTCGAATCTGGCATCGGCGACCACCCCCCCGGTTTCCTGGTGCACCAGAACCTAGATATCGTCGTCATCTCTAGGAATATCAATAAAAACTGAATTTTTAATATACTTCAGACTGTAATTAATACTCCAATACCAATTTGGAATTGTTGAAGTATACAAGGTAAAAATAGAATGAATGAATTGAGGATTCTAATGTATGCAAATGCTGTTTTTAAGGATGAAACAAATTCAATGATCCAAAATAAACCAATTAGGAAATAAAAGAAACAGAAAGTGACTATAAGTAGTGAAAGAAGCTCATCTGAAGAGGGTAATGAAAAGCCAGATATCTTTATTGTAGCGATACTTATCTCCGATCACGCAGAGGGGACGCTGATATTCCTTGTTCGAAATGTAGAAGCTGGGCTCACGATGCATTCATGGAGGATGTGGAAAATATTTATAATGCTTTTTACTTAGTAGGTTTTAATACATAATATTTGTTCAGTACCGCTATCGTCAGAGGTGCCCATTTTTGTTTTAATTTTTACTAAAAATTTTGAATAGTCTACAAGGGACCACTTGACCCCAAACGAGGGACCACTTTACCCCAGATAAACACCAAATTATATAATAATTATAAAATAGTTTATAAAAGAATTCTGCAATAAATATAAGTTATTGCTAAAAAGGTCAGCTTAATTTTGGATCAACAAGAACAGAAATAAATCTAAAAATATAAATAATACTAATATTCTAGTTTTTGAGGGGCCGCTATTGCCCCTGTCTCCCACATCAGCACTTGTCCAAAATTGAAAATTGCTACGTTTTTCTGTGCCAATTTGTATTTTCATTATTCCTCTACTTAATATATTTTAATTTCATACTCCCTTGATATCGCCTTCTTATTTCCTCGCGTCATGGCCCTCTCTTCTCTTGGTATTCCTATAAAATGTCTTTCCCCTATTAATAATGTTCTCTTTGCCTACTTAGTCAAAATAATTGACTTTATATCGTTTGTGTCGCTTACTGAAGATTTTTTTCCCTACTTATAGGATAAGTTTTTATTATATTATATTATATTTTTTACTAAAGTTCTTTAATAACATTATTAATTATTTCGACGCTTTAACTTTTATTTACTGTTATCTTTAATTTTTTTTTATTGCCGGTATATTTTTTTTATTTACTTAAAAGTTCATAGCTTATAATTTATAATATTATAAATTATCTGATGTCTGTGTCTCGCATACAAAAAGAGAATCTATGTATTTTGTTTTTACAGATTCATGTATTTCATTTTAATAGTATCAATGTTTTATATTCATTTTCAAAAAAACAGACCACGAAATCTGGTGAGTTATTAGATTTTTATCTTATATTTACTTTATGTGAACTTTTAGGTTTTTTCCGGGAATTAATATTTTTTACTCTGGACTTCAGTAAGTCCTTTGGACTCCGTTTTTCTTCTGGACTTCAGTTTCGCTTTTTACTTCGTTTTTCCTCTTGATTTCATTTTTTCCTTTGGACCAAGTTTCTCGGACTACAGATTCTTTAATTTTTCCTTTGGACCAAGTTTCTTGGACTACATTTTCTTCAGTTTTCCTTTGGATCAAGTTTCATGAACTACAGTTTCTTCAGTTTTTCCTTTGGATCAAGTCTCTTGGACTACAGTTTTTTTTTAGAAGGAAGATGAAATTAAATATTTTAACCTTTACATATTATTACTTAATAGATTTAAAATTATATACAGAGTGATTTAATTTTACTTTAACAGCCAGTTATTAAATTTTAAAAGCCAAACTAAGAGATATTTAACCTCTTTAATTTGTCTATAACGATGTAATGTAAATTGCGACGACACTTCGGTCGTTACGGGTCACTTTGGCGCCTTAGTCCAGGTTTCGGATTGCCTCGGGCGCCACCTTCCGTTTAGAGTGTGAAGGCCACTGCACGGGCAGCGTCAGTGGAGAAACAAAATACTCCAGGGGTCGTTATGGTATCGACCAAAATCACTGGCGGCCAAAAGTTTGGTCTTTACTTGCCCTACTAGGTTTAAGTACCTGGTTATTAGCTGCTTAGATGTTAAAATAGAAACAAATTATATTAAATAAAACTTTTATTTGTTACCAAAATCCGGCGGAGAAAAGGTGTGTAACGGACGATTGGCTTGGCGGCGTGGTGTAGTCGGACTGACGGTTCCGGACTCCGGATACAACTTGAACTTGGCTTCAGCTTGACCTATCTCTAAAGGTCGACGGACTGCACTGCTGTTCCAATTGGGACGGCCACAGCAAGTCTGGCTTCTCGCTGCCTCTGCAGCTGCCGACAACGGTTTGAGTTGCCCTACTCGATACGAACTTAAGCGTCTAAGAAGCAGAGACGAGAGTGTCTCCATCTGCCTGGCGACGGTTCAACTGGTACGACTGGTCTTTTATTCACAATTTTAATTTAATTTTACTCCAGTGCCGTGCGCGATTTAATTTATATATTTTAAATAATACGGAAAAAAGTAACTTTGTTACAAAATAGAGATTAAATAATATTTTCAATTTTATCATATCCTGGAGTTTTCTTATTTTAATTTTCAATACCTTTAAAATATATTTAATTTACAAAAATTTATTATCTGAAATAAAGGGTGCTAATTTATTTATATCCAATTAAAATGATCTACAAGAGCATAAACTAAAATACATAATACTTCAAAGTTAAATTATCCATGGAAATTCTTTTTTGTTTAATGACCAACATACTGAAAATAAATTGTTAATGGATATTAAATTTCCCTTTGTTCAGCTTACGTAATTAAATGAATCAATGAAAGCGAATTTCAGTAACTTTATCCCTTCGTTAATACGATAATTTATCATAAATTTGAGATTCGAAGCGTTAACTTTTATGGATGATGTATCACTTTGAGTTTCCAGTTATTCTAGTTGAAACGGTGTAATGTTTGATACCGGAAAAAGCGATTTAATTTAGTTCTATTAAAAAATTCAGACTTCCCTTAGTAACTCGAGAATACAAAAAATCAATCTCTAACTCTAATTAAAAATCGACAGAATACAAATCACGATAGGTTTTTTTTTAATTACTAGAATGGCTCGAGGATATCAGAATTTTGCATTTCATTTCGAATACGAGAAAATATTTAATAAAATTCGCGAATGCCCTGGAATTATTTAATACAAAATTCATTTGTAAAAATCAAAAATACCTAGCATATCGCTCATCGGAATAAACTACCTAACATATGTCGTAATTCGTGTAATAAATAACAGAACGTTAAAACTAAGCCACCACTTCTACTCGACTCACGAAAATTAAAACCACAAATCCTTGTGGCATATAGTGTCGGAGAAAACTTCACAAAAGTTGACTACGATAAATTTAAAATTGAATTTATTTTCAACCACTGGTTCGCCTAATTTCCTAAGTGCAAAAGTCGTCGACACGAGCAGAAAAATAAAAAAAATATCTTTTCTTTTATGAAAATAATTTAATTATTTTATAAAATTGGCGAAATTTAAAAGTTTTTATTGGATTTGGTTGTAAAATGGAAATCTCAAAGACTTAAAAAATACTGGTTAGTATTTACAATGTTTATAACTTGTATAACATGTTTATAACTTGTATAACATGTCGTATGCAATTTAGAATTTTAAACGCATCACGCGTATTTGATTTTAGTAAATTTTAATAAAATTAAATTAAATAACATATATTTCTGAGCTAACGTATAGAATAAGACAATATTTTTAGAATGGGCCTACTAAAAACACTATAAATTTAGATCCCTTTCGTCCTTACTTTTAAGATGACAGCGACAGAAGCACTCTATTTTGACTAGTGAAAAACACGTTTTTCACCAGGTAACAGATAGAGTGTCAAACTACACACACATACAAAATAAACCTTTTTTTTATAAGAATGAGTATATACGCGTCGCTTTCCAAGTAAAACAATAAAACCCCTAGACCGGCTTACTCATTATTATTTTTTCACAACGATGGGTTTATTCCTTACTTCATTCGGTGTACTAAAACGATGAAAATACCCTAGCCGAGTCGCAGAATACTAAGAAACTAGAAAATAATCCCAAAGGTAAACACGTTTCGGCAATTTTTAGCAAGGTTACATCAACATGTAAATGTAGAAACCATTTACAACTACGAAATAAAACACAACAGTTTATATTTTAACTTGAACTTTTCAGACCAACTTGGGTTGGAATAAAAAAACGAAATAAAAATTCGGAAGTACTTAATCTTGTAAGTTTATCAAACGTCATCGTTCTGATAGGCAGTTAAAAGAATCATGTCTAAGTTATCGTCGTTTTCAGTAAATATGATATAAATATAAATATTTCTTGACTACCACCTCGCGGTATCAAAGTAAACGTGAGTAGGCAAATGAAAATTTATCTCCTATATGAGGGTTAACCAGAATTTATGGTCAAAAGCTACTTTCACCTTTATGTACCGTTAATTATAACGCAACAGGGAATGGTAAAGTCGAGAACCAATTTTTAATTATTGAAAAATCAGAAAAAATATTACGTCTCTGGTATAATTCGAACCTGTAATCTTTCGACACATTAAAATAAAAAAAAAATAATTAAGAAATATAATTACTGGAATGTTTGATGAAATTTTTATAGTTTTCAATTGTATCTGCCCGACAGATGGAAACAGTCGCGTATGAGCATTGCACATGCAACGAATATTACCTTATACTACGATCTAATTCATTCTCGTCAGTTCAATCCAGTTCGCGATCAAGTTCAGTGTCTGACCGAGAGTCGAGCCAAGGAATTCAAAATAAAGGAACTAAAGTTTGTAATAAAACCGGGAAAAATATATGATTATTAAATTTTTCTAAAATAAAATAATACTAAGTTCGGTGTTCTTACTTACGCGCAAGCTTGACTCCTTTCGAGTTTGATTTTTATTAAGAGTGGGGAAAGACAGCTTTGTGTTATTTATTTTTTGCGAATCTACTAATATTTTTGCCTGAATCTATTAAAATATTATTTTTTTTTTAAAATACCGGAAATCTACTTTACAATAAAAAGTTGAAAATTAGAAGGGGTTGGAGGTTGGGGATTAACAAATTGTAAATTTGCCTAAGTATTTATTTATTGACTTAACGTATACCTAAATCTTAAAACTAGCACAATAATGAAAAAGGAACTGACTCTTATTCTAATTTTTAAACAAAGACTAAAGATTTTTTTTAAAACTAGATTTAAAAAAATAACGTTTTCTAACATTCTTTTTAAAATGTAAATCTGTATTAGCACGTTTCTGTAATTTTTATAATACATTGATTCTAACTTCACAACTTTTTCTTTTAAAATTGTGGAAAAGTGAAATTTACTCTGGGTCACCCTGTACAATTACGACCCAAACCTTTAGTCCAAAAAATGTGAGAAAAAAATATGGACAATCTTTTTTTAATCATATTATATATTGATATGGAATAAAAAAGAATTAATTTTTTTTTAAAATAAAGTTTAAAAATCATAAAAACCATCAAACTTTTTGATAACAGTAAAGGAAATAACACCCTGTATACAAATTACCCTACCTTAATGGTAAACATCCACCTTAATAATTTGGTTCAAATTAAAAAATGTCAAAAATTAAAGTGTCACGATTGGTGGTAATTCAAAATGAAAAAACTTACCTATTAATCTAGCATTTCGAAAAAAAAGTCAATTCAATACAAAATCTTAATAAACCCATCCAAATAAATTCAATTTAATGTTTAAAAACCCAAATTTTCAGATATTTTTCAATAAAGCATTTTGATTTGTCCATTGAAATATTTTTTTATTAAACAGCTTAGCTTTACTCGGTTGCTAGGAAGTAACTAAGGGGTTGTTGATTTCGGAATTTCGAAGAAAAAAAGTCTTTCCAAAAAAAAATAAAAGTAGTAATACAACAGAAATTCTGCATCATGACAGGTGCCTGGCACTTTACTTTTTACTTTCGCGCTACGTGTTTTACGATGGGGCGTCCTGAATATAACCTATGATTTTTTACTTTCGCGCTACGTGTTTAACGACGTAGGGGTGGATATTTGGCACATATGGCCTTACCTTTGCTTTTTACTTTCGCGCTACTTGACTTGGGTTTTTTTTTTTTTTTTTTTCTTTTTTTTTTTTTTTTTTTTTTTTTTTTTTGTTAGTTAAATGGCTTTTTGGCAGAAACCAATTAGCCAGACTATGACTTGGGGTTGGATACGTGTTTTGTGACTTGGGGGGGTGGATATGTGTTTTGTGACTTGGGGGGATATTTCGCTCACCCTGTATGCAGGTGTAATTACGTTAATTGAGAAATGAGGAATTGATTAATGTCTAATTTATTCTAATTTATGAAGAAAATTCTTTTTTAACCTTGTAAATATGCTGAATCATTAATTATAATTCATGATTCAGCATTTTTACAAGGTTAAAATTATGCTAAATCATTAATAATAATCAATGTTTTTGTACGTATTTACAAGGTTAAAAAACAATTTTCTTCATAAATTAGAATAAATTCATCATTTCTCGATTAATGTAATTACACCTGCATACAGGGTGAGAGAAATATCCCCACAAGTCACAAAACATATCCACCCCCCCAGTCTCAAAACACGTATCCAACCCCAAGTCAAGTACCGCGAAAGTAAAAGTCAAAGGTTAGGCCATATGTGCCAAATATCCACCCCTACGTCGCCAAACACGTAGCGCGAAAGTAAAAATAATAACCAGGTAAAGTGACAGGCACCTGTCATGATGCAGAATTCCTGTTGTATTACTACTAATAAAAATATTTTAAAAGAAAAATAAATAACATTTTTCTCAGGTTATAAAACGTAGAAACAAAATATAAGTGTAAAACACTTTTTTTTGTAAATATTAGAATAGTTTGTAAGTTTTAGTTTTAAAAGAAACTCACCTGGGGAAGTTGGGAATTTTATTAAAATCAACCCAGCTGTGAAAGGATTATTAAAAATTCTCAGCCATTTTTCATCCATTTATTAGCTGTTTGTAATTTGTATTTGTAATTAATTAATTCTTATTTATAAATTAAAAAAAAACGCGTTAAATAAATTAAATCAATTTGAAAAAAAAATAAATATAAAGAAAAATCAGAGTATTCAAAATTTACACAGAAAATTCAAAATTTTTTTGTTTATATCTACGAACCCTCCCTGAGATAAATTGATATTTTTATTTGTTTTCGTTTGTTATCGTTTATTTTCATTTGTTTTCGTTTATTTTCATTTTTTTTCGTTTGTTTTCATTTGTTTTCGTTTGTTTACAGTTGTTTTCGTTTATTTTCGGTTGTTTTCATTTGTTTTCGTTTGTTTTCATTTGTTTCCGTCTATTTTCATTTGTTTTCATTTGTTTTCGTTTATTTTCATTTGTTTTCGTTTATTTTCATTTGTTTTCGTTTATTTTAATTTGTTTCAGTTTGTTTTCATTTGTTTCCGTCTGTTTTCATTTGTTTCCGTCTCTTTTCATTTGTTTCCATCTGTATTCATTAGTTTTCGTTTGGTTTCATTTATTTTCATTTGTTTTCGTTTATTTTCATTTGTTTTTGGTTATTTTCATTTGTTTCCGTCTGTTTTCATTAGTTTTCGTTTGATTTCATTTGTTTTCGTTTATTTTTATTTGTTTTCGTTTGTTTTCATTTGTTTTCGTTTGTTTTTATATGTTTCCGTTTATTTTCATTTGTTTTCGATTGTTTTATTATTGCTTTTAATAAAATTAAAAAAAAATATTTAAATGAGGCTCAACAAAGTATAAAATTTTACAATTTCAAATAAAAAATTTTAGAAATAAAATCTATAAAAAAAGACCCAAAATTACAATTCATAGCAAAACATACCTAAAAACTGCAGAAATGAGATTTCAATTTAGTGCGGTTGGACAAAAATTTTCAAAGTTAAATAATGGGCTACAATTATTCTCTGGTTTCTAGGGTCCTGTGTTTTTTTCTTTATTGAATTTTATTTAGCGCTGATTTCTACTCATTGAAATTAGCAGTATAAATTTGATTTGCCCCAGCAAACTTTTTGTTTTAGTTGTTTATGCAAGTTATTAAAATCAACGTTCTAACAAAGTTCCTTCCACAACTTATTCCCGCAAATGGCCAAAATTTCTAAATTAAGCTGACAGTGTAAATACTTATACAGCTACAATTTAGTGTTCCATTAGATTGGTGGCTTGGAATCTTACATATAATAAATACTAGAAACATATTGTTTCCACCAATCAAAATCATAAAAGCTTTTAAGGACAGTCATAAAATTAGCAACAGCATCTCAAACTTCGTATGTCTCCGAAACAACCCTTTTCTAAAGTTTACAATTAAATTATACGAAGAAACCCAACTACCTTACTGCTAAATCTTGTAATATCTACTAACAAGCAAAACCGCACAACAAGGAATTCCAACTTCCTGACTAGAACTTTAATATCCGGTGTAAACTCCGGGTAAGTAAACGATTTTAAGGAACAAACAGGTGGGTATATTAATTACCACGAAAACAGAGTGAAACAACTAAATAATTAATGTAAGGTATTACTTGTATTAAATATACAGCCGTTTAATTAAAAAAAAATATAAGAACAGAAGAAATATTTTTTTTCTTTTTTTATAGATCAATTAATCAGGAGCAAAATTTATTGAAGCGAAATCGATTAAATATCTTGGAATAATTGTTGATAGCCAATTTCGTCGGGACATTTATCAGAAAAATACAATTTAGTATTGTATTTCAGCCCAATATATTACATTCCACACAATTCGATTATCTTTTCAGATTTCTAAGTCTGGATAAATGTTTATAAAAGAAAATTCCTACGCGAAAGTTTCGGGTTATCGGGAAAGGATTACTTTTCTATTTTACACCCAGAACGGCAATATTTGTTCGCGATTGAAAAGTGTAACGGAGAAATTTATTTTGTTCAGAAGAAACGAATGTCCCGTGCTCCAATCGAATGTGCAAGCATTTACCTGTGAATAACATACTGCAAGACATTGAAAGGATTCTTATTATATAATCCCTTCGAGGTTGCATCACAATAGGTTTATTTACGAATAACTGACGTTTCTTAGAAAACTCCTGAGATTTTACTTCTACACACATAGAAAGGGACATTATTCATATAATAAAAGTACTGTCATATCTCGTTCGTGTTTCACTATTCCCTTTCATTTATTTCTTAATTAAAACCTTTAGCCATTCTTCTCTCTGCAAGCATGTTGTACTCGATCATTTCCTTTTCATTGTTACGTTTTTATTCTGTGCAACCCTGTATTTTTATTATTAATCTGCTCGGTATATTTAATTTCAGAATCGCTTGATATCCCTTCTCAAGATCTCCCTCTCTTCTAGGTTTTACTATAAAATGTCTTTCCCATGTTAACAATTTTTTATCTTTGCCTATTCATTTAAAACTATTGACTTCTATATGTCTATGTTGCAAATTGAAAAAAAAAAGTTTTTCTTTGGACAACAATTTTTTTTGGAACAACATGTTTACTGAACGAGCAATTTTTTTCCTCCTTTGGGACCAACGTTCCTAGATCCTAGAAACTTGAGAAAAAACTTCAAGAAATAAGCCAAGTTGAATTTCAAAAAAAAAGAAAAGTCTCTGCAAGTTATTTTTTCCCCTCTTATTAAATAAAACAAATTTAACATTTAATTTGAATTTAATTTCCTTAAACCCACAAAAAGAAAGAAAGGACAGATTTTGAAATATATCAAAATTTTTTTGTCAATTGTTTGTAATTACATCAAAAAATCAATGAGAATGGCGTCCAAAAAAAATTTTTACTTAATATTTTGAGCTTAAACCACATTTATTACTAATTATCAACAAATTAAAGTAACGTTTCATTATCTTATCTCATGATTCTCATTACGCTCTGTATTATTTGATAATTTAAAATATTGGAAATAAAACCATATCTGGATATAATTAGTTTGAGGGTTTGCTGAAGAAAATTAAATAAATTTGTAAATAATTAAAATTAAAATGTCACTGTCTTATTTATTTAATTTTCTTTAGCAAACCCTCATACTAATTATATTCAGATGTGGTTTTACTTCCCAAATTGGAAATTATCAAAACATATCCCCACCAATGTTTAAAATTGTACTTGACAAATTTTAAACAATTAAATTTAATGTTTCGGTTTTTTTTTAATCGTTTGTATATTTATGTAATAGTTCCTTTTTCTATACCAGTTTCAATATATTTAAAAATTTAATATATTATTACCTATTTCTTTGTCAATTAGGTACGGTTGTTTATACGGATATAATAATTTTGCACATATATTTTTTTTTAAAATTAGTAACCCTCAATTTTTTTTATAGCTAATTTAAATTTAAATTTATTTTTGACTTCCTGTAGTCCTATTTTCTTATTCATTGTCCTAGCTCCGGTTTTCACATTTAAGCCATCAATTTGTTTCTTTTGTTTCTTTAAATTTGACCTTACGTCTTTTATATATTTTTTTGTTTCTATTACTTTTCTTATTATTTATAATTTTCTCAATAATTCTATTTTTTATGTGTATTTTTTCTTTTTCAATTTTTTCTTTTATATTTTGTTCTGTTTCTCTATTTTCCACTTTGCCCTATTTGTTCATGTTTTCCCAGTTTTCGCGTTTTTTTTCTGTTTTTCTATATTGATTCCAAATTTTCCCCATTTTTCTATGTTTTCCTTATTTTCGTGTTTTTCCTTAATTTCCCCCATTTTCCCTAGTTTACCCTATTCTTATCTATTTTTCCCTTCTACCATTACCCGCTCGATTTAATGCCTCAAAATATAGTGTAATGAATTTAAATCTCAATTTAGGGTGAGTTCTATAAAAAAAAAAATAAACCTTACAAAAATTATTAAAAAAAATATAAATTTTAGTTGTATCCTGTTTATGCCTCTTCTGGTGTTTTCTTTTCTTCTAAATCATCATCTTCTTGTCTTTTCCAAACATCTTTCTACTTGTTCTATACTTTTTATAACTTAATTTCTCTCAGTAATAATCTTTTTATCCAAATTTTCTTCTTTAATAACTTAATTTTTTTTTATTTTGTAATTTTTAAATTGACGAAATAAAATTTATACGTAATTGATATATAATAATCTTCATTTATATTTCTTTACATTTGTTTCAATAACTTTAATTTTTTTTATAATCTTAAAATTCAAATCTTAAAAATATAAATTTCATATTCTTGTTTATTATCTTTTTGTCATCTGTTTTCCTATACTCCCAAATTAAAATTTTCCCTACTAGATTAATTAAAAAAAAAATTTAAATCTTCCTCTTAACATATTTTTTTTATTATTTCCAATTTTTTTTTTCATTTTCATAATAATAATAATCCGTCCGAGTGGGCAGTGCATCAACACATGCCGAAAATGGGACCCGGCTCAGGCCCCACCATCATTATGTTGAGTTTCAAACTCAATTAACTGCGTTTTAAACATCAGTTTTCAACCCTTTTTTAATTCCCTCTGTTCTCAACCTTTCATGTTATTTCATGTACCCCAAAAAATTTTTTCCTTTCTATATTTTATCCCTATAAACTCCACCACCTTTTCTGATGCCCATCATATTTATGCAATTTGTGCCATTTTTAATTCAATTACTTCTTGTTATTTACATGGTAAGTCAGTTTGTTTGTAAATTAGATAATAGGAAAAATTTTTATTGTCGTATTGTAACATTTTAAGGCCTGATGATGGCTAATTAGCCGAAACTAGTTGCCGTTTATATTAAATTACTGTGGTACATGACTTTGAGTTTCATTACTTTTATTGTTAGTAAAAATGATAGAAGAATTACGAAACTGTGATAAAGGAGGTCTGAGATGTAATTTTTACTTTAATAATTTATTTACGAGTATTATTTGAAAAGTCTCGGATATGGTGCAAGAGGAACCATTCGAGAAAATAGTATACGAACAGTCTACAATATCAGTGGATAGAACTTATGAAGGAGTACTAGAGAGATTGAATGATAACAACATTATTGCACTTGCTTCAACAGAGCATAGCGCAAATCCGTTAAACTATATATAAAGGTTTTATCAAACTGAAAGAAAAATTCAAAATAAATATAGCGACTGTTTAACGTAGCTAAATATAATCAATCAATGAGAGGTACAGACCTGTATCCAGATGGGAATATCTTCCTACACCTACTTTAATTTTTCCATTCAGTTTATTTAACACCGGATTTAAAATTGACTTAAATCCTTGCATCGCTTGGTACATGTTTTCTGTCAAGCTAAATTTCACCTTTTTATTACCGGTTACATTAGTATTTATTTTTTCTTTACAATAGTCTTTAAGTAATTGATTTGTTTGATATTTTTTACTTTCCCGAACCCATCAAAGGGAAAGTAAGGTGAACGAGCAAAAAAAAAAATTGAAATATCGATGGAAATATCCATTTTGAGGTCCCCCAAGAAGATTAAAACCATTTCCAGTGTATGGTCTGTCTGTATGTCTGTGTGTCTGTGTGTCTGTGTGTCTGTGTGTCTGTGTGTCTGTGTGTAATCTTCCACGATAACTGCCGAACCGTTTCACCAATCTAGCTGAAATTTGTGTATGCCTAGAATGCGACCATTAGTTTTTGGTTTGAATTGGTACAGTATAAGGTCCTCAAGACCGACATTGATTGAATATACGTGTAGGATTTTTTGCTTTTATTTAAATTTTATGGACAAACAATATACTTTAGTGGAAAATGTTTTAAAACAATGTTTTAGAGCATAAAATTTCCTACAATTTTCATATCAAACTTTTTCCAGAATTTCCAGTAGTTGCGCCACTAGAGGGCGCGCAAAAGACTTGCATGTAGTTTTTCCAAGTTTTTCCACATTTTGAAGACAAACATTGCACTTTGGTGTAAAATATTCAAGTGCAAAGTTATACAGTATCAAATTTTCTTTAACTTTTATATTTAACATTTTTTTCGAATTCCCCATATTTTCGCCGCTAGAGGGCGAAAAAATGAACACTTAGGAGTTTTGCCCTTTTTTTTTAATTTTGAAGACAAACAATGCCTTTGAGTGCAGAAATGTTCTACTGCAAAGTTGTAGTGCATAAAATTCCCTACAACTTTTGTCTTAAGCTTTTTCCATTATTTCCAACAGTTGCGCCACTAGAGGGCGCGTAAAAAATGTGCATGTATGTTTTCTCTAGTTTTTCTTGATTTTGAGGACAAATAATACACATTAGTGCAAAATGTTGTTATACAACGTTTTAGAGTATAAAATTCCCTACAACTTTTGTCTGAAACTTTTTCTAGAATTTCCAATAGTTGCACCACTAGAGGGCGCGTAAAAAATGTGCATGTATGTTTTCTCTAATTTTTCTTGATTTTGAGGACAAATAATACACTTTAGTGCAAAATGTAGTAGTACAAAGTTTTAGAGCATAAAATTCCCTATAACTCTTGCCCTAAACTTTTTCTAGAATTTTTAATATTTGCGCCACTAGAGGGCGCGTAAAAAATGTGCATGTATGTTTTCTCTAGTTTTTCTTGATTTTGAGGACAAACAATGTATTTTAGTGCAAAATTTTCTGGTTCAAAGTTGTAAAGCATCAAATTTTCTTTAACTTTTATGTTTAACTTTTTATCGAATTCCTTATAGTTTCGCCGCTAGATGGCGAGAAAAATACACATTTATAATTTTCCATTTGTTTAAAATTGGAGGTAAATTATGCTCTTTAGTGCAAAATGTTTCAGTGCAAAGTTGCAAAGCATAACATTCCCTACAACTATTGTATGAAAATTTTTCCCGAATTCCCAATAGTTTTCACACATGATTTTAGGAGATCCTAATTGTAGCAGTGTGATATACAAAGTGCGCATGCGCAGCTTATGTCATTATCAATATTGAAATATCAATTCGGTGTTCGTGTTCACAATAGGCTATTTTTGATGTGTTCCATAAATTAATGTAATGCTAAGTATTTTGTAATCAAAATAATAATAATAAATAACATATTCTCTACGGTCGAGCCGGGAAAGTTCTGGGGTGACACAGCCGATTTTTTTTTTACATTTGTAGGTTTTCCAAACCTTCTTAAAATAGCTAATTTAGAAAGCAAACTATATTAGAAATTGGTAAAAGAAATGTGTATTCGAAGTAGCAAGAGTCTCCCCATGGTATTTGGCCATCCGGACTCTTTTACAAATCTATGTGCCTGAGTAAATTATTTAAATTAAAATAAACTATGACTGACTTACTTTGAAACTATTCCGCCAAAGTAGCATTTTTTATTTGGGCGATGATCTGTGTTTTTCCTTATCAATAATTATAACATATTCATTTACAAATTTGGCAACAAATTCCAGGCCTCTAATGTTCTCCAATCAATGCTGTACAATAAAGTCAGGAAACCTAAACAGACTGTAAAAAATTGTTTAACTCGTTATAATACAGTTTTTGTACAATCTCAAGGAAGCTTGTAAATAACATTTAATTTTTGAAACAGAATTTGCTGAGAATTACATTATTTGACCAGCCAATATTTTAGTACCCGATTTTGCTCCACTTTCCATTAATAAGTTCTAGTCTTGGGCTTGCATTAAAACATTTTTAACTCGGATCTAGGAAAGTGTCAAATTTGTAAAAAAGTTACTTAACTGCCCATATTATTTTCATTACTTTTATAATATTCGATAATTAAAACATATTAATTATAATGCGTATGGTACTGGACTACAGTTAACTTAAAATTATGGTAAAGTTAACCTTATTTCAAATATAAGGTTAAGCGCGATCAGTTAAACCTTCGCGCGGCAGATGGAAACAGTCGCGTACGTGTTTTTGTACAGGCAGCAAACCTTACCGTATACCATAATTCAATGCATTCTCATCACTTAGAGTTGATGTTCGAGTTCAAGCCGACAACTAGATCTAGCTGTAATACCGGTTCAGCGACTTTTAGAGATATATCAAGCTGAACGAGCGAAGTCAAGTCCAGTTTAGCCTATTTATAATTAACGTTCCTTTTAAAGTTAAATTATATATTATATAATCATTTCATAGATATTAATGAAAATGAATTTTATAGATTGATTCCATTTTGTATTAAAATTTTATGTTAAAAATATATCTTAATTTATAGCTCCTACATAAGCGTTTTGAGAGTGACAAAATAAGTTTATAACCGAACGAAAATAACTTTGCTTTAATAATTCACCTGACGTTGGCTCTAAAATTTCGCTTACAAAATGTAGTTTATTACTTTGTATCGCTTTTATTTGATGGTAAACTATATAAACTTTAGTTAAAAGCTGTTACACTTTGTCTCGATCATGCAAAGAAAATCCACCATATTTTATACATTATATTGAAACCTTATTTTTATATAAATAAAATCAACCATTAAAATTTTCAATTCAATTTCTCTTCCATTTTTTGATTCTATTATGAAAAATTACTGAAATGAAATAACAAAAGTAGCACTTCAAGGTTTTTAGTAAAAAAAATATTCCGCAAAATATAATGGATCTGTTATATTCTTTAGATTAGGGGGAGAAGCTGTATATAAGTAATTGGAAAACCAAATTCCAAGATGTCTAATTTCTCTTAAGTATAAATTTAAATGGTGTAGATGACGTGAATGATGAAAGGGACAAAAAAGTTTTTTCTTATTGAAATGAAATATAAAGTTACAAATTTAATGCAGATGACGTGAATGATAAAAGGGACAAAAAAAGTTTATTCTAATTGAAATGAAATATAAAGTTACAAATTTTTGTAATAAAACTTTTTTTATTAAGCAGACAATGTTTCAATTAAATTATTACATTTCTCAAAGTTTACAAAATTAGCTGTGAGATGTACGTTTCACTAACTATGTTAACATCATCATGAGTCGATGATAATTTTATTTAAACAGTTTAATAAAATTGATGGTACTCGACTTAAAGTTTTATATTTTTAGTAATTATTTTATTCATTAGGATGTTAATATAATAAATTATACATATAACTTACGTCTAAATCTATTCCTGGCTAAGACCCTTTTTTTGGGAGTGGCACATATTTTAACTTCCCAGAAGTTTACTCCTGAGTTTAACATTGTTTTCTTCTATTTTATTTCAAAATTAAGTTTACGTTCTTAACTCAATCGCATCTCAAAATTGACTCCTAGAATCAGCAATATCTTTACCTAAAATATTGATGCTCCTACATATTAAATGTTTAACCAAAATTGATTTGTTTATTCAATAAAAATGTTTCATTTTATTTTTAAATTTTAAATAAAGTTATGAAATTAAATAATAATATTAAATGTCACATATTCACACAGGATGATTTTATATTTTGGGACTAGAGCTATGAGAGTATCGTAATATGTGCCTCTCCATTTAAAAGGACTGTTATTGAGTAATTTAATAAAAAAAATAAATACTGCTTTGTTTTCTTGACTCAGAATATTTTCAGAGCTCACAACAGAAAAGTACCTCTAATGGCTTCTTGATATACTCTTAATGCGAACGTCTGATGGCCTTTAAATTTTCTCATTTTATCAACGTCTAATGGTCTCTTTATGTATTAGTGAAGGTCGGTTCGAATGGTACCCTTAAATCCGATCATCTTAAATTCTCCCTCTTAAAGGCCAAATACCAGTTTCCTTAATTCGTTTATATATTTTTTTAATGTTGCGGTATTTATAAACATTGCTAGAAACAGAGAATAGACATTTTAAACAACATAACAACTTTTCCAGGATTACCTCTTAACCAGCTTCTTGGTTAATGCTCACAGTAGGTGCTCAAAGGCTCCATCGTCAAGCGTTTGTAACCAATGAGAGCAGGGGAGGAAATGCTCTTAGTATGGCTTGTATGACCATCCAAAAGAAAAAGAATTAGCTTCTCGTGAATTGCTCCAGAAAACGTTACAAACCACTCCAGAAATATTTCTGCATTCATCCAGTCTGAATCGCCCAGTTTCATTACAGATCCCAATGGCTAATCAAGATCAAATTATTTTTACTTAATTTTTCTTGGAAACACACGTAGATTAGACATATATGCTCCTGAAACCGAAAAACATCAGCCGTTACTGTTCTGTTGCTGTTCTGAAGAAGTGATTATTCCTACCTGACGATTTTCTTTTGATGTCATTATTTTAGAATGTCCTTTTGGGTTAACAGTGCGTCTCGTATACAATTATATATTCTATTACCTGTTAATTTATATTTGTCGACAGTTTCTTCAAGCAACTTGAAAAATTGAGACACATCAACTTTGCCTGAGCTTCAGGTGTTGCATCTGGTTCCCGAAATGATATTTTAAGGTGTCTTTTAAGAATATTTCGACCTAGTCTGTCTCAGCGTGATGGTTTTTGGACTTGAATCTCTCACTGCAGTTATTTATAATGGTAAGTTGGTAGGCCAATTTTCTCAAATCCGTTAATATTAACCCAAACAATTTTCCATATTTATTAATTAGTACTATAATTCTTTTTCTTGTAACTGTATAAAAATACCTGAACTCTTATCGACCTCGACATAGTCTTCATTTCTTTTCATCTTAGCCACAAATTGATTAAACTGTTGGGCAGATTTTTTGTATCCCATTTCCCGATTGACAACCGCACCGACAGCTTATTAAATACTCTTTAGGGACCAACTTTATCTATTGGTTTTCTTTTTTATACACGGGGAATCTAAAAAATAGGTACCTATTTAAAAGTTTTTTTTCAAAACTTTGCCTCCCATTTTTCTATCCCATTCTGACCCCAAAGTCACTCTTTTTCAATTGTAAAAATATACGTCCGAAAAAGTATTTAAAGAAAATTGGATAATCGTCATCATGGCCGTTCAATCCCAAGCGATTATAGCTAGCTCAAATAGAGCTGTATTAAATCCTATTGATGAAGTAGATAACTCATCTTCTATCGGTGCGCTTATCTTTTATATGTCCTGATTTCTTCTGTTATGGACAATAATTTAGAAGTCATCATTTTTAGTTAGTTAAATACTTATTTTATTGTAAAGTATGTTATGAAATTTGTTATACCCTGTATGGGATAGAATTAATTTGTAATTAAATATAATAGTAAGTAGGGGTTGGTTTAAATAAAATAAAATGAATAGGATTGTATGTATATATTTTTTACACCGCGGTTCCCAAGTCCCCTTAAAATTCAAATAATTATTTACCTGTTAATTTTGTCAATATTTAAACGTAATAATCAATTCTATTGTTTGTGAGTTTCCCACTTCTGATTAGGTACTCATTTTTGATGTTAAATTATGTATTTTAAAATACAACTTTTTTTATAAGAATTAAAAATAAAAAAAAAAAATCGGTGTTCCTTAATGGGGATCGAACTAGACATTTTTGCAAAACCTTTTCTTACACGGATATGTTATGAAAATGATGACAGAAGATTTCACTTTGTCTCATTTAGTATATTTTAAATTTTTCATGGTTTTTAATGAGTAATATAATTCCAACAAAATCGTAAAAAATATAGGAAAAAGATTACGACGATCCCGTAAAATGGTGAGAAAAAAAATTGAAGACTGTACCTACTCTCGAAAACTGTCTCCTATACTCCTTTGTTCTGAATTAAATTAGAACAAACAAGGTGGCTGGTTTGAATTGTTTTTTATTTGCGGACTAAACAATTTAAGTCCCTTGGGATTAAAAAATTTAGTCCCAAGGGAGTAAAAGTGGCACTTTAGTCCCGCAAATTCGGGGCTAAAGTACTTGTTTCACTCCCCACGGCGCAAAAAAGATATTTGATAAAAACTGTAAAAACTATATATTGTATTAAGAAAGGCAATGGAATTTGTAAGAGCAATATTATTTATTAAAAAAATACAAAGAAACAAAGATCTAAGAAAGAAGGAGTGAACATTTGAGGAGGCAGAACAATTAATAGGATCAAAAGTAAAAGGAGAGTAGCAGTGAAAAGGCGAAGGCAGAAAATAAAAGAGACAGAAAATAAATAGCAAGATCTGAAGAGGTAGCCCAAAGGAAGAGAAGAAAAGAAGATTGTTAAACTTATTATTTTTTTTTTAATATTTTAATTTTCATTTGAACCCAGCCCAGTGAGAAAGAATTCTGCAGGTGAGAAATGTGATCTACCCTTCATCCCGTGGATTTACTATTTCCTACCGTGCTTTGAAAATAACTAAAATTTGAATCAAACAAATACGCATTCACAACATCAAGCATAAACTCAGGCTAACATACCTGCTAAGTGGGAAACTTGACCAGCGCTTATGCAAAGGTTGTTGCTTTCATCTGTTCATTATGCCACCCCGCTACCCTGTTCTACCACACGATCTCCTATCTAATTACTTTCCAGACCCACCTCCTAGAAGGGAAAGTATTATGAACGAGCTAAAAAAAATTTCGACATAAAAACGGAAATATCCATTTTCGGGTGCCCTGAGACGATTAAGACCATTTCCAGATGGAAGTCTGTCTGTCGGTCTGTGTGTGTGTATTCTTCCACGATAGAGGCCACACGTTTAATCCGATTGAGCTGAAATTTGGTATAGTGGTTTGGGTTATCCCTCAGAAGAACCCATTAGTTTTTGTACGACATCTGTCAAACGGAAGTATCACTATCAAAAAATGACAGATCAAATATGTCACGGAATTGGACATGCAATATGTCATTTGAAAGCACTTGAAAAACTCTATTCAGAACAGTTAAAATTATATCTCCAACTGTCGCCTGTCAAAAATAAAAAAATGTCAAAATTGAAATTTTAGCATCAAATATCTTAAAAAGTATTAACCCGATTGGACTGAAATTTGGTAAAGGGTTTTGGGTTACCTGTTGGAAGAAATCATTAGTTTTCGTATGACATGTGTCAAACGGAAGTGTCACTATCAAAAAACGACAGATGCAATATGTCACGGAATTCGACTTGAAATATGTCATTTGAAAGCCCATAAAAAACTCATTACAGGACAGTCAAAATTATTTCTCCAACTGTCACCTGTCAAAAATAAAAAGATGTCAAAATTTGAAACTTTAGCATTAAATACCTGAAAAAGTATTCGTGGATACTCGTCGGGAAAGTTTTGCGGCGACACAATCGATTTTTTTTATTTACTGCTAACAATTTCTTATTTTTTTTTAACTTTTAACTAAAAGAAGAAAAAGAATTATTTAGTATCGGATCCACATAAATTATTGTAGAAATCCATAAAAATTTTTTTAGTCGAGAAAAAAAAGGTTTCAAGTATTGCATGAAAGCAGCGACCCAAACCATATAGTTAAATTTGTGTTGGAATGGATATAACGGTTCAATTCTTTTAGAAACATGCGATATTTCTATAACAATAAATAGTACATTGTGTCACAAGGGCAGAAAATAAGCTTTAGCAGCCCGCGGCTATTAGATGCACGAGCGAGTTTAGCGACGCGTTTTATGCTGGTTTGACACACAACTGTTTTTCGCCTACCAAAAAAACAAAAAAAAATAAAAATATAACACAAATATTTTACAGATTTGTTGTCTTGATTTTAGACTTTAATTTACACTGACGTTTAATGAAAATTTATGTGAAACGTCAAAGTACGTGAGTGACCAGATAAAGGTGTGTAGGTATAGTGAAAAATTACAAAAACGTGTTGTTATGACTTTAGCATCCCTAGGGATGAAAAACATTACTTTAATCCATATTCCTAGGTTTAATATGATTCATTTTCTCATCAGATATGCGAAAAAGTATATTTGTGATTTGTCATTGCGGGTTTGGACAATTGTAGTCCGAAATAATGTATCTGATTCGTTATAAAAATAGGATTGCATAAATCAAAAAGATCAAAGTAAATTTTATCGATATATTTCCTAAATCTCGTGCTAGTTTGCGAGTTCCTTTTCGGTGGCTGAATCGATTTACTGACAGCCATACATTTTCATATCACCTACCCAACGGATTAATTCACTTCCATCTGTATTTCAACTTTCACATAAACTTAGTATCATATCAGACGGTTGAGATAGCGCAAAACGTCACTGGATTTATTTCTATCTTCTCTTATATCGTTAGTTTGAGTGCACTCTACTATGAACTCAACTCCAAAGTTATTTTATTATGCATCAACTTCTAATAGCATTTCACTAAACTAGCAACGTTTTGAAAGCGAAAAGTTATTATTAGAATGGGGTTAGTTGTAAGTAATGTTGGATTTGCCGAGGTTTACATTGTTAAAGGATAGATAAAAATGTTGTAAATATTCAAGCACAAACAATGTTTTTAATAGGAACAATAAATAATCCAAATAATAGCTCTCTGAATAATAAAGTGCGATGAAATTACACAGGGTTGGTAAATTATTATAAATTGAAAAGGTTATCTATTATCTCAAATATGGTCTACTAATGAAGTAAACTCAGTCGAGTACCACAAAATTTTATTATTAAATTGAAGAAGATTGGCGACTAATTTCGGCCTAGTTATTAGGATAGGGAAGAATAAACATTATAATAGATTTACTAGAGAACAATATTTTAATATAAGACTGATATTATTTATTGAAATTTGAAATATATTTAAAGACAAGTAGATTTTTACATCGTTAAGTTGCTATTAGTGTGCGCTCACTGGTGGATATAAGGGAAGATTAAAAAGGAAGTTGTGGTACAGGAACATAGAAATGAGGTACATGTTTTCCGCGAACAAACATTAAATCATTAAAATTAAAAGCTTTTTAGATAATTAGGTACTTATTAGGTACTCATAAACCTTGAGAAGAAGGATAATGTAGGGAATTGCCGGCAGCAACGTTAATTTCGAAGTAGAAAGAAGCTGTATCCAAATGAAGAAAATAAAATAATTTAATAGTACTTCAAGAGGGTATTATCCGACCACATAGGTTTCCGAAGAAAAAACAAAAGGCAAAATGCACCATAAAGGGGCATTAGCCCTTTTGGTGAACAACCACGTAGGGTTTCAAAGGAAATTGAATAAATTGAGAGACAAGGTGTACCACAAAAACTTTTTAGCCTTTTTGGTTGCCAACCACGTAGGGTTTTTATAAATAACATCAGTTCACAGTGGCATGAGTAACCAAACTAATTTACATGAGCTAATAAGGACCATGTACAAAATGGTGGTTAGATTTGACATTGACAGTACAAAGTACTAACAATTCAAAAAAAATCGGCTGTGTCATCTCAGAACTTTCCCGGTTCAGGTGTGGAGAATAAGATTATTTTAATTAAAAAATAAAAAATTTCTGACTGGAAAAGTAAAATGCTTTAAAAATGAAATACATTTCAGGAAAAAAATGGATAAACATTGAAAAAATACACAGAAATTAATTAAAATGATAAACGACAAAAATTACTTAAAATTGCATCTTGTTATTATAAATACCAACATGGTAATGAATTATTTCAAAAAATGGCAAAAAAATTGTTAAAAATGATAAAGAATAGCTAAATTTCAACATAAATTAAAACTATAATAAAAAAAGGAAAAAATTGAAAAAAAACTGGACAAAAAAAGGAAAAATTGGAAAAAATTTACAAAAAGTCGAAAAAAAATGTCAAATAAGATAAAGTAAAGAGAAAAAATGCAAAATACGCCAAAAAAGTTAAAAATAGTATAAAAAGGCAAGAAAAACCAAGACGTTTTAAAAAAGCAAAAAAAGTTTTAAAAACGGCAAAAAGGTCAAAAAAAGGAAAAGGGGCTAAAAACAAAATCAAAAAGGGCAAAAAACGCCAAAATAGTAAAAAAAAAGCAAAAATAACAGAGGCAAAAAAGTGGCAAAAAGGGATAAAAAATACAAAATAGAAGCAAATAAATGCAAAAAAAGATCGAAAAAGCTTAAAAACTAAAAGCGAAATACGCCAAAAAAGAAAAAAAAATAAAAAAACGGCAAAATAGATGAAAAATTAAGGGAAAAATGGCAAAAATAAGGGGAAAGGGAAAAAAATCAACAAAAAGTCCAAAAAAGGCCCAATAAGACAAAGTAAAGGAAAAAAGGAAAATAGGTCAAAAAAAAAAACACAAAAAAGTTAAACAAAAGCAAAATAGAGGAACTATAAAGGCAAAAAAAACAAATAAAAAGTTTAAAAAAAAACTGCCATATATGCCAAATAAGGGAAAAAAGAAAAAAGTAAAACAGTATGAAAATAAAGGCAATTAGGTAAAAAGACAATTAGGCAAAAAGAAGGCAAAAAAAGGGGGAAAAAAACAACAAAAAGATAAAAAAGCAACGAAACGGCAAAAAGTTCAAAAAGTTAATAAAAAAAAGTTTTAAAAAGGGCAAAAAAGTGAAAAAAGGTAAAGACAAAATCAAAATTGCCCAAAAAGTCAAAATAGGGGTAAAAGGGAAAAAAAGATAAAATAGTAAAAAAAGCAAAATAATATGAAAATAAAAGAAGAAATGGCAAAAAGATTCAAAAAAAGTCAAGAAAGGGGTAAAAAAACAACAAAAAAGGTAAAAATGCAACAAAAAAGGTAAAAAGGTCAAAAAAGTACAAAAATAAATTTAAAACAGGGCGAAAAGGCGTAAAAAGGCGTAAAATGGCGTAAAAAGGCGTAAAAAGGCGTAAAAAGGCGTAAAAAGGCGTAAAAAGGCAAAAAAAAAATGAAAAAAAGAAAAAAACCCAAATAAAGCTAAAATAAAGCCAAAATAAAGCGAGGCAAAAAAAGCAAAAATGGTAAAAAAGGCAAACAAAGTTTTAAAAAAACAAAAAATGGCAAAAAGGTGTAAAAAAACAAACAATAAAAGCCAATACATTTTAATCAAAAAAAGTTTTAAAAAAGGGGCAAAAAAAGTAAAAAAAAAGAAGGAAAATAGGGTGAAAACAAAAACAAAATAATCGGTTGTGTCACCCCAAAACTTTCCCGACGAGTATCCACGAATACTTTTTCAGATATTTTATGTTAAATTTTCAAATTTTGACATTTTTTTATTTTTGATAGGCGATAGTTGGAGAAATAATGTTGACTGTTCTGAATGTAGTTTTTTAAGGGCTTTCAAATGACACATTGCAAGTTAAATTCGGTGACATATTGCATCTGTTTTTTCTGATAGTGACACTTCCGTTTTACAGATGTCATACAAAAACTAATGGGTTCTTCCGACGGGTAACCCAAACCCATATACCAAATTCCTATTGTAGAAGAATACACACAGACAGACAGACAGACAGACAGACTTCCATCTGGAAACGGTCTTAATCATCTCAGGTGACCTCAAAATGGATATTTCCATCTTTATCTCGAAAAATTTTTTCAGCTCGTTCACAATACTTTCCCTTCTCGGAGGTGGGTCGGGAAAGTAAAAATAAATAAATTATTACAAAATTAGTGTAACACTAGCCTAAAGGGTGGCGCAAATAATTATTATACTTAAATTTTTTAATTGTAAAACAAATGTATTTTTGAGATGTACGATTTATCATGTTTCACAGTTAAACTATGCAAATGTACTGAAGTGAAATTTTAAAACCGTTATTATTTTTTATTTTAAATAACAATAAATCTACATTTTTTTGTTGGGGTTCGTTTACCCACAACGAGTCCTGAATATTCCAATTATAATATATGTGAATATTAGATCAAAACGAAAATAAATAACAAAAAAGTTTTATATAAAGTTACCAGTTAAAGATACTGTCAAATTAGTTAATTACAAAGTTATAAAATGAATTTTGATTAATTACAAAGTGACCCAAATTTTAGTTTTATTTAAATTATAAAAATAGTTTAAAATTTTTGTAAGAAATAACTGAATTTCTAATTTTTAAAAGATTCAACAAATTCTTTTAAAAACGATGATATAAACCTTGAACATTCGTAACATAACAGCCTAACGTGACGCTCTAGGGTAACACTAAAACTGAAAAGTATCAGAAGGGTCAAAAAAAATTTAAAATTAAAATGGATCAGATAATTATCATAATTAATCAATCAGGGACAAACGATAACAAATTCAATAAAAAGTTGATAATGAACAATTTAATACAGCATAGTATTGCCAGTAGATACAAATATTAGTAAAAATTCATAGTATCACTTTAACGTATAAAATAATTAATTTTTTTTAAACTCGTTAAAAGTTGAATGTTTAAAAATTTTGAATTATAAAAAATTGTATTACCACAAGTTTGTGCCTATTAACACCAAAAATTTATAAACGTTGCAATTTTAAAATTTATTAATTTTTTTTCCTGTTTGTGTAAGATTAAAAATTGTAATTTTATATTGGGATCCAGCATAAATAAATAAACAAAAAATTATATGACCAAAAGTTTGTGCCTATTAAGATAAAAATGTTATAAAAGTAAAGTTAAAAATTTTGATTTTATAAAATTTATGCTATTAAAAAATAAACTTGCACATTTTCTACTGGTTTATTATTATAAACCTAAAATGCATCTGTTTATAACACATTTTCTCAGTTTTCCTAATGGTGAAAACCTCTTTTTTCTATAAATAACTTTTACTGTCACTATATCGAAATAAATTCCGTTAACAGCAAAATTCCATTTACTCGGTCTACAATATACATCGAATTTCTATTAAATCGTTTTTCGTAATGGTTTTGACCGTACAATTTGTTAACTTCGCTAATTTAATAGTAGGGATCCCAAATTATTGGATTTAAATGAAAAAAATTTAACAAACAGATGATTATCCATTCTCAAACGTGGTAATCCATCATCAGGCAAAAAGTTTATGCTCGTACAAAATGGTATGATTATTAAATGAACGTATCAAAAAATTTTTTATATAATGAAAAAAATTTGTAAAGGACCCCTCAAAATCTACCGATATTTTGAACTTATTAAAACATTCCCTCATAATTTTTAAAGTGACGCAATTAATATTTTTTTATTTCTACAAATAGGGGTTGAGGTTAAATATGTGTAGTGGGCGTTATATATTTTTTTAAGAATACTGTTATCCAATATAAACTTGAATAAAATATTTCAAAATATTTTTCCCGTTTTCAAATATAAATAGTCCATTATGGGCAATATATAAATTTAAGCACCCCTAGCAGAAAAACTGTTCATTTTTGGGGGTTGGCTCAATGTTAACATATTTTCAGAATTCCATGGACTACATCATATCAAAAATTAAAACAAATCCACCGAGACCCAATTTCCATAAGGATTTTGCGGGGTCGTTTGGAAAAATATTTTGTAAACTTTAAAATTATAGAAAATTAAATACATTTGATGCCTTCAGATCTATTTTCCCTTAAACTGTAGTTTCTATGATTTTTTATTAATAATTTATCCAGCTAGAAAAAATACATCAAGAATTATTTTCACAAATGCATTAAAATAAAACTTAAATCCAGTATGATTGTTATAGAAAAATACAGTTGGCAAGATGTTTTTTATTTGTTCGATTTTACGTAGACTTTTATTAAATTTGCTTTGCACTGTTTAAGAATAACTTTCACGATTTGGCTTTTATCTAAAACTATTGATAATTAAGTGTAAAGACCAGAGCCGTCCTTAGGGAAAGCAACACCTGGTGCAAACAATTTTAGCAATGCCTTATAAAATCTGTAAGCTCTATGGCCCTGAACCCGACTAGGTAAGAAGTAACGATGAGAAATATAGCTGCTGCTTAGGAGTCCATTTCTGATACGTCTGATATTCCAAATGTACATAGATTTTGTCACTTTATGACTAAATTATTAGTTTTCAGAAAATTTTATGGCGTAGCTTATGTCTCGAGTAGATTTTCAAAAATGTAAAAGATTTAGCCGACCTATATTAAAGCAACTCGGTTCAATTTTTTAAAAACTTTTTGTATAACTGTCGGGATCCTAGACATACTATTTTCATAAATTTTCAATGTCGCCTATAATCCTAAAAAGGAAAAGAACGTTCTTTTCCCTGCTTTTTCTACTTTTTCTTTATATTTCTCTTTTTTGTCGCATTTTCCTTCTTTTTTCCTATATTTCCCCGTTTTTTATTCTTTCTATCTCTATTTTACTTTATTTCCCTATTTCACTTTATTTTCCTCTATTTTACTTTTTTTCCCTAATTTTCACTATTTTTCTTTATTTATCCTACTTTTCCTCATTTTTCCATGTGTGCTCTATTTTTTCCTGTTTTTCTATTTCTTCTTATTTTTCCATTACAAAATTGCGTTCATCCATACCGGCATAGTTACTTTTTCAACATCTCTAATTTTCGTTAAGTTACAATTTTTGATTGTTAAATCCTACCACAAGCCGCGTTAAGGAACTTAGTTCCAAAAAAGATTTACGTATATTCATCTTTTTATCGTTATGGCCTTGAGTTCATACAAAAAAATCCCATAGACAAAGAAACTTTAATTTTTTCCGAATTTTACAATATTCCGGACAACTTTCCAATTTTTCTTTCCTTAAAAACTTTATTCCGACTATTACAAACATGAAAAAAATTTTTTAGCAAAAAATCGGTCGAATCAAATGTCCTATATTAAAATAGTCGTTAAATTTTTTGAAATTAACCAATTTTTTGCACAATTTTTATTATTAGAAAAAAATAGATGAATGAAATAGGTAAAGTCGTTTTGAAGTTAGAGCGTGACCAAAGAAAACAGGGATTCATTTTTATATAGATAGAAGATATTAATGCAAATCAACAATTTTTATTATTTTCAAAAAAGAGAATGAGTTACAATTTTGAAAATAATTTAGCGCTTCCACCATTATTAGTAATGAAATCCGATCGTATACTAGGGTGCATTCGCCATTTTTTTAAAAGAATGTCACTATAGTATAATTATAAAAAATCGGTTGTGTCGCCCCAAAACTTTCCCGACAAGTATCCACGAATACTTTTTCAGATATTCAATGTTAAAGTTTCAACTTTTGACATTTTTTTATTTTTAACAGGTAAGAGTTTGATAAATAATTTTGACTGTTCTGTATAGAGTTTTTCAAGGGTTTTCAAATGACATATTGCAAGTCGAATTCCGTGACATATTGCATCTGTCGTTTTTTGATAATGACACTTCCGTTGGACACATGTCATACAAAAACTAATGAGTTCTTCCGACGAGTAACCCAAACCCGTGTACCAAATTTTAGCCCAATCGGATTAATACTTTTTCAGATATTTAATGATAAATTTTCAAATTTTGACATTTTTTATTTTTGACAGGTGACAGGTGGAGAAATAATTTTGACTGTTCTGAATAGAGTTTATCAAGGGCTTTCAAATGACATATTGCATGTCCGATTCCGTGACATATTGCATCTGTCATTTTTTGATAGTGAGACTTCCGTTTGACAGATGTCGTACAAAAAATAATAGCTTCTTCCGACGAGTAACCCAAACCCATGTACCAAATTTGAACTCAATCGGATTAATACTTTTTCAGATATTTAATGCTGAAGTTTAAAATTTTGACATTTTTTTATTTTTGACAGGTGCCAGGTGGAGAAATAATTTTGACTGTTCTGAATAGAGTTTATCAAGGGCTTTCAAATGACATATTGCATGTCCAATTCCGTGACATATTTCATCTGTCATTTTTTGATAGTGCTACTTTCGTTCGATAGATGTCGTAGAAAAACTAATGGGTTCTTCCGACGAGTAACCCAAACCTCAGTACCAAATTTCAGCTAAAACGGATTAAACGTGTGGCCTCTATCCTGGAAGAATACACACACACATACACACACACACAGACCGACAGACAGACTTCCATCTGGAAATGGTCTTAATCGTCTCAGGGGACCCGAAAATGGATATTTCCGTTTTTATCTCGAAATTTTTTTTTTGCTCGTTCACAATACTTTCCCTTCTAGGAGGTGGGTCGGGAAAGTAAAAACAGTAATTCAAATATGTTGAAATAACAAACCAAATAATTATTTGTATTCATGGTGATTTCTGTTATTGTTATTTATGTTGATGTATATTTTTTCTGATGTTTAATAAATTCAATGACATTATGTCCAGAGGTTTTTCCATCTTTAAATAGTAATATCTGTAACTGCATACTCACTAGGCATCAGAATTGTATAGAATATTCAAAACTGCAAATACCGCATTTTAATGTGTAACGTACAAATTACCCTGATCTAACAGCTCATACTAAAATAACATTCCTAACAATATTAAAAATAAATGCCCAATCAAGACTATTTATTGTAGCTACTACCTACAGTCCATCTAGGCACAATATCAGCACAAAAGAATATAAACAATTATTTGGCATAATGGGAAATATATTCCTGGTTAGAGACGACTGGAACGCTAATCATACCAATTGGGGCTCCAGATGGTTCATGAATCTCAAGACCGCAGCAACTGAAGAGTTTATCTTTACAAATATATTTTTCTCCTTCAGTGCTTAAAGTAACTTATCATGTTTTGTCCCCTATTATTTTTAGTCCCTCTATCAAGTACAAAAACTTTTCTGTAAGGGACAATAAACTAGAAGCATTCTACCTTAAAAGCTTGTTCAGCAGGATCATCTTATCACTCGTAATCAGAAACCAGTTTTCTCTTCCTTTGCCTGACTTTTTGGAACATCTATATTCAATGCTTTACTGACCAGTGTTACTCCAGTAAAGCCTTGATTAATAAACATCTGAAAAATGTTTACCAATCCATCAAGCAAGTGTGATGCATTTTTTCATCCTGGAAGTTTTTGCTAAGGCCATTTATGGCAAAAAGTATGTCATACCAAATAGCTAAAGCTAGAGGAAACTGGTATATACTTATTTCATTTACAAGCTATCTAGCATCACCTTTTTTGCTTTGGGATCATCAGTGGTCTATGCCATTTCAATCAAAGTATCATGCATCTTCTTAATCTGGTACAAAGTGTTTGGACTCTTTCCAGTTTGTTTCCACTCCATGTATTACATAAGAGTTTTTTAAGAGGCACCAGTATTCATATGTTATCTTACCTTAATTTGGTTTTAAACGGGCGCTCCCTTAATATTATACATTGGGAGCTGAGGTTTTCATCAATTGATGTAGCAATTTTTAAAAAACAGTAAACTTGATACGACGATCAAATTTTCTCTAGATACATTTGAAAAAAGTAGCAAAGGCGTGCTCTTCTAATAAATATTTTGATTTCTACATTAGGCGAGACCTCGTCCAAAAACGAATAATTATGTTTTGTTTAGCCCTACCGTGTGTCGCGAAGAAAAATTGGACTGGCGGGTAGGATTACTTGATATTGATTGGAAGACTAAAAAACAATTTTTCCATCCAATTAATCCAATATTAAAATGCAAGAACATTTTTATTGTGCAACCACGCAAGTCACCGCATTCTCTTAACTGTCAGATTTGAATCGTATTTTATCAGAATTTTCCACCGCATATCTGTTTGTCACTTTTTTCAGTGGAATTTTTTCACAGACAGACGGACGGGCGGACGGTCGTTGTATCAGGGTTTTTCTTGAAAACTCTAAAAAGCAACCATTGATCAATATTAGTTAAAAAAATATAAGACAAATTATAAATGTAAATCGTAAACATTTATGTCTTAATAGAAGTTTTGGAGTTTCGAAAAATTATTCTTGAAATGTTTGATAAAAGAGACGTGCTACGTCGGATTCTTTATTACAGAACGTGACAAGGATAATCCAAAGATTAAGTGCTCGAAAGCAAACTGTCTCGTAGAAATGGAGTTTGTTTTAAACCATATCGGCGAATGAAAGTTTCTTAGACAGTTGATCCATACCTCTTATCTTTGATCCCAATATAAATCAAATACGTTTTGGATTTTTCGCTACAGATTCTTAACACATTTGAGCAACAGAATCATCATAAATAAGCTTGCTAAAATATCATTTATTTTAAAATAAATGGTAATTAGATAAAAACACAAATATATTTGGATTAAACTAAGAGACAAACTGGATTAAAAGAACATATAATATACAATTTTGGAGTCCTAGGTGATTAAAAATAACTTGTTTAGTATTTTCAAAGCAAGAATAGAGAAAATAGGACCTAAACGAACACAATGCTACCTTTGTTTGAAGCATTATGTTTGGTTTTGCTTTACGTCTTTTATCCGTTCTATTCTTTCCCTTCATCCGAGAGTGACACCAAGTTAAAATAGATATTTGATTTGCATAGGCGTAACTTAAGGGTTAAAAACAACTATTTTATAATTAAGCTTATTTAAAAACCGTTTAAGGTAATTGAAATTTCCATAAAAATGTAAAAAAATATATACTAATAGTTTCTGGTTTAACGGATCACTCAAATATGTAAGTATTTTGTACATTGTAACATACAACACTGATTTTCTAAGATTTTCAGTTTGTTCTTGTGCGTGGTGCCCAATTTAACTCGGACTTATTGTTACTTGTTAGGCACCAAGGCACGCCAATATTTAGATCTTCTAGAAATCCAAGGACACAGATTCACAGTAGGGGGTTACTTCAATGCAAATTATACCTACTGTGGATCTAGATTAACCACAACTAAAGGTAGAGAACTTTTGGCAAGGTACAATCAGATTAAAAGTGAACCACTATTAACTGGGAAGCCAAATTCCTGATCTCATCGATTTCTTTGTGACAAGGAACATATCCAAGATCTACCTCAACTATCTGTGATATAAATTCAGATCATTCTGCTATTCATTTCACCTTAAGTGATATAAGTATACGAAAAGAAAATGCACCTAGACTTGTAAATATACTGACAGATTGGCAAAGTTTCAAATTATAACTTAAAAAGAACATCAATCTTTCAGTATCTATTAAAACGAAAGAAGAATTAGAACTACTTATTAAAAATATACAACAAGCTGCAAAAAAAGAAAGCTAAGACGTAAATGGCAACAGTCGAGAGCTCCAATAGATAAAAGAAATCGAAATGATGCTACTCAGCAATTAAAAATGACTCAATTATCACTTATTTAAGTGAATTAATAAATGCGAAGAATAGTGACTACTCTCTATGGAAAGGGGCTAAAC
Source organism: Neocrepidodera transversa (assembly GCA_963243735.1). Classification (NCBI taxonomy): domain Eukaryota; kingdom Metazoa; phylum Arthropoda; class Insecta; order Coleoptera; family Chrysomelidae; genus Neocrepidodera; species Neocrepidodera transversa. Next base: position 16,405,620 of record OY725337.1, on the reverse strand, counting down.
AACTAAAATACATACTCCACCGATTAAGAACTTAGACGGAAGCTGGTCAAGAAATAATACTCAAAAAGCTAACAGTTTTGCTGAACATCTAGAAAAGACATACATGCCAAATAAAGGAGGTTTAAATTATAGAGGAAAATTTTAATCCAGAATAGAGGGATATCATGTACACTTCACCAAAAGAAATAAGTATATAAATAAAATAAAATATAAACCCAAAGAAAGCACCTGAGTTTCATTTCATTACGTAAGAAATACTAAAGCAACTTCTAGGAAAGCTATAGTAAAGCTAACAAATCGCTATAATCCATCATTAAAAATTAGAAACGTTCCATCAGAAGTTATCATAATACCAAAACCATGCAAAACGCCTATATCCCTACTTCCAGTAATCTCGAAACTTTATGAAAAAATATTACTAAAAAGGCTAAAACCTATTATAAAAGAAAAGAATCTAATTCCAACACATCAATTTGGATTAAGAGAAAATCACTCAACTATAGACCAGGTACATAGATTAATTAGTCTTATTGATAAGAAAAGAAAGTTAGTGCTACAATATTTCTGGATGTAGCACAAGCTTTTGACAAATTATGGCATGAAGGACTCAAATACAAACTGAATCGACTATTGCCAAAACAGTATTTAGAACTATTAGAGTCATTTATATCAGAAAGATATTTTGGGGTCAAGCAAGAAGAATCCTACTCAAAAAAAAAGAAATCAAACCAGGAGTGCCACAAGGAAGTGTAATAGGGCCAGTTCTATACCTTCTATATACCAGTGATATCCCTGAATTAGAACAAGATACAATTGCCACCTTTGCAGTTGACACCGGTATCATGACTGTAGGAAAAACCTATGACGAGGCTTCAAGAAAATTACAACCATCATTAAATTGAATTTATAATTGTACCAATAGATGGAGAATAAAATTAACTGAAAATAAATCTGTACATGTTAATTATACTAGCAAACATAGTGAGTATACAGGGTGTACCAATGAAACTCCCAGGCTGGATATTTTAATTCTGTCAAAGCCATTTTGTAGAGCACTGAGACAGCTTCAGTTTTGGATATAAATTGATTTTAAATATGTCAAAATATAGATGGCGCAGCGCTAAAAAACATTTTTTCGATGGAAGGATCTTTTAAATGTAGCACATCATATATGTATATATAATATATTTAGGCAGATATTGTTCTTACAACTTATTCTATAAATCTAACCATTTTTGAAACATTTAACACCTAATATTGCCTTTTCCAAATAATTAAGATCGTACTAACCCATATTTTTGTAATTTATTCGAAATAATGCAGCTTTTACAATATCAACCTCTGTATTTTTTTCAAAAATTTGAAAAGATGTGCTACATTTGAAAGATCCTTCCGTCGAAAAAGTGTTTTTGAGCGAAGCGAATCAATTTATATCCAATGAAGCTGTCTCAATGCTATGAAAACTGGCTTTTACAGAATTAAAATATTTCTATTCATTTCCAAAACATCCAGCCTGGGACATTTTATTGGTACACCCTGTATACCAGTCAGAATAAATGATATACAAATTCCATACGCTAATGCAGCAAAGTATTTGGGTAAAAATCTAGATGCAAGACTCCGCTGGAAAGTCCATGTAAAAACGAAACGTGAAGGACTTAACATCAAATTCAGAAGAAAATACTGGCTGCTAGAAAGAAATTCTAACCTATCAATATATAACAAATTACTGTTATACAAACGAATTTTAAAATCTGTATGGACATACGGTATTCAGCTCTGGGGTTGTGTCAGCCAAAGTAACTTATTAATCATACAAAGATTCCAAAACAAAATATTAAGGAGCATAGTTAATGCTCTCTGGTATTGCAGAAATAGTGACTTCCACAAGGACTTGGAAATGGACACTGTTGAACAGACAATTAACAAATTTGCAAGAAGTCGCGAACAACGACAATAACGATCTAGTAAGAACTCTCAAAAGAAAGAATCCTTTTGAGCTAGTGTAATTAATGTGCTAGAAAAAAGCAGCAAAACTTCCATAGTACGTGATAGTGAATACACGATAAGTGTAAAAAGCTATCAAAATCTAAGGTATACTAATGAGTAGATTTTGCTTATAAAATCACAAAGTATTAATTATTCATTGACCGAACTGTTATGGCAGATTGTAACGTTAATAAATACTCTGTAAGGGCGTTTAAATAAATAAAAAAAATATGTTAGAGAAAGAGAAAGGATGCAGAGATTCAATGTGTCAGAAAGAGAGAGATAGAGAGAGAGAGAGAGTGCTATATCAATAACGTAGTCGATACCAGAGGATGCTGACAGCGCAGAAGTAGTGAATTTGTCACTATAGAAAGATACTCTCAGGAACGAGCTGGTTATCCATGTTTGTTAGTTTTTATACACCCTATTAACAATTGCATTTCATGTGTAATCGGAGCTACATTGATAGGAAGCTGAAACTCTCAATAAAGTTATAAGGAACAGTAGAGTGAGAATGTTTTAATATTAAGTGTGATGAATTATTTCAGGTACTTCAAAATTGTATGATTTTCCAAGAATGGAAATAGAGCAAAATATTTTCCATTGTTTAGGTATCATGGGATATTCTGCTTATTCATTTTTAAAATGGATAATGACCCCTTATAGGCAATTTAGTACTGTTTTGCTTGGGTCAATATTTTTATGACTGTTCTTTGTATTCTAGAGATATTTTTACTGAAAGCCAAAATCGTCACAATATAATCTAGAGTAAGACTCATCTTGTGATATTACACACTTTTGGATTGATCAAATCACGTTGGCATATATCAAAATCACCAAGAAAGTCAACATAATTGTATTGGTATATTAATGAGGTTTGGAATCAGTATAAAATGGCGACGATAAAGAAAATTGTGAGGAGGATGAAAATGGTCTGAATATATATAAAGATCCAGAAAATCAGCGCTTTGAATTTTTATCTCAAATTAATTTTTATTTTTCCGACATGCTTTAATCACTTTTAAAGGAAATACCTCTTTATATATAAAGTAATACATTTTATTAATTATCAATCTAGGACTATAAAAAGTCAGCCTTTGATATTGCGGTCGTTACGGGTCACTTTGGCGCCTTAGTCCAGGTTTCGGATTGCCTCGGGCGCCACCTTCCGTTTAGAGTGTGAAGGCCACTGCACGGGCAGCGTCAGTGGAGAAAGAAATACTCCAGGGGTCGTTATGGTATCGACCAAAATCACTGGCGGCCAGAAGGGCGGTCTTTACTTGCCCTACTGGGTTTGAGTACCTGGGTATTAGCTGCTGGGATGTTAAACTCGAAACAAATATTAATAAATCAAAACTTTTATTTATTACTAAAATCCGGCGGAGAAAAGGTGTGTAACGGACGATTGGCTTGGCGGCGTGGTGTAGTCGGACTGACGGTTCTGGACTCCGGTACAACTTGAACTTGGCTTCAGCTTGACCTATCTCTAAAGGTCGACGGACCGCACTGCTGTTCCAATTGGGACGGCCACAGCAAGTCTGGCTTCTCGATGCCTCTGCAGCTGCCGACAACGGTATGAATTGCCCTACTCGATACGAACTTCGGCGTCTAAGAAGCAGAGACGAGAGTGTCTCCATCTGCCTGGCGACGGTTCAACTGGTACGACTGGTCTTTTATTCACAATATGAACAGAACATATGTTACTTTGGAAACTTCAACATGGCAAAAATATTTTTTTCTCTCCTAATAACACTTTGAAACAACAACAAAAATAAAAATATTCTCTGGAACAAAACTAATATTAAAGAAACCTATATTCTACAGTGACTTTCATAAACAGAAATGGAGTGTTTCATCAAAACATTCGGGTATGAAAATTTTCATCTGCAGGTTATAAAACACATTTTATCACTATCAATATCACTTCTCAGCTTCTTTTTCTTTGGTTCATTCATGCTGGCTATCGATGGAATTATGCGTGAGAGGCCTCACCTGTACTAATGCCTTAGGCCTATTGTGCCCCGCCAATTTTCACATCAGACCAGTACTCTTGATAAAGTCCAAAATAGTTCTGATGTTAGCTTTTGCTATCTCTTCCTGGCAATAGTATAATAAATATGTATAACGATAATTTTTCATCCACGACTTAGGTAAGCGATAATTAAGATTCGCCCTGTATATGATATTATTTAAATTTAATATTTATTTACAATCTCCAACACGCTTTACAATGTAGAACAAATTTAAAAATTTTAAAACAACGTTTGTTTGAACACATTTTTTTATTTTCATAAACTTTAGTCATTGTAAGGTGAACAAAAAAACCTTAATTTCGCTTCCTCAGGTGGAAGGGGGATATTTTGATGGTTAGCTTGAAAGCCGAGGAGATATTTTTGGACAGTCATATTCGGAACTCGATTAAGAGTACATAAAAAATTAACAGTGTCTCTCCTGAACGACGATTGTTCTCAGCAATAGTATGTGTAAGATCATTTTGTATAATTCTTTCTAGAAGTTGGTATTTTTATATAATGTTTTATGTAATAAATTTGTTACGTTTATTGTTGAACTAGTTGATTTTGATTTCTGTTAATTGAGGTATATTGGAAGCTACACCCAGAGTAAATTAGAGCATTAATATTTCAGGTTATTTAGACCTTTTTTGAGTTATCCACAATGCCTCGTAACAATATGAAGAGAAGTTTCATCCTCTTCCTCACATTTCCTACATATTGAATCATTCGATACCACTATAAGGTTCAGGTGTCTTCTATCAGTTTTGGACTGTCTTAGTTTCGGAAGTAAAATCCAATATTCCCTGTGTTGGTCTCTTAAATATTTCCCCAGAATAGATTTTACATGTTGGTAAAAAATACCACATGTGGGTTGCGATCCAATTGAAGGTTTTTTGGCTCCTTTACAAGCCAGGTGGTCTGCCTGTTCATTTTCTTCTATGCCCTCCCATTCAAGAGTTATCTTAGGTTTTTATTATAGTCTAATACTAGTTCGGACTGTTTTTCCACCCTTTTCATTGTTTAAAGGGATTCTTAACTATTTGACATCACATTTATATAAGCATTTATCGCACTTATTTCGACTTCCATAGGTCCCAGGTTTGAATTTATGTATTTCCCTGAGTTCAAGTGATAGAAACTAGTAATAATGAGATAGTGTATGTGTAGAAAATTCTATACATACTATTCTTCAAGGAAGATGTTCGGCATATAATGTACAAGTTACTAGTTTCTTGAAAATCATTTATGATTTCAAGAAATTTGAGAACAAGAACAATATTTTATGATCAATTTTACATGTTTTTTATGATTTATGTTTAATTTTTTAATTTTAAATTTGTTTTTAAATTAATCTAAGATTCTCTACTTGACCTATCCTACCGTTTGATAGGCTAAAAATAGAAATTGACTTATTCAATTTCGCAAAATGTTTTTCATTTGGGAAAGCCACTGAGTCGTTTGTGAGATAGCTCAGACCGGGAGGATTTTCCAAAATCCGTTGATAACGAAGTAAACGATTGGCAGCATTGTTTGCCATATCACACTATCCTTTGTTTTAGGAATAAGCTTTTAGAATTTTTATTGCAAATGATGAAAACATTGTTTTCCAACAAAACTGTTTAAATCTGTTTTAATTCCGCAGATTGAAAATTTATATAAAAGATTAATTTTAATTGAGTCATTTGATGTTATAACAGATTTTACCAGTTTGTTTTAATTTATTTAACTTTATGATATTTTTTTTTCCAAGAAAATGTTTTATTGGAGATATTTGATTCAATGTTTTCCAATTTTCCTCCATTTTTTTATAATTTCTCTATCTTTCCAATTTTTACCAATTCTCTTTAATTTTTTCCAATTTTATTTCGCTTTTTCCAATTTTCCTGCATTTTTCAGATTTTTTTTAATTTTTCGATTTTATTCGATTCCTCCAATTTTTTTCGATTTTTCTATTTATTTTTATTTTTTCGATTTTTTCCGATTTTTCCTGGATTTATTCGATGTGTCGTTTTTTTTTCGATTTTTACGAATTCTTCGATTTTTTCAATTTTTTTCCATTTTTTCCAATCTTTTCCATTTTTTTTTCAATTTTTTCTAGTTTTTCCAATTTTCTTAAATTTTTAACAGTTTTTTCCATTTTATAGAATTTTCCCAATTTTTCCCTATTTTCTTTTATATTTCCCTATTTTTTCTTGATTTCTCTATTTTTCCAATTTTTTCCAATTTTATTTTTTTCGTTTTTTCCGATTTTCCTGAATTTTCCTGGATTTTTTTAAATTCCTCGATTTTACTCGATTTCTCCGATTTTTTCAATTTTTAGGGTTCCGTACCCCAAAATGCTCTCACTCGTGTGTCCGTCCGTCCGTCCGTCCGTCTGTCACACCGGTCTAGCAGCTAAACCGTTGGAGCTAGAGACTTCAAATATTCACAGTTTATGCGTCTTGTTGACCCAAAGCCATATAAAATGTAAAAAATATTTTTGAATCTTTTCAAGGGGGGCTCCCATACAACTAAAGGGGGGCGCTGAAAAAAATTTTTGGCCTACCCCATCGCGTGAGGTATCGTTGAATAGAGCTCATTGAGTAGATAAAAGGCATATTTTTTGTTTTAATAAATATTGCAAAATATAGGCATGAGAATCCGCCAAAGTCAGCATTTTTTACAAAATTGTGTGAATTTTTTAACTTTCCATTGACTTATAAACTTGAAATTTGGTGATACTCGATATTTTATTACTTTTATGTGTGTAATCGTATTACTTTTATTAAAAAATGCATTTTTCATCTCATAATTTTTTTTTCTGTCTTTGTTGGTTACGCTGATATTAACAAATTTGTTCGTAGCATTTCAAAATAGGTTAATGTATATGCGGATTGTGATATTATTTTTATCTGTGCTATTATTAATTTTGTTAGGAAATGGATTTTTCGTCTAATAATTTTGTTTTCTTCGTCGAACGCACATGCGCCTGGTTATTTTTCTTTTTAGTTCTTTAAATCATTATACCTAGTATTTTTGGCTTATATTCTACATTTGGTACGGAACCCTAAATGTGCGAAGTCCGACACGCACTTTACCGATTTATTTTAAGTTTTCTTTTATATACTGATATGTACCACTCAGTAGTCCAGATGTCCTATCCGGATTCACTTTATTGTAAAATTTAAAAATTATTATATACGTATTATATATAGCTAATTTTAATTTAATCTAAATTAATTTCTACACATTTTTTGACTTTTCACTTCTTATAGAATCTTTTTAACCTCCTGTTCCTCTTCTCATTCTGTATCTTGCTTACACTTTTAATCTATATGACTCTATCACCTCTTAGACAGCGTATCTACCTTGTCCTCTGATAATATTTTCTAAATATATTATTTCCTTTCACCTTGTCTTAATACTTTATATATTTTATTTCTACTTTTTATTTATTTCAAAAGAAAATCTCACCTTGTTCAATAAATTCTTTATTTTTCCTTTTAAATCAAGCTCTAAACGTTCAAAACTCCATAAATATCTTTCTAACAAAATTACTCATTTCTTCTCTGACCATTAAAAATGGGCAAAATCCTTGTTTTTTACTACTTAATTATTTTCATTAACTTCGATCTAGATATCTGTCCCGTTTATATGAAATTTTCTTATAAATACATATAAAATTTTTAAATCAGATGTCCATGTCGGAGTTGCACCGTAATTTATATATCAAAATGTCCTTTTCTGATCATTTTATTTTATTTGTTATCTCCTATGAAATTTGATTTCTCTAAGTAAACCAATACAAGATTGATTAAAATAAAAGCAAAAATGTGTCCGAAAAGTGCTATAGTATCGAAATTCGATAACAGATTTCAATTTGCGAAAATTGGGTCGTAATCTGAAACAGAGCCAACATTGTATGTGGATATAAAATATTGATATTGTCTAGTCGGTAAAGTGCGGCTTCTTTTAAAAATCTTGATCTTTTTAAATATCTTGAAAGTAGTCCGTTACGTTTTTCAATTCATGAACTAATTACATCCGCTTCCGACCTGGTTATAGTCTTTAAAGGGAAGCTATGGAACAAGATAAATATTTCGTAATTTCTGGTTTAATTAAAACATAAAACTTTCACGGCGAACTGTGGAATTATAATTAATAGGAACAGGTTTATCTAACTACATAACTGCTGAAAGTTTTAAAGTAAATATGTAAAGTATCATAATCACCTACCGACTCAGACGTGAAACAAATATTAATATCGATGTTTCCTGTCAAAATTATGGATGTTTATGTGTAGATATAATTGATAATATAAAATTAGAAAGAAGTAGATGATTGAAACAAATCTTACTCATACTGCGTCATTTGTATAAAGTTGAGTACCTATTTTTTACTAATATTTTAGAAGTGGCTACTCCATTTGATATGCATAAAAATATAAGTAGAACCTCAAAATCTTGAATGTCTACTTATATGCTGAGGAGCTACTGGAGTATTGAGTAGTGACTCTCATTTTCGTATTCCACTCTGACCATTAAGTATCTACTCGACTTTAGTTAGTAGTAGACTCAACAGCATGAAAAGTCGAATTGCGTAGGAATGCAATGGCTAAATTTATGCTTGTTTATTAGTCTACCAAGGTCTATACGATAGGCGAAGTAGAATATCGCTCATTATAGCGATTTGAAAAAGTAAACGTTTAGTAGATAACCGATCATTTTCTTGACGAAACTGAAGAAACAAGTGGTGGAGCGTTGAGTAATGAGAGTTTTTTTACATTATTTGTGCCCATCAAGCGACAATATCTCGAACTATTTCTAACGTCATGAAGAGGATTGTGCAGAAATCAAATGTTTGGATTAATTTGCCCTCGTCTTATAAATAATTGTAAACGGCCAAAGGTAATTGGCATGAAAAATTTAAATTTCCTTCAGATATAAACTGTACTAATGTACCCATTGTAAAACCGTCTAAGCATGGAGACAAATACATTAACAGGAAAAACTTTGTTAGTGTAAACGTGCAGGAAATGTGTAATGCAAAAAAAGAATTCACGATCATGTATGCTTCCTGGCCGGGATCTGTACACGAATCTAGAATATGGAAAAAATCGACCATATACAACATCATGCAATGGAATAGGGCTAGTGCTGTATTAGAAGACTCTGGGTGTGTGAATCAGAATGAATGGATTTAGTAGATTTGTGGACTTGTTGTAATAGAAGTTTGGTTCAAAAAATCACACATAAGCTATCGCGTGGTCGAATAAATAAATCGAAGGACCACCCTATAATTATTACCATTTAGGGGACGTGGGACAATAAAACATATCGTCCTGCTTTCTGATAAGATTTAATCAGCAAGCTTTAAACGTTAAAGGTTAACACAGAAATTTACAATAATTAAACAAAGTTTATGAAATAGTAAAAAACAACAAATAAACAGAAATTCATCTACTAGTAAACAGCAATTAAATAGAAAATGTTTGATACAGTATATTTAAATCAAAGGAAGAACAAGACATAAATATTTCCGAATATAGCACAATACATTTAACAACAGCGCATATAAAAATATAATTAGAGAAAAAGGTGTCCATAAGAGGAGCTCTTCTTTGGTATATCCTGGACCGTGTCCTAAGGAATTCTAAATTGTTCTGTTAGTTTTGGCAACACCGCTCTCATGCACGATGATCCATATGATTGATTAATTATGAAATAGACCCACGGTCTTTGCATATTTGTAATAAAATGGAAAAGATCTGTTACCTTAAATTCCACACATTAGACATTATATTTTAGGGTTAAAACCATACACAGGTAGATTACGAAGCACTATATTAAATTACATGTTAACTGCTCGATGGTTGAAGTGGAAGAGAGGGTTGTTACGGTGCTCACCTTGCCAGGAGTCGTTGTTGAGAAAAAAGGGAACTAAACAGTGGCGTAGCAGAGTTTCAAAAGTTAAAGTGATTTTAACACTGGGTATGGTGTAGCTCTGTAGCTTATGACTATTTTTCAAGGTGCAGATATTCCAGAGTGAATATCACACACGGTTGTTTACCAGAAAACAAGTTATAATAGGCAGGTTCGACATTTTTGTTTTTTAACTGAAATCGAGAGATTTTAATATTTAAAAACAATGAAAAAAAATTTGAGCGCAAAATATTAATATTTACGTCCACTATAAGCATTTTAAAATCAACGATCGGCGAGAGGCTGGAAAACGGTACCTGTGGGCGAGACTAGACCAGTGACGTCAGTAGCCATGAACGGTTTGCCCCTGGTCCGCTGCTGCGCTGTATTCACACACATTTTACAGGGTTACCGTTTTCAGTCAATTTCCTACTAAATTAGTAGATTTTTAAGGAAATTGAGGGTGTTTAGTAGAATTTAAAAATTAGAAACGATCTTGAAATATACTTGTTCAATTAAAATTAGATTTTAGAGTTATAAAAAAGTGTAGTTTTGGTTAGTGGTGACGATATTCTTCAATATTGTTAAAAACTTAAGGTTCCAATTTAACAATTGAAATTCTTTTAGATTTATTTATTATACAAGTATCATTTTTACCTCTCGCCATTCAGATAAGAGAGGTATAGGAATCATGCTAAAACTTGGGTAGTGAGTTTTCAATGAATAAACACGTTTTAGGGTCCCTAGAATACGATTTTAATATTTTCGCGATGATGTCTCTGTGTGTGTGTGTGTGTGTGTGTGTGTGTGTGTGTGGACTTTTGAGACCTTACGGGGACAATTTCCGAAAAACGCTTATGGTTGTGAGGACCGTTTTTCTTATTGGGACATCAAGCCGGTCTTCATAAGAAATTAACCTGATTTTTGTAATCTACGTCGTTTTTGGTCTCAAATGGTACCTATAACATTAATAAAATATTTGGTCCCCATAAGTAATGTGTCAGGTGGATGAGGTTCTTATAACATACCTGAAGGGGGCGCCGTCATCTATACACTTTGTGTGTATTTGACAATGATATTGCATTGGTTGTAAAGACCATGTATTCACAATGTGTTTAATTTTTGCTTAGATTTTGACTTCACATACTGTTGATCTCAGTGTCTTCAACGATCAATATTGGTGTGTACGAAATTAGCCCCATTTTTCGAATTTTGGTATTTTGAATGTTGTTAAAATTGTTGTAGGTTTATAACAAAGTGTTACAGAAAATTATTTCTTAAACTAAGTAATGCCATTATTTTTTTTTCAAAATATTTTTTGTTGTACTTGATTGTTCTAGTTGTTCTTAACATTGTTCCAAAATTTCATGTCTTAAAAAAATATTTCAAGTTCAAAATCAATTACAGCCATTTAGAGCTAGCCCTCCATTATTTTGTTTCGTAAATTTTTTTGTTATATCAGATTGCTTCAGTTGTTCTTAACATTGTTTCAAATTTTTGTGTTTCAAAAAAAATATTTCAAGCTCATAATCAATTAAAACCGTTTAAAGCTAGCTAGCCATTATTTTTTTTCGAAATTTTTTTTGGTGTACTAGATTGTTTTAGTTGTTCTTAAGAGAAATTGCTTCGTGCACTGTATCTCAGATAAAGGGGAAATTTCTCCTGTGAGGCCCCCACCACAAATTTTTAAGCGACCGAGGCGATTCACGAAAACGGTGACCGGACACTTCCCCACTAGAATAGTCCCCACATGATAATTCTCCACAGAAAATTACCCACAAGTAGAAATACCCACACGAAATTTGCCCACATAGAAATTTGCTTACACAGATAATTCCTCACAATAGATTTGCTCACAATGATATTTGCTCACAATGATATTTGCTCACAGTGAAAATTTATTGGTAATTATTCAATAGTTATTGAGTTTAAATAAAAAATAATTAATTGATAATTATAATCTTCTGATGAAATTTGTGTTGATCGGTGTATATCGATTAAGCATAACTTAATAATTAGGCAACGAAAGTATTAAAATAATACAATTTCATAAATAGAATTCTCAAAACTTGCTAATGAATTTTCACAATGTAATTATTAAAATATATTTAATATTTTATTGTACTCATTCAAATATCTTTGTAATTTTTAAACAAATTAAAGTGTCCGAACGCATACATATAAGTATATAAAATTTGTGCTCATTTTGAAAAAAAAAATAGAAATATAAGAAACGTTTAGTAGAAATTTAATTAAACTTTGTAAAAAAAATATTTCTATAATTGCTTTTGTATAAACTCAATAACTGTTGAATAATGACCAATAAATTTTCTCTGTGAGCAAATATCATTGTGAGCAAATATCATTGTGCGCAAATTTATTGTGAGGAATTATTCATGTGTGCAAATTTCTATGTGGGCAAATTTCGTGTGGGCCTTTCTACTTGTGGGAATTGTCTGTAGGGAATTATCATGTGCGGATTATTCTAGTGGGCAACTGTCATGGAACCCACGAAAACATTTTATTTAACAGCCCTTCAACCACGGCGTTTTGTGTTGACTTTTAAAATACGGACTCAAGAAATTTTCAAGCCCAGTATTGTTGAGATTATTTTTAGTGCCGTTAGTTTCGCGGTGTTATTTGTTAATTTTTTAAAATTTTTCTTTTTATTGGAAAGTATGGGGCTAAGGAGTAAACGATATTTTGTTAAGAAAAGAAAGAAGAATATAAATGACGAATAAAAATCGAACAATTTTCAATTTTTTGTGGCATACTGTATACAACTTGCAAGAATTTTCATTTTTGAGACATACTGTATACATTTGACAATACTTTTTTTGGGACGTAGTGTAGGTAAAAACATTAAAAGATTTTTGAAAGGGAAAAATCTTGAACGATAAATAATATATACCTACTATTTAGAAAATATATTCCCCAAAAAACTCAACTTCAGACACACTGTGTAGATCTTACAAGACTTTTTATTTTTAGGACCTGCTGTATATAAGAATTTTCATTTTTAAACTATACTTTATAAAGCTTATATTTTCATTTTTGGGACATACTGTATGTATCCTACAAGAATTTTTATTTTTGGGACATGCTGTTATAAGAATTTTCATTTTTGTGGCATACTGTATACAACCTACCAGGATTTTCATTTTTGGGACATATTGTATACATCTTACACAAACTGTAATTTTTGGGAGATGCTGTTATAAGAATTTTCATTTTTGTGGTATACTGTATACAACTTACAATAATTTTCATTTTTGGGACATACTATATACATCTTACAAGAATTTTTATTTTTGGGACATGCTGTTATAAGAATTTGCATTTTTGTGGCATACTCTATACAACTTACAAGAATTTTCATTTTTGGGACATACTGTATATATCTTACAAGAAGTTTTTTTTGGGACATTTACTGGTATAAACTAAGAGATTTTCTGAAAAGGAAAAATATTTTAAAGACAAATATTATATACCAACTATTTAGAAAAAGTATTCCTAAAAAACCCAGCTTGAGACATACCGTATACAGCTTACAAGAATTTTATTTTTGGGACACACTGTATACATTTCAAAAACTACAACTAATTCTAAAAATTACTTCATTTGGTTTGAATTAAAATTTGCTATTTCATTTAACTCTTGGAGTCCGACCTTGTTCTTTAAATACCGTCCCCGACAAACCGATCGAAACCGATACTCTACGAACCTCGGCCAACGAAAGAATGACATTTTAAGTAGTAGGGACAATATTTGTCTTATTTATAATTATTTTAGGAACATAACGATATCTAGTATTTTAGTGATTAGAAGCTCATATCGAATTGAATATTTAATTTGTTTCTGGTATTATATTAAGGAAAGATGAATCTGCAGATTGCTCGAATTCTTTTTTTTTAATAATACGTTTTTAATATTTTAATAATACATTTTTAATACAGTAATTGTAAGGAAAAGTTTTATTATTTTTAATAATTTCACCAAGCTTACATTTTTTTCCAGGCGGAATGGTCGGTTTTTTCAAAAAAAATTCGACGAAATTGTATATTAATCCTTTTTCTTTGTTACAAAACAAAAAGTGGTGAAATTCATTCAGTATTGTGTTCTCTATCACTAAAACTAAATGCATGAAATTTAAACGTTTTGACGGTGTTGGAACGCGAAGAAATTGCTCTTAACATTATTTCAAATTTTCGTGTTAAAAAAAACCATTTAAAGCTCTAAAAAAGTAAGCAAAGTACAAAATAAAAAGTGTCTGCGAAAAGATTTTAATAAAACCAGTAATATGTATTTATATTAGTCAATAAAAAGTTTTCTTTTCCTTTATTTGAAATTTTGTATAGCAGTCTTACCTTAAAATTTTTGACAATTTGATAAATTCATATGATAAAAAAAATAGTCAGCCAATACAAATGAGGATCGTGATCAATTTTTTTTTCCTTACACGTACCTAATTAATACGATTATATCACTCATAATGTAATAATGTCCTATATTGTTACTTGATTAATAATCGATAATCATTCACCATATACTGAGTAATAACTGATAATCACACTTTGGTACTTTTAATGCTGTTATCTTTGTCATTGCTTTTGTACTGTAAATGTAAATTATTGAGCTGTCAAATTTTTAAAATGCCATTAATTCGTGATATAATCTATTGAATACAACTCGTGGTATCGTGTCTATTGATAATCCTATAAGTTAATGCACTCAACGTGTTGTCAAATTATAATTCCACTCGTCCTGCGGACTCGTGAAATTAATATTTGACAACACGTTTCGTGAAATTACTTATGGGATTATCGATAATCAAGATGCCACTCGTTGTATTATATATGATAATATTTTCCTTAGGATTAAAACTATAAGGAACAATATTCAAAATAATGGAATAATCTGATAGAAATGGAGCAATGCTAAGAACAACTAGTAAAACAATCTTGTAATATAAATAAAAAATTATGGGGGTCAGCTCTAAATGGTTTTAATTGATTTTGGGCTTGAAATATGTTTTTAAGACATAAAAATTTAGAACAATGCTAAGGACAACTAGAACAATAAAAAAAATCGGTTGTGTCGCCCCAAAACTTTCCCGACGAGCATCCACGAATACTTTTTCAGATATTAATTGTTAAAGTTTCAAAATTTGACATTTTTTTATTTTTGACAGGTGGTACTTACTGAAATAATTTTGACTGTCCTGAATAGAGTTTTTCAAGGGCTTTCAAATGATCTACTGCAAGTCAAATTCCCTGATATATTGCATCTGTTATTTTTTGATAGTGACATTTACACTTGACAGATGTCATACAAAAACTAATGGATTCTTCAGACAGGTAACCCAAACCCATATACCAACGTTAATTATTGGTCAGGAAGCAGCGCCAATTTAAAAATATATGAATTGTTTTTTATTAATTTTTATTAATTAATGAATATTATTAGAACATTGAAAATCAACATAAGCAACTATGATCTTTAAGCTATTCATTCATTAATATAAAACCAATAAATTCGTTCCTACTGGATAAGTTCATTGACATTTTGTTACATATATTATGTAAGTTAATTGATTTGTTATATTTAATTACTATTCGTTTTTATTTAAAGATTTTTTATTTCTAGTTAATTTTATTATTTATACTTTTTTTACTAATTTCTCCTATAAACAATGTACATTTCTATGGTATATTAATAAATCTATCTTTTCTAGATAAAACTTTCTTATTATGTTGTGGCTATAAGCACCTTGAATAGGCAGATTCTACATTTTTCTTATTTTTTTTTATTTTAACTGAAATCGAGAGGTTTTATTATTAAAAAACGATCAAAAAAAATTGAGCGCAAAATATTAATATTTACGTCCGCTGTAAGCATTTTAAAATTAAGGATCGGCGAGAGGCTGGAAAACGTACCGCACGAGACTAGACCGTGTGACGTTAGTAGCCATTAACGCTTCGCCCCTTGCCCGCTGCTGCGCTGTATTCACGATACAAACACATCTACTGTTTTTAGTAGATTTTTAAGAAAAAGGAGGGTGTTTAATAGAATTTTAGTAGATTTGATAATAGGCAGGTTTTTTTTAACTGAAATCGATATATTTTTTTATTAAAAAACGATAAAAAAAAATGAGCGCAAAATATTAATATTTAAGTCCTCTGTAAAATTTAGTAGATTTTTTAGATTTTAGTTTAAAACTATATTTTATCGCTATCTATCTATGGTATATATAAGACGAGTGTCTCATTGCAGTAACAATATTTTGTATCATCCAAATATGACACGTGATTCGCTTAAATAATAAGTAATACACAGGCTAGTTTAGATAGACTTCTTTTAATAAAAATAATACCTTTTTTTGCTTTTTATCGTTATATTTTACTTTTCAACGTTATTAAATATTTTTTTAATGTTTTCTTAATACACAGGCTAGTTTAGGTTGTCAAGACTTCTTTTAATAAAAAAATACATATCCCCGGGTAGGTAAAAAGTATGTACAAAATATTTTTACTGCGATGAGACAGTCGTGATTTTGGTAGTTTATTATTGAAATGTTGGTAGAATACGGTTTATTGAAAAATATTTAATCAGGTTGAAAAGCAAAATATAACGATAAAAAGCAAAAAAAAAAAAAGATTTCCTGTGTGCGGGATTCGATCCCGGACCTATTGCACCAGTAAAAAGCACTATTCCACGCTTCTACTAGAGCCCATACTTACGTTTGTTCAAACAACTTATTTAAGCGAATCACGTGTGACGTTTGGATGATACAAAATATTTTTTCTGCAATGATACACTCGTCTTAAATATACCATAGATAGATAGCGATAAAATATAGTTTTAAATTCAAATCTGAAAAATCTACTGAATTTTACAGCTGACGTAAATATTAACATTTTGTGCTCAATTTAATAAAAAAAAATATTGATTTCAGTTTAAAAAAAATGTCGAACGTACTTAGTATCAATTCTACTAAAATTCTACCATACACCCTCATTTTTCTTAAAAATCTACTAATTAAGTAGGAAATTTACTAAAAACGGTAACCCTGTAAAATGTGTGTGAATACAGCGCAGCAGCGAACCAGGGGCCAACCGTTCATGGCTAATGACGTCACACGGTCTAGTCTCGCGCACAATTACCGTTTTCCAGCCTCTCGCCGATCGTTGATTTTAAACTGCTTACAGCGGACGTAAATTTTAATATTTTGGGCCCAAAGTTTTTCGATCGTTTTTAAATAACAAAATCTCTCGATTTCAGTTAAAAACAAAAATGTCGCACCTGCCTGTTATTATAATTCTTATGGGAACAAATACACACTAAAGAATAAACTGTCTGAGTATACCGTTCATATACGGACCGTGCAATAATATAATACTTTTGGGAAAAATACACACAAAAAATAGTATCTACGCACACGGTCCCTATGAGGACCATGTAAGAATATAATACTTTAAGGTACCAAACACGTACATAAATAATCAGCAAGCTAGATCTAATATTATTTAAAGAACCTTGTACAAAATTTAAACCAGATTAATTAAAATTCGTTAGTCGGAGTTTAAAAAACAAATTTATGCTCTCCGCATCAAAAAGCGAGTTTTGAAGTTATTTAAATTAAACCGATCTTTAAAGAGCTCCAGTTCCCTGCATTTTTCGATAAGGTGATTTAAGTCAAATCGACATAAAATTTGCTCTAGATTTTGCAGTTTTCTTTGAAAAGCATTTCTGGACACTCTGTATACCTACATAATCACGCTGTGGACGCATTTAAGTCAGTTACTCAAATCACAAATTTGAATATTTTTAAAACATAAAATGCTAGTAGTGAAAAAAATGCTATATATGAGCCTTGGTAGAAAATTGTGTTCCACTAAAGACCTCGAAACTCCGAGAAACGGAGTTAGCAAATAATTATTATTGAAAATTAAAAATGTCACTGTGAAATTAGCCATCCATTATTTAATAAAAACGTTAAAAATATAGACCATAGAATAAGAGTCATATTTTTGCCATGTTAAATTAAATAAAATAAGAAAAGATTAAATATTTATTCAAATTGGCTGTCAGTATAAAATCGTTATATAGGAGATGCAAGTTAATTAGGTCCTCATAACAAGAAATCTTCAAGTCCTAATACGTATGGGCTTGTGTGGAGACCTCATAGGACATGTTACATAAACTATTGTGTGTATGTTTGATGTACATATATCTTAATATCTTACGAAATATGGAGTGTATATTAAAATTAGATTAACTGACGCTTACTTGATTGCAATGGAAAAGATTCTAATATTAATTAAGCTTCTAATAACTTTAGAAATGGTGGTCCTCGTAACGCAGATGTAGAACCGGAAATCGGGCTCGATCGGGCCCGGTCCTCGTATTAGTACAAAAGTCCGTATAGGTGTGTGTGTGTGTGTGTGTGTGTGTGTGTGTGTGTGTGTGTGTGTGTGTGTGTGTGTGTGTGTGTGTGTGTGTGTGTGTGTGTGTGTGTGTGTGTGTGTGTGTGTGTGTGTGTGTGTGTGTGTGTGTGTGTGTGTGTGTGTGTGTGTGTGTGTGTGTGTGTGTGTGTGTGTGTGTGTGTGTGTGTGTGTGTGTGTGTGTGTTAGTGTGTGTGTGTGTGTGTTAGTGTGTGTGTGTGTTAGTGTGTGTGTGTGTTAGTGTGTGTGTGTGTGTGTGTGTGTGTGTTAGTGTGTGTGTGTGTGTTAGTGTGTGTGTGTTAGTGTGTGTGTGTGTGTGTGTGTGTTAGATCTGATTAGATTTTGGTGCCAATCGCACAACCGGAAGTGGCAGTTGCTATGGGTGATGACGCCATTATTATAGAAAACGGCAATAAAGTTTTACACATATATTTTGTATACCCTACAGTTTATTTTCATCTTATTAAAATTTTCTAAACTTTTGCCATTGTTGCCAGATTTACAAAAATATAATTTTTTTTCATACTTTTTTGTGTCAACCTGTAAATTTTTGATTCAAAAATGGCGAGAGGTCATGTTATCGTTACTACAACATCCATCCAAACACACACACACACACACTAACACACACACACACAGACATCATCGCGAAAATATTAAAATCGTATTCTAGGGACCCTAAAACGTGTTTATCAATTGAAAACTCACTACCCAATTTTTAGCATGATTCCTATACCTCTCTTATCTGAAGGGCGAGAGGTAAAAATCGGCTCATAAATAAAAAGATTATAGTGGTGATCCATATATCCCTGTATCAATAGCTGGCTGTTATCTAATATTTGAAACACCCTGTAGACATATAAAAAATAATGTTTTTCGGGCACCATATATTTTACATTAAGTTGTAATAGTAAATGCGTTATTATTTTAGATGCAAATCTGTTATAACTATATTGCTAAAGCAGCATATTTGAGGCGATTTTGGAAAAAAAATCAGATTTTAAAGCCCTACATTCGGGTCCGTATGTAATTTTTCAAACTCTACATAGTGCAGTTTTTCTTTGACTACTGACCTGTAAAGTATATAATTTTTTCAAGGAAATCTGGCCGTTTGTTTTAAAGTTATTACGATTTTATCAAAACTGAGGTTTAATGGTATTCAATATTATGGTCATTTTAAAAATAAAGTAGCTCCACTGACTTTTTGGTAAACCCTGTATATAGAATTGTTATATTTTTTAAAAGAACAATCTTTTGACTCAATTTATTCATAAACACATTCAAGATAAGCTGATCAGTTTTCTTAAAAATAGAAGAAATTGAAATTCAAACAAAATTACCTAAATACTCAATTATTGAACTTTGACCATCAATATCTTGAAATATGGTCATAGGATTGAGTTGGCCCCTTGAGACATTTAATCAGAACATCAAGATCTACAAGATACTAAAATTTTAAAAAAATTGGCCGAAAGCCATTTTCCATAAGAGAAGTGAGGGGTCCTTTGTTCAGTAAAAATGTTGTTCCAAAAAGATTGTAGTCCCAATGAAAACTTGCTCCGAAAATATTTGTACCAAAAAAAAATTGTACCTAGTCCAAAGAAAAACTTGCTCCTAAAAAAGTTTGGTCCCTATTTATTCACATAAAGTAAATGTAAGACAAAAATCTTATAAATTACCAGATTTCTTGTTTTTGAAAAAAAATATAAAACAATAATAGTATTAATATGAAATACATGAATTTTTAGATCAAATCGTGAAAAAAACAATCAAAGTGAATTAAATTTTAAGACAATCTGTAAAAACAAGTTAAAAATAGATTATCTTTTTGTAATCGAGACTGAAAGGGCACCACAAACATCAGATAATTTATATTGTTATAAAAGATAAGATATGAACTTTTAAGTGAATATAAAAAAAATATACCGGTATTAAAAAGAATTAAAAATAACAGTACATAAAAGTTAAAGCGTCGAAATAATTAATAATGATAGCAGGAGGTTTTAGTGAAAATATAATATAATATAATAAAAACTTATCCTATATAATGAGGGGAAGAAAGAGAGAGGGAGATCTTGAGAAGGGATATCAAGCGAGCTGAAATTAAATATACCGAACAGAGGAATAATAAAAATACAGGGTGGCACGGAAAAAAAAGTAACACTTTATTCCCGCGCGGGCCATAAAGTGCGTAGTTGGTAACTAAGTAATAAAAACATACTAATATGACATAACATACCCTTGGTACATAAATAACTATTAAATTTCTAAAAAATATTTTTTTATATGCTTATTCATCATCAACATAATTTAAATTTTTACAATCTTGAACTACAAAGGGTTAAGCTTTTCTAGTCTTTTTACTTTGTACTCCAATGTTCATACTTTCTCCACGGGATTCGACTTGGTATAAAATTAAAATATCCAAAGACTGTTTTAACAATTAATAAAATATTTTACTACGAATGACTTATTTTGGTATAGGAACCTTTTTTATCTCGATTGTCTATTTTTCCAACTACCCTAAAGCCTAGACTATAATATTTATTCTAGAGGTCGATGTTAAAGTGCGTGGGGCCATTTGGAGAGTCTGCAGGCGCCTGAATTACTAATGACCGTGAAAGAATGTTTGCATTAGCATATTAGATGGAGTACATGTTGGGGATATCCATGTGAAATTGAAATTGTAGGGCTCTTTAAACTTCTTAAAATATAATTATCTAAAAAGACGAATTTGCATTTATAAATTTTAAAAACTATTTCGTTATTTATTATTATAATTTTATACCGACTTAAAGTCAGTAAATTGATGTTTTATTGGTTATTAAAAAATATAAATAATTGGAATTTTTTGATACAGAAAATCTATAGTAATTTTATTAATATTTTGCTTGATAGGTTAAATAGTTTCTACTGACTGCGCCAACTTTATATCTTATTAATAACATAAATACCGAATCTCACGTATAAAAACTTGTAAATTGTAATTAATTTTTTGCTCTGTTTAAATCCTTTACACTCTACCAAATCAGTTGTCCAGTGGGACGTTATAATAAAAACTTGCATGATGGATGAAGTCGGATTTCCTTTACAAAATGCTGTGAAGGGAAAAACCATCGGTTGTGATGTTTTTGCGATGTCACTTAAATCTCATAACCGGTAAAAACTATCAAAATATGTCAGTTTCAGGAATACCAGCGAGAATTTTATCTATATAGGAACTTTATTACAAATTTTCAAGCACTACGTGTTAAAAATATATATTAATGTCAACGATTATAAATAATATAAAAAAATTTGAAATCATATGTGCTTAAAATGAAGAGTTGTTTTAGAAAATTTAAGTTTCTGTGGCCAGAGCAGAAATAGTTTTTTTTCATTGGCAGACAAAATATCTCTTTTTGCTTATTTTTTCTATTTTATCCATTTTTCCTATTTTTTCCGTATTTTCCTTCATTTTTCCCTATTTTTTTTCTTATTCTCCCAATTTATAGATATGGTTTCCTCTTTTTCCCTATTCTTCCCCGCTTTTCCATTTATTTTCCTATTTTTCCCTATTTTATAAATTTATCCCTTTTTTCCCTATTTTCTCTACATTTCCTATTTCTTCTGTTTCTCTTTATTTTTTCCTCTTTTTCCCTATTTGTCCGTATTTGTCCCTATTATTATCTGTTTTTTTCTATTTTTACTATATTTTCCTATTTTTTACTATTTTCCAATATTTCCCAATTTTTCTCTATTTATATCTAATTTTTCTATTTTAACTTTCGTTTTCTATTTTTTTCTTATTTTTCCAATTTATTCCTATTTTTCCGAATTTTCAATACTTATCGCAAATGTTCCTTATTTTCTTCCATCTTCCCCTATTTTTCCCCCATTTTCTCTATTTTTCGCTATTGTTTCCCATATTATCCATGTTTTCTATTTTTTTCTATATTTTTCCTCTTTTTCATTATTTTATCCTATTTTCCTTATGTCCATTTATTTGTTTCTGTTTGTCTCTATGTTTACTTATTTTTTTCTATTTTCCCCATTTATCCCTATTATTTTTTGATATTTCTAATTTTTGTCTGTTTTTTTCTATTTTTCCATTATTTTCTATTTTATTTTAATTTATCTTTTTCTTTCCCTACTTTTTACCATTTCTTATTGTTCCATGTTTTCCCAATTTTTCCCTGTTTATCGCTATTTATGCCTATTTTCCCTTATTTTTCTCTCATTTTCTGTATCTTTTCCTGTTTTTTCCCATTTTTTTTATAATTTTCTCTATTTTCTCTAATTTTCATATATTTCCTATTTCCTCCTATTTTTCCTGTTGTATATTATTTCCTCTGTTTTTCTCTATTCGTCCTTATTAATATCTATTTTTTCCTATTTTACTATTTCATTATTTTCCTCTATTTTAAACTATTTTCATATATGTTTTCCCATTTTATTTTGTCTCCAATTTCCACATTTTCTCTATTTTTCCTGTTTCCCCCCTAATTTTTCTGTGTTTTCTCTATTTTACGATATTTTTCTCCATATTTTTCATTTTACCTATTTCATTCTATTTTTCCTGTTTTTCATTATTTTATCTTATTTTCCTTATTTTTTTTCTATTTGTCTATATTTACACTTATTTTTCCCTATTTTTTCTATTATTTCCTATTTCTCTTTATTTTTATTTTCTCCTATATTTGATATTTTTTCTATTTTCCCATATATTTCGCTTTTTATTCTATATTTTTTCAAATGTTTTCCGCAGTTTTCAGAACTTTTCCCCATTTTCTCCTATTTTTCCCTATTTATATTTAAAATTTGTTTCATAAATTAATGCAATGGTTAGTATTTTGTAATTAAAATAATCCTATTCTCAACAGCCGAGCCGGGAAAGTTCTCTTTATTCATATTTTTTCTTCTTTTTATGATTGTTTTCCATTTTTCCCCATTTGTCTGAATTTATCAATATTATTCCTATTTTACTTTTTTTCTCTATTTTTTCTTCATTTTAAATATTTTTCCCTATTTCTCTATTTCCCGTTTTTTCCCTATTTTGCTCCATTTTTTGTATTTTTTCCACCTTATCCCTGGTTTTCATAATTTTCCCTATTTTTTCCGTAATTTCCATATTTTTTCCCATTTTCCACAATTTTTCTCTATTATTCTCTATTTTTTACTATTTTTTTTATTTTTCCTATTTTGCTTAAGTCTTTTCATTTTTCCTGTTTTTTATTACTCTTTCCTATTTTATTTATTTTTCCTTATTTTTTCCTATTTGTTCCTATGTTTCCCTATTTTACCATATTTTCTCTGTTTGTCCATATTATTTTTCATATTTGTCCTTATTTCTCCCTATTTTTCCTATTTTTACCATTGTGTATTTCCCGTTTTTTAATTTTTTTCCTAAAAAATCAAATAAAACTTTGCCGCTTATATTTACTAATAACCGTTTATGTATTTCCAACTCAATATGCCAATACAAAGCAATAAATTATAGAATAAAACGAATATAAATTACATAATAATTGATAACCACATAGCTAGGTAAACAGCGTAATTAAATTATATTCACAATGAATTTGGAAAGCTATCGACTTGCATTATTAAATAATATATAGGTAATTAAATAAAACAAATTTAAACCGTAAAATAATTTTCTCTCTGTAATGAAAAACACTTGAGCTTTTCTATCAATGATAAATTTCTTTAGAACTCAACATTTTTCCATCAGTAAAATCTGACATGGAAATATCACGAGACCCAATTACTGATTGGCAAAATTTTTCCTTACAAAGAGAAATTTATTCGATAAAAAAAAGCTCTTGTGTTTTTATTGTTGATGATACTAATACAACTTTTTTATCCATACGTCTGAATTCGAAAGTGTTATCGGTGGGTCGTCGTTTTGGTTTTATTTCTCTTGTCTAGAATCTTTATTTATTCCGTTTTATGAGAAACTTGGGATTTTTATTTCATCGTTTATGGCACAAAAATTTCGTGTTAGAATTGGTAGACATTTAATGAATGCAAATTTTGCATTAAAAAAGCAATAAAGTTTTCTTCTAAGATACTTTTATTCGGAATTATTAAATTATTATTATTAAATAAAAAGGGTTTTTACATGCACATTAAAATATTTTATGACTATATTTGTTTCCTATCATTTCATGTTTTTTTTTTACCTCTTATAAACACACCGTCCTGAAATCCATTAAAATTTCATGGGAAGTACATTGTACGAAGGCTTAGATATATAACCTAAGGATGCCCGAGGCGAGATACCTAGACGTGAAACTTTTCAGAGAAAATTAACCAGTTGCTCCTTTGGCAAAAGCTCCCTTTTGGGGTCTAGAGATTTAGGGGTTTCGGTTTGTAGGCATGCTGCTTTTTCCCACTTAATTTTCCATCTACCGGAACATTTACAATTTAATTACTTTATGTAATTCATTGGAATTAGTATTAGTCTGTTACCAGCTTATTTCTAGTGAAAAATGAAGTCTACTATAGCTACAAATTAAAAACATTTATTAAAGTTATAAGTTCATTTTTTATGTTCAAAAATATTTAATTGGCTCTGTCAGTAGGATCGTTTTTATACTAGAATAATCGCTTCTTATTAAACATTTTTAATTTTTTTAACATATTCCGGTCTGTATTTTTCCCAGTTACGCTCTAAAAATTGCATACGTGTTAGTCATGTGTGAAAATATGATTTGTCTCGTATTTTACATATTCATTCGAACAAAAAACCTAAAATCGTGTACATTCCATCAAATTTTTTAAAGCTGATAAATTATAAAGTAGTGTTTAATTTTTTATAAAAAAATAGTAAATTGAACCCATCAAAAAGTTAACAAAAAACGTCTACATATTAGATGCGATCATTTTTTATCGGGTGTTGTATATTTAATGTAGAAAGGGAATTAGGAAAGAGAAAATCCGGGTAAACCTTAATTTTAAGCACCGACGGTGTATCTCGTGCGGCTCATTTTCCGCAAAACTTTTCATTCAATACAAAAAGTTTACCGTCTGTTGTTAAACTTTTTAACACTCGTTTAACTTTCGATAGGACAATGTCAAAAGTTATTTTTCTAAATGCACAAACCACAAAGTTTAGTTTTTCCGATTTTAAAAACTTTCAAAGATTTATTATTATATGCTGCATCTGTGTCGAAAGTATTGCGTTATTAATATGAATCATTAATAGATATATACAGGGTGTATCAAAAAGTAGGACAAACATTGAACCATAGTTTCTGGGAATCGATATCCTTATTGAGGTATATTAGCAATATCCGAAGTGTACTTTATTTTATGAGTCATTTATGGTAGTTTTATTGTTTAAACAGAAAATTTATAAATCTATAAATTTATTTTACCTACTGTTGTACCATGTGAAACATGTTTTGGGAAACTCGAAAGTTTCGAATATTAAAATTCAGTTGGAATTAATACTTCTCGCCTCCAGCTATTAGAAAATATTTTAAATTTCATTTTTACTTACCAATACCGGTGTCAAAAATATACATGGTAATCGAAATATTTTTCTTTGAATTTTCATTAATTTAGCGTAAAATTTGTCGTTTATAAAAGTATATATTTTTTTTTTATTGGCCATCGGGCAATGAGTAATAAAATCCAAAATCAAATACCACAAATTTAATAAAAACAAACATTGTTAAACGGACATAAAGGACAAACGGCAACGACAACGGCAACGGCAACTAGTTTCGGCAGAACGGCATTAAAATACATTAATTATATTACCTATCGAATGAAATAAATCCCATTTTAATATCTTTAATATTTTTAAAGTTATTCAATTTCTTTTAAACTTATATTAAATTTCAAAAAAAAATTAGGAATTCTACAATTTTTTGAATAAAATTATGAAAAAAATCACAATTATAGAGTTTTTTATTACAAACTTAAGGGTAATTTTTTTACTTAAAACTTAAAACAAATAAAACCTATTTTTGAATAACTTTAAAATCAATAGATTATTAATATCTCATTCAATTTTATTCAAAATGGGAAACAGACCTTTTTTTTAGGTTTTTGGATCAAAATGCATTAATAAAGTTAGTTTAAAAAACTAAAAAAAAATCAAATTTTTTGAATTGTTTTAACTTTTTTCATTTTTTGCTATAACTTTTACAAATACTATGTTAAAATTATGAAATAATTTACACACATAGTACATTTGGATCCTTTTCGGATATGCTCTTTTCTTTTTTCATTTATTTTATACTTATTGATAAAACGAAATTACAAAAAAAATTAAAAAAATTCTTAATTTTGGCTATAATACTTACAATTCTAAATTTTAAGAAACTAAAATACATTTAAAATTTAGAGTTTTATATTATCTTTCGAATGGTGAAAATCACATTTCAATAACTTTAATATTTTTGAAGTTATTCAATTTAGTTTAAACTCGTAATATAATCTTAAATTTCTTGGCCAATTTTTTAAAAATTCCAAAATTTTTGTAATAAAATTTTGAAAAAAATTGTAATTATAAAATTAATTATTACAAATTTAAAGATATTTTTTTTTTAATTTTTAATATAAAAATTTAACTAAAAAATAATAATTTAATAAAGATAAAAATTAAAATAAAAACTAGCGGCGAAACTATGCGCAACTTGAAAAAATAGTCAAGACAAAATTTATAGAAAATTTTATGTTCTACAATTTTGATACCATGTAATTTTTCATAAAAATCCATAATTTTGTCTTAAAATCTAAAAATTAAACTATAACGTATAGAAAATATATGTGTAAAACTTTATTGCCATCTTGTTTAGTAATGACGTCATCACTTATAGCAACTGTCACTTTCGGTTGTCCGATTAACTCCAAAATATCTGCAGGTCGTCTCCTTCCTACCTTTAATAAGTATATAAAATTTCATTTAAATCGGTTCAGCCGTTTAGACGCTATCGTGTTCACACACACACAGACACACACACACACAGACAGACATCATGCTAAAAATGGTATAAATGGATTCAGGTGACCTCAAAACGTAAAGATTCGTTAAAATCTGGATATGGTCAAAATATCATGATCGCAATACTTTCTTTCTATACAACTCTGTTGTTCGGAAAGTAATGAAAAGCAAAATAAGAACGAGTGCTTAGTATTGTTTGGCGCCAAAAATTACAAATTAAAAAATGTGTTTGAGCGCATAGGTACGAAAAGGAATAAAGGGTGAATAAAAGTAACATAACTGAACGTGGTTTTCGAAAATAAAAATTATAGTACCTAAAGTTTGGGGTATAATTAAATTAGTTATGTATTTTAAAAAAATCAAACTGTGATCCAAACGAAGTGAGGATAACACCAGATGAAAGTTTGTGATCTGATAAGATCCAACCGAAAAGGGATATATAAAAGTAGGAAAAGGAGGTGAGCACGGTGAAGACCGACAAGATAATGGAGAAGGAGTTCTAATAGGAGCAAGATTCGTATACCTGCATGAAAGGCGGCCAACCATTAAGAAGTACACGTCTTATTACAAAAATTGGCATTGGTAAGAGAATGCCTAGAACAAGAGCAAAATTCATCAGCGGCGCAATCAATAAAAAGTGTTACTGCAACTACGACTATTACCATAATAATGAATTTGCAGATGGAATTTTTCGTTATTTTTCTTGGTGTTACGTTAGCTTTTATTTGATATGGCACAAGTGCTAGTTTAACGTTGTAATGTTTCTTAACATTATATCGTTTCTGCGGATTTTTGCTCCTTCGTTGACAGACGGAATTTTCTCATCCTGTACACATCAATGTCTTCAATTTTATATTTCACAAGTGCCATTTTAATAGTGTTGGGGGAAGCTACGGATGTAACTAGGAAATTATTGTTCAACGTCACATTTTAAATACATTGCCGTTTCCCGCGTTTCTTCTGCGCATGCCTGCGCCAGAACTCACATAGTATATCTACTGCTTACAAAAGAGATAACAAGGACTCTCACCTTGACGTCAGCAATCTCAATTTAGAATCCAGATTACTTAACTACTAGCCTACTTCTTACAAATGAGATAACGGAGATTCTCTAATCTTGACGTCCATCATCTTCCCATAGAACCTTAACTACTCACCAGATTAAATAAAATTTTCTGATTAATTTAAATTTACGCAAATGGTATTTGCAATTGGAAAGGAATAGAAACACCTAATCCCTACACAAGGAATAACGAGGATGCTCTGACCTAGACGCCTGCCATCTTACATTAAAATTTAGGATGTTTAACTACTCATCAGATTATACAATATTTTGTGGTATCTAGATTCTAATAAAACGATGTAAAACTCTTTGATAGTCTTTCTTGTCATCGTCATCTTAGCTAAGAATCCACGTTGCTTAACTACTCAGAAGATTATATGAGAATTTCTGGCTGGCTTAGATTTAGAGGCATTTGGTATCGGGAGCGATATAAAACTGTGTAAAACTCTTTGACAATACTTGCTGTCAATGTACAACCTAAATTATGCACTTTTATTCCCTTTAAACTGGTGAATAAATCATAATAGAAGCATTTTTAGAACACTTCGGCGTTTAGTAGTTTAAAATATTGAAATACCGCTTTGAAGGCTACAAAGCAATAAAACAGGAATTTTTTATTTCTTCAATATAAATTCACTATTTTTATAGTTCTAGGTCTCGATTTGTTGTTTTACGAGGTTTTGTTATTTTCCTATACAAGAATTGAATAATAAAATATGAAGAAGCTATGCCGATACTAAAACTTAGAAGGAAATTGAATTAAATTTCGTTGTCCTCGCTGCTATTCATCATTAAATTGACATTTTCGGATATTAAATTTTAAACTTGGTTGTTTTCAATTCAGTTCTATCCGAAATAAAAAAATGCATTAAATATATGGGATTAACCAAGGATTTAAACTATTTTGATTCATAGAATCATTTTAGAATAAATTTAGTGACTATAAAATAGGAGTTTTTGTTATGAACTTTTTAAAAAGTTTTCACATTAAATCGAAAACTTTAAACCTCATGAAAATCTAATATAATCCACATCTTTCCTGCAGGGCTTTATAAAATATCAGCTAAATGTTGCAAATTGTCTAACTTTCTTTTCTGAATATTCCTTCGAGAAATTTTAAATTGGCGTCAATCAAAATCAGAACTAACAAAGTTCAACTGCTCTTGAAATATTTGAATCTTTGATATCATTTATCAGATGTAAATTTACTTGGAATTACGACTACATTCGAAGTGCAGATAATCAATCCATCCAGCAAAACCGAGACCTGCACTAGAGGTATATATAAACGTCATAACTAATTTCCGGTATTGATTAAAGATCATGAGATGATGATAACTAGGACTCGAATAATTTAGGCCTATTGTAAACGTAGTTTGAATACAGTTCTCTAGATTCTTCAAGTTGATTAAGGCAATCTGATTGAAATAATTGTTGGATAGAGATAATTTGCTAGATATAAATGATAGATGTCAAGAGGTTCTATATGCATGAATGAATATTTGTTTAAAGTTATTTGTTTAATGATAGAATTTTTATGAAGTACATTTAAGTATCTGTAGAACAAAAAATGATTACCATAGATGAGCGATAAAAAATAACACTCGTTTATTTATTTAGAGAAATGATACTACTTGCTTGAACCAAGGAAGGAGCAGACAAGATCAATTATTTGGAAAAAAAGTGACAGATTCAAGACTCATAAAATGTTTGGAAAACGGTCAGTCTGCTACTCATTAATTTGTTGATTTTATATCAATCTTGACTAAAGTAAAGAAACAAAAATTGCTTCTACTGACACAAGTCGATGTATACCTATAACATTATAGTCGCTCGGAAAAATAGAAGGGAATCGGAAAAAAACTATCAAGAAACAAGTGGATGAAAAATTGTAGTCTCCCCACGGAAATCAAAAATTTATTTGTTTTAACCGACATATTAATAAAAATAATAATACATCGGTTATTTTCTGTCCGAAATAAAAGCATTAATAAAATCACATGAATAACATATAGTGTTAACTCGTTTATTTTAAAGATTAAAAAAAAAACGCTCGAACATGTCGATTTGTGCAATTATAGTATCTAATGGTATAAAATTTTAGTATTTAGATGAACCTCCTTCAGGTGACAGCCACCCTTTCCATTTTCTTAAATATCCAGGGAGGTCATGTGATACTTTATTTGAAAGATTATACAATCTGATACATACATTAAAAATCGTGTTTTTGGTACTGTATTTAAGAAAATATAAAATTTAACAAAACAAATTTAGCGTTGTATAGAAGACAATCAAATTTACTATTATTGTAATTTTTTTCAAAACTTTTAAACAAAAACTTTAGACATGAGCGAAATGAGAAACTTTAACGATAATTTTTTAGAAGACAATCAAATTTACTATTATTGTAATTTTTTTCAAAATTTTGGAATAAAAACTTTAGACATTAGAGAATGGAGAGAATTTAACGGTAATTTTTTAGAAGACAATCTTTACTATTAGTGTGATTTTTTTCAAAATTTTGGAACAAAAACTTTAGACATGAGAAAAAGGAGAGAATTTAACGGTAATATTTTAGAAGACAATTTTTACTATTAGTGTGATTTTTTTCAAAATTTTGAAAGAAAATCATTAGACATGAGAAAAAGAAGAATATTTAACGGTAATATTTTAGAAGACAATCTTTACTATTAGTGTGATTTTTTCAAAAATTTTGGAACAAAAATTTTAGACATGAGAGAAAGGAGAGAATTTCAACGGTAATTTTTTAGAAGACAATCTTTACTATTAGTGTGATTTTTTTCAAAAATTTTGGAACAAAAACTTTAGACACGAGAAAAAGGAGACAATTTAATGGTAATTTTTTAGAAGACAATCTTTACTATTAGTGTGATTTTTTTCAAAATTTTGGAACAAAAACTTTAGACATGAGAAAAAGGAGATAATTTAACGATAATATTTTAGAAGACAATCTTTACTATTAGTATGATTTTTTTCAAAATTTTGAAACAAAAACTTTAGACATGAGAGAAAGGAGAGAATTTAACGGTAATTTTTCAGAAGACAATCTTTACTATTAGTATGATTTTTTTCAAAATTTTGAAACAAAAACTTTAGACATGAGAAAAAGGAGAGAATTTAACGGTAATTTTTTAGAAGACAATCTTTACTATTAGTGTGATTTTTTTCAAAATTTTGAAACAAAAACTTTAGACATGAGAAAAAAGAGAGAATTTAACGGTAATTTTTTAGAAGACAATCTTTACTATTAGTGTGATTTTTTTCAAAATTTTGAAACAAAAACTTTAGACATGAGAAAAAAGAGAGAATTTAACGGTAATTTTTTAGAAGACAATCTTTACTATTAGTGTGATTTTTTTCAAAATTTTGAAACAAAAACTTTAGACATGAGAAAAAAGAGAGAATTTAACGGTAATTTTTTAGAAGACAATCTTTACTATTAGTGTGATTTTTTTCAAAATTTTGAAACAAAAACTTTAGACATGAGAAAAAAGAGAGAATTTAACGGTAATTTTTTAGAAGACAATCTTTACTATTAGTATGATTTTTTTCAAAATTTTGAAACAAAAACTTTAGACATGAGAGAAAGGAGAGAATTTAACGGTAATTTGTCAGAAGACAATCTTTACTATTAGTATGATTTTTTTCAAAATTTTGAAACAAAAACTTTAGACATGAGAAAAAGGAGAGAATTTAACGGTAATTTTTTAGAAGACAATCTTTACTATTAGTGTGATTTTTTTCAAAATTTTGAAACAAAAACTTTAGACATGAGAAAAAAGAGAGAATTTAACGGTAATTTTTTAGAAGACAATCTTTACTATTAGTGTGATTTTTTTCAAAATTTTGAAACAAAAACTTTAGACATGAGAAAAAAGAGAGAATTTAACGGTAATTTTTTAGAAGACAATCTTTACTATTAGTATGATTTTTTTCAAAATTTTGAAACAAAAACTTTAGACATGAGAGAAAGGAGAGAATTTAACGGTAATTTTTCAGAAGACAATCTTTACTATTAGTATGATTTTTTTCAAAATTTTGAAACAAAAACTTTAGACATGAGAAAAAGGAGAGAATTTAACGGTAATTTTTTAGAAGACAATCTTTACTATTAGTGTGATTTTTTTCAAAATTTTGAAACAAAAACTTTAGACATGAGAAAAAAGAGAGAATTTAACGGTAATTTTTTAGAAGACAATCTTTACTATTAGTATGATTTTTTTCAAAATTTTGAAATAAAAACTTTAGACATGAGAAAAAGGAGAGAATTTAACGGTAATTTTTTGGAAGACAGTCTTTACTATTAGTGTGATTTTTTTCAAAATTTTGGAACATAAACTTTAGACATGAGAAAAAGGAGATAATTTAACGGTAATTTTTCAGAAGACAATCTTTACTATCAGTGTTATTTTTTTCAAAATTTTGGAACAAAAACTTGAGACATGAAAAAAAGGAGAGAATTTAAGGGTAATTTTTTAGAAGACAATCTTTACAATTAGTGTGATTTTTTTCAAAATTTTGGAACAAAAACTTTATAGACCTGCGCGAAATGAGAAACTTTAACGGTAATTTTTTAGATGACAATCTTTACTATCAGTGTTATTTTTTTCAAAATTTTGGAACAATAACTTTAGATATGAGAGAATGGAGAGAATTTAATGGGAATTTTTTAGAAGACAATCTTTACTATCAGTGTGATTTTTTTCAAAATTTTTGGAACAAAAACTTTAGACATGAGAGAAAGGAGAGAATTTAACGGTAATTTTTTAGAAGACAATCTTAACTATTAATATGATTTTTTTCAAAATTTTGAAACAAAAACTTTAGAAATGAGAGAAAGGAGAGAATTTAAGGGTAATTTTTTAGAAGACAATCTTTACAATTAGTGTGATTTTTTTCAAAATTTTGGAACAAAAACTTTATAGACCTGCGCGAAATGAGAAACTTTAACCATAATTTTTTAGAAGACCATCAAATTTACTATTAGTGTAATTTTTTTCAAAATTTTGGAATAAAAACTTTAGACATGCGAGAATGGAGAGAATTTAACGGTAATATTTTAGAAGCCAATCTTTACTAATAGTGAGATTTTTTTCAAAATTTTGCAACAAAAACTTCAGACATGAGAAAAAGGAGAGAATTTAACTGTAATTATTTAGAAGACAGCATTTACTTGTAGTGTGATTTTTTTCAAAATTTTGGAACAAAAACTTTAGACATGAGAAAAGAAGAGAATTTAACGGTAATTTTTTAGAAGACAATCTTAACTATTAATATGATTTTTTTCAAAATTTTGGAACAAAAACTTTAGACATGAGAAAAAGGAGAGAATTTAACGGTAATTTTTTAGAAGACAATCTTTACTATTAGTGTGATTTTTTTCAAAATGTTGAAACAAAAACTTTAGACATGAGAAAAAGGGGAGAATTTAACGGTAATATTTTAGAAGACAATCTTTACTATTAGTTTGATTTTTTAAAAATTTTGGAACAAAAACTTTAGACATGAGAGAATGTAGAGACCACAACGATAATTTTTTTAATTTGTATTGCAGTCTCTCCATTTTCTCAAACTTTTTAAAAAAATTGAAAAAAATCATACTTATAATATTTTTTATTCTCTTTTAAATGATCGTGTTACTTTTAAATTACTTAACATTGACATTTTCCATTCAATATTATGCATTTCTTTTTCATTTGATTCATTTTCAGTAGGAGACAAACCAGACACACTTTCTGTTTCCTCATTTTCAGAACTGAAAGATGGTAGCATATTTGTTAACTCTTCGTTTTCTGCTGTACTCCCGCTTTTGCACTACTTGTGGTTTTTGAACCATCTGTGTACAGGTCATAAGCTGTCCCTAAAAAGAGGATCTCCCTCGTTTCTCATTTCAAATTTTAAACAATTATCCTTTAATTATCCTTTCTACATTTATAAAGTACTACCATACTGAGACTTATTTTTATAAATTTTTTATTGAAATCTAATAGCTAATTTTTCCTGTATAATAACTACTAAGTGCTTCCTCATCACATTTATGAGATGCTTTTAGTTTCCTTTTCGTACTCCACTTTATGATGAATGACAATTGCATTTATTCCGCATCATAAATCAAGGGGTCGCTTCTAACGAATATGGTTTATTGCCTAATCTTTAAAGTAGTATCTTGCCTGCCATCTCAACTTCCATCAATCCTTTTGGCTCTTATACATTTTCGAGTATTTTCAAAGACAGATTATACCCAAGTTGCCAAAACTTTTAGTAAACATTTCGCTATCCGGTACAGTTTTTATCCGGATTGGAAAAATGATGCCAAAAATATTAAGTATTAACTGAGAAATTTAGAACCGACGCATGACTTGCCAGCAAAAATCAAAAATAGTTGATTCATATATAACAAATAAAAATTTCAGATATAAAGAATTAATTTATAAAATAAGAAAACGGATATGATTGATTGGAAAATGTTGTACGATAGATATTAATCCTTGTTTCTGAAAATAAAAAGCCTTTAATTAAACTTTAAGAACCCAATTAAAACTTCTACGATTGACAAATGAATGTGACCTGAACAAAAAAATTGTTCGAAACAATTTTTGTCGATTCGATTTTATTCTCCAATAAAACTTTATTAAATCGAATTTATCTTCTAGAAAATATAAGTTATAATGTAAAAGAAATGTGGATCGGCACCAAAATTTCAAATTATTTTATTAAAACTATAAATAACACCAACATAATTTTTTTCTATATAAAAAAAATTAGTCCTGTAGTTCTTTCTCAATTAAAAATTTGCAATAAACAAACACAAGGTGTCAGCGAAAATAGTGTTCTATATGAAGAAGATATTATTTAAAACAAAAAATTCAAAATATTTTTTATCAAATTTTTAGAAACTGTATTTAAAATCTAGACCACTTGACAAAGTTGGCAACACCGCAAACATTTAATATTTGCGTTCTGAGATATAAATTTCTAGCAAAAAAAGTTTGACTTACATTTATCAGAATCAATCTTATTACCGTGAGTTTCAGCATAAATCATCAACATTTCGTGATCTTCGAGACTAATTTCTTATCAGTTACTAGGAATGTAACATATAAAGCAAATTTTTTACTGAAAATTATTTTGGTACCGTACACCGTGAAGAAAAATCTAAAATCAGGAAATCGAATTTTTATCTCATCCCTATAATATATCTAGTTATATATAAATTTTATTATATTAGGTGTATTTTACGGGAAAGTAATAAGTTTAAACCATTTTATTTTTTTTCCTTTCACTTCTTTTACGGCGTCCGTAACAAAGTATCGATGCTTTAATGAATACAGAACATGCTTAGAATTTTGTGTTTTTTAAAGAATTAAAAGGGTTTAGCTATAGCTACAAGCTAAATTTCATTTAAAAGTTGCTTTAGGTATTATTTAATGGATGAACAAAATTCTGCGAAGGGAATGGGTCATTCGAGTTAATCCCCACTTTGAAATTTTTATCGAAATTGTGGTTCTGAGGCATGTAATGATTAAATTAATCCAGAAGTAATATTATGTAATTAAGTATACAATAAAAATGTGTTTTTTAGTATAAATAAAAAGTAGTGACTATAAGAATAATTGAATTGTATGAGAATTACAAAATTTAAAGGTAAAAACAAGATATTACGATGGGACTATCTATCGGCGCCAAGTTGTACTTGGCCAGTCGCTTTTATAGTAAGATTTTATCATAATAAGTAGCTGTGTCCATTGGTTATTATTTATTATTTATTAACTAGATCAATCCCCACATTTTTATTCTTAAATGAATAGTAGATTGTTATCTCATTCTCGCTGTCGCTCGAGTTGGTATTGAAGATGGAATCTAAAGATTTATAGAAAAAAATACTAAAGGCAGCTGTATTTTAGAACAATTTTTTTTTACTTTACTAGTATGATCTACCGTGGTCAAAATTCGACCGTAATTCATTCAAATTAAAACTTCATGTCTATACCTATTTTTTCATAATTTTCTCTGTTTTTATTTTGTTTTTTACATTTGTTTCAATTTTTAATTGATTTTTTTTACATATTCTTATTTTAACCTAAATTTACATATTTTCCTATTTTTCCCTTTTTTACCTTATTTTTCCTCTTTTTTCCTAGTTTTTTTTATTTCTTTTTGTTTTTTTCAATTTTCGCCCATTTTTACCTTTTTTTTCATTTTTTTCCAATGTTTCTATATTTTTTCCCGTTCTTTCCTAGTTTTGCTATTTTTCCCAATTTCTTTTTGTTTGTTTTTCCTAATTTTTCATGTTTTTTTCTATTTTTTCCTATTTTTCTTATTTGTGCCTATATTTACTTATTTTTCTGTTTTTCCGTTTTCTTCTTATTTTTTTCTATTTCTCCTATTATTTTCCATTTTTGCTTTTTATTTTTCTTACGTTTACTCTTTTTACATTTTAATATTTTCACCATTTTTTATTGCCTATATTTTCTGGGTTTTCCCTATTTTGCCATCTTTTATTCTTTTTTTCCTATTTTTTAAATTTTTTTACGTGTTACTAATTTTCCCTTTTTTTAGATTTTCTGGTTTTTTTAATTTATTTTTAGATTTTCTATATTTTTCTATATCTTATACTGCTTTTTACTATTTTTTACAGTCTTTTACTATTCCTATTTTTTTCATCATTTACCCATTTTTTCCCATTTTCACATTTTTTTTTCATTTGCTATTATTTTCCATGTTTGTTTTTTTTTTCTTACTTTTACTCTTTTTACTTTTTACCTATTTTCATCATTTTTTCTATTTTTTCCTATTTTTCTTATTTGTGCCTATATTTCCCTATTTTCTGTTTTTTCAGTTTTTTTCCTATTTTATTATATTTTCTCCAATTTTTTTGTGTTTTAGCTGTTATTCCTATTTTCATATTTTTTTCATATTTTTTTCCCATTTTTTCTTCTAGTTTTTTTATTTTTGCATATATTTTCCTGCTTTTCCCTATTTTTCCAACTTTTATTCTTTTTTTTCTATTTTTTAAATTTTTTTACGGGTTACTAATTTTCTCTTTTTTTACTTTTTCCGGTTTTTTAATATTTTTTTTACACTTTCCATATTTTTCCATATCTTGTACTGGTTTTTACTGTTTTTTACTATTCCTATTTTTTCGTTATTTCCTTATTTTTTCCCATTTCCTTATTTTTTCCCATTTCTACATTTTTTCCCATTTCCTATTATTTTCCATTTTTGCTTTTTTTTATTTTTCTTACTTTTACTCTTTTTACATTTTTTCTACTTTCACCGTTTTTTCTATTTTTTTCCTATTTTCTTTATTTGTGCCTAAATTTCCCTGTTTTCCTCTTTTTTCCGTTTATTTTTCCAATTTTTTCTATTTTTTCCTATTTTTTTCTATTTTTGCTGTTTTTCCAGTTTTCTCATATTTTTTTCCTATTTTTCTGTTTTTTTAAGGTTTTTTTTTATTTTTTCTTTCAGTTTTTTTATTTTTGCCCATATTTTCCTGTTTTTCCCTATTTCTCTATCTTTTATTCTTTTTTTTCTATTTTTTAAATTTTTTTACGTGTTACTAATTTTCCCGTTTTTTACTTTTTCCTGTGTTTTAATATTTTTTTTTTACATTTTCTATTTTTTTCCATATCTTCTACTGTTTTTTACTATTTTTTACCGTTTTTTACCATTCTTATTTTTTTCGACATTTTATTTTTTTCCATTTTCACATTTTTTTCTCATTTCCTATTATTTTCCATTTTTGCTTTTTTTATTTTTCTTACTTTTAATCTTTTTACTTTTTTCCTATTTTCACCATTTTTTCTATTTTTTCCCTTTTTACCTATCCAAAAATCGTTCAACGCGCCCATAGAAGTTTTCACTTCAAAATAGTTATTTTCCTAACAGGTGCGGAAAGTTATACTTTTCCGCACGCAATTGCAGTTGCCCGAACGACGCGAAACGGAGTTCGGGCATGCAATTAAGTGGGGAAAAGATACTTTACGCGAGT
This sequence comes from Neocrepidodera transversa, assembly GCA_963243735.1. Taxonomy (NCBI): domain Eukaryota; kingdom Metazoa; phylum Arthropoda; class Insecta; order Coleoptera; family Chrysomelidae; genus Neocrepidodera; species Neocrepidodera transversa. Next base: position 16,367,259 of record OY725337.1, on the reverse strand, counting down.
GTTAGGAACAATATTTTTTCTACAAGCGCCTAGAATTAAAAAAAAATTTTTAGCAAAAATATTTTTTTGTCAAACAAAAATTTTCTTAGTGCTTCTTAATAAATAAAACATTAGGCTGAAAGTAATCATAGTAACCAAGCAAGAATTAATTTTTAATCATTTTAGCATTTATAAAATCAGTGCGGAAAAGTACAACTTTCCGCACGCAAATGCGTTCGGAAAGTTGTAACTTTCCGCACGCTTGTAGAAAAATACTATTACAATAAAGAAAAGTAAAAACTTGTATAAAAAAAAAAACAAAAAACGTCTTCGAGAGTCTTGCATTTTAATATCAGCCACTTAGCCCAAAAATAGTCTAATGTTTAATAATATTTAATTTAAATTAGTTTGAATTTATTTGTAACACATATTGTACATTAATTTTAGCTTTCTATACTGCTCGTGTATATAAACTTTAACTATGCAAAATCTCACACTCCTCCGTTCGCGCACTGCGCTAAAAAAGGGTCCAAAGTTTTCTCTTTGCATATAGATAATATTTTTCTACTTTAAATGTTTATTATTTTTTTCTACTTTTATTTAAAAATACTAAAATGCATTGAAAATCAGATAAACGAAGATTTCTATTTAATATCGGCCAAACTAGAAAAGAACACTTCTATTTACGGAAAACGCTTTCTTAAATATCCATGTAAATCCTAAAACAAGTAGGAAAATTTAAGATAAGGAAAGCGAGAATTGTACAAAACTGAAATTGATTGGACAGTTAAAGAAAAATTGAAGAAATCGAGAAAATTTAAAAATAACCAACTCTGAATATTTTAAAACGCAAATTTTTAGTTTTCACGGAGGTTGGAGAGAAATTCGTATATCTAATTTTTATATGACTTCCCTCTAACTATTTTTTACCTACTTGTTTCTCCTTAAAAAATAATAATAATAAAAAACATTTTTTTTCTACTACCGTGTGTTAATTACTAATTTTACACATACTTTGTCGTGTGTAAAGTTCAAGTGTTTTCTATGTAAGTGACGAAGTACCTTTTAAATTTTCAATATTTAACAATTATACCAATTTATACTTTAAATAAAAAACGTAATTCAATATTACTTTTAGATCATGAAAAATAAACAAGAATGTGTAAGCACAGAAACTTATATCGCAGAGACATCTTAAAAGAATAGCCGAAATCATGTGTAATATATGTTGCATAACAATAAATAATCTTGTTAAATTGTATCCCTAAATATAAGGCGATAATTCAGATTTGGCAACATCCGTCTGATTTTTTATGGTTTTGATGCTTTACTGTTCTGTCTCTTTCTGGTTCTGACTCTCTAAATTCTGTCTCATTATTTTCTGACGTTGTACGGGTTTGATCGATTGGCGCTTCGATAAATTAGGATTACGATAATGTTTTAATACTGTTCTGAGTTTATAAGAGTTCGATCTATTGATATTTTGATAAATTAGTGTTATTATATTTTACGTTTTTGATATATTAACTATTTGAAGTTTTAACGTTCTGGTTTTTTAGTTTTTTGATATTTTATTAATTTGATAAAATATCTATCTGATTCTTTAATATTAGTTTTAATGCAATTCGATTTTTTACGGTTTTAATAAAATATCATTTTGATAAAACAAATGTTTGATTTTTTATTAATTTGATATAATAACGTTTTGAAAAAATATCTATTAAATTCTGCTAAATTGTACCCTCCAACTCAAATCAAACGGAGTTACAGGAAGTTTCTAACAACTTACAACAGAGTAAGGTATAGAAAATCTTTCTATACATTATTATTCAAATTGTCTTATTAATATAAAATTATAAGTTTAAGAAACTTATGTTTGGGTTGTTAAAGTTATAATTTCTTTAATTAATATTTTGTTAAATATATTACCAAATATTTACATGATAATAAATAAAGTTTGTTTTACTGACTAGATGTGAATTTTTTAAAATAGTCCACGGGCGTGCATAAAAAATATTATGTATTTAATTCTGTTCTAAAAATGTTGTAAAAAATTATATTTATACACGGTCGGGCGGTAAGTCCAGATTATAAGTACGTTTAGTGGACGTAAAGTGCCACTTTACCGCTGCGGACCACATTAGCGTCTACATAAATATTTATTATTCAGATACCAATTAATTATTTTTATCCGATCAACAGTTCTACTGACTATAAATTAAAATTACGTTGTACGCCACTAATAATAAACCCCAAATATTTATAATCATAATGAAATGTGTAACTGACGAAATTATATCCGCTATCTTTGGACTCATTCTTGCCGAAATATTCTACGGAAATTGCTGCGCTTTATGTAAATAAAGTGGCCATTCAATTTATCCACCCCTGTGTTATCAATTTTGTTTTAAATACAAAATCTGAATATTCCATTACTGTATGTTTAAAATGTTATGAACAACAATATTATTAAAATAGAATCTTTCTTTATGTATTTATAACTTTAAATAATAATAAATGATAAATTTTTTTTATTAATTTGTAACGAATTCTATAAAGTTTACTTTTTATAATTTCCAAAATCCAATCTAAATTTATTGGGCTGACTAGACGGAAAACCAAATTTCTTCTGATAAGAATATTAAATAGAGAGACGTGTTCATATTTTTAATGATCGGGACAACCAAGGCCATATTTACTTTCGTGTTTTAAGCCCGCAATTTCATCATTGAATTAAATTTGCTTTACAAGTACACTACTGGCGTAACAAAACATAACAATTTATGCTATGTTTTGTCGACTTATATATAGGGTATTATTGAAATAAATATAATTAAAACAATATTTAATATTTAGACACTTATAGAATGTGCAAAAATACTTGAGGTACCGACGTAGCAGGGTTGCCATTGCTGTGTGGATAAATTTCACTGAAATATTTTTCAGAATTTACAAAATGAAACAAATTTCTTTTAAAATTCAAAATATTCATTATTTAATATATACTTTTGGCCAGTACATTATTTTTTACCATTCCATAATTTAAAAATATATTTAAACTTAAATTTATATCGTTCCTGTCATTTTGAATTTTGCGTTAAAGACGTGTACAGCTTGTAAAAAATCTGTCCACTCTATTCTTCTTGTCTCTATCTAAACGCTGTAATGTTAATAAGAGCGGCAAGTGCAGATGTAACACTGATCACCGGACGAGTCGATTTTCATACTAGAAAGAAAATCAAACCGTTACAACTCCCACTTACAAATAATATTTTGGAGCTAGAAATAGCTTCAGACCACATCATTATCTTATCATCTATCATAGAGTTCAGTTAATAATAAACGGGTGAATAAATAGCCCTTACAGATTTATTTCTGTTAATATACTAAATTCTTAAACGCTGTATTAAGGTTGGTCCATCGATCTAATGATGGTTGATGTCAACACGTCTACCGCCTAGTAATTATTAAAAACTTATATGGATTTGTAATCATATTAGTTCACTGTGGAATTGCATTTAATCTTTTTTTCTACAACAATTTGAACAATTTCAATTTATAATAATACAGGGTTCGACAAACCTTTATCGTAGTTCCATAACTCATATTGTGGAAAAGTTACTGATTTACTTGAAAGGTGTCTATTAATGGTGGGTAAAAGCAAACATTTTAAAATTATTTTCATGTATATTAATAAACTAGACAAATGAATTTTTCTTAAAGAATGTCATATATTTTTTATATTTTTAGAACCGACATCGGATAAATTCCACTAAAAACTTAACCACATATGTTTTTAAAACACCTAGACGTGAAAATATATTAGTCTTAAAATTATTATTTGTTCTAAATGATACGCATGTCAAATTCTGTTGCTATTTGCTTCTGTCTCTCTTCTATTACATTTATCAACATATGATTGACTATAACAGTTATATTATTAGTCTTAGGGCGACCGCACACTTCCTACTTTTGGATCCGACTATCTAAAACGATTATAAGATCCGAGCATCTAACGATCAAATTTTTATTTCGACATTTCCCAACTTTTATTTTGAGTTTTTTTAGTTTTTGTAACAATTTTTTTTTGTATATAATTAAATAATTAAAATATAGCTACAATGTAACGCTCTTTGCATCGTCAAGCGGTATTTCGGCGCCTTAGTCCCGGTTTCGGATTGCCTCGGGTGTCACCTTCCGTTTATAGTGTGAGGGCCACTGCACGGGCAGCGTCAGTGGAGCAGAAATACTACAGGGGTCGTTATGGTATCAACTAAAATTACTTGCGGCCAGAAGGCGGTCTTTACTTGCCCTACTAGATTAGGTACCTGGGTATTTATTCTGCTAAATTTCACAACTAGCAGCAAATAAAATAATCATGTAGATAATAAAAACCATTTATTTAATTACCAAAATCCGGAAAATGGACGATACAGGCACCGCTAGGCTGCTGGTGTGATGTGGTCCGATTGACAGTTATGGTACGGTACAACTTGACTTCGGCTCCCTTAAGCTTTCAGCTTGATCTATCTTTAAAGGCCGCTAGCTGGTTCTGGACCGGTTCTCGGCTTGTACTTCGACTACCACTGGAACTCCAACTGGAACTGCCGCTGCAACTAACTAGATCGTCTCCGGCTGTTATATACCATAATGTCGACTGGGTAAGTTAATTCTACTACAGTGCGTGATTTAATTTATATATTTCAATTATTACAAAAAAAAGAGACTTCGCTACAATTACTTATAAAAATTTATTTTATAAAATTGTCTACATGTACAGTCGGCGCAACCCAAATAAATAAATATGATTAAGAATCGATAAATGTTTGGAAAAATTTTACTACGGCAGTTGACGTATTAACTATGGTAGTTGTCTGGATCTACCTCGGAGACATGCCAGTAACTACCATGATATTATTAATATTACTAAACAATGAATTGCATAACCATGAATCTTTTAAAAACTTTTATTTTTATTTTCGTAACAGAAATAAAGGGATTTTTTTTGTAGAATCTGTACAAAAATAATAATTTTGTTGTTGATGTTGATATTCTTCTCTTGTTTTTTCTGACTTCTTAATTTTTTTGTTTGATTTAACCAAAAGAATCTTGACTCCGCTAAATGGATTACTCTGTATCCTGAAATCCCTTAAAAAAACAGTGTCATTCAGCCAATTATCTTTGGCGAACGAATGACAAAACGAACGATCCTGAAAAGTCAATTTGATCAATTGTCAATCATCATTATCGAACTATATAACTATTAACGTCAAAAAACAGTAAGGTTAACATGTAGTGAAATGCGCAAACTAAAAAAGCAGGCACCATATTAACATCGGCCATTCATCGAAGGACCAACCATTAAAAACGCATTTTTTAATTTTTTAAATATGAAACTGCGTGTCACAGACATATTAATATAAACAAACATACATGTATTGAAGTGAAATGTAAGGGTTATTTTCTCACCTCTTTATTTGTAGTAAAAAGAAATTATAATAGATACACTGTAAACATCGTGAGCACTTTAACAATAATCAGATTAATTTATTGTTGCCACTCACTATTCACTTGTATAACTCTGTACAATAATTTTGTGAAATCTAAGAAAATATTGCTTAATTATGTGATAAGATAGGCACCGTCACAACTTCATTTTAAATGAATAACATTTTATTATAATGGACTAACCCTGAAAGACTAATTCAATGCGATTGCTCATTTCTAGAGTTAATAAAACAGTGATAATTGTGGCGGTTGATCTTGTTTATCCAACCCATAAAGGCCAGGCTAACTATATGTCAGAGGGTAAATTGAACGATTGTCATTGGTTAAGAATTAGAGGTATGATTGTATGTAACAGTCTATAGAATAAAGTTTTTAGACAATATTTCTCGTTTCGCATTAGAGCGACGACCGAGGGGGAAGAGTTATAATGAAGACAGAGTATTACGATAGCATGTTGGATATTTCTAGCTATGCAAGCTGTGACTTGAAGAAACATATTAAAAGTTTATAAAAAAAGCAGTTGCAAATTAATACCGATAATTTTTAATGATATTTATCCACCAAATGGGAACACCAAAATCTAATAGTGCGATTTAGACTTTGAATCATAGTCGTTCGTCGCATTCAAATTTGGCAAGTCTAAAAAATTAAATTATTATTAACTGTTAACTGAGGCTCCTAACTCGAGACCTACAACAAAATTGAAAGAAAACTGGTCTTTAATTAAAGTAACTGCTGAATTAAATGTCAGTAAAAGTTGAAAAAAAGATTTTTAAGATCTTTAAGGCAAGATGTAGAGAAGGGGTCTAATGAAAAGGAAGACAATGTTTTCGTAGAATATATCCATTTTGGAACCGCTCTAAAACTACGAAAATAGACATTGTTCCCTGGATCTCTCAAATGCGATTAAAACAAGGATGGAGGAATTTTGGCACAACGAGGTATCCTCCGATGAAAAGACGTTTTAATCTTCAAACAGTCAAAGACTACTAGTTTACCATCTTAGAAACTCAAGATTCATTGGGAGCTTTTCTGTCAAAGTTTGGGCGTGGATAAGCGTCAACGGTCTTTTAATATATTGGCAAATTGATAGGTAATTACCATCATAGACAACGTGATGTTGCCATTAGTAAGAGAAGATTTTCCTGACAATTTTACCCGTCAACAAATAAGAAATCAGTTTGATATAATCGGAAATGTTTATAATAATTGATTTTTATTACCAAAGATACTTTAGACCGGCAGTCCGCGGTCAGAACTCGTAGATTCCTACTACATGCTAAAATTAATTTTGTCCATGCCAAGAAGAAAATCAAAGGGTAATACCCTGAAACAAAATGGAGAAATAATTCGAAATAGACCAGGTGTAAGACAAGGAGACTCACTCACGTTCTTTAATCTAGCTCTAGAATTCGTTTGTAGAACGATACAAAAGGGAAAGTACAAAAATTTAAAGGTCAAAAATTTAAATACCTGGGCGTAATGGTAAAAAATAAAGGAGCAAGATGAACGGAGATCGAATAAATAATATTGACAACAAACCGAGCGTACCAAGCAAATAAAAATCTGTTATAAAGTAAAATGTTGACCAAACAAAAATGAACATATAGAGACCAATAATAAGGCTCATAACAATGTTGCAGGAGGGATGACGAAACTATGACGAAAATAGAAGAAGATGGGAGAGCAATAATATAGAAGGGGAACGAATCAAAAAATATTAGAAAAACTGAATGGAGAAGATATAATAAAGAAAATAAAGCTCAAACAATCAAGTAGCTGGGACATATATAAGGAGACAAGGACCAGAAGTACTAACGAAAATTATGCTACAATGGCAGAACCAGCAGAGGTAGAAGAAGAAGAGAACGCAAGGAGGACAGGAGTTACAATATGGAAGGAGAAAAACAACAAACCGTAAGAATCAGCGAGCAAGAACAGTGATGAATCCAATATGGGGACTGATCCACCCCGTTAAATCGATTTGAAATGCGAAAGCAGAGCAACCTCACATTATACACAAAACAGCACTAAAACTATGAACAGTTTTATATGCTTAAACTCTTTTGTATAGTTATATTTTTTTATTTATTTATTTTCACATTTAATGTAGATAAAACAAATTCGACAAAACGGCATTAATAAAAGTAATATATTTCTCCCCTCTCTTTGTATCACTACTAGTCATTCCCACCCTATTTTGTTTGGGTTTTCTGTTTTTATTCTTTTATTTGATTCTACTAGGATCTTAATTAAACTGGTGTATGTGTGTGTGTGTTGTTGTAGGAAATAAAAATGTTGTCTCTAACCGAACCAAATGAATAAAATATGAATTTAGTTCCCTTAGAGGTCACATTATTATTTCCTATAACACACATATAAAGGAATAAAAAAAATAGAAAAGTCTTATACAACCAATTTTATTGTGTTATAGTTTTCTAACCAACATTTTTTTTAATTTACAGTAATTTGTAAACATCGAAATAAAAATAATACTTCCTTAAAAAACCATACACAAGAACGAAAAATAAATATAAAATGGTTTAATAAGTACAAAGCTTACTGACGACGTCAATAATGTTAAATTTACTGATTTTAATGAACTATATTAATTTATTCCAGATATGAGAGATCAGTACCGAACGAACCGAAAAATTAGAGCGTCCATCAATTAGACAGAGTAATTACAGTTGACCTAAAGGAGGATAGTCATAATATATAGAGACACTGCAGGCCGGTGACGTTATACAATATAAAGTAAGAGAGAGAGGGAGACGTTTAACGAGAATCGAGCCGTGATTATAATGGTGGTTAGATGTGCCTCCAGGAGTTGATGAGAGACGGCTATGGCCTGGCTCTGCACTGCCGGACTCTTGCTGACCCTTTGCACCCTCATGAGTAAGTTCATTCCTAATTTATATTCTCTAGTTTCTTCATATATTTTCATTCAAAATTAAATATTAGAAACATATTTGCTACTCATATTATTTAAATCTAAAGTTGCAAAAAAGTCATTAATGTATAAATTAATAGTTGGTTTGACAAAAAACGTTATTTTACAAAGAATCTAAAACAAGTGCCACAGAGTTGATTTCAAATAATCGCTTTGTAGAAATTTCAGTTAATTTAACTTCAAAATTGAAAAATTTAAACTGGAACTAAAAATTATAATTATTTATTTACTTTTTGTAACGAAAAGACAAAATAAATAAATGTTAAACAAATTTTTTACAAAAATAAATCAATTAATTATTCAATTTTGTTGCATTTTGTTTTTGTATATATAGTAGCATAAGAAGAGCCGTACTGGGTCAGAGATAGAGGAGGTAATGAGCAATTACAATGAGTAATTACAATTAGCAATTGCAATGAGCAATTACAATTAGCATTTGCTAATTAGCGAACGGCCACTCTCCAGTCGAAAGGGTAGTTCGTGCTCTCGCGGTGTTAGAGAGTCTTTACCTTACAGACAGACTGTTACTAAATATTTGATTCTTTGATTTATTTTAAGTCGTTACTCTTTCTTTATATTTTCCCTTACAATCCCCTTGGGAAAGAAAAAATTAAAAGACGCTAATGAAATTTTACTGTGCTTATTAAAAAAAATAAGACTGAAAAGTTTAACAACAAAAAAATATTTATATAACAAAATTAGAAAAGAAAAAAAAACAAATAAAACTGACTGACTGAATTTACAAAAAAAAACTTACAACGCGAAAACTGATAATTATAATAAGAATCCAACTTATCGCGAATATCACGATCCCCCCCAGTAATAAAATATAAAAAAAACATGTACTGCAGATAGCACCAACATTTTTGGGACTTATTGCCCGCGGATTCAGGCCTTACTGACTTAATAATAATAAAATTTAAGTAATTACAAATAAAGAATATACGACCCTTAGATGTCAAAAATTCTCTAAGATAAACGGTAAACGGTAACTAAACTTAAGAAAAATGATTGCGCCGGTGAGATTTTTCGACGTGACGATACCTATTTCGACCACTGCTAAGTGGTATTCGTTTCTCACTACCCAGTAAAAATTTTTTTTGTGACCACGTCATGTTGCACATTCGTCGAGACCTCACTATCTTTTTTGACGTGTACATGCACTGATTGGCTGGCTATCTCCATTTTTTGACCAGTTGTGGGATTCGGAGCAACCACGGCCGCGCGCTCCCGTTTCCCCATTGGCCATGGATCTGATGCAGTACCACGCGTTGAGGGCGTTAATTGTAATACTTTTCGCAACTGTATTTTCGGTGTTTCAGCGCTTTTTATATCTACGGGCATTTCGTGCCTTAGCACTAAATTCAACTCGATATGTTTTGCAAATTCCGACATGATGTGACTTTGTTTAAAATAAAGAATTTTGTTATATCCTGTGGATTAAATATCATACCTTCGGGTTCCGTAACTTGACATTGTTAATATAATAATTTAGAATATTATGAAATATATTTTTTTCTTATAATTTCTCTCTATTTCTTTAGTCTTTATTACAATATTACACCTCGTCCTTGAGTCGCACATGCACCTAGATGGATACATTACGACTTACCCTTGAAAGTATTGCGTACATAGAAGGACACTCATTATCTCCGACAGTCAATACATCGCACTTAACAGTTGATATTGCATCAATAATAATTTATAAAAGAGGAGAGGGAATTGGAAGTGGGACGAGCGCTATATAGTAGCATAAGAAGAGCCGTTCTGGGTCAGAGAAAGAAGAGCTAAAGAGCAATTACAATTAGCTACTGTATAACAAAATCATTTTTACTGATTTCACCCCACCTGGCACTGACTTGGTGAAATACATATGTAGTATACATCATTATGCACGTCTAGTTACATTTTTCTATTATATTGGACTATAATAATCAGATTTGTGTAAATACTTTATCTTAAAGAGGTCACAAACACATTAAAAATGACACTGACTGTTCTGATGTTTTAGCGAAAGAATACTTTCTGGGATTCATACCTCAGCCAAAACGTACTGGTAAGTCAATAACTGAAAAAATTTTGAACATTTAAAAGCAGTACCATTTCCAGTTGAGAACTTCTAGAACAATGGCAGTTATATGAGAGGAAAGAACGTGGGTGTTCAAAGAAGGATTTTAGACACGAATGGACTGTGTTGCTCACATACCTTAAATCTTGTGGTCAAGTGGTCAATGATGATGCTCTTTACAAGTAATTTGACGTGTATCGTCTTTGACAGTGAAACCTCTGAGTGCTACTCGATGGTCTAGTCAAATTGATCCACTGCTTCCTCTGCTATATGAGTTGTCAATTATAGGTGATGCTTTAGAAGAAATATCTGATGATTCTTCTCATACAGGTTCCAGTGGTACTAAAACCAAGATAGAAGCACTTGATCTACTTAAAAACATTTCAAAGTTCAAGTTTGTTGTCGCTCTTGTTTCATGGCACAATGTTTGCTCTAAATAAATATGTCAGCAAAAATATTTAACTATTGGAAGAGTAGTTACCAAACTTAAAAGAATAGAAGAGTTTTTAAACAATGCCCAAGTGATTCAAAATTAGCAGACGCTGGAATAGAAGCAGTTTTTGAGAGAGAGAAAGATGGTCCACGTTCAAAAAAAGATTGTAAGTCAAGAGATGAGCTTGAAGATGACTCCTTGGGAAATATCAAAATTAATTTTGACTTTCCTCTTTTGGACACAGTTGTCAGTGCTATCAGGGATATATTTTTCCAATTGAATGAAATCTTAAATAAATTTGGATGTATGTATAATATACATGAACTTAAAAATAAAAGTTCAACTGAGGTCAAGCTTCTGCATTTAGAAAAAGCCTCAACAAAAGAGCGAGATCAATGTAATATTGACAAAGATATTGATGCTTTAGGACCTTGTTCAGAGTTGAACGGAATTTTTTGTCACTTCGACAATCACTTCACACCACAATAACTGATAAATTATATCCATTACCGTAATTTATAAAATGGATTTCCAAACTTATGTATTACTAGTGCAGAGAGGAATTTTAAAAAAATTAAACCCATGAAAACTTAACTTTGAAATACTATGAGCCAAGAAATACTCACAGGACTTGTTAGAATATCCATAGAGAGTGAAAACTAGCATAATCGATCCAAAATGGTAGGCGTAATAATTTTCCAAAAACAAAGCAAAAAAGTCCCAGTTATCAGATTTTTATATTAAAACATAACTTTTTTGTACAGTACGTGTTTTTTCCACTCAAATTTCCATTAATTCCATATTATTTTAATAGCGACAAGGAGCGCACAAATAATTCTCACCTAGAGTGGCAATACATCTAGAGCCGGTCCTGGCATAGTGTGAAGTCAATTTATATAGCACTAATAAGATTACCCCGACATTCTAATCTCTTTGATGCAAAGTTAATTGCAGTGCCGAGCAAAAGTACGCCACCTGCAGTTAAAAAAGAAATTATTCTTTCGACGAATTTTTTGATTCTACTCTCAGTTCAAAAATGTTTTAAAAAACTGAAGATTTTTTTTAGTGTGTAAATATTTTTGTCTCGTAGCAAAAAGATTATTTTTTTTTAATGAAGCGAGAACTATGTCTATTTAGCAAACTTATAAACAAGATCAATTATTTAACGTTTTTTTCTGGCAAAGAATTTAGGCGACTTGAGAATTGTATATTCTAATCAAAAATTAGTTAACGTATTTTCATCTGATATAATCAAACTGTTGTAGATTTAAATTATTTCCTACTAAATAAATTTCACAGTTTCAAAAATGAACTACATAGTTACAAAAAATTTTTTTAGCGACCGAATATCCAGCTCCTCAGAGCGCTCAGCACGGAGCCCCACAAGCTCCAGGTATACCCCAAAGCACGCCGAGTCCGTTTCCTACCGGGGGAGTAGGAGGAGTACGAAGAAGTCTATCTGGTTGGAGGGAGTGGAGAAGAGCAGATCCGACGCTCATCAACAGTCTGTGGAGGAGCAAAATGGGAAATGGGATCAGAAAACAACTAGGTTCGTATCTTAATATTAACTGACAATTATATATGTATACAGCGTGTTTCAAGAATCTAAAAACGGTTCTGGAATTCAAAAATTACTGAAGGTAAATTGTGAAAATTCACAAAATTCAAGATGTTCGCCTGTAGCAAAAATAAATAAATGTTTTTGAATTTTAAGTACATGGAATCTTTATCTTTATCTTTAGTGAAGAATACAAAATGCAGAAAAAAAAAGTAAAATACCTCGCACAGGAAGAGAAGAGAAACAAAAATGTAAAAGCACTTCAAGACAAATCAAGAACTATTTTATAAAAATCTAAGACGCGAAAAAGTATTTCAAGAAGTTAAGCAGATTAAAAATAACCAACGAACAGATACAAAAGATATAATGGACAGATGGAGAATCTGATAACCACAAACGAAACAACAGAAGAAAGTGGCCAAGCTGAAATAGAAAAAAATGGAGATGAGATAACTGAGAGTGAAATCAGATAAGCAACTGCAGCATTAAAAATGGCAAGGCAATAATGTTACAGCATAGATGTTAAAGACTATAGGAAAACCCGGCATAGAACTCTTAACACACATATGCAACAGGGTAGATGGGAAAATACTCAAGGATTGGGAGGTGGGAATTATTCTACCTAACTTTAAGAAAGGTGACAAACGAGATTACAAAAACTATCGTGGAATAACTCTACTCAACGTTCTCTCAAACGTAAATAAAAAAATCCTACAAGAAAGACTAAAAAAAGAAATAGAGGAGCAACTAGATTCAGAAAAGGACGAAGTATAAACGATCACATTTTTACAATACAACAACTCATTGGAAAACTTAAGTAAACAAATTCTGAATTGTATCAGATCTTTATAGACATTGAGAAGGCATTTGATAGTGTACCAAGGAAAACAGTAAGAGACATTTTGGAAAAAAAGTCTAACAGACTCAATATCAAGAGCTATAATGAGCCTACATAAAACGAATAGGATGTATATAAGGACCGATAACACGGAATCAAAAGAATTTACAGTTGATGCTGGATTGAAACAAGGAGGAGTAATAAGCCCGACATTATTCATCCTGGTGATGGACGATGTTACAAAGGAAACGAAAAATCAAACGAACAAATTCTACCTAGGCCAAATAGAATTAAAATCGATATATCTACACGAATGCATATTTGCCGATGATCTAGTTATATGTGCAAGAAGTGAGAAAGAAATAAGAAACAATTTGCAAATTTGGGAAGAAAAACTGAAATCCACAAACTTAAAAATCAATGAAGAGGAAATGAAAATAATGATCAGCAGCAAAGAAGAAAAAACAGTAACAATAAATCATAAAAAGAAATAAAGAGTGGAGAATTATAAATATCTAGGAGTATACATAAATAACACAGGAAATAGGAATCAGCAAGTGAAGGAAGACAAAAATAAACTTATTCAAATCAGTATTTGTACCAATACTCACTTACGGATCAGAGAGTTGATTGCTGATAGAGAAGCTAAAAGGAATAATACAATCCATAGAAAGGAAATCTTAGGAGTAACGAGCAAAGGCAGAATTAGGAACGACTAAATCAGAGAAAAATTAGGAGTAAAACCAATACAAAAGCGAATTGAAACCAATCAATTAAGATGATTTGGACTTTTAATAAGGATGAATAACGAGGGACCAGTGAAACATATATGGGAGGTAAAAAGACTTGTAAAAAGTAAAAGGGACAGACCAGTAACAACATGGGATGACAACATCAACTAAATATTAGCCATGAAAGGGGATCCACAGCATACAAATTGGCAAAAGACAAAAAGGAATGGAGGAAGTTTGTCCACGGTGAAGAATAATGGAAAACACCTATTTTAGGTAGAAGGGTATATGGATTTTATATATATATTTTTTTTTTGAATTCCAGGACAGTTTCCAGACTTTTGAAACAGCATGACCGTTTCCAGACTGTTGAAACACGCTGTATATGAGTTCCAAGCGCTAATCCAATGATTCTTTAATTCTATTATTTATTTAATTCTTGATTAGTATTCTAAAATTTTCTACGGAGTTAATTAGACAAAGGCCTGGAAATGGATTAACCGAGTACGACGTGTAATAATTAACGGGCACAAATTAGAATCATAGCTGGTTATATATGTCACTGCACCAAGTGTTTCGTATTCATCGTTAATTCAAGTTATTGCTTTGGAACACGAAATAATATATGACTAGACTTTATATAAATTTGGGTAATGCATAAGAATAATTTTCAGTGAAAGGATGATAAATCATAAGGTCTACTTAGAAATGTTCTTAGAATTTATGATTACAAAGGAAATGCGCTAGAGAAAACAGAGTTGTATTTTCCAGATTTTGAAATACTGGATTATAATATAATTAAGGTAATTATCTTTTTTAGAAATGAAATTAAGCGGAAATTAATTGTTTTTTTGAAGTGAATGGTTTTTGTTATGGAGATTCTTGAAGATAAATGCTTTTTGTTCTCTTTCACTGCTATAATTAACGAACTTCTTTCGCTCTAATCTTTTATACTCATTATAATCTATATTTTGATAAAATAGATAAAATATTAATAAAAACAACGTAAGATAAAATTCAAATGGAACAAGAAAAAACTTTAAATCCCAATATTAGGCAAAATATAAACCAAAATTAAATTATGAAAATCTATAAAGAAATAATTTTTTTATACAATGGGTTACATTCACAGGTCGGAATTTTGGCCTAATTGCATATAAAATCTATTAAATGAAGAGCATATTTACTAATAATTATTCCCGTTACTGCCAGTAATAAGAATATTTCAAAATAATGCATTTTTAATTTTAAAATATATTAAGAGCCCGCCGTCCTCAATATCCAATCACAGAAAAGCGCGGCAGTGCCACGTTGCCAAGTCGAGTCATTCAATTTACTTTCATTTGACTTCCTTTTTTGTTTGTAAACGTCCAAGTGTGCGTCTGTCGCGTCTGTCAATGTTATTGTTAGATCTGTTGTAGAAAGATGATAAAGATCGGTCTCAGTGGCACAGATCGTTGGCTATCGGTCATATTCATTTGTGACTGTTTATATGGTAGAGCCAACGTTGGTTCGTGCCTCTTATCTGGCAGTGAAATTTTAATTTAAAAATTCCAGTGTTAGATACTTGGCTCGAATAGGTAAAACCGCATTGAATATTAATTTAATTAATGTCTAATGCGGAGCCTAGATTTTCAATCCCCCTGTGTCACTGTGCCGATGATGGTGGTGAGGTTTTCCGGGTTTTCCTACACCTATAGCCAAATGGCGCCATCAATCCTCAGTAAGTCGCCCTGGAGCGCCACGGCAAATAATAGTAGCCGTCCCTTCCCCGCACAAGCCATTGTCTTTCTGGGATTCACTCGTAAAGGGGTCAAATGTAGGGCGAGTATTATTATTATTATTATTATTATTATGTTCAAATGTTTTCTACTGGAATAGAAAAAGATAACAATATAATCTCGTGTTCTTAGAGTAGCACCGTAATAGACTGGTAATCCTAAAGCAACCTTATTGGTGTTACGTCACTTACCATTTTGACCACAGTTTTTCAAATTTCAATATTTTTTCTGCTTAAAAAAAAATAATTTTTTTACTAAAATGTTTGTTTTGTAGGATATTATATAGTGGCTAAAGGGGCTGCAGTAAAGGGCGGTACATTTCATTGGGCGGCATATTTTCTTTTTTTCATTTTTCTATTATGGTTTTTTTCTATCGTTGTGTTATACTGTTGTTTTTTTGAGTGAGATATGCATCATCCTACAAAAGTATTCATCTGAATAAGTGACAACTTAATGATTATGTCATAGTCAAGAAAAAATCATTTGATAACGAAAACTCTCAGGGCGGCAGTGTTGCATTTACTTTAATCGTGGGAATGGGCCGCCGCTGCGCAACGCTCGCGGTCCTTCTATGCGCAGTTGGCACTACTGTTTCAATAATTGTCAAAACGTTATTCGCAAGATATTAAGGTTATGTTTGATGGTGGTGGTGTTTAATTTTTTTGTTGTAGAGTAGATGAAGTGACGATTTTAGTTGTTAGTCTGTTTGATGAACTAAGTAATGAGTATATTTGCTTAAAATGATATAGCGCTTTTCCGTGCGTTTTCTGGGTGTATTTGGAATAGGCAGTGATGCTTTCCCGGTTTACCGGAGCCGAACGTTATGATGTGCACATTGTTGGGGGGCAATGTACATTTAGTCGCTAGGCGGCAAATATCTAAATCCGCCACTGATATTAAAGCCTTAAACTTTATCTCAGTACAATCATTTTGTAGTTTTACCTGAAAAGTTTTCAGTGAGTTTTTAAAATTAATGATTATATAGATTTTGATGTGGTTTTACGGAATTTCTAGTTTTCCACTTTACCGCTCACGTCGCCATATTGAAAAATGGCTCCTAAAAGCAGTTTTTGACAATATCTCCATTTCGACTTATTTTACGATAAAAACAGTTATATAATAAATTAAACTAAGAAAAGATTTCTATATTTCATGTCATAACCTTGTTTTTTTATAAAATTGTTTTCAAGCACGAGTCCACTACAACATGCGTTTTGGCCAAAAAACTCAATTCTACACCATTAAAATTCAGCGCATTCTCCTTCGCTTCGCTGTTGTTGTTGATGAACTAGATGGTGCGAGTTCATCATCTTCAGTATCGGTACCGATCGAAACGTCGTAGATATAATTTTCTTCAACGTCATCCGTGATGGGATTATCAGTTTCATTGTAATCCTGTTCGTTCTTAATTTGATTATACGTTTGCTCGAAAACAGTCTTCGTTTCTTCCTCTTCATCGCTATCTATATTATAGGTACCACTAGGATTAGGATTAGGCCTATTTGGGGATACAACGGTAAAAAACGTGCCACTTACTCTATCTACATCATGGTGGTGTGGAAATGAGTTTTTTGTCCAAAACGGATGTTAAAATATACTTTGCGGCGCTCTAATGCTAAAACTGTTGATTTTACATAAAACAATATTATTACATAAAATATAGTCAAGAAACAGGAGCCATTTTTTCAACATGGCGGCGCGAGCGGCAAAGATACGAAATGGCAAAGCAGATATTTGGAAAGAGCACATCAAAATTCCCGGAAAACTTTACTTGTAACCTCTTTTTTTATCACCAAAGTACTGTATTAAATACATTATATTAGGATCACATTGTTATTCCACTTTTTTTATTATCCTTCTGTTTACTTTATCCCATATATACCAAGAAGATTTTTTTCTTTACCATCTCTTCATCAGTTTGGCTTACTAAATGAACAGCACCCATTTCTCCGTATACCCCATGATAAATCCCATAAAACTCCTGGAAAATTTGCCAGGTAACCTATTTTGAGCACCAAATGACTGTATTATATTTCGTACGACCTACTTGAATTTAAAGTTATTCTGTATTGCAATATAATATTTTTCGTTTCTGTATTATAAATTTTAAGTTTCAGGTAATTTTTTGTTGTTAAAATTTAAAAATAATGAATACTGAATTTTTCTACCAGTTTTATTACGGATTAATATAAAAAAATACTCGTAAAAAAGATTATTGTTAATATTAAACCTATTTTATTTATTATTCACCGTGAGTTTTCAAAGGACTAAGGAAGATCTTCCTTTATGCAGTACATTGCCTCCAGAATTCTATTAATTGTAATAGTGTCAGTTTTAATACGATAACTACGCAAGTATTATTATAAATGGAAAATATGATGCAGTTGTATCTGATTGGATGCAACGAGACCTCAACATTGTAGAATGATGGTGCCGGAAAGGGGTATTATCCAAGAATCCGGGGAAAACATCAGTTATAAAGACAAGAAATCTTAACGTAAAGGGACTATCCGCATAACAAATTAACGTTGTCAGACACCGAATTGTGAAACCTATTGAAGTAAATAGATCTGAGAGGGACAGAAACAGTGAGGTCAATCAGATTGCTATACAGACGGGCCCAAAACAAAAAACAGCACAGGTGCAGGATTCTATCTTATGAACTTAGGTAGAATATGCATTCTAAACCACGGATCTATGGCAACGGTCTTTCAAGATAAACATCCTTGCATAAATGCCCTGTCCGAACATAACAAGTTAACTCTGTAACGAACTTACTTTAATTTCGTTAATAATTCAAAAAATTAAAATCGCGCACAGCACTGGAATATAATTAACGGCTAGAAGTTTCGAATATAAGGTACAAGTTGAAACTCCACTCGATAGATGGAGACACTCGCGTCCATGCTGCCTAGACCCCGAAATTCTTATCGAGTTAGAGGACTCAAACCGTTGCCGGAAGTTGACAATTGGAGTTGCAGCAATAGTTCGAATTGGATATATGCAGTTGCAGTCCGGGTTTGTTTAAGCCGAGAACCAGTCCAGAAGCCAGCGACCTTTAGAGATAGGTCAAGTTGAAAGCTGAAAGGAGCGAAGTAATTGTATCAAAGTCCAGTTTCGCCAGTCCGACAGTCAACACCAGCCTGGAAGACGTATTTATACATCCTCCTCCGGATTTGGTAATTTGGTTTGTTTCTAAATAAAGAATTGTTTCTACTTTTTTTTATCTTTATTTAATTATTTGGAGTTTGACATCTAGCAGCAGATACTCCAGTACTCAGTCCAGGGGGTAAGTAAAGTCTGACCTACCGGCCGATTGGTAGAGGCCATAATGACCTCTGGAGTATTTCCTTCTTCATTGAAGCTGCCTGATTACACTATAAACGGAAAGTGGCACCCAAAGCAATCCGAAACCTGGACTAAGGCGCCTAGAGACCGTTTGACTACGCAAAGAGCGTTTCAACTCTTAAATAGGTGATTTGGCAAGAGAAAATAGAAGGAAATGAAGAGACAGACAGCCTGACTGGGAAAGGTGTCGAAAAACCTCTAATTGGCCCACAAACCACACGTATTTCCTAAACGGTATGTCAAAGAAACAATTAAATGACAGACACAGGGAATATTTGATAGAACTTCTGAGACTAAGACAGTCCAAAGCATTCATTCAAGGTCTTCGTAATTGTAGAGATAATCTGCTGTTATATCTAAATAAACTGAAACGTAAAACTGTACTAGATGTACTGACATGACACTGCTGGCTTAGAATACACCTGGACCTCATAGGGTTACCGGAGGGTTCTCTATGCAGTAAATGTGAAGAAGAGGACGAAACTTCTCTCCCATTGCATGGAAAGGGAATGGCGCTTCGGGATACATTATTCTAAACACAAACTATTCTGGACTTTGCCAAGAGTACTAGTCTGATATGAGAACTGGCGGGGCACAACAGGTCTATATCCTCAGTGCAGATGGGATTCCCCACTCCAGATTCAGACAGAATAGAATACTTTGATGGTGGATCTAAAGACTAGGAAAGAATTTTGCTAAATTTTCAGCAGCGTACTTTTCTTGTATGTATTATTATTTAAAATTAAAATATAACGTTCTATCCTAATATGTACCTTTATATTTTTAGTACGTAGGGTCCTGTCAGGACTAGGACACGCACTGTTAAAAAATGGTAACTATAATATAAAAAATATTTAAAAAAAATAAATAGAAATACTATTTAACAATTTAATAATATTAAATAAACATTTAAATATAAAATGAACAATAAGAAATATCATCAATAATAACTAGACCCAACTGATTTCAACCGTTCCAATGCTAAAGTGTATATTTTATCTTTAATTTCAGGATGCGGTTCTAAAACAGCTAAGAAATCTTCTCTGGTTAATTTAAATAGTTCGCAAGAAGTTAAAGCTTTCACAGTTGCTACTCGTTTTTCCTTAAATATCAAAGCTATTTCACCGAAATGTTCACCATCGTCTAAATGGCAGATTTCCTTTTCGTTTGGTAAAAAAACACCAACGGTGCCGAAATAAATAAAAAACATACAATCTCCCGGTGCACCTGCTTTAATAATAATATCGTTTGTTAAAAATATTTCAGATTTTAATCGCAAAACTAATTGAGACATTATGATATCGGGAATTTCATGAAAAAATTCCACTTGCTGAATATGGTTCTGAGTGATGTTAAGCAAAATTTCTTGTTTAAGCAACTTTGGTAACATACGATTAATCCTGTTTTCATCAAAAAACCTATTCTTGAACTGATACTCATAGTAAGCAAATATTTTACTTCTCAAATTCGTAGGTAACCGCTTATATCTTAAATATTGATTAATCTGTTCGTGCAGATCATCAAATCTATCTCTATTCCAAAAATGAATCCACATTCTATAAATTTGAACAAATACGAACAAATTAAGACAATATCCTACTACCATTACCAAAATGAAGAAATATTTATCAATAACAGGCCATCCGTTATAACCAAATGTATCAGCTAGCGAAGATACTTGAAGTAGTAAATTCCATAGTACAAAAAGAGGTTCAGCACCTCGCAAATCTCCCCAGCGGGTTTTTTCTTTAGCTATATAACGATCATAATTACCTTTAACGAAAAATGATAGCGAAAGAGTTGTTAGAAGCAGGACTATTAATAAAATAATAAATTTTAGAAATCTAGATAACCAAGTAGTCATATGTGAGTATATGCTAAATAATTCCAAACATCTTTTTAATCTTATACATTGCAAGATTCTCAAATATGTTAGCAACCGCAATATAGCTATTACTATATTGTTAATAGAGAAACCCAATTTTAACAATAACAAATTAATGCAGTTTAAGCATGGTAGAAGATCTAATAAAAACCCATACTTTAGATAATGAATGATTATACCCTTTGGATTAACGATGGCTTTACCTTGCTCTTTATCATAGTACCCACTTATAAACTTCTTAATAATATCGATAATAAAGAATAAATCCAATAGCTCATTAATTGCGACGTATTTTCCAATAATTGTATCTAAAATATCAGGTCTGTATAATGATATTGTCATCAAATTAAACATGTAGATAAGAAAAGCTGCTGCGAAAGCAAATTCCCAGTAAAGCGACAATTTGCTGCATGGGTGAATAATATAAACGCGGTAATTAAGAAGCCGGATAGCTTCATACATTCTTGAATTTGACGATTTATAGATTTTTGATGTGAATGGATGTTCATCGTATATCATACACCAACCTGATATTCTTCTTCGTAATTTGATGAAGATCCCGGAATCGACCACCAAGTGTAGTATTGGGATGGGTTGGGTGAATAGTTTACATTCATGATCTTTATTGCTTTTTGTTGCATCTCTAATTTGATTCACGAAATATCGTGATGATATTTCCATAGTATAACGAGTCTCCATCTTGGACATAACTTCTTTGACTTTTGTAAATTTATTGGCAAAAACTAAGGTTTCTATGGCGACATATTTTTCTTTTATTTTTTTACTTTTCTTCTTATCCATCTTCGTTTTAAGTGCCTTTATGTAGTTTTGTTTTAGTTATAGGTTAAGATAATGTTGTTAATAAAGGTGTTAAGCGCCAGTATATTTTTGAAAACCTCGCACAAAATGTCAAGAAATTGGCCATCGGTGAAAAATTGTTTGTGTTACTAAAATTAAAAAATGGTAAAGTTTGAATTTTCTGATAAGACTAAAAAAAAATAAAATCTATAAAATAAGTGTCACTGATAAAAAACGTTTAGTACTGTCATACAGGATGTCTCATTTATATGGAAAGAACAGATTACTTTACTTCAAATTTCCATATAAATACACCAACCCGTACAGTTAGAACAATGTTTAAAAATAATTATATTTTGTTGATCTCCATTTAAAACCTTATACAGGGTGGTCCATCATATACGTGTCGCGTCGGTCATTATATGGAAAACGGTAAGATTGTGTAAAAATGTTCCAGATACAATATTAAATTATTTTGATTTTTACAGGTTAATTCAATAAAAAGATCTGAACCATAGTTATATTATTTTAAATGGATCATTCTCTATTTTTTACATTTTTAAGTTTAACCTGGGAAGCTTAATTAAATGTGTCGAATAAAAAAATCGAAAGAAATCGACTAAAATCGAAAAAACCAGAATAATAAGAAGAATGGAAAAAAAATTAACAAAAAAAAAAAGAAAAAATCGGAAAAATGAAAAAATAACGAAAAACCCGAAAAATCAAAAAAAAAACCAGAGGAATAAAAAAAAATGAGAAAAAATTATAAAACAAAAGAATAAATTAAAAAAAAATAGAACAAGAAGAAGAAAATGAGAAAAGATTAGAAAAATCAGAAAAAATCGAAAACAATTAGAAAAAAAAACAAAAAACTTTGTAAAATATGGAAAAAATGAAAAAATAATTTAAAAAAAGCCGAAAAAAAAGGTTAAAAATACGCTTTAAAAAATTGCAAAAAAAAGGCAAAATATTACAAAAAAATGGCAACAATATCCCAAAAAAAATTTAAAAAATCGCACATTATCACATAAATTCAGATGAATAAGAAAAAATTAGCAAACGAAGCAATACCATTTTTATTTCTTTGTTTTCTAAAAATGTAGAAAAAACAGAAAAACAGATACAAAAAAAAACAAAAAGTCAGAAAATATGGAAAAAAAATATAAAATAAAATTGTAAAATATGGAAAAAACGAAAAAAAATATTAAATTATTTTGATTTTTACAGGTTAATTCAATAAAAAGATCTGAACCATAGTTATATTATTTTAAATGGATCAGTCTGTATTTTTTTACATTTTTAAGTTTATCCTGAGAAGCTTAATTAAATGTATCGAATAAAAAAATCGAAAGAAATCGACGAAAATCGAAAAAACCAGAATAATAAAAAGAATGGAAAAAAATTAACAAAAAAAAAAAGAAAAAATCGGAAAAATGAAAAAATAACGAAAAATCCGAAAAATCGAAAAAAACCAGAGGAATAAAAAAAATGAGAAAAAATTATAAAACAAAAGAATAAATTAAAAAAAAAATAGAACAAGAAGAAGAAAATGAGAAAAGATTAGAAAAATCAGAAAAAATCGAAAAAAATTAGAAAAAAAAACAAAAAACTTTGTAAAATATGGAAAAAATGAAAAAATAATTTAAAAAAAGCCGAAAAAAAGGTTAAAAATACGCTTTAAAAAATTGCAAAAAAAAGGCAAAATATTACAAATAAATCGCAACAATATCCCAAAAAAAATTTAAAAAATCGCACATTATCACATAAATTCAGATGAATAAGAAAAAATTAGCAAACGAAGCAATACCATTTTTATTTCTTTGTTTTCTAAAAATGAAGAAAAAACAGAAAAACAGATACAAAAAAAAACAAAAAGTCAGAAAATATGGAAAAAAAATATAAAATAAAATTGTAAAATATGGAACGAAAAAAAATTGTAAAAGAAACCTAAAAATACGTTTAAAAACTGCAAAAAAAAAACCGAAAAAAGAAGTCGCAAAAAAATGCAAGAAATCGAAAAACAATTAGAAAACAAAAGAAAGAAAAAGAAAAACAGAACAATGAGAAGAAAATGAGGAAATATTAGAAAAATTAGAAAAAATCGAATAAAATTGGAAAAAATTGAGAAAAGAATCAGTAAATATTAGGAAAAATATCAAAAATATAATTGTAAAATATGGAAGAAACGAAAACAAATTGTAACAAAGCCAAAAAAAAAGTTAAAAAAATACTTCAAAATATCGCAAAACAATCGCAAAATATTACAAATAAATCGCAAAGAAATCCAAAAAAAGGCAAAAAATCGCAAATAATCACAAAAATTCAGAAAAAATTAGAAAAAGGAACAAATAAATATGAGGAAAATTTTTGAAAAAATCGAAAAAAAGCAGAAAAAAACAAAAAAATAAAACAGAAAATCACAAAAATGAGAAAAAAACAAACAAAAACCAAAAAACTGAAAATAACTGTTATCATAAAAAATGAAAAAATTGAAAAAAATGAAATAAATCCTAAAAAATTGTAAAAAAATCGCAACCAAATCCCAAAAAACAATAGCAAATAATAAGAAAAAATTAGAAAGAATTAGAAAACAAAAGAAAGAAATAGAAAAAACAGAACAATGAGAAGAAAATGAGGAAAGATTAGAAATTAAAAGAAATTGAGAAAAAAAAAGTTTTGAAAAAATTTAGAGAAAAATTAGAAAATTTTGGGAAAAAAATAAAAAATAAAGTTGTAAAATATGGAAAAAAAATTAAACAAAATTGTAAAAAATCCGAAGAAACGCTAAAAATAGGCTTAAAAACTGAAAGAAAAACAAAAAAGGGAGTCGAAAAAAAACGCAAGAAACCGAAAATCAGTGCAAAAAGTCAGAAAACAATTGCAAAATATTGCAAAAAAACCTCAACAAAATCCCAGAAAAATAATCACAAAAATTCAGATAAATAAGAAAAATTAGAAAACAATGGAAATAAAAATAAGGAAAACTTTAAAAAATCGAAAAAGCAGAAAAAAACAGATAAAACAAACAAAAAATCATAAAAATGAGAAAAATAAAAAAAAACAACCGAAAAACTGGAAACAACTGTTACCATAAAAAATAAACAAATTAAATAAATCCTAAAAATCACAAAAAAATCGCAACGATATCCCAAAAAAATCCCAAATATTCGCAAAAGAAATTGAAAAAACAGAACAATGAGAAGAAAATGAGGAAAGATTAGAAAAATCAGAAAAAATCGCTAACAAAAATTTTGAGAAAAATCCGAAAATTTTGGGAAATAAATAAAATTGTAAAATAAAAACGAAAAAAAATTGTAAAAAAGCCGAAAAAAACGTTAAAAATAGGCAAAAAGTGCAAAAAAAAATTCGCAAAAAAAAACTTAAGAAATCGACAAATATTACAAAAATTCACAAAACAATTGCAAAATATTGCAAAAAAACCGCAACAAAATCCCAAAAAAATGGCAAAAAATCGCAAATAATCACAAAAATTCTGAAGGCTCCTGCTCCAGATTTCGTTTTCTCATACAGATGTAAAACGGGATGTAACTCATCTTGTGGTTCCCTAAAAGCGGTACCAAAATGTGCAGCAATTGATAGATAATACCAAGGCACCTTATGGATATTACCGCGTATTTGAAATCAAACAAAAATCTTGACATTTAAGATAACAGTTCAATTGCGAGGGAGTTTTATGAGGAACCTTCCAAAGCTTCTTACAGCCAACTTGAGTACGATAACTTCAATGATGCCAACCCCTATGAACCACCAGATGATTTAGCTTCAGAAAATGTGACACCTAGTATGAGATCTTAATTAATAAGAAATGCCAGCATAATTTTCAATGAATGATTTTTTTTTTATATAATCTTTACAGGTTATGAAGCTGGACAAAAAAAACCATTTACATAACAGTTTTAAGAACTTAGAAGATTATCTTTTATATTCGATGTTAGATTACAGATGAATTATTGGAGATACAAAAAAATGTTAATAAACTTTTTTTTTAAGAATTTAATAAACTACATTTTTTATCTCAACAATTTTTTCATATCAATTATAGTTACTCGAGCGAAGGGGACTTTTAGCATGTTCAATGGGAGACCGTAATAAGAATATAAAATAAATGTGGTTATCTCCAAAATAACTTTTTAAAAAAACAAAAATTTGAAAAAGCTTTAATTTTTGAGTCTAACTATCAATACAAGAAACAGAATAGAACTGAATAATATAAAAATATAAGTTTTTAATTTCTCGGAGATTTCGTCGTGAGAATGCAACCTTGCACTTTTGCGGTGTCGTCTTCCGTTGGGTTAGCTGAACTCTTATCTTAACTTATATACCAAAATGACTGAACTATATGTGGTAATGAAAGCTGACGACTAGTTTTGCCAAACTGCCATCAGCAGGCCAAATTTTATCAAAGTTGTAATGTTAGTTGACCACATTAGAGAACATGGATAACCTTTATGTGTTGCGATCCATAAAATTATAAGTTCCTTGTTATTACAAATGAACAAAATTTAAAAGAAAAAAAATCTAAAAACCTTGTCACCTTAAGGTCATTTTCCTAAAATATATTTAAGCATTTAATAATAATTTAAAAAATCTTCATAATTTCCGTTTTTCCTTGTTATCTACCAAATAAAAAAAGCTTTTCACGTCAACTTCTCAAACGAGAAAAACTTCGTGATAAATTGAGATAATTATTCTTGATTCCAGAAGTCTCAGCTGTTCGTTAACGAATAAAGAAAGTGCAATTACGTAAATGAACCCCGGATATATCCATTATTAATTTAAGACGACAAAAGCACTCTACTTTCAGTTACAATTGATACTTACAATTATCGATACTTATTTAAAAATTTTTTTTAGGCAATGCGGAAGTATACATCATGCTGGCCTTACTGATCGGTCTAGCTACTGTTGTAATAGGTTGTTGGTTATCAGACAATTGTTGGTCTCCAGAACCGGAAGGTCAGGTCATTACGGTAGCTTGACCCAAACTAAAGCCGGCCCTGAAGCCGCTGGAATTGCCCAATGGAAGCGAATCCGCTACTTCATCATCGCCGGAATCACCACAATCATCTGGTTCAAGACCTATCAGTCCAGAAAGCAACTGGCCTCTTGTAGAGGTTAGTCAGTTTTATTTATATTATACTTTATGATTAGGAACTACTTTATTGATTATTATTTGTAGATATCAGACAGGGACCAGTTAGACCTCTGACATCACTTAATGTGTGACAAAAATGGCGGACTCTTGATCACGTCGGATAAAGATGAATGTGAGATTCATTTTAAGAATAACGTATTAGAAAACGGTCACATCTGTCAAATGGTAGTCGACGATAATTGCGCGGTTCATAATAGTGATGGATTTTTTGAAGAAATCAGTATCCAAAGCTGAGCATAGATTAATGTAAGGGTGATTATAAGTTATGGTGCAGTACTATTATAACTGGTCTAAATGTATATAATTTGTCTTCGGTGGTTGGAAATCGAACGTTAATTTTACACATCCGTTATAAAACACGTTTAGAGGTCGCTTTTATCCATTAAACGTTAGACATAATAAATACTAAACAAGAAATGTACTGGATATAACCCACTCAAAATAAATGGGATATTTTATGATATGACAAATAATATTAGTCTCTTTTTATTTTCCTTGTTTCTCTAGTTTTATAATGTTTCGTAGAACTACGTTCATCGACTATTACTATTACTTATTTTTTATCTTTATGTCATTTCAGGCGTTGGGTCTATTATTTTTCAACTCATTTTGTCCTCATCTTTGGATTAATTATTTTTCCTTCTAGTTTCTTCCTCCACTATATCCTTCATTTAGGTTTTCCTCGAACTTTTTTTTTGTTCTTTTTTACTTTTTGACTTGACCATACTTTTGGTCACTTTAGGTTTAAGTAATTTCTTATGTTAGTACTTTTGACCAATTTCAGTTTTGTGCTTCCTGTTATTATCCTTTAGTGGCTTTATTTATTTCCGATTATTTTTTATATGTTACACATACCAAAAGAAAAATGGCTCAAAGAATGAAGAAGATGTGAAAGCATATAAAGAACATAGAGAAGAAACTCATGTAACAGATATTAGATGGAGAATAAAATGGGAGAAATTGATAGAGACGGCAGTAACAACAATACCCAGAATAATGGAAAAAGGTAAAGGTTAATATTATCGAAGAAAGCTGGAAGAAGCACTTTGAATGATGTAGAATAATAAAATATAAAAGTAGAAGTAAAAGGAAACATTGGGAAACTCTCTTACGAAAAATTGGAAAAGGGAATAAATACCTAAAGAAAAAAGCCGGCGAATATGATAAAATAAAAGTAAAAGAAGGACGAATGTATTTTGTAAAAATATAGTTACAGGTTGTTACAATGTCTATTTCTTTTTCTTTATCTTATGCCTTAGTTTGGTTTATGATAATTGTCTTTAACATTTCTTTTCATTCATTTCTGTCTTTATTTCTTCATTTCTTCACACCATATCATATTTCTTACTCCAGAATTCTTCTTGTTTTCACTCTACCACTTCTCCTATTTTCACGTCATCATCCCAGGTCGATGTTGTCGCATCCACATGCTGGAGTCTTTCTGTTTCCGTCGCCGCAGTCGCCTGATCAGCCCCACTTCCTCGGTAACTTGTCCTTTTTGTATG
This sequence comes from Neocrepidodera transversa, assembly GCA_963243735.1. Classification (NCBI taxonomy): domain Eukaryota; kingdom Metazoa; phylum Arthropoda; class Insecta; order Coleoptera; family Chrysomelidae; genus Neocrepidodera; species Neocrepidodera transversa. The sequence continues at coordinate 16,338,698 of OY725337.1, read as the reverse complement.
GTGTTTCCTTGTACCCTGCTATAGGAGATAGATTCTCCTTTTTAAGGTTAACTTAAAATATTTGAGATATATTATAATATTGCTATGCTTATTCCCGGATTGGGAGACTCAGAGTGGTGGGTGGCTTTGCAGCGTCGGTGGTGGTGGTCGGTTGAGCTCATATGCTTAGAGGAGCGTCCTCCAATAGACCGAGAAGCTCGTCTGGGAGATCTATATCTTCGCTGGCTTCGGTAAGGGTTCTGATGTTGGACTAGATAAATTTCCGCTTAGGTTTCCTGCTGAGGTTCGTCTGTTCCTGTCCACCGTCCATTTGGTCCTTAGAGTTTCTTGGATGTATGTGTTGATGCTGTCCAATCTTCTACCAACGTATAATCTTTGTAGCTTCTTGAATCTGGAAATAATAGTGGGTAAATTAGTGTTTTCATAAATTTCTTTAAAAGGGAAGCGCCAGGAAAGGCTCACTCCTCCGAACTTCTATGTTTATTTGTAGATGAAACTCGAAATAAGGAAAGCTACTCCATCCATCTCCTCTCTCATAAGACAGGGCATCAGTCTTGAAAAGCGGTATCTATCAATTTGTCAACAAGTCTGATACTTGTCATTGATATTGTTATGTAAGTCAGTTGTGGCTTCCTCCTTGGTGGTATGCAGCTATTTGCTGCATTTGGTGGAATTGGAAAATCATTTGCTGAATGTCCGATTTCGGCGTCGTTATTTGTCCTCTTGCTGCATTGCTAGAGTTAACGTCGAACATCGTTTACTTTGTGAGTCCTCTTGTTGACATTTACATTCTTTGAGATACTCTCAATACCTTGGAGAATCCGCGGTAATTCGCTTGGTGTTTTCTTTGGCAGTTTATACAAGTGGTTTTCTCGTCCTTTATCCTAATGCATTCGTAGGCACGGTCATTTCCTCCTTGATTTCGTCTTTGATCTTTCACTCATGTCAAGTAGGTCCTCTGAACCCTAATTGGTTTTGGTGTAGATTTTTGCTATTTTCTAAATAAAAGGTTATTATTTTCGCAATGAATGTATCTAGCACATATCGATCTTTTTTCCGGTCTCCTTTTTTGGGTAGTCACACCATATCTGCCTTTTCCACTATATCGGAAAGATGACCTTCCTGAGGCAGTTCTAATAGCAAGTCTGGTTTGTGTTTATTTATTATTTGTAGAAGTTCTTTTGCTATCGCTCATGGCGTCTAATTGGCTCAATTATTCTTTAGTAAATTCCGGGTCATTTGGTGTTTCTATGGCTATGTGGTTGTGATCATCTGTTCTTGGGTCATTTCTTGAAAATTATTATTCGTGAAGGTATTTTATTATTTCGGATTTGTCTGTAGTCCAATTGCCATCTATTTTTTTATGGTTCCTAGCGTTCTATCTTCCTGTTTCTTAGTTCGTAGGATTTTATAGGCGACTCCCCGTGGGTCGTTTTGTCCGTGTTGGTGAAGAACGACCTTATGGATGTTGCTTTAGAATTTTTTATATTATTTTTATTCCTGTGTCTTCAGGTATGTTTGCCATCTTATTTGTTGTTTCTTTTTGTTGTTTTTGAGTTACCGTAGGCTTTTGCTCATGATTTCTATAATCTTTTACGGAACATAATCGGCGTTTACTTCTTTATCGTCAATATTGTCAAAATCTGTATTGTCTATCAGCATTTTAATTTTCTCCTCATCTGAAACTAAAGACAGCGACTAAGTTAAGCAGCGGTCAGCAAAAAAGCAACCGGAGGAACGCTGAGGACCTGACGGTAATTTTGGACCCGTTATCTAACCGGCGGTTAGTCGGGTGCATCCAAATGTGAGAGAAAAATTATTTCCTGCTGGTCGGCCATCTTTGGTACCCGCAACACTCTACATTTTGGCACCATGGGAGTTACTAGGGAATGCTGGGGAGCCTGACGGTACTTTTGGGCCCGATCTGAGTATGGATCAGTCGGATGGTTCTCCGTCGGACTTATTGGAGAGCAAGTTTTCGAGTGCTTGGTCATTCAAGATGGTCGACCGGTATGGAGTAATTTTGTTCCTCACTTTCCAGTCTATCTGACTGGCCCACGATCAGATGGAACCCAAATTACTGACAGGCCTCCAACGCTCCTCCGGTTGGGTCTCAATTACTTATTTCAAGTTATCTCAGGTATAATTGTTTTGTCAGCAAATTCCACTGACCGTGTAAGTTGCATATTATACATTTTTTGCTGGCCTCTTCTTAACTTGGCTAGTTTCATGTATATTTAATAATCCTTTTGGCGTTTAACTATTTTCAGGAACAAAATTAATTTGTGTTATGTATATTTTTTTCATTCTATTATTATTAGTCATTTCGTATATTTTATTTCTAGTTATAAATTACAGAAGTGATAAATAATACTTTGGCTTAAAAGTCAAGAATGTGCAATTGCTTCTGCTTTAATTAATTTGCATTATGTCTGACGTTTATACCCTATCCCTTTTTCTATTTACATCTACTCTACAAACGTTCGATCCAACAAATAATATATGTACAATGACTTTTTTGTGCTAAATGAACAATTCTAAATGATAAAATGTAAAACCTAAATTAACGATTTAGTAGTAGGCAAAAAATGTACTGCATATGTCAATTACACCATAGAATATTTGTGAAAAAAAAGTGTGAATACAAAATGTAGTTAGTGAATGTAAATTATTCCAAAATTAGTAAAAATAGAAATAAATAAAAATACTAATTTTGGGATAATATTAAAAAAAATAATAATTATAAGGTAAAATACTTTAAGGTGCTTAATACTTAGTTTCATAAAGCTTTAAAAAAATTAAAATTTGATCCACTAATTTAAAAAAAAAATACGAAGAATGTAAAGTACTATTATCTTGAATAATTTAAAAGTTTCTAGCAAATTACTTTTAATACTTCAAGATATTTGCATTTCTAACAATTTATTACCACTGAAAATTAAAATGAAATTTTTATTTCAGACCGTCATTAAATATTAAATTAATTTAATTAATATTAAGTTTACGACCTTATCATATCAAGCATGCCTTTCCTAGTCTGTGCCTCTGATCATTTTTATCGATGTTTCAAACTTTTGTTAAAATCTTGAACTAAATAAAAAATATAAATTATAAATACCAGAAATCGCATAAATTTTTACTTTTCGTTTGCAGAATTGCGGCTTAAATGAAAGTGCTAAATTTAAAATTTAAGCGATTTCGTATATTTAAAACCAGAATATTGTGAATATAAAGACTGATTTAATATTAAAATACAAGTTAAAAAAACTGTCCTTATGATTTAAATTTGTGGCAGTTTATTATTTGTAACTCTTCTATCCAAATTTATATTAGAAATAAGATTATTTAAATGTATTTTTTATTGATATATATTATAAATATTGTCATTTAAAAAAATATTTTAAATTTGAAATTTATTTAACTTTATATAAATCGTCTACACCCCATTAAAAAAGATGGTAGAGTGATTTTTAATTTTTTATCGCCCGTATTGGGTGATATATTTTTGTTTAGTTGAACTGAAGGCCCGCGTGTTGAAACCTTAAGGCAGAAACAGCTGTTTTAAAATGTTAATTAAAATAATGATTTCATCTCTTCTATTACCTATAGTATTTTTAATATCTCATCCGTATATACAGGGTATCCGCGAAAATAGTGCCCCAATTAAAGGAATAGGTAGAAACAAAAAATTCTTGTTTTTATCTAAAAAAATGTAACAAATTATTTATTGAGTAAACAAATAAATATTTAGCAAAGAGTTTTTTTTGTCATCTTGTAGAGAATCGCAAATGATTAAGGTTTAAGTATTTTTGGTTATTCTTTGATTTACATAAACATTAAAAAACGATTATAAACAATTAATCAATTTTTTAAATCATCTAATTTTCAACAACTAAAATGGTAAAAAAATGTAAAAAATACGAGGTCCATTCCAAAATTTGGCTTAATACCTTAAAGGAAATTTAATAGGTATAAGTATAACGTAATATACCCTCATTAAAAATAGATAGCTCTAATTTGAAATAATTTAGTATTACAAAATGAATAAGGCAAGTTTTGGCACGACCAGTTGGGAAGGAAAAGTTTTGGAATGATATTTTGTGAAATAAACGAGTTATGAGAGAAACTTCATCTTCCTGTCCTCCTTCACATTGTGACAGTTCTTCCTCTTGTTCATCCATCTCGTTCCTCGCATATTGTCCCTATTTCTCAAAAAGGTTCCTCAAAAAGTGCAGCTCTTCTTCTTCTAACCGGCCTCGCTGTAGTGTACTTCTAATAATTGTTTAATATCTGCTACTTTCTTTGATTTAACAGGATTTTCACATCAGAAATATGCATATGCGTAAATCGTTGTGTTGTTATTATAAATAAAAATCTGTTAGCCGTGGAAATTTGAAATGCCAGGCATTAACTCAGTCCACAATTATCTAACCGTCTCATGGTTCCATGCTGACGAAACAGTACAATATAATCCTCTGGATTTGCTACGGCGGGAAGTTTTCTTAGTTTTTTTTTCTTCTATAATCCCAAATACCCTATAAGAGGGTAAAAACGAATGCCCTCTGACAGGGAATACTAGTTAAATTTCTTTAATACTTGAATTCCCCAAAAAATATATACACGTCCAATCATGCTTGAATTCCGGTTCTGCCTTCCACAACCTTCAGCACAAATTCTTATTTATTTGAATGGTGAAAAGTCGTCTGAATTTAATAAGTGAAAAATAGCAGGAGAAATCTCAGTTGGCCCCTCGATATATTCTTGCTCGATCCAAGTATATATAAGTCTGGTATGTGAAGAACCCTTTATTGCTGTGAAATTGTACGTATAAAGCTGACGACTGTAGTATGCAATTTGATCTTATCTTCTTCCCGTTTCATTGCCCCAGTAAAAGAGCTACATATTGAGCATGTATTGGTCGCTAGTGCTCCAAAACCAATATTATAATCTAAATAGAAAATATTTTAAACAAAAGTTGTTTTTACTTTAAACGTTTCATCGGAGACTTGATTGTTGTACATGATTAACAGTTTCATGATGGATAAATCGCAAGGCAGATATTGACGTGTACTCTTCTCCCTATAGTAATGCACCTCTGAATATTTAATCTTCTCAATGGAAGGCCTTCAACGATTTTCATCTTTCAATATAAATTTTTCTTGGTTTGGCTCTCCACCACATCTTTCCTTGGGAGCAATTCTTTGAATACGATCCTTGTTACGGTTTAATTTACCGCTTACTTTATTTGGAATAAAATTCTCGTAATACGCCTATGCTCGTCATATTTCTTCAAAATCAATTGCGCATATGAATTAAGCATGTCGTTTAACAACCGCGATCTACGACGATTTTACGAATTTGAGAAATTTCGGCCTTCTATGCCTTGAACTGCCGAAGAATTTTACGTTATTGAAAATTGTGTCCTTAAATTCTACCTATTGATACATGGGTTTTTGGGCCATTCCAATAGATACACAAGTTTTGGGTCATTCCGATAGGAACACAAGTATTTGATAGTTCCGATAGGAACACAAATTTTGGGCCGTTACGATAGGACCACAAAGTTCTGGCGTCACGATATCAATTTTTGGCCATTACGATATCACGGTTTTTTTTTGAGTCACTAAACCATTGGAGCTACAGAAAGACAAGTTTTTTTGAGCTACCCAAACAGAAGTTTTTTTTGCTACCTATGGAACGATAATTTGAGAAGCCTGACAGATCTAAAACTACTTCAAGATCCATTGCGATGGTCACCCTTTCACTGCAGTAACCCACAGGTGATTCTTTTTCAATTCGAAAGGATATACCTCACAGATATTGATATAATTTTTTTTTCTCTTTAAATTTTTTTTTACTTTGTTAAATTTAAATTAATAATTTAATTAAATTTCCTTTATAATTCATTTATTTTTTTTCTTGGTCAGGAGGAAAAGGTTTATAATTGTTTGTCATTTTTTTTTCAACAAAATGTCTGGCGGCCAATATTAAATTCACATTTTATTTTCTTATAAACCTTTTACTCAGCTTCCAGCCTACGAATTCACCCCTAAGAAAAGAGTCTAAAAAAAGGAAGATCTCATGCTTTTATCTAAGAAAAAAAAATTTTTTTTATCAACTTAAACGTTACATCTTTTGAAATGTTGAGAATATTCACGAAAGATTTTTGGCAAATTTAGATCTTAAAATATTTGGTTTCCTTTATTTTCACGTAGTAGTTTATAGCAAATCCATTTTGAGAATATCTCTCTATCATTTATTAGTGCTATGGAATTTTATTCATTTCACTATTACATTTTTCTATAATTACAGTTTGTATAGATTCTTTTAAAAATTCGAACTTAATTGGTCGACAGTAGCCAGTAACAGCTGGACTTGGATTCTGCCAAATTAGCTTGGTCTTACAGCTCTACCCAACTTGTACTAAATCTTATAAACACAGAAGAGTCATTTGCGTCGATGCCATGAAATGCTTGTTTATAAGAGCTGTGTACAGAAGGGCCATCAAACTCCAATTTTGTAAATAGAAAAAACTGATCTAGGTCTGATTCTTGAACATTCTTTAATAGTTTATAGTAATCTTTCTATTGTGTGATACAGAAGATTATGCAGTGGTATTTCTACTGTAACTCAATTTGGGTTTTTTTGCACCCTGTACACTCTTATACATTGTACTGGTGTTAATTGTTTCCACTGATCAAGATATTTTGATGTGCTGATATTAATGGCTATTTAAAATTTAACGCGGCAAAATAATGGTACATATTTATAGACCATATTCCAAATCCAATGAACCCTCATTTTTATTTTTAGGAGCTTTATCAAGAATTACACGTTTTCGAACTATATTAATTGTCAGCAAAATAGTTTGACTTGTATTTATCTAATAAAATAACTAAACTTTTTTTATACTTCAATCACTCTTATGCATTCATTTTATACACAAAATCATGACGAATTTTATCACTTGTTATTTTTTTTGCTATTACACAACCGGTTCTAGATATCGTTTATCATAAAATCTTACGGCCCTACGAGTTTCACCATAAATCATCAAGATATATTTAGGAATTAAAAAGTAAGCCATTGCAATTATAAATTCTACATTTAAATTCTATCTCTATGACGGATAAGTGTTAACTAAATTATTTACTGTTTTTCATTTTTTTTATTTTTTCGTTTTTATCTCCCAAACAAGAAAAAGTGTACATTAAATGAGCGAAAATAGCAATTCTATAATTATTTTACCAGTAAAGTTGGAAATATGTTTTTTTAGTAATTTTTTGTGTTTATTGATAAATAAATTGGGGTATTATTAATACTTTATTTTTTTTGTCTGTGGTAATAGAAGGAAGATAAGCTGTTAAAACAAATTTTTATATACAGAGTCAGAAAAATATGTGTAATTTTATAGCGCCATTATCTACGTAGTAGTAAAAAACAGGACCAATTATTTTGTTGCCTACAAAATCTAAATATTTTAATCATTTATTAAGTTACTTCAGAGCTTAGTAAGTTATTGAGATTATCCTGTTAGTATGTCTGTCTGTGAGAGATCTAACGGCCGTTCCACTGGACCGATTTACGTCAAACTTGGTATATAGATATGTTAGGATCATATCTCGGTTCAGTTTAAATTTGAGCCTTGTAGTTACTGTTAAATAAGTTTCTCTTCAGAGATTTTTTACTGTTTAGTTATAGTATTAGAACTGATCCTAGATAAATATCAAATTAGCAAAATGTTATATCTTCTGAAATAATTATAGTTTTAATAGTATGTTAGTAGACCATTTACTATTAGACATGCCTTGTTTATACTTTTGTACATAATATTTTGAAGTCGATACATGTTTTCTCTTTCTCATGACATTCCTCATGGTGCTAGGATAGTGCGGGTGTATGCGGGGAAGTGTTTACCAACATCAATGTTATCAATAGAAATGGCGTATACCCATGGAACTTTATCACAAGTATCGTTTACAATTAAAATAACTTTAAAAAAATTGCTCAACCATTTACGCAAACACTCGAAAAGTTACTAGCTATACTGTTTGTTTACATAGTTTTTATACAAACCAACTTCGATATGAAGAGAAGGATGGAGAAAATTGATGTCTAATAGTAAATGGTCTAAGCATCAGCTTTATTTGTAATTTGTAATTTTTGCAGAATTTTATTAGTTTTCATTGGTCATCATTTACTGAAAATATTTTTGTTACTTTTAAACTTTTTGTTGTTACCATCAACATAGATCTCTTCGACAATCATTAGACTCCAGCCAATTGTACACAAACGTGTTGTTTTTGCTATGGGAGAATAAGAGACTGGAAATGATGCTTTACAAGTCGTGACCGCTTTAGGTTTTTGTCTTTGGATTTAGATAACACCACTCTTTTTTTTCTCTGTGATAAATTTAAAGTGAAATAATTTTTATGTATAATACCATTACGTTGTCGTGATTTGTCAATAAATGGACTACTTTCCTTTTTAGCCTAGGTATATCGCTGTCTATCTAAATTTAAATATCAGTTAATCAATGTGAGCAAATCTCTTCCTTTGTCTGACTGTTACCATGCCAGGCCCATATATGGATAAGATCAAGTTTTGTGCTTAGTTGCAAGCAGCTTCGTTTTCATTAAGAATTTTCCTCCGTGACGTTGAAGCTGTCAGGATAAATATATTAAGTAGATGTATATATAAAGGAAACATCTGTGCCAGTATACAGGAAGAATTACAAGGCGCACCAAAAGCTACCCTCAAAGTGCCTATGTTGCGAAGGGAAGAGCAAATGCAAATGTAGAATGTGCTAGACGAGGACAAATTGAACGTGATGAAGAGTAGTAAAAGTAGCTTCCGAGTTTTGACTTCAGTCGAAAGATTTAAGTAGGATTTAAACGACTGATGATGGTTATGATAATACAGTTTCTTCATTTTTTTTTTGAAAATCATGTACAACATTTAACGTTACTGAGTCTGATTTAACATTGAAGCTGCAAAAAATTTATTGATTTAAAATATTTATATAATATTTTATTCATCATCAATTTTAGATAATTGATAATTTATGGAAATTACAATACTATTTTGATGAAAGTGATTGGAGATATTTTTCCACCGGAACCGGGGACTATTTTCTATTTTATTTATTTTAAGCAATAAAGCCCGAACTAGAAGGACCATGTAAAATTTGTATTAATCTTACACTTTTAGCCCAGGGCCAAAGCTTAAAAAAAAGAAAAGTTTCTACAAAATAGCGACAGAGGGAATCGTTGCTAAAAATTGTAACACGATTTGTGTCGTTATGCGATCGGTTTGGCCCGGTAACAGCTTGCCTCGGGCGCCATCTTCTATTTACAGTGTGAAGGCCACTTGCTCCGAATAGAGTCAGTGAAGATACAATATTCCAGGGGTCGCTGTGGTACCGACAAAAGTTTGCAGCCAGCGGGGCGGGCTTTACTTGTCTCACTAGGTTGAGGTTCCGCTGGAATGTTAATTCTCATAACCAGTTAGTAACAAAAATACAACTAAAAATCATCAAGTAACAAATAATGGGCTTTATTCAACACCAAAGTATATAAACAAAAATCAGGCGGGGACGCAGAAAAAGTGTGTAAGGTGTTTCAAAGTAAAACCAAAAATACGTGAATGAGCTAACCGGTGATATGGATTATTATCGTGCAAGACGGTTAGATAATGCGTGCAGATAATAAGTGAGAAAATGTACAAAATGGGTCTATGAGACAAAGTTGTATTTTCCGGTTTATATATTTATATATCAATAAACAGCGTGTCGACGGATGGCTAACTCTGTAAAGTCAATACTCAGCCCAGGCCGCTTTCCGTCGATTATCCCGATTAAAAATATAAATATGAACGGATCTCTCTCCGACAGGAACAAAGCTGAAGAAATAATTTATATATTAGTACGAAAACAGATGGCTGGCCCTGTGAAGTAAATGCTCAGCCCAGTCCGCTTTCTGTCGGTTATCCCGATTAAAAATAACTGTACGGCTCTCTGCGGCAGGAACAATTTAATAATTAGAACGAAAAAAAATAATAGAACTTTGTAAAAATTTACAAACGGGATCTTCGCTTTACCAATACTCTGCTCACCAGTGTTCTGGTTTTGCATGATGGTTCGGCTCGGGGTTCTGCTGGCACAACTGGATGTTAAATTGTGATAGAGACTCCGGTCGTTCCGTAAAAACAAAATGAAGCTCAGCCAGGAATCCGCCAATGCCCATTGGGACGGAACACGGATACCATGGCACAGCGAGGATCGTGAGGCCCAGGGGACTTCGGTCAGAAAAACAAACCTTCGATATGTTCACAGTGGCGGGCATTTTGGGGGAAAATCCTGTGGGAGGTGGCAGGGAACTTGGGATCAAGTGCTGATTAGGTACAATATCCCCTTGGCTCGGGCTCACGAAGTGGATGGAACTGAATGTTATATTATTCTTTGCTTTTACTGGCGGATATTGAAGAAGTCAGACGTGCTTGATGCCGATATCGCGGACTTTATTTAAATTTAAAATCCGGTAAACCACTTTAGTGGTTTCAATTCCCCACCACGCCTTAATTGAATTTCCCTTTTTTCCCCTCGAAAATAAATCATTACACAATTATTGAAAATCGAATTTGAAATATTTTATATAAAATTTGTGCAAGATAGGGCCACAGCTACTGAAGCAAAAAGATGAGATTAAACATGGTTAAATGTGTCAAATAAAGGTTATTGCATTATGATTTTTTCCCCTCGATTTTCCCTCTCTAGCTCTTTCCCCTTTTCCTTTCCCTCTAAGTGTAAATTCCCCTCCAAAGGGGAACTTCTCCTCATTGTGGTAACACTGTGAATTACTGCATTGATTTTTCACCATCGACCGATAGCGGTATTGAATCTCGATCGCCAGTCGCGATATAAAGGGCTTCATGAGCGGTATAGTATTAAGGGTGAAAAAGGGTCGATGCGTCAAAAGAATTTACACTCATGTCTAGGGTATATTAAAAAAATATTTTTGCAAAAAGAATGGAGGTTGTATAACAATTATTAACGGAGTTAGGATAATTAATGCTTTTTTTTTAGCCGGAGTTAAGTAACTTCGTGACAAAATGGTTACAGGAAGAAGAAATAAAAATGCAGCCCTACAAATTTGTAGATGTGTTGAAAGGGGGAAAATTTTAAGGGTTGAAAAATTTTTTATGCAATTTCCGGTGAAGTGTGATTTCTACTAAAATAATAAGAGTAAACTTTTAGGTAATAAATGAATCTATACATTTGGTTTAAATCATTTTTCAACATAACTTCAAATTTTCCGAGATAATGGGGAAAATTTTTTTTTTATCTCGAAAAAAATTTCAATATACCTACTTAAAAATTTGATGAAATGTATTTGACGAAAAGTCCTTTAAATTGAGCGGAATTTCAAAATTAAATATTTTATGAAATATTAACGTTTTTCGAAAAAGATAAAATTTTTTCAATAGAAAAATTGATCGTTTTTGATTTTTCAATTTTTCAAGGGCACATTTTTCGGCCTTGAATCGATTTATTATTTAAAAATTACTTATTTGCAGCATTCTATTTTTTATTCTTGAATTTCAGCACATTGCGTTTGTTTACAACTCGCTATTTTTGGGTTTTCTCATTTTTCAAAGAATATTTAAATTTCAAGTTACTTATTTTTGTTTCCTATCTTAAAATTCGATTGAAAAATTCTACAACCAATTTTTCATTTTTTTTTTCGAAAAACGTTAATATTTCACGAACAATTCAATTTCGAAGTTCCAGTCAAATCGGTAAGATTAAAGGACTTCAAAACATACATTTCGTCAAAATTTCAAGTATATTGAAATTTTTCCCGACATAAAAAACTGAAAATTTCAAAAAACGGTTTTTCGCCATTATCTCAAAAAATATGAGGTTGTGTTGAAAAATGGTCTGAAACAAAATTATAGATTTATTTATTGACTACAACTTTTCTATAGACCATTTTTTGATGGGAAATCAAACTTCATAGGAAATTGCAAAAAACGATTTTCTACCCTTAAAATTCACCCCTTCGAAATTTCGAAAGCGCAACATATGCAGGGGTACATTTTTTCCTCTTTTTGAAATCGCTTTTAGCAAAAATTCGTCTTGTAGAGAAAAAGTGAGATTGGCCCTAGGCTATTTACAATTCTTTACAAAATAAAATTGGTAAATTATTCGTGTTAGTAATCTTTAGTTTGTTTTTTCCATATACCTGTGCATATTTAAATTACAAACTAAGTTATATTTTTTACAATAGATTTTGTAGTTCAGCGCTATAAAACTACGACGGAATTTTGCTGGACTCTGTATATTGGTGCCTTCACCATCTTTTATGACTTACTCCACTTAGATAGTGGTTCTATTTACTGTAGCAATTTTTTTTTCTAATAAAAGGGCTAAAAAATATTTCTGCAATAAAAAATAATTGATATTCAAAACAGAATTCATTCTGTAGCTTTATAGATTGCCCTAAACATTTAGATGAAACACCCTAAGCGATTTTTTCCAAATTTCTTAGGAAGTTTATAATAAAATTTGACAATTTTTTTGTATCTCAGTATCTAGTAAGTAGATATGATGCTATGTATTTTAATATACCTAGTACTTATAGCTACTATACGGCCTAAGTAATTTTAAAATATAAGTAAGCTTTCAGAATTTTTTTTTGTAGGACAGGATCTTAATTAACTTATTCGTCAGTAAGGAAAATTGTGGTTTGTAAGTCAATATTCTCCCACGAATTATTTTATTCCTTAGTTTTTAATGAAAATAAATATAAATGTAACTTCATGTCGGTATTTAATCTAAGTGTTATTTCTTTAGTATTTTTACACATTTTAAAGTATAATCCGTCATTAATATATATACAATAAAATATAATAAAAAAAATACTAAGACATTGTTTTTCGATGCAAATATTCTATTAATATTGACGAAGTATAAGTTTATTAATTTTTTAAATATTTGCAAGAATTATTTTTTTCCAAAAACGTATTTTTATAAATATAAAAAATTTGTAGATTTCCTTTATATATATATATCATGATTGTTCATTTATTTTTATACGCACTATTTATTTTTAATTAATAATTTGATTTATTTTCCATTTATTTTTTGACGAACTATAATTTTATAATTTTTTAAATAGTTACAAATTTGAAATTTTCAATTTTTTAAAAACATCCATTTATTTCTAGACAAGATATAAATTTGTTGATTTTTTTGATATCATGGTTTGTTCATTTATTTTTAGACAAGCATTTACATTTGTCTAGATACAGACAATTTGTGTTAACTGACACAATTTCACCCCTCTTTTTTGTTTTTGTTTGCAGTAAACTTTTACCCCTTTTTTAATTTTAATTTTCAGTCACTTTTTTATTGTTTTGTTATCTTATTTTTTGTTCCTCCAAAATTTTCTCTGGTTTCTTTCTCAATTTGTTACTTTTTCTATTAAATTTTTACTCCAAAATTTTCTGTCTTTTTTCTTTTCGATTTGTCACTTTTTGGTATTTTTTCTGATTCACTTTTCTAAACGTAGTCTCTTTTTAAGTACTTTTTTCACTGGAAAATTTTCCTAATTTTCTCACTTAATTTGTCACTTATTTTGTACTTTTTTCTTTCCAAAATTTCCAGTTTTCTTCAATTTTTTTTCTTAATTTTACACTTTTTAACTAATTTTTCCCTCTTATTGCCCAAAAATTTTCTCTTAAATTTCTCTCTCTAAAATTTCCCCTTTTTTTCTCTTCAATTTGCCACTTTTTATATTTTTCTCCTTTTTTTCCAAATTTAGTCATCCTTTAAGTAATTTTTTCCCTCGATTTGCGCAAAAATTTTCCATTTTTGTCTCTTAAATTTTTCTCTTCAATATTTTCTATTTTTTCTCTTCAATTTGCCACTTTTTATATTTTTCTCGTTTTTTCCAAATTTAGTCACTTTTTAAGTACTTGCTTTACTCGAAAATTTCCCCACTTTCCTCTTTTAATTTTACTTTTTTTCCACTTTTTTTCTACAAAATTTCACCTGTTTATTTTCATTTTTCTTTCTTAATCTTTTCATTTTTTAAGTACTTTTTCCCCTCTTCGCTCTTAAATTTCCCTTTTTTTCTCTCTAAAAACTTCTCTCCAAAATTTCCCCTCTTCTCTCTTTAATATGCCATTTTATATATTTTTTCTCCTTTTTTTTAAAAAAATTTAGTCACTTTTTAAGTATTTTTTTCACTCGAAAATTTTCCCAATCTTCTCTCTTAATTTGTTACTTTTATATACTTTTTCTCTAAAAAATTTTCCCTGTTTTCTTTTATTTTTTCTCCATATTTTTGTCATATTTTAAGTACTTTTTTCCCCTCTTTTCGGGCCAAAATTTCCCCATTTTTATCTTTAATTTGTCATTTTTTACGATTTTCTTGTCATTTTTTTTCTAAATTTAGTCACTTTTTAAGTACTTTTTCACTCGCAAATGTCCCCACTTTTCTCTTTTAATTTGTCACTTTTTTTGTACTTATTTCTCTCCAAAGTTTCCCCTGTTTGCTTATATTTTCCTTTCTTAATTTTATTACTTTTTAAGTACCATTTTCCCCTCTTTAGTCATTATTTAAGTACTTTTCTCTCTTAATTTGTCTCCAAAATTTCCCATTTTTTGTGTCACTTTTTTGTCTCCTTTTTAAGTACTTTTTCCTCTCATTTCACTCGAAAATGTTCCCATTTTCCCTCTTAATTTGTCCCTTTTTGTACTTTTTCCCTCTCTAAAATTTCACATTTTTTTCTCTTAATTGGTTACGTTTTTGTCTTTTTTTAAGTACTTTCTTCCTCTCTTTTCACTACAAATTTTTCCCACTTTTCTCTCTTAATTTGATACATTTTTGTACTTTTTCTTTCTCCAAAATTTCCCTTGTTTTCTCTCATTTTTCTTTCTTAATTTTGTTAATTTTTAAGTAACCCCTCTTTTCACACAAAAATTTTCCTTTTTTTCTCTTTTAAATTTTTCTTTCCCAAATTTCTTCTTTTTTCTTATTAATTTGTCACTTTTTTATATTTTTAATTAATAATTTCATTACATCAACTTCCATTCATCTTTTGACGAACTATATATTTTATAATTTTTTAAATAGTTACAATTTTTAAATTTTTATCTTTCAAAAGAAGTCCATTTATTTCTAAACGAGATATAAATTTGTGCATTTTTTTATGTCATGGTTTATTCATTTATTTTTTGACGAACTATTTATTTGTAATTAATAATTTGATCGCATCGATTTTCATTTATCTTCTGACGAACTATACACTTTGTCATTTTTTAAATGGTTACAAATTTAAAATTTCTATTTTTCCAAAAAAGTCTATTTGATTTTCTTCATATCATGGTTTGTTCATTTATTTTTTGACGAACTATTTATTTTAACATCGATTTACATTTATTTTTTGAGGAAGTATACATTTTTGATTTGTCAATTGCAGTTTTAAAATTTTTATTTATTAAAAAATCAAAATAAAATATAGTTTGTCCAGAGATAAATGGCCAGGAGTTGATTAAAATCTTTAAATTACTCAAAAAAAAAATAGTATAAAATAACAAAAATTAGTTTGAAAAAAAAATGAAATAAAAAAATTATACGACTGCGTAATAATAATAATAATAATAATAATAATCTCCTTATTTTTCACCCCCTCACGAATAAACTTGAATTAAAAAATAATCATTTAAATTTAGTTAAATGGCCAATAATTTAAAAAAAATGCCTAAATGTAAAATAAATAAAAAATTATAGTTAGTCAAAAAATAAACGGCTTGACGTTCAAAACAAATATAACTAAAATAAAATATTTTTTCATGAGATACATGAATATATAAAAAAATAAATCAAAATAAATCAAACAATGCTTTATTTCTTGTTAAAATATTAGTTTCTCAAGGGATAAATGGCCAGTAGTTGATCAAAATCTTTAAAAACCTCTAAAAGAAAAAAATAGTTCAAAAAAACAAAAAGTGGTTTAAAAAAATAAAAAAAATAAAAAATAATATTAAAATGTACCTATAATCAACTTGATTTAAAAAATAATAGTTTACGTAGAGATAAACGGTAAAGAATTTTAATAAAAAATCTATATTTAAAATAAATTAAAAAATATAGCTAGTCAAAGAATAAACGGTTAGACATTGAAAACAAATACATCTAGAAAAATAGTGAGAAAAAAATAAATGACCAAACGTTGACAAAACAAATTGAAATGACTGGAAAAAATATTAAAAATACAGTTCGTCAAGAAATAAATGACCAGATTTTTATAAAATTTGCAAATATCTGCAAAAATAAAATTTTCAAGAAAAGTTGTTGATTCTATAGATAAACAGATAAAGCACTAATATAAATAATCCAAATGTTTGTAAAATAGCAAAAAAATAATTCGTCGTTAATATAATTATGAATAAACTGTCACTCTATAAATTGACACTGATACCAACATCCTATACAAAGTGAAAATAAAGTTAAAAAATAATATTTAAATTTTTTTTTACCTTATTAAAATGTGTAAAAATTACTCTATTTTTATCAATTTACCACAAAGGTCGTAGTTCAAAAAAGTGATTCTGACCTGGCGAAGTGGAAAACTAGTAAATGTTTAAATTTAGAAGGGATCAATATTAATGTAGCTGCAGGACATAATTGTAACTTATTCCGATAATGCAACGATATTTGTACCAAAAAGATGTATACCTTCCCCAATAAAGCAACGTTGGTAATATCGAGTTTTATTTTTTTAAACCCAATTAAATACAATAAAGTATAAGTATCAATATAATTGTATTATTATATTAATATTCCAAATAAAATGCCATTCCTAATAATAACCATTTTTCTTTATTATTTTTCTCGCAAGGAATTTGAAGCAATACTATTTTTTTCTCCCTCGTAGGAGTAGAATATAGGGGTACATCGATAAAATTATCATCTGCTATAATTTGATCCTAAAAAAAAATTATATTCAACAAATAATATACAAAGGATATAAAACTATGGTAGACAGCTAACGCCATCTACTAATGGGATACGGTGCCACTTATTACTGGGGGATAAGATTCCACCTAAGAAATAAGCGCCGGTTATAATTGTAACCGCGAGAGGGCTCATCTCCAAAGGGTATGAAACCCTTAACAAATATTAAATGCTGTAAAATGATTTACATATTTCGTCCTTTAAGGCACATTGCCACTGATGAGTCCTTAATGAACGAAACAGTTGTCTGGTGTATGGCCTGATGCATAAAAATCAAATTCTCAGCATTTACAAAATTTTAACACTTGTTTAGGGTTTCATTCAATTTGAAGATGGGCCCTTTTGTGGTTCCAGTTAGAACTGGTGCTTATTACACAGGTGAAATCTTTTAGCCAAGTAATAAGTGACACCGTATTGGTAGATGGCGTTAGCTGTACACCATCGTTTTACATTATTTTTACTCAGTATTGCACTGTTCTTAAGGGACAAATCAGCTGTCCGGTATGGTGGCCAATACAAATTCTCACATTTTACGAGTATTTAAATAATATAAAAGGATGTGTTACCTTTTTGATCCAATTAAGGTAACAGTTTGGAACGTTACCATAGTTATCAGAGTTTGGAAGGCATTCTTTGATACTTCCATTTTCGAAAATAGCACCTTCAATTAGCATTTCTGATAAAATTAGTGAATTGTGTTTTGACCTCCAACTACTTTGTAAGACTAACTCATCCATCGGAATTTTATTTGATCTAAAACGGAGAAAAACATAAATTAAATAGGTAAAGAAAATTCGTATTTCGTGCAGAATTATTATATATTTCACAAATTGCTTTCGGCTATAAAGCGATCTTCAGTGCTTATCTACAATAAATATTAAAATTGATAAATATTCGTTAAGAATTATAAAATTTACAATACGTATACTGAAATGTAAAAATAGAACATTGATATAAAATATTTAAAAAATTATTATTATTACAAACATGATTAAAAAATTATTTTGTACAAAGTTGGTAGACATTTATTACTGAAATTTGAATTTTAATCACCAAACACTCTACATTACTAACTATAAACATTAAAGTCTGAAATTTGTAAATTTTATTGAGATACATAATGTCTAAAAGTGCTCATCACTTTTTTTAAAGTACCAATGTATATGTTGTATAGTGAAAACCATCACAATTAATTAGCTTACTGATATATTTTTGAAAAATTAAATATGTTGGTTGAACTTTACATAATTTTAGCCCAACTAAAAATTCCCGTAAATCTAAATACCAAAAACTTCAGCTTACTAGATTTAGCGCTAAACCCCACCAGGCTTAGGAAGTCATCTCCTCTTACCAACTAGATCCATGGCTAACCACCATGAGTATGGGCGACCTCAAAACTGGTGAAAAATGGGTTACAACTTTTCAAAATTCATAAATGGAAATGATATTTGAGATTGACTTATTCATATTTTATGAGGGTTTATGAGGGTTTTTACTGTTTTATAGGCAACTGTTGTAAATCTTTTAAAGAAATGGTACCTCTTTTAAAATTTAAATATGGACCGTACTTCAGTATAATTAGAAAAACTATTGGAAAACAGGCAAAAATAGAAAGATATAGAAAAAAATAGGAGAAATAGCGACAGCAGTGAAAAAAATTTAAAAAATATCGAGAATAAATGGGTAAACACATCGAAAAATAGGGAAAATAGAAACAAATAAAATAGTTAAGAATAGAAAATTTTTTAAAAAATAGTGGAAATGGGGAAAAGAGCGAAAAATACAAAAAATTAGAGAAAATAGGGAAAGGGAAAAATGGGAAAAAAATAGAAAAAAATCGGTTGTGTCGCCCCAAAACTTTCCCGACGAGTATCTACGAATACTTTTTCAGATATTTAATGTTAAAGTTTCAACTTTTGACATTTTTTTTATTTTTGACAGGTGATAGTTGGAGAAATAATTTAGACTGTTCTGAATAGAGTTTTTCAAGGGCTTTCAAATGACATACTGCATGTCCAATTCCGTGACATATTTTGCATCTGTCATTTTTTGATAGTGATAGTTCCGTTAGACAGATCTCGTACAAAAACTAATGGATTCTTCTGACAGATAACCCAAACCCATATACCAAATGTCAGCTCAATCGGATTAATACTTCTTCAGATATTTAATGCTGAAGTTTCAAATTTTGACATTTTTTTATTTTTGGGAGGTGACAGTTGGAGAAATAATTTTGAGTGTTCTGAATAGAGTTTTTCTAGGGCTTTCAAATGGCATACTGCATGTCCAATTCCGTGACATATTACATCTGTCATTATTTGATAGTGGTACTTCCGTTTAACAGATGTCGTACAAAAACTAATCGGTTCTTCCGACGGGTAAGCCAAAACCCTATACTAAATTTCAGCTCAATGGGATTAAACGTGTGGCCTCTATCGTGGAAGAATACATACACACACACAGACACACACACACAGACAGACAGACAGACTTCCATCTGAAAATAGTCTTAATCGTCTCAGGGGACCCGAAAATGGATATTTCCGTTTTTATCTCGATTTTTTTTTTTAGCTCATTCACAATCCTTTCCCTTCTAGGAGGTGGGTCGGGAAAGTAAAAACAGGGAAATTTGGAAAAAATAGTGAAATACAAAGAAAAATAGTAAAAAACAGGTCAATTAAAGAAATTTGGGAAACTATAAAAAAAAAACATTAAAAAATTAGAACAGAGAAATTTTGGAAAAATAGGAAAAAATTATGAAAAAATTAAAGAAATATGGAAAACTAGGAGCAAATAGGGCAAATTTTAAGCAAAATAGGGCAAAATAATACTAAAGTCGACACCCAGACCTCGGAGTAATTTTCGTTACTATTTAAAGTGGGCGAAAAGTAACGGTAATTGAGTTACTTTGTAAAAGTAACGCGAAATTGTTACTTCATTACAGTAATGCGTTACTTTAAAACTAAGGTTTTCCTCTTTTGTTTCTGTTGTTTGATGTGAAATAATGTTTTTATAATTTTTTGTACCCCGTCGATTTCGCGCGCCACTGTGTTCTGGATAGCATTTTAAAAAATCAAGCTTAATCATACAACTTTTATTTGAAAATTTTATTTATATGTGCAATAATAACGGCGATAAATGGTGAGATGGACAATAAAAGAACGAGAAGACATGGACCAAGAAGAATATATAGAAAAGTAAGTTTTTTTGGAAAGTGGATAAATTTCACTGGAATATTATCCAGAAAATACCAAATAATTCATATTTCTTTTAAAATTAATAATATTAATCTTTCAGTTCATACTAATGTCTATTATTGTATATTTTAAAATCTAAAAATAGATTTAAACTCAACACAAGAGTTATTCCGTCTTTCTTTCAGACGTTTTTTCTGTCTACTTTCAAAATACCGTTAACAAAAACAAAATACATAAGCGACCGTTGCTATGCAAGCAATATTATCGTTCTCTCATATTATCTCATCATTATAAGAGACAAAAAATATAAATATATTTCTTCCCGCTAAGATTCTGAATTCAAGGCTATTTGGATACCACGTATCATGTCTCCTACTAATAAAAAACCTGCAACCCTACTCTCCGCTAAAATTCAGAGCATAATCTCGCTCTCGCTTATCGACTGTACAAGGATGCAGTCGCATTTAATAGAGCAAAAAGTTTCTTCAAATAATTAAAATGGTGCGTAATTAACCACACCCAAAAAGTTTCTGAGTTTTCGTAATAATAAAAAATATAAATAGTATTTTACAGTGAGTGAAAGTGATGAGTTATATTTGATTTCGGTTTCATAATTTAAATTAATGTGCCGTTTATTATTTTTCTGTTCATGTTAGTACTTGGAATAAATGGAATAAAAAGTACATTCCTATTTCAAATACTGTTTTTATTTTGGTTTAACTCCTACCTAAAGAGTTTGGTCCTTCGATGTCATTAAGAAAATATAAGTCTAGTGTTCTTTCAACATTTATGAATACTAATATTCGTAAATCGTTCAGAAAGTAACGAATAAATCGTTACTTTTAATAAAAGTAACGGTAAAGTTTATCTGACGCGTTACTTTTTAGCAAAAGTAACGGTAAAGTAACGCGTTACATTTTTTTAGTAACGCCTCAGCTCTGTCGACACTCCGGAACTGCATACATGTGGTTAAAACTCTACCTCAATTTGGGTTTCCAGAACTAATTTACTAAAATCAAAAAAAATCCTCTTCTTTAATAAATTTTTTTTTCACACCTCTTCACAATATATTATACAAAATTAAATTACATTTTTTCGTACGACTTTATTTACACTGAGAGCGCTTTTACCCGGTTCTACCAACCGAAATCACCTGTCATGTCACGTCAACAAGAGAAGTTAACAGTTCAAAGCCAAAAACCACCTGGGACCGACACTGTGAAACGTTATGAACACAATTAAAATTTATTACAAAATAACAAATTTTTTCCAAAATATATCAGTAATTTGATTACTTACTTTAAGAACAGTAATGAGAACTTACTTTTTAGATCATTTAGATAGTATGTATCTCAATAAAATTTTTCTAACATAACTATTACCAAGTTTAAAACTTTAATGTTAAACTTTTATATTCATAATTAGTAATATAGAGTTTTTGGTGATTAAAATTCAAATAAGAGGATCCGTATAGTCATAAATAGTCAAGCAACCTTTAGAGTAATGAAAAGGGTGGATACAGTCCAAAATATTATTAGACTGTCATAAAATTCTGAATGCCCAATAACTCTTGAATGGGTGCCTGGGCATGAGGGCATAAAAGAAAATAAAGAGGCAGATGGCCTGGCTGGTAAAGGAACCAAAATTCACATGTGGTATTTTTTATGCTGGAGAAATATTTAAGGGATAAACACAGGGAATACTGAATGGAACTTTCTAAACTGAGGTAGTCCAAAGCACTTATAGAAGGTCCACCCAAGAGTAGAGACAATCTGCCGTTATGCCTAAATAGACGGGAGCTTAAAACTAAATAGGATACTAGCGGGCTCAGAAGACACCTGAACCTCATATGGAAATTCCCTATATAGGAAATATGAGTTAGAGGATGAAACTCCTATTCATATTGGAGTACAGTATCCTGAACCCGATAAGATAGAGAAAGCTAACATCAGAACTATTCTGGACTTTGTCAAGAGTACTAGTTTGATGTGAAAATTGGCGGAGTACAATAGGTCTAGAGCTTCAGTGCAAGTGGGATCCCCCATGCCCGATTCAGTTAAAAAACAGAATAAAAATTATCAAACTTGAAAGACAGTTTATGAAATATAAATATTTTTAAGAGAAAAATTAGAATTGTGACCTTGCTGAGTATTTGTTACAATGTTTCAACCATAATTTTTATATACACTCTAACAAATATTCCTCTTATTATATGTAAAGGAAAGTAATTAATTGCATGGTTACTTACTGTGAAAAATTTTGTTTATGAACAGCAATGAATGCTTCCGGATGAAATAAAGTAGCAAATTGCAACGGTTTTTCTAACAGATTTTTTGGATTCTCATCTTTCCATTTGGATAAATTGCTAACTTTACTCATACACGTTTTAATATATTGAATAGGTTCTTTTGGACCTAGCCATGTATCCTGCCAAACTTTTGGAGTCTACAAAAACAAATTATTAACGATTTCCTATAGACCAGATGTTTATATCAGTTTATTGAGTGCAGTCAATGATTTTCTTTTCACAATTTGATTTTTGGAAAAAGAAAAATCAAATTGTGCGATGGGGCCATCTAGCGGCGCAAACTTGTACTTGGACAGTCGCGTCTACAGGAGGACTTGATACTAATAAGTGACTGTGTCCATTAGTACCTAGTACCTTAATAAATCTATTTGTAAATAGTAAGTATAAGAAAATTCGCTTCCTAATCGGGTAATTTTTAACGGAAAAGTAAAAAAAATATTCATAACTTACTTCATAATTTAACAAAGAATACCCAACGGCTAAACTTTGTCCATCGGGTGTTATTGTACCTTTACAAATCTTATTTAAAGTAGTAAAATACTTATGAATGGTTTGGATGAGTTTTACGCCATTTAAAAATTCTTTATAAAGAAATTTCTCTATAGACGAATTATCTGTTAAAGTTTCTTCAATAGGCATCCTTATAAAATCTAAACCATGGTTTAGTTTCTTCCATACACCAAAAAATGGTAAAAGGCCTTTTTGAAAAGTCTCTTGATCGAATTTGTTGGAGATGGTTTTATGCAAATAAAAATCTGTAACAAATAAAAATATTATAGGGACTCTAGATTCAAATGTGATCATTGATAGGGATTTAAATTTAATATTCTAATGAGAAAAATATCAATACTAGAATTATAACCAACTTGTACTTAAATTAAAAAAATAGAAGAAGAATAGAATAGCCTGTATTTGATCCACTTAAAGTAATGTAAATGGGTTAAAATTGAACCCAAATTTTTATTATTTGTCATTGATAATATCCAATTAGAGAAGACAAATCTGTACAAGTATCTGGGATCAATTATAATTAAAGAAAAAAAAACATGAGAACTAATATACGAATCTGTTGTAACTTCTGAGTAATTATAGTTGGGATTACAAGAAGAACGAAAGTGACTATATTTTTCCATATATCAAAAACTGACAATTACAAATTTTCATTGGTATTTATAGATATTGGAATATAAAATAATAAGTGGAACACTCAATAGTAAACAAAGCATACATATAAGTTTTACATTCCCACTCTGTTTATGTTCGAAAAAAATCCGAGAGAACTTTTTGTTATTTTTTTTCCTGGGCCACCTTGTATTTTTATTATTCCTCTGCTCAGTAATTTCCAAAAAATTTTCAAGATTTTTTAAGTAATTTTTTTAAAGCAATTAACAGTAAAAATTTTAATGAATTAATGATTTTTTTTTAAAGAATTTTCAAGGATTTTTTCAAAAATTTTTCATTTTGGATATTATTAAAGAAGTTTTGTGAATTTTAACAAGAATTTTCCAAAATTATTTCAGTATTTTTTTACGTAACTTTTTTAAACCAATTTACAATAAAAATTTTTTTAATGAATTAATGATTTTCTTTAGGAATTTTCAAGGATTTTTTCAAATATTTTTCATTTTTGATATTAAAACAATTTAGAATAAAAGTTTTAATGAATTAATGATTTTTTTAAAGAATTTTCAAGAATTTTTTCAAAGATTTTTCATGTTTGATATTATCAAGAAGTTTTGTGAATTTTATCACGAATTTTTAAAACATTTTTTCAAGATTTTTTTAACTAATTTTTTAAAGCAATTCACAATAAAACTTTTAATGCATTAATGATTATTTTTAGGAATTTTCAAGGATTTTTTACAAAATTTTTCATTTTTGATATTATCAAAGAAGTTTTGTGAATTTTATCTAGAATTTTCCAAACATTTTTCAAGATTTTTTAAGTAATTTTTTTAAAGCAATTTAGAATAAAAGTTTTAATGAATTAATCATTTTTTAAGGAATTTTTAAGCATTTTTTCAAAGATTTTTCATTTTTGATATTATCAAAGAAGTTTTGTAGATTTTATCAAGAATTTTCCAAAAATTTTTCAAGATTTTTTAAGTAATTTTTTCAAAGCAATTTACAATAAAATATTTAATGAATTAATGATTTTTTTAAGGAATTTTCAAGGATTTTTTCAATGATTTTTCATTTTTGATATTATCAAAAAAGTTTTGTGAATTTTATCAGGAAGTTCTAAAAAATTGTTCAAGATTTTTTTAAAGCAATTTACAATAAAAATTTGAATGAATTAATGATTTTTTAAGAAATTTTCAAGGATTTTTCAAAGATTTTTCATTTTTGATATTATCAAAGAAGTTTTGTGAATTTTATCAGGAAGTTCTAAAAAATTGTTCAAGATTTTTTTAAAGCAATTTACAATAAAAATTTTAATGAATTAATGATGTTTTTAAGGAATTTTCAATGATTTTTTTAAAGATTTTTCATTTTTGATATTATCAAAGAAGTTTTGTGAATTTTATCAAGAATTTTCCAAATATGTTTCAAGATTTTTTAAGTAATTTTTTTAAAGCAATTTACAATAAAAATTTTAATGAATTAATGATTTTTTAAGGAATTTTCAAGGATTTTTTCAAAGATTTTTCATTTTTTATATTATCAAAGAAGTATTGTGAATTTTATTAAGAAGAAAATGTTTCAAGATTTTTTAAGGAATTTTGTTAAAGCAATTTACAATAAAAATTTTAATATATTTACTATTTTATCTATTTATTTAACTTCTTCACCAACATCATTTATTGTTTAAGATATGGACTCAATTTTACTTATATCTTTTGGAAAGTAATCTGTTTCTGCAATTTTATAATAAAAAATCTGATGTGGCCAGCACATGACCTCTCGCCATTTTTGAATCAAAAATTTACAGGTTGACACAAAAAAGTATGAAAAAAAATTATATTTTTGTAAATCTGGCAACAATGGCAAAAGTTTCGAAAATTTTAATGAGATGAAAATAAACTATAGGGTATACAAAATATATGTGTAAAACTTTATTGCCGTTTTGTATAATAATGGCGTCATCACCCATAGCAACTGCCACTTCCGGTTGTGCGATTGGCACCAAAATCTAATCAGATCTAATCTAGGGTATCAGAATCCTGTATGCAAAATTTCAAATTTTTTTATTCAGTAGTTTTTGAGTTATCGTTACTACAACATCCATCCAAACACACACACTAACACACACACACACTAACACACACACACACTAACACACACACACACAGACATCATCGCGAAAATATTAAAATCGTATTCTAGGGACCCCAAAACGTGTTTATCAATTGAAAACTCACTACCCAATTTTTAGCATGATTCCTATACCTCTCTTATCTGAAGGGCGAGAGGTAAAAAAACCATCGTTCAGGAATTGTTAAAAACCTTGACCACATTGAAGAAGCACAATCACAACTCATGATTGTTTGTAATTTTTTTCGTATTCCATTGATGTGGATATTAACAGCATATCTTTGGCATTACTCTCTATACTATTCCTCTTTTTCAGAATCAGGGTATGTTAGTGTCCCGTTAACCAAGTCTGATAAACCTTCATCTTAGATAATTTCAATTTGGTATTTCCAAATTTAAAAATTTAACCCATTGAATTTTTAAATCTGGATACCTTTTAATTTTTTCATCTTTTCTTCACTACTTCATGTGTGAAAACTTGATCTGACAATCACACTAACATCACAAGTCACAAATATTGAAACAAAGTTGCAGAAATATTTTTAAGTCATAACACACAATATACTTGAATATTTTAGTCACATCATAAGGTGATCGATATACTAATTAGGATTAAGGAAGGAAAAAGAAATAGGTGAAGAAAAAAAAATAACTATGCAAAATAATGATTTTCAACCTGTATTAGAAGACGATCATAGTACTTGAGAGGGTAGATCATTATCATGTATTTAATAGGAATAATACTGGGATTAAGGCTTTATATTTTGTAATAGGCAAATATCTTACTCTTTAGTTCTGATATCATCTTAAGTGATGTTTGTTTTTCCCAAGCTCTGTTTATATTTTCAGCCAATCCAAAAAATTCTGGTTTATCACTAGATGGGAGCTGTTTAATCAATTTTAAGTATTCCTAAAAAAAATAATTAATTAACTTATTTTTCCGTTAATTCCTTTTAGTTTACCTCAAATTGTGCAACGTTTGGTAAACTAATATTTAAACCAAATGGCTTCCATTTATGACTAATAACTTCATCAGTAAAATATTTTTTAGTATAAGAATATAAGATTTTCATATCATCTATATTTTCTATTCTGCCTCCATAAACAGCATCAGATGTTAAACCAGAAATGAAACGCCATTGGATTTGTGGACTTTGATGGTTCCAAAGATCTTCTACTAACTTTACAGAAGTTAATAGATCTGTATCGCTAAAATCGTACAATTTTGACCAACCTAAAAAATTAAATTAATAACTAAAAGAATAATATAAGTACAAATATGTTACCTTGTGGAATATATTTTCTTCTTTCTTGAAAAAGAGCATGGACACAAGCAAGTATGAAAAATATTTTAGCTGAATTAGAACTTAGTTTTTCTAAATATTTTTTACCGAAGGTTGTAAATGTTCGTAGGATATTATTTTTAATGCCCTGTGATGTTTCGTAAACGATTTTTAAACTGTTTTGTGCTAGTACGTAGTTGAAGTTAGTTATTGGTTCAGATATTAGCCATAATCTAAAAAATAAATTTAATAATCTGGGAATAATAATATATATTTTGACCCAAAAATTTTCCTTCCCCCACGTCTATTTACTGTTAATTAATATGAATTAATAAATAATATAAATGAAATAAAACTCGAAGTCATGTACCCTACTTTGTGGGTCCTCCATATTGGAGAGTTTAATTGTCTCTTCCTTAAAATTTAGTTAATTTTCCCATTATTATAATTTAGTCTTAAATTTCATGTTCCACAACCATTCTTCCCCCTTTTTATTCCCCATTCCCTAGTACAAGCCCCCCTTAGCATTAAACCACCTCTTCGATTGTTTCAATTTAAAAAATGTCTAAAATTTAATCATGGCTTGAAGTTGGCTTGTAAGCTGAAACTAGTTGCCGTTCCCTAATTTTATTTAATTATATTTATGTGGTACATGACTTCGAGTTTTATTTCATTTATTGAACACTGGACCACATTTGAGATATGTATACCCTTAAGGATTTAATAAATAATATGAAAAAGGTATTTTTTATTTACCTAAATTTTTCATTAGGTTGTAGATTTTTGTGTGTTTGAGTTAGCACTGTCAACCAATACGTAACCAGATGTAAATTTTTTAGTAGCAACCAGGACCCTTGCTCTGAACATTTCTTTAATGATTCTAATGCTTTTGTTTCTTGTCCTTCACCCATGGCAACCTAAATGCATAAATATTTTAAAGTTATTCACACACATTATAATTAAGTAGGGAAATAAAGAGGGGTGGAGAAAAGTTTAAAATATAAACAGTAAAAAAGTCCACAAAAAAAGAGGGAAGGGGACAGAAAAAAAGTAAAATAAAACAGTAAAAAATTAGGGGAAAAAATAGAAGGGTAAAAGTGAAAAAAAGAGTTTGAAGCATAAAGAAAACAGTAATTAAGTAGAGGAAAAAATGGGGGTGGGAGAAAGTAAAAAAAGCGTTTGAAACAAAAAAAAATTTAAAAAGGTAAGAAAAAAAAGGGGGGAGATTTTCATAAAAATTAAAGGAATTTTGATGCCATGAATACCTGGGTAAAATTTCAAAAAAGTATATGTAGTTTTACCCTACAATCAGCATTTTTCGAAAAAAATTCAAATTGTGCAATTATCTGCCAAATCAACCATTATATTTTTTCCGAAGCGTTATGATCATTTTTTTAAGGATTTTGTAGTAAAACTTTTATTTTTTACTTTTTTTATCATTTTTTTTATATACAGTGTGGCATAAAATTTAGTGCCTAAACCATAATAATTTAAATAATTTTTTTATATGCATATATGCATGTCAATAAGAGCTACATTTTAAAAATATTTATAATTATTCAGGGTGGTTTAAAAAAATTTCGCATTCCAAAGTTAAATATTTTTAATCATAAATGAAAACCCAAAATCATGTGCACAATAACATTTCTTAAAAATTTTTTTCTAAACGGCAACTAGTTTCGATTAAATATCCATCTTCAGGACAAGATAATAGAAGGAACTAAATGATAAATAATTTTAGCATATTTTAAAAAAATGTGCCGCTACTAAGTAAGGCAGGAAAAATAATTAGGAGAGAAAAATAAAAAGTGAACCCAGGTGGGTAAAAAAACTTAAAACTTAAATTAAATTTGAATATAAAATTATTTAACGGAAGATTCAAATTTAATTCTTAATAAGTTTTTTTACAGACCTGGGTTCAGTTTTTGTTTTTTTCATGTACCCCATTATCTCCTCATTATTTTTCCTGCCTCCCTCCCTTACTTAGTAGCGGCACATTTTTTTTCAAATTTGCTAAAAATAATTTAACATTTAATTCCTTTTATTATCTTGGCCTGAAGATGGTCATTTAACCGAAACTAGTTGCCTTTTCGAAACAAAATTTTAATAAATGGTGTTATGGTACATGATTTTGGGTTTTAATTTATGATTAACATTTGATCATATTTGAGATATGGATTTATATTTTTAAATGGAACACCCTATATTTTTTATATTTTTACATTCGTCCTTTGAAGCTAATAACAAAAACATATTACTAAATTCCGTGCCGTAATGTCCCACACTATATAACATATTTTTAAAGGCAATATTTAAGGTAATGAAAAAATTCAGTATTTATATTATAATATTAATATTATATATTTATTTTCATATTCAGATTTAAGGAAATTTATTTAATTTTAATATGAATTTTCTGACTATGATACAACATGGAAAAAATAAACATTAAAAAAATGATAAAAAGTGATATTTTTTTTTAATCAAAAAATTGGCTTTTTCAATAAATAACAAATTCTCAAAACTGCAAAAAAATTTAAAAATTACAAATTACCCTATTTTGATTTTTTGGAAAATAGTGGCAATCCAATTTTTTAAATTTAATTTTAACTACGCATTTATTGTTATACGTATTTTTTTCAACCACTTTTTATAAAAAGCCAACAATTTTTAATCATTTATTGAATTTTTATAAAAAAAAACAAAATTTCATACAATTTGGTTTTTTGAGGTTAAAATTTATTTTTATAGTATTTGTACCAGGTCAGTTAAATAGGTTATTAATCCATGAATATTTTGCATTTTTTTATTTGTCTATATCAAACAGAACTGAAGATATTTAAACAATAATGTAGCGAAGAACTCAAATTGCATCAAAATTGCATCTTTATGCACTTTTTTCTCGTGTTCGATTTCGCAAAAATTTTTATTTTCCGATTTATATTCATATAGAAAATCCAACTTTGCTCTTACATTACTATTCGACCCATTTTACTAAAGTAAAGTGAGTAAAAGTAAAAAGTGGATCAACTGCACACCACAGATAAACTTTAATCGTTAATTTAATTTAAATATGTTTTACATACAAGTGTTACGTTTTAATCACTTAATATACAAAATTTATAATTTTGGGTACCTAACTTAACTAAGTCATAAAATTTTATTACCCTCAAACTGTTTGGGAGTCTTAAAAAATTTGAAACACATTGCTAGAGTGCCATTTTATATATAATAAAATATTTCACAGATTGTTACCAGATTTTAGATTTCGTAAATTTATCGTAACCTATGCAGGCCTTTCTTTTATTATAAAAAAAATAAAATGTTTATACTGTTTGCTAGTTTATTTTTCTCGGAAATTCAGAAACACATTCTTAAGAAATATGAACGAGACTCTAGCCGTATGTGGTCTCGGTATCGCCTAAATAATTTTCAAAAAAGTCTCGTTTCGCTCTCGTCTCGGTTTTACGAGATGAGACGAGACGAGACGTGACGAGAAAAAGCCATATCCAGGATCATTTTTTGTCATCGGTGCGACTGGGATAGATCGCTCTGTTTTTACCTCGACGAGGCCACACTACAGAGGTTCACAAAATAAGGCGTGTACACACTAGTTCTTATGATCTTGTACTACTTTTTGAATATATGATCAGTTTTGATGAACTTGCACCACTTTTCAATGATCTTGCACCACTCTTTAATGATCTTATGATGATCATGAACTACCTTTTCATAATCATATATAAAATTTTGATGATCTTGCAACTTTAGATAATCTTGCACAACTTTTGATATTTGTATGAACTTTTTTGATAATTTTATGAAGCGTCATATCTATTTGAAAATCTTGTACAATTTGTGATAATGTTGTTACGTTTTAAGGAATTTTGCACTATTTTACATTATTTTTGCACTATTTTACATTATATTTGCACTATTTTACATTATTTTTCACCAGTTTAATGATCTTGCATCACTTTATATGACCTTGCCTACTTTGTATGTTCTTGCGCCATTTTATACGATCTTGCACCACTCTTTAATAATCTTGCACCTCTTTTTGATAATTTTTGATAAATATTTATAATTTGGCACCATTTATGATGATCATGCACTACCTTGTCATAATCATATATAAAATTTTGATGATCTTGGAACTTTAGATAATCTTGCACAACTTTTGATATTTGTATTAATTTTTTTGATAATTTTATGACGTTTCACTTCTATTTGAAAATCTTGTACAATTTTTAATAATTTTGTTGTTTTTAAGGAATTTTGCACTATTTTACATTATTTTTCACCAGTTTTATGATCTTGCATCACTTTATAAGACCTTGCACTACTTTGTTGATCTTGCGCCATTTTATATAATCTTGCACCACTCTTTAATAATCTTGCAACTCTTTTTGATAATTTTTGATTAATATTTATAATCTGGCACCATTTAGGATGATCATGCACTACCTTGTCATAATCATATATAAAATTTTAATGATCTTGGAACTTTTTTTGATAATTTTATGTCGTTTCACTTCTATTTGAAAATCTTGTACAATTTGTGATAATTTTGTTACGTTTTTAAGGAATCTTGCACTATTTTACATTATTTTTCACCAGTTTTATGATCTCGCATCACTTTATATGACCTTGCACCACTTTGTATGATCTTGCGCCAATTTTTATGATCTTGCACTACTTTTTGATAATCTTGAATATTTGTTTATAATCCGTTTATGAATATATTACCTTGCATCTTTTATTTCAGTATGATGATCTTGCACCAATTTAGCATTACACAATTTTTGATTATTTTGCACCGCTTTTCAATGATCCGGCACCGCTTTTTGATGAATTATTTTATGATTCTCGCATATTTTATTTTGTGGACTTTTTTTTGATGATCTATATTTATAGGATCTAACAGCACATATTGACAATTTTACACATCTTTTAATAATCTTGCACCATTTTTGATGATATTGTACTGTTGTTTATCTTCTTACACCGTTGTAATAATCTAGTACAAAATTTTGATAATCGTCTATCATTTCTTATAATCGCGAACCACTTTTTGAAGATAGTTGATCACTTTTTGATGACCTCGTACAATTTTTTATAATCGCACCATTTTTTAGATTCTTGCACCATTTTTTATAGTCTCGTAGCATTTTTTAGATTCTTGCACCATTTATTAATCATACACCACCTGATCTTACACCAATTTAAAAGTCCATACTTTTTAATTATCATACACTTTTCGTAATTTTGTATAATTTTTGATAATCAAACACTTTTGATAATTGTATATAATTTTTAATAATATTGTAATACAGTTTGATTATTTTGCGCCATTTTTGATGATCTAGCTTCATTTTTTTATGATCCTTGTAACGCTTTTTGATTATTTTATATCTTTTTGATAATCTTGCACCATATTTTATTTTATGATCATGCGCCATTTTTTGATGTTGTTTTAATAATTTTTAATGATCTAGTAGTAACATTTGATAGTATTTTACAATTTTTAATAAACTTACACCATTTTTGATGATGGTGTAGAACTGTTTAATACACTTACACCGATTTGTGATACTCTTGCACAAGATTTTAATCTTTAATAATCTTGAATCATTTTCAATAATGATTTTGCGTACAGTCGCGTTAGAAAAATTGTATAAATAGCTATTATATAAGAAATACCTCAATACAATCCACATGTAGCGTATTTGCAATTTCTTTAATTTCTGATATAGGATCAGTACCGGAAACAGCCAAAACCAATATTGGAACCTTATTATTAGTTTCTTTATGTAAACCTAAAAGATCCAAAACTGGCGGATTTGCAGATTTCATACCTAAAAACAAACCAATTAATCAAAATTTATAAAAATAAATATGCATACCTGTAATGTTTAAAACACACTGAGTAATAACAGAAAATAATCTATCAGCTCTCAAAGCTTGAACCACCAACACTTTTTGAAAATCGGTAAATACAACATGTTTAGGAAACTCCTTCTCGCACTCAGTCACAGTTATAAAGTTTTTCCATAAATTGTATTCCTGAAGTTTTAACGAACCATAAAAAGTGGGTAAACCGAACTAAAAGTAAAGATTCATCATCATTATGCTGTGTTTTGTTTATATTCTTAATCCTGCAGTACGTGGGTCTGAGAGAGGCCTAAGTGAAAATTTAAATGAAGATAAAACAGAAAACTTTTTATAGAATTCTATTAAATATCATGTAGCTTCTTGTAATATTAAAACTAATTCACTTATTTATAAAAAATGTTTATAAGTTGATTGAAATGGCAATAGAGGGCACAAGCCTAGCCTCGTGGGCCCGACGTGTTCATTGAAGTAATTTTTTCCACGTGTATACTGCAGGGTTATATGATTAGAGTTAAAATATTACCTGTAACTGTTCAACAGAATTAACAGCATGATTGGGTATCCAAGAAGGAATTTCATCAGTAATAGTTTTACTTAAAACCACATTACCAATAAAAACATTCCATTCACTTTCTTGTACTGATCTTGGATACAATTTAAAAATTAAATACAATAAAAGTTTGAGTCTATCATTTTGAAAAATTCCACGACTCATGTAAGCGTATATAGTATGTAAAAGTTGCCTTTTTTGCGACTCCAAATTATTTTCCAAACCCTTAAAAAATATAAAATTAAATATTTTTTTATCAATAAATAAAAAATATACCTGAAATGTTTGTAATGATCTAAGAAATAACTCTGTAAAAGCAGATACAGATAGTAGATATAGTACATTGCTACGTGCGAATTCATTGCATGCGAAATATAATGAACTTCCAAATTCCGACAACTCCCTGTATACATCGTATTCTGATTGAAGTTTTTGTTGGATTTCGTTGGATTCTTTCAGCGCTATAGCTATAGCTTCAGAGCTGGCTTTGGTTTGATTCAATGATTCTAAAAGTTTCTGTAAATAAAAACAACTCTCAATTAATACAACTAAAAATAATAATATTCATTGTAGAATATTATTTTTAATAGATGGAAAAAATAGTTACTAATTAGTTCAATCCATAATACAAAAAGTCAGTACAGCAAGATGAAAAATTTAAAAAAAATTTGTTATTGGAGGATCATAAGAAAAGAAAAAAATTCCTGTCGGTAGGGTCGACAGGGGAGGTAGATTTCTATGGTCTAAATTTGAGATTCTTATCCTTCCCCACTCCACGGGTCAGATTAAAAAAAGTTTCAAACAAATAAATTTTATAATAATTAGGACATGAAAAAAGTCTAATGACCTATTTCAATATTTTCAAAAATAGCGGAGATATGAATTTTTTGAAATTCAACCCCCTCTAGTTCCATCTCCTAAGGTCCGATTAAAAAAAGTTTTAGACAAATTAATTTTATAGTAATTAGAACAAAAAAAATTTTCAATGTTTTTAAAAATGGTGGATATAAACTTTTTGAAATTTCAACCCCCTCCAATTCTCACCCCTTAGAGGTAGAATGCCCATTTGTGATACGAAATACTGCCCCAAAGAATTTTTGTAACAAATTTTGTGTCGATTGGACAAAAATTGCGACCTCTATCGTGCGGAATGTCTACACATACATACATACTTATATATACCGATAAGTTTTTTTACTGATTCTTATTATCCAGGTCGCCCCTATTCCCGGTTCTGGGTCCCGTCATTGAATCGATTACAATAGGTAGATTTCATATATAGAAATCTACCTAAAAAATTAAGATTGATTTATTTCAGGTTATGACTTAATCTCCGGCCAAGTACTCAAACAACGTCTTTTTCAGGTTATTACTCTAACAGTATTCTAATGTTATCCTACCTTTCAATTATATGGAATTTTGCTGAAATTATCCCCAAACTAGAAAAAGAGCACAATAATCTTACCGACCCATCAGCCTGTTCCAAGTGTAAACAAGTCTTTGAACAGTTACTGCTACAAAGGATCTACGCTAATCATGAATTACTACCAACTCATTAGTTTGGTTTTCAAGAAAATCATTCCACCATCCAACAAGTCCATCGAATGACAAATGAAATATTAAAAAGTCTTGAAGAAAATAAATATTAAAAAGCCGTATGGCTAGAAATCTCTCAAGCGTTCGACAAAGTCTGGCTCTACAAATTAAAAAGCGCATAACCTGTAACTATTTTCTTCTACTCAAGTCCAACAATCCAACCTCTGCCCTATCAATTCCGATGTTCTCAGGCCTCTGCGTTTCCTATTCTACACAGTCGATATACCAAAAACTAATAACATCACAATTGCCTTTTTTGCTAATAATATAGCGATATTTGCTGTAAACGAAGACCCCATACAAGCCCTCACAAGACCAGCAGAAATACTTGGATATACTCAGAGATTGGTACACAAGATGGCGAACGAAAGAAAACAAAGTAAAATCAACCCATCAACTTCAATATAGGATGTAAATGAATCGTGACTAAACGTCATCCAAAACAAGATTTATTCGGTAATTAGCTTTCGAGGTAAACGTCAGATTGCATCTTTAATTTCAGTAGCAAGAGATGCTTTGATAACAGTTATCTTTTCCATGAGAACTGCCGGTCAGTTCATACTAATATTCCCCAAAAAATATATAAATCTACAGCACATGAAAGGTGCTACTCCAGGATCTATTGGAATTGCCCATCCATCTGGTTGCGTACAAGCCCATATTTTCACTCAGTGGTTACATCACTTCATTAAGCATTCAAAACCGTCTAAGGAGGACCTAATTTTATTAATTGTCGATGTGCACTACAGCCATACCCATAACATCGAAGTTATAGATCTTGCAAGAGAGAACTACATAGTCATTGGCATTCAACACATAAACTTCAGATCTTGGACAAGTCATTCATGGGGATGAAAACCTATTATAATAAAGAGATTCGAATGTGAATCCGTAACAACAATCGCCCTCTTACTCCTTTTGAATTGTTTGGCAGGGCATACCTTAAATTGGTAATAAACACATTTTGCCGTTGCACGACGTACAACACCAGTAGACGTTTTTACGGATACCGCTCTTACAATGTTGTCTTTTCCAGGGTGTACCTCCGTGATTCGTCCCAGTCTCCAATCACGAAGAAACGTACCATCATCTTCCTTAAGTAGAACAATAGATCCAAGTTTCCTTTAGGTCGACTTTATAGTTGATTTAAATATTCTTTTGACCAACTGTTCCCAAAGTGTTGGTTTAATAATTGAATACGCTTGTATCTCGAAACCAAATTCGAAGCAGAAGAAGAGACCGGCCGTTCGTTAAACGACGTCAAGTCATCTCCAATTATGAAATGACCTGGTGTTAACGGCTGAAGGTCATTTGGGTCTTCTGTGGGGGGCGTGAGTGGACGAGAATTCAAAATTGACTCTATCGGTATGAGAAGAGTATAAAAATCCTCAGAAGTCAAGTAAACATTATATAATATGGGTTTGAGGTGAAATTTTATTGAGCGCACGGCACTTTACCATAGACCTCCAAAATGAGGTGAATCAGAGGGTATGAAATACCAGAGAATTTTTGACTCGGTAAAAAAAACGTAAATTCATTAGTCTTCGAAAGATTAACTAACGAATTTGCTGGCATTATCTAAATATATATCAGAACAAACGTTAAAGGTTTCGTTTTAAAACAAATAATACATTTGGCTAACACAAATCGTACAGTTCGATGACCGCTGAGAGGTCAAAATTCTGATCTGACTAGTGATAAGATATGCTTCGGACCAACATGCAAATTTTTCAAATGAGAATTTAAAATAATGAGGTAAACTTTCCTTTAGAAAGAAGAATAATAGGAATTTATATTCTTTTTGGTAAATTTGAGTTTGTTAATCTCCCCCCTACTCTAATTAGTCCAACTTCATCCAAAAAAGGATTTATATATTTTAATTTGCTCGTATGATTTTATTTAAACAAAGTATCTCCGTACTAAATTATTTCAATTTCACGATTGGAGTTTTTTCTTAATAAGAGTATTATTAAAAAATCTTAAAATATTAGCAACTATGCAAAGAAACCGCTTTTAACCTAGCAAACTGTCATCTATTAAAATACTCAGGCAAGTAGATTTTACCTCTTTCAATTCAGGTACATTGCCCATAGTGCAATTAAAAGAAGGCCGAAATTTTAAATCATGTTTTAAGAATTCAGGTCCCCCCCACCACAAATTCCTGGATAGCAACTGATTAGGTAATTAGCCGCGAGAAATTATATCGGCAGGATTTAATTTTGTAGGTACGTGATTCCAATCATAGGATTTCGTTATTTCAGTAATGTTGGTTACCCTATTAGTTACAAAAGTTTTCAATAGATTAGGCTCAAGTTTAAGGCTATAGTAGAATTTGTCCAAAAGATATAATTAGATATTGATACATTTTTTAACGAACACTTTCAAGTAGCAGAGCCCCGCATAACTCTAAAGAACTCTAAACTAGCTAAATTAATGATCTTTAGTGGAACTAAGCGGCACTTGGAGCAGGCAATCCGAACTAAGACCTCTCCATTAGAATTAACAGTTACTAGATGCTTCGCAAAAACTATGCAGTTCGATTATATGATAAGTATTTAATAAGAAATGATGCAAAATAGATATATATATATATATATATATATATATATATATATATATTGTTATGAAATTCTACTTCGTGGTTCTCATTTTTGGGGTGAGTTCTATATATAAAAAAAAATAATAAACATTACAAAAAAATATATAAAAAAATTAAATTTTAGATCCTGTCCACTTCCTCTTCTTTACACTCATTCGGCAAAGTCGCCTTTAAATCATGTATTACACTTTCTTCTTTAAAACAGCTTTTTTTATTTTTTCTCAACCGTTATATCTTCTTTCTTCAAATTTTCTCCCAGATTGCTTCCTTTTATAGTATTCTACCTAAATAATCTCCACAAACAATACCAATCAGCCCAGCTCAGCTTTTCAAAAAAAATTTTTTAAACGTATGAAATTCTTCTTTATTTTAAATTCTTTAAAAATCTAACAATAGTCCAGCTTTTATTGACAAATCATTCGTATCTCTTCTATATTTTTCTTAATTAACAAATTTTAAATTTTAAATTATTGTGACATCTTTTTTTTTTAAGTTTTCAAAAACCGACTTGTTTATTATTTTTTTCAACTGTCCGTCTCTAAATTCCCAAATTTTTTTTTGTTACTTGATTTCTGAATACAATTTTTTTTTAATCTCTTTTGACAAACTTGCCATTTACTTTTAAATTATACAGCAAAAATTTACTTTGATATTCTATCCAAATTTTACCTTTCTCTATTAAATTAATATACAAATAATAATCATTCATATGATAATAATGATATGATATTACAAATAAGATTTTCTTTTCATACTCCACAATTGTTGATTTTAAATATTTTATACACCAATTATTTTCAATAAATGCTTTAAATTAAACCTCTAACGATAAACTCTGTTTATAAAATTCAAAATTAACAAATGTTATTCAAACCTTTTAACAAATAACTAACAATTAACTTATAAAAATGACTCATACAGAGTATTTCATTACAAAATATATATATATATATATATATATTTGATATATATTAACTGAATATAAAAAGTATTCCAGGAAAGAAGAACTTCCTCTGGAACTGAATCATCACAATCGGATTTACATTATTTTGTAACATAATTTTGGCTGTCACTATAATAGGGCAAATTAAACCTAAGGGATCAAAAAGTTGAGCTTTGACAGACAATATACTTCTTTGAATGGGTTTGATATTAAGGTTCAACTGAAAATTAGGAACAAATAAAAACACATCAAACAGTTCAAAATTAATAGTAGCTGGAGAAAAAATTTTAACCAATACAAATCTAAAACTTACTTGGTCTTGTAGAATACATCCTTTAGAATGAACAAGATCCTCCAATAACTGATTTTGTAACTTATCCAATTTTTCTTCCAGTTCTTCTTTTTCTTTCAGTAAATGTTTCTTTTTATTTTCCAGCTCTGGATTTTCCTGATTTATGGCTCCAGATAGCAATTGTTCTGAAATAAAAATGAAATCAAATATAAACTTTGCTCAAATTAAACTTACCTGTAAGACCAGCATGAGTAACTGTGAAATTCATTGAGTTTAATAAAGGAGTAACTTCTGCTGGTAATTTTAAATTCTCGTTTCTACTACATAGTATTAATCGGAAATCGTTGTGATAATCCATTAGTTTTCCATTAATTTTTATTAACCGTCTTTCTCCTAAAAATTTTAGTTTAAACCCCATTATTAACCATATATCGTATTTTACCTTGAACGATGAACTCCTTTCTTAATATTTGAAGTAAAACCGAAGAAATATTTTCAATTTCTTCAACAATTAATGTTTTTCCAAATCTAATACCTAATTCTAAAGCTGCTTTAAATTTTGGAGAATTTTGAGTTATACTTTCGATGTTTTTATTCTTCATATGATTTTTGATCCAATTTATGGCCGATGATGTTGGATCAATCAATACTGGTACCATATTATTCTAAAATAATAAGTTTATACAGGGTGTTTCATTGGGAAAGTGATATACGTTAACTGCAGATAGGGGACACCTATAGGCGATCTCAAAAACTTCGTACTTAATGGGCCTTACTACTTTAATAACTAAGATACAGGGTGTTTTATCTATTTTGCCAATTTCTTACATGGTTCATAACTTTCTAACCACACTGTATATTTTCATGATATTTGGCAGGTATATTTTATTTAAAGTGCCCAATCGATCAATAAATTTGCAATAAAAGAAATCCAGGTCCGCATAAAAAAAAATATTATAAAATATTCGGACTCAAAAATAACACCCTGTGTATAAATAAGATTTTTCTAAAATATATTCTGTATTTGCAAAGGGCACGAAAAAATTAATTTAGTTATATACTTTACATTTTCGGCAAAATGTTTTTTCCTGTAAAATTTTGAGTTTGAATTCTGAAATATTGTGAATTGTGAGAGCCCAAAATTGAAACTAATTTCTTTTTAATATAATTTAGTTTTAATAAAAACTAGTTAACCTAAATTAGTAAAATTTTAATATTTTAAGTACTTTTCATTATTTGCGATAAATAATCGACAGAAAACATTCACCTTTAATTAACGAACAAATAATAATGAATCCATCAAAAATAAATAACTTTAATTAATGAAGAATTACAAACATTTTAAAAAACGCCTAAAAAAATTTACACATGTTTTTAGTACTTCACTTTAACAATAAACACAAGAACTATACGCAACACGAAATTTATGGGCAACGATTTTTCACGATTTATTTCGATTTTTTACAATTTTGTCCCAATTTTTTACGATTTTGTAGGATTTTTTTCGATATTTTACGATTTTTTTCGATAATTTACGGTTTTTTACGATTTTTTACGGTTTTGTTTTTATGATTTTTTCCCAATTTTTTGCGATTTTGTAGGATTTTTTTCTTTATTTTACGATTTTTTTCGATATTTTACGGTTCTTTTATTATT
This sequence comes from Neocrepidodera transversa, assembly GCA_963243735.1. Lineage (NCBI taxonomy): Eukaryota > Metazoa > Arthropoda > Insecta > Coleoptera > Chrysomelidae > Neocrepidodera > Neocrepidodera transversa. The sequence goes on along the minus strand of OY725337.1, from coordinate 16,298,100 downwards.
TTTTAAGTTTTTTTACGATTTTTTACGAGTTATTAAGATTTTTTATGGTTTTTTTTAAGTTTTATACGATTTTTTATGGTTTTTTACGGTTTTCTAAAGATTTTTTAAGGTTTTTTTTACCATTTTTACGTTTTTTACGGTTTTTTACGAGTTTTTACGAGATTTTACTTTTTTTACCATTTTTTACGGATGTTTAGGATTTTTTAACATTTCTTACGGTTTTTTTCCATATTTTACGATATTATACGATTTTTTCGATATTTTACGATTTCCTACGATTTTTTATAGTTTTTTCACAATTTTTTAAGATTATTTAAGATTTTTTACCTTTTTTTTACGATTTTTTATGAGTTATTACGATTTTTTATGGTTTTTTATGGTTTTCTAAAGATTTTTTACGGATACTTTCGCGTTTTTTAAGATTTTTATCGATATTTTGGGATTTTTATACGGTTTTTTCGACATTTTACAATTTTTTAAGGTTTTTTACCATTTTTTACGTTTTTTACGGTTTTTTACGATTTATTACGATTTTTTACGATTTTTTACGAGTTTTTACTTGTTTTTACTTTTTTTACCATTGTTTAAGGACGTTTACGATTTTTTAACATTTCTTACGGTTTTTTCAATATTTTACGATATTATACGATTTTTTTCGATATTTTACGAATTTTTACGATTTTTTACGATTTTTTACGATTTTTTAGTTTTTTACAATTTTTTAAGATTATTTAAGGTTTTTTACCTTTTTTTACGATTTTTTATGGTTTTTATGGTTTTCTACCTTTTTTACGGGTTTTTATGATATGACGTGTTTCGATATTTTTAGAAATGGAGGAGATATTAGTTATTTTTGATATTTTAACCCCCTTCAGTTTTACCCCCATAGGTTGGATATAAAAAAGTTGTTGGGGGAAATTGCATTAGATTTCTCGGGGGCCCCTCTGTGAGGTTGTCTGGGGATGATTAGGGGGGAGGGGGTGGCAGCGTCCACCAATGGTAAAGGCGAAGGAGAAAAATCACAAATTATGAAAATAATACTTTATTCAAATAACAGATAGGAGTTTTTATTAATCTGGAATTATTCATTATAAACTTCAATTTTTAACTAAAATACTAAACATCTTGTTCAAACTCTTCTTCGTCTTCTTCCCGTTCTTCAACTTCTCTATCTCCTGAATTTTCTTCCCCTCCTTCATCTTCTTCCTCGTCACTACTCTCGGCCTCATTGGAAACGTCTTTTTGGTTTGAGCAATTGCCGTGCTCCCCCGGGCAATTCCAACATCGGGATTGAATTCGGCATCTCCGAAAACCCCCGAGTAAGGAGTTTGGAGCGATTTCCATGTACGCTGCAATTTCTCCCCCAATTAACCACCCCCGCACCCCCCGCAGAGCCGCCCCGGGTAATTATAATGCCAGAATCGACTTCGGCGGGACTGAAAACCCTCGAGTAACAATTTCCGAGCGATTTTTCCGAGTTTCCAGTCGTTCCTATAATGGTGCAAGTAGGGATGCAATTGGAAAATGCATTTTCCGGCCCAGAAGGCATTTTTCCAAAAACGGATTAACCAGACCATGTTGCCTCGTTTTCTTCCTGAACACAATGCAGAAAACCGCATTTCGATATCTGCTTCACCTCTAAATTCATTTAATTTTCTCTATCTGCTCTGGACTATAATGACTTTACTTTGTTGTCATTAATTTTTAGGCGTTTTTTATAATTTTTGTTGTTTTTCGTTAATTAAAGTTATTTATTTTTTGTTAATTTATTATTATTTATTCGTTAATTAAAGATGAATGTTTTTTGTGGATTATTTATCGCAAATAATAAAAAAATTATTAAAATATTAAAATTTTATAAACTTAGGTAATTTAGTCTTCATTAAAACTAAATCACATTAAAAAAAATTGTTTCAATTTTTGGCTTTCACAATTCACATCATTTCAGAATTCAAACTCAAAATTTTACAAAAAAAAACCATTTTGCCAAAAATGCAAAGTATATCACTAAATTCATTTTTTCGTGCCTTTTACAAATACAGAATCTATTTTAGAAAAATATGATTTACAGGGTGTTGTTTTTGGGTCGGAATATTTTATAACATTTTTTTTAATCCGGATCTAGATTTATTTTATTGTAAATTTATTGATCGATTGGGCATTTTAAACAAAATATACCTGCCAAATATCATAAAAATATACAGTGTGGTTATGAACCATGCAAGAAATTGGCAAAATAGATAAAACACCCTGTATCTTGGTTATTAAAGTAGTAAGACCATATAAGTATGATGTTTTTGAGATCGCTTAGGTGTCCACTATCTGAAGTTAACGTATGTCACTTTCCCATTGAAACACCCTGTATTAATAGCATAATAAAAAAATGATCTTACTTTTAGTATCATAACAGCATTTTCATTTGATAATTTATCTGATGGTAATCCTTCACTTTTCCATTGCATTCGTTCTCTTTCTGATGAAAAAAATGACTCCAAATCTATTAAATCTGATCCGATTTCTTTGGAACAAGTTATTAAAAATTCTCTAAAATAAATTGTATAATTTAATATTGAAATTAATTAACGAAGAAATTTACCTTCTTTTGGTTTCACATTCAGCAGACATATAAGTCATAAAAGCCGACATCAGTAAACAATGTTTCGGTAATTTTTCCATTTCTAATGATAATTCTTGGAGCTAAAAACCAATATAATTAATATCTTTATTATAACCTTGTTAATCTTACTTGTTTTTGCCATCTTTCATATTCATGACTGAGTTTCCCTACAAGTCCCTCTGCAGCTGATAATGTAGCTTGGGCTTTATTTAAATCAATTTCTATTTCAGCAGCTTCTTTTGTATAAATTGATAGTTGGTCTTTTAACTTAGATACTGTAGCGTCTACATCTAATAGTCCAGCACTTAGCTCTCCAAGTTGGTTTTCTGCATTTGATAAATTTCTAAAATAATAGATTGTGAAAAGAACAAATCTCAAAAAAATAAATATATTTACTGTTTTAGTTTCATTTGTTCTATTTCCAATGGTCTAATTTTATCCAAGACGTAAGAATATTTAACATTAGCCGTCACCCATGCAGCTAGAGGAGCAGCAGCTTGAGAAGCTCGTTTAGCAGATTTAGGATCAAAAGAATCTTTTTTTGTCGCTATCAATTTTTCCACAGCTTGTCTATTTTCTCTAACGATTCTATTAGCATCAAAAGCTCTAAAAAATTTAATATTAACTCCAAATTATTCTTTTTTTACTAATATTTTTTTACTTGATATCTTCCTTGACCCCTCTTTTGGCTAAAAATGTCTTCATACTATTCCACGAAGTATCTTGGGTACCCATGAGCCTTAAGACTCCTTCTAAAATGTCTCTTATTATTTCAGGTGGTGCTCTTAAGGATCTTATTTCGGATAACGATTCTGTTTTTATATTACCAACAGCTGATCTTGCTTCTTCAATAAGTGGTTCAACTTCTACTAGTTCTATTTCAATATCTTTCTTCCTAAAAATAAAAACATAGTTGGTTCGTTCATAATAAATTTTTTATGATACCTTTTTATCAACTGTACGTTTTCTTCTTCTGTTTTACTTCTTAAATGTTCCATTTCTTCTTTATGCACATTTGCATTCTTCATTGTGTTGCTAATCATATCTAAGGCTGAATTGGCTTTTGATTGTTTTTCAGCTAGTTTAGTTTGTTTTTCTACTGCGTTTTCTTTTAGTTCTTTTACTAGACTTTCTGCTTCCGTTAATTTTGAAACCCCAGCCTTAAAATATTTAGTTAAAGTAATCAAATGGAAAGAGATAAAAAGGATTCAAAAGAAATCGACAAATATATTAGAGAAATGGAAAAAAATCAAAAGAAATCGAAAAAATCAACAAAAATCAAAAGAAATCGAAAAAAAAACGACAAAATTGGAAAAAATCAAGAAAGGAAATCGAAAGAGATCGAAAAAAATCGAGCGAGATCGAAAAAAATCTAACGAGATCGAAAGAGATCCAAAAAGATCGAAATAAATGACAAAAATCGCAAAAATCAGAAAGAGTTAGAAAAAACTGAAGGAATTTGAAAACAATTAAAAAACAATAGAAAAAAATTCAAAAATAACAGAAAAACATAAAAAAAATGAGAACAAAATAAAATAAAACCAAAATATCCCAAAAATATCGGAGGATAGGAAAAAATTGAAAAAGAAAAGAAATACAAAAAAAAGAACAATGAGAAAAAAAAAATTAGAAAATATTGAAGAAATCAGAAGAAAACATGAAAACAATCATCAAAAAATTTAGTGAAAAACGAGAAAAAATTAGAAGTATAGAAAAAATCGGAAATAATCGAAAAAGAAAATAAATTATTGGAAAATATTGGAGACAAATGAAGAATAAAATTGTAAAATTTGGAAGAAATAAAAAAAAATCAAATAAATCGCAAGAAACCGGAAAAAATCGTAAAGAACAACCAAAAACCGAAACAAATCGCAACAAAATCACAAAAAGTTGGCAAAAAAATCGTAAGAAAATCGGAATAAATCGACTGAATAAGAAAAAATGAGAAAAAAATTAGAAAACAAAAAAGAAATAGAAAAAAAAGTAATTGAAAAAAAATATATAGAAAAAAGACAAAACAATGACAAAAAAGACGAAAAATTAGAAAACATCGAAAAAATGAGAAAAAAAAACAGAAAAAACAAAAAATTAGAAAAAAAATCAAAAAAAGTCTCTTTCTATAAAATAATTATAAAATTATAAAAAATTAGAAAACGAAAGGAAAAGAAATAAAAAACAGAACAATGAGAAAAAATGAGGAAAGATTTAAAAAAATCAAAAATTAAAGCAAAAAAAACAAAACATCAGAATAATGAGAAAACAGGAAAAAGTAAAAGAAAAATAATAGAAAAAAAAAATGAAAACTAATACGGATAAAACGAAAATAATCAAAAAAAAAATGTAAAAAAGACAAAAAAAATGAGAAAAATCCGCTAAAACCAAACAATGTGTCAATAATGTCTGCAACATCCCTATTCATTGAGAAAAAAAATAAGATAAAACCGAAAAATTAATAAAATATTGGAGGATAGGAAAGAATTAGAAAAGAAAAGAAAGGAATAGAAAAAAGATGGAACAATGAGAAAAAAAAATCAAAAAAAATTAGAGAAAAAATCAGAAATAATCGAAAAAGAAAAAAAAATATTTGGAAATATTGGAAAAAAATGAAGAATAAAATTGTAAAATATGGAAAAAATAAAAAAAAAAGCAAAAAAATCGCAAGAAACCAGAAAAAGTTGGAAAAAATCGTAAAGAACAGCCAAAAACCCGAACAATTGTGAACAAAAAAAAAGAAATAAAAAAATAAAAGAAAGAAATTAAAAGAAATCGCAACAAAATCACAAAAAAATCGTAATAAAATCGCAAAAAATGAAACATCGAAACATTAGATAAAAACATCGAAAAAATCAGAAAAAAAAAACTGAAAAAAAACAAAAATCAGAAAAACGAGAAAAAATCAGAAAAAGTATCTTTCTATAAAAGAATTATAAAATTATAAAAATTTAGAAAACAAAAGAAATAGAAATAAAAACAGAACAATAAGAAAAAATGAGAAAAAAAACCGACAAAAATCGAAAAAAATCAACAAAAGTCAAAAGAGATCGAAAAAAAATCGAAAGGAAACGACAAAAACCGAAAAAACAGAAAAAAGTTAGAATGAAACTGAAGGAATTTGAAAAAAATCAAAAAACGATAGAGAAAATTCAAAAAGAACCGAAAAACATTAAAAAAAATGAGAAAAAATAAAACCAAAAAAATATGGGAGAATAGGAAAAAATTAGAAAAGAAAAGAAAGTAATAGAAAAAAAATAGAACAATTAGAAAAGAATAAAAAAAAAATTAGAATATATTCAAAAAATCAGAATAATAAAAATCGAAAAACTTAGTGAAAACTGAGAAAAAATCAGGAGTATCGAAAAAATAAGAAAAAATCGGAAATAATCGAAATAAAAAAATACTGGAAAATATTGGAAACAAATGAAGAATAAAATTATAAAATATGGAAAAAATAAATATTCCTGTGATTTTTTATAATTTTTTCCATTTTTTTGTTATTTTGTTGCGATTTCTTTCAATTCTTTCTATGTTCCTCATTTATTTTTTTATTTCTTTCTTTTGTTCACAATTGTTCCGATTTTTGGTTGTTCTTTACGTTTTTTTCCAACATTTTCCGGTTTCTATGATTTTTTTGATTTTTTTTTATTTTTTCCATATTTTAGAAGAAAAATTAGAAAACAAAAAAGAAATAAAAAAAAGTAATTGGAAAAAAAGAAATAGAAAAAAGACAAAACAACGACAAAAAGGACGAAAAATTAGAAAACAACGAAAAAATCAGAAAAAACAAAAAATCAGAAAAGTGAGAAAAAGTCTCTTTCTATAAAATAATTTAAAAACTATAAAAAATTAAAAAACGGAAGAAAAAGAAATAAGAAAACAGAACAATGAGAAAAATTTTAAAAAAATCGAAAAAAAAAACCGAAAAAATCAGAAAAAAAAACAAAACATCCGAATAATAAGAAAACACAAAAAAAAGTAAAAAAAAATGAAAAATAATACGGAAAAAACCAAAATAATCAAAAAAATTGTAAAAAGGTTAAAAAAAATCGCTAAAATCAAACAATGTGTAAATAATTTCTGCAACATCCCCATCCATTTCATAACCTCTGTTTGACATTTTATTCTAAAAATTTAAATGGGAAAAAAGTTTTCCTATGCAAACCACTTTAATACGTATGATGGATACCGGAAGGGCCGGTTCGATCCTGCTCAATTTCAACAGGGTTCTTCCTTTGACAAAACCGAAACTCGATCGGAGCTTTCGTTCAAAAGTTACAGTGTTTACATCCAGACAGACGTCCGGAGTGGATTTTTTTTTTGCATTTCGGACTCGGAAACGTCGGGAAAAGTGATAAAAAGTGGGGCTTTTGGGCTTTTGGGCCTCAGTAATATAATGCAGATCTAAATCAAAATAATCAGAAATGAAGAGAAACAAGATAATATGCAGAGATGTAAAATAAAATAATATTTACTGTTAATTTTTGTTGTTTGGATTTAATTGTCGTCATTTTTTCCTCGTAAATGCTTATATAAAGTTTAATTAAAGAAATATATCTTGAAGGTGTAGATATAAAGGATTTTGTGGCGTTATAAACCGAACAAAAATTTTTGCTGGATGCATGAGGTAAATTTTGTGTCTCCTCAATTAATTTATTCCTAAAAAAATTAAAATCAATTACTAATATAAAAACATTTCTAAAATAATCTTACTTTGCTATTAATATATTTGGTATTTCTTTAATAGTATTAGAGGTCCAAATTGTTTGCCAGATTATGGTACAGTTTTGCGTAAAAGAAGGACAATTTTGAATAATGTTCCATAAGTTTTCATTGTCAACATCTAAACTTATTACGACATGAAGATTTTTCTTTACCTCTAAAAATAAAATGGTTTACTTTTCCGTTATTAAAAATCATTTGCCGTACTTTCTGAATAATATTCTATTAAATTTCCATCAAAATTCTCTCTATCTGACTCTTCTTTTAATCCTTTAACGATTGATTCTAATTCTGCAGGAGAATATAAACCAGGAACCTACAAATAGAGTTTTTATAAAAAATTAAGCTAAATATTTATTTTATTACCTCTCCTGATGATATTAAAGAATTAAAAATATTCATGTTATTTTCTTCATTTAAAATATAATCTTCAACTAGTAAGATGATTTCTTCACGATCTAAACCAGCGTATTGCATAGCCTGAAATATTTAAAAATTTAACATCATATAAATAATTAATTGTATTAATTTTAACAACCATTTTATAGACAAAGGTCAAACTAATATTTAATTTAGTTCAGCATTTACCATTTTTAAATCATTATTTAGAAACGGTTGTTGCTCAGAAATTGGTATAATTAATCTAGCCGATTGTAATACTGATGAAATTTTAACTGCACTTTTCCTTCCAATTCCGGATTTTCCAATTAATAGTACATTACCTTGAAGACCACTCACAGTTTTTAATATACTTGCAGTCAAATGTAACAGTTCTTCATTTAAGACTAAATCTAATATTTGGCCTTCTCTTTCTAAAAAAAAGATATGGGTAAGTTAAAATCAAAAAGTTATGCTTCAATATATATTCGTCGTCACTGCTTAAGTGAAACTTGGATGGGAATTGATTAAAAGCAGAGATATTTACAGATCTAGTACAGTTATTTTTTTCCGAGACCGTTTTTTATTAACTAGATTCACTGCAGCTTCGTAGGCTTATTCCGTTATATTCCATATCTTTGTCCAATGCACTCAGTCAGTTAATCTTATTACTAGATTGTATAGATTCTTTAATGGTTGTTTTCTGGATCCACTTTGTCAAATGCAACCAGTCAGTTAATCTTGTTCCCTATACTGGATTGTATAAATTATTTAATGGCTCTCTTCTCTATACACTTTGTCCAATGCAACCAGTCAGTTAATCTTGTTACTAGATTTTATAAATTCTTTAATGGCTGTCTTCTGGATCCACTTTGTCCAATGAACCTAGTCAGTTAATCTTGTTCCCTGTACTACATTGTACATATTCTTTAATGCCCATCTTCTGGATCCACTTTGTCTAATGCACCCAGTCAATTAATCTTGTTCTCTATACTAGATTATATAGATTATGTAATGGCTATCTTCTGGATCCACTTTGTCCAATGCACCTAGTCAGTTTATCTTGTTCCCTGTACTACATTGTACATATTCTTTAATTCCTATCTTCTGGATCCACTTTGTCTAATGCACCCAGTCAGTTAATCTTGTTCTCTGTACTAGATTGTATAGATTATGTAATGGCTACCTTCAGGATCTACTTTGTCCAATGCACCCAGTCGGTTAATCTTGTTCTCTGTACTAGATTGTATAGATTATGTAATGGCTACCTTCAGGATCCACTTTGTAAAATGCACCCAGTCGGTTAATCTTGTTCCCTGTACTAGATTGTACATATTCTTTAATGCCTATCTTTTGGTTCCACTTTGTCCAATGCACCTAGTCAGTTAATCTTGTTCCCTGTACTACATTGTACATATTCTTTAATGCCTATCTTCTGGATCCACTTTGTCCAATGCACCTAGTCAGTTAATCTTGTTCCCTGTACTACATTGTACATATTCTTTAATGCCTATCTTCTGGATCCACTTTGTCCAATGCACCTAGTCAGTTAATCTTGTTCCCTGTACTACATTGTACATATTCTTTAATGCCTATCTTCTGGATCCACTTTGTCCAATGCACCTAGTCAGTTAATCTTGCTAACTGTACTAGATTGTATAGATTCTTTAATGGCTATCTTCTGGATCCACTTTGTCCAATGCACCCAGTCAGTTAATCTTGTTCCCTGTACTAGATTGTATAGATTATTTAATGACAGTCTTCTGGATCCACTTTGTCCAATGCACCTAGTCAGTTAATCTTGTTCCCTGTACTACATTGTACATATTCTTTAATGCCTATCTTCTGGATCCACTTTGTCCAATGCACCTAGTCAGTTAATCTTGCTAACTGTACTAGATTGTATAGATTCTTTAATGGCTATCTTCTGGATCCACTTTGTCCAATGCACCCAGTCAGTTAATCTTGTTCCCTGTACTAGATTGTATAGATTATTTAATGACTGTCTTCTGGATCCACTTTGTCCAGTGCACCCAGTCAGTTAATCTTGTTCCCTGTACTACATTGTACATATTCTTTAATGCCTATCTGCTGGATCCACTTTGTCCAATGAACCTAGTCAGTTAATCTTGTTCCCTGTACTACATTGTACATATTCTTTAATGCCTACCTTCAGGATCTACTTTGTCCAATGCACCCAGTCGGTTAATCTTGTTCTCTGTACTAGATTGTACATATTCTTTAATGCCTATCTTTTGGTTCCACTTTGTCCAATGCACCTAGTCAGTTAATCTTGTTCCCTGTACTAGATTGTACATATCCTTTAATGCCTATCTTCTGGATCCACTTTGTCCAATGAACCTAGTCAGTTAATCTTGTTCCCTGTACTACATTGTACATATTCTTTAATGCCTATCTTCTGGATCCACTTTGTCCAATGCACCTAGTCAGTTAATCTTGCTAACTGTACTAGATTGTATAGATTCTTTAATGGCTATCTTCTGGATCCGCTTTGTCCAATGCACCCAGTCAGTTAATCTTGTTCCCTGTACTAGATTGTATAGATTATTTAATGACAGTCTTCTGGATCCACTTTGTCCAATGCACCTAGTCAGTTAATCTTGTTCCCTGTACTACATTGTACATATTCTTTAATGCCTATCTTCTGGATCCACTTTGTCCAATGCACCTAGTCAGTTAATCTTGCTAACTGTACTAGATTGTATAGATTCTTTAATGGCTATCTTCTGGATCCACTTTGTCCAATGCACCCAGTCAGTTAATCTTGTTCCCTGTACTAGATTGTATAGATTATTTAATGACAGTCTTCTGGATCCACTTTGTCCAATGCACCTAGTCAGTTAATCTTGTTCGCTATACTAAATTGTTTAGATTCTTTAATGGCTGTCTTCTAGATCTACTTTAGGTTTTCTATATATTCTATCCATTCTGTGATAAGTACATTCTCGGTCCCTTTATTCTATTGTCTGCATTATGTATAAAAAAATAGAAAAGCTGGATAAAGAATTAAAATAAATACATTACCAAATAGATTTATTCCACGTAAGACCATTTCCTTCCATTCATTTTCATCCAACTTTATCAAATCCACCGTTTTGTCATTACTTGTCGATTTTTCTACAGGTACATAATAATAATTTAATTTTGTAGCCAATGATGTAGTTCCCCAGTGAGTTTCAAATGAATCGTTTAATAATTTTTTAAATAAATTTCTATCATTATCGTTGCCCAATTTATTGTTAAAGATTCCATTAGCTTCATATTTAATCACCTTTAAATAAATATATTTTGTAAACAAAACAGAATAACAAGTAGATTTGTTTCGTTACCTCTATAATAAAATCTTCAATACTCAACTCAGTATTATTTTTATATTGCAAAATTCCTCTGCACAAATTTATCACATCATGCGGTGTAAAAAAATAATGTTTATTTTGGACTGAACTAAAGGAGTTTCTTAGCTGAAATAAATACAATGCAATCATTTAATTAAATAATAAAAGAAAATTTTAATACCTTATCATAAAGTGATGTAATTGCTCCTGCTAATTTTACTATTTTTGCTTTTGGAAAACTAGAAGTAACAGTTTTGATAATAGCTGTAAGGTATGTAACTATGATTATTGTCAAATCTTCGGGCTCTGGTAAACTAAAAAATAAAAAAATCATTGTTTTATTATTATTGAAAATAAATAATGCCCTTATTTTAAGATTGGCAAGCATTTTAAATATAACTTAAATTATAGAGTTCCCACAGACCGACACACTAACACACTAACAGGATGATCTCAATAACTTACGTAGCTCTGAAGTAAGTTGATAGTGTTCGCAATAAGTTACCTTAGGGCACTCCTAAATTTATTGTTTTAAGCTCCCAAAATTCATTTTTTGTTTAATTCTAAAAGTACGTTCGACTATTTTTATGATTTCAGGAGCTGCATTGGTAAATATCATTTTCATAATTAAACCTTCTGGGCCTGTTGGCATTGCCAGTACCATTAACATAGATAAAAAAAATAATTAAAATTTCATAATAGACTTTGTCAAAACTTTGGGCCAAATCCAAAAAAATTCCGATCATTATTTTTTTCATTCAGGAATTTATTTCTAATATCAGTTACAAGACTGTTACAAACTTGTGGTCGGGATCCATACTGTTTTTTTTTAATTATTCTCTTCATCCTTTTTCAAAAAACAATTTTTCAAATAATTTAGACAACACTGGCAGCAGTGAGATGGGTTTGTATTCTTTGAGGTGGACCTGTATAATATTACTTCAATTTTGTGTTTGGTAATCTGCTGATTTCCATCAGATTAAAGTGTGGATAATAAATTCTGTATAAATTAAATGTGTAATTTAAAAAATCTTTTTTCATGATAGTTATTTTAGTATTTAAACTAAAGTAAGATCAAATCAAGGGACTTTTTTTTATTTATATTTTCAATAATATCTTCAGATACTTCTTTGAGTGTCACTATTTTTTCTATTTCTTGATATTGTTGTTTCTCTTTGGTGTGGAAGATATTTTCTAGACGTGTAGCAAACAACTTAGCATTTTGCTTTTTGTCTCTAACGCACCAATTTTTTTCTTATATGTGTAGAATTTGCTGCTTTTTCTAGCTTGCTAAAGCAGTAATCTAAATTTTGGTCAACAGTTAGTTTACTTCTGAATCACTCATTTCTGGCTTTTTTACACCAATTCCGGATAGTTGATTTCATTTTTTCTGATTCACGTTATAATTGTTCTACTATTTTGATTCTTTTACTAATAAAATCTGTTTTAGTCTATAGCTGTATTTTTTAGTGACGAATTTCGTTATTTATTTTTATACTTTCGCTGAACATAAGTGGAATTGGAGAGTGATTTAATATCTGCTCTAAGAATGTATATGAACTAGACCGACTTGTTATGTAGATTAAAGATGGCGTAAGTCGGAACTAGTTACAGACCTTAAAATTTTTATTAATATTGTTGTACTAGTCCCTATTATTTTATAGAAATAGGAGGCTTTATTCTCTTGCAACTCAGGCATTGACATATTGTGTTCCCTCTTATAGGGCCTTCTAACTTATTATACTGAATTCCAAAACTTGGATAAACATGATGATTCTCTGAACTAGGTTTGGTCATATCAGGTCATCTTGTAGATTGGTTATATTTTAAATGTCTCTTCTGCTTTGCACCAATGCATCGAAGTCAAACATTAAGTGTCCTGCAGTTTTGTTCGCCATATCACATATTCTACAGTAAGTAGTACCCTGATGGAGTCCTATTTTCTGTGAGTGTAAGCTTAGTTTGCAATCACCTGTTTTTATGCTGGTTGACCATCCACTGTTTTATTTTCTGACGGACGAACCAGTGTACATGAAATTCCACATACTGGTTTGGGTCCTATAAAGGTGTCATCCGTTCCTTTCCTTAGGAGATTGTTTCATTGCCTTCTACCCAACTATGCCCTGATACCCAAATAATAATGACATTTTTGTTCTTTGCTAAGGTACTAAGGAGTTGTAGGTAGTCCCATACAAGATTGAATTTGTATTGGTCTGATTTCAGTGCCTTTATCGCTGCTTGATTATCCAAGGCAATGTAGATGTATTTATTTCTCTATAATCTGGACTACGCTAACTGAAACGGTTTGAATTTCAGCTTTGCATATTGATGCATGATGTCCAAGGTTTAAGCTAATGTCACTTCATATATACCAGTGTCGCTACCACTTTTGGTTTTCGAGCCATCAGTGTAAAACATAATGCTTCCTTGTAAGTAAAGTAAAATATTAAATAAAAAAAAATTTGGACGACGGTCTAATTGATTTTTTGATGTAATTAGAAATAATTGACAAAAAAACTATGATATATTTCAAAATCCGTCATTTCTTTCTTTTTGTGGGTTTAAGGAAATTAAATTAAAATTAAACGTTATATTTGTTTTATTAATAATAGTGAAACAAAAAAAAATTTAAAGACTTTTCTTTTTTTCTTTGACATTCAACTTGTTTCTTGAGGTTTTCTTTTTTCAAGTTTCAAGGATCGGTAGACACGTTTACTTGCTCAAAAAACCTTGTAGTCGCAAAGAAACCTTGCTCCGAAAACAAAAGAGAAAAAACTTGCTCCAAAAAAGTTTGGTCCAGAGAAAACTTGTAGTCCAAAGAAAAATTTGCTCCAAAAAAAATTTGGTCCAAAGAAAAAACTTGCTCCAAAAAGTTTGGTCCAAAGAAAAACCTTTATATAACGAGGGGAAGAAAGAATAAGTCAATTGTTTTAACTGAAGAGGCAAAGAGAGAATTGTTAACGTGAAAAGACATTTTATAGTAATACCTAAAAGAAAGGGAGATCTAGAGAAGGGATATTAAGCGAGCTGGAATTAAATATACCGAGTAAAGGAATTATAAAAATATAGGGTGGCCCAAAAAGCGTAACATGCCGTTAAACAATAGCCTACTAAAATACCGTTATTAGATATGATGTTCATTTCCTTGTCAAACATTGTATGATAATGTTGCATTAAGGGTTTAAAGTGTTATCATTTGTATTAAATACTACGAATTTTAAATAGAGTATAAATCTGGATACTGGATAATATTGGTGTAGACTGGGGTAAGTATTTCACTTAGTTTTCTGATTGTTAAGTTATTCGCTATGTGCGAGAAGACGGAGCATTTTGACAGCCGATGCTAGCGCTTGCCGTGATCAGTACCTGAACTTTTGTCCCGAATATTTTTTGACGGACCAAAATATCAATAGCAATACGGAAAGCTCACCGAAGTCCAGCAGAAATATGTTGTGTCGTGGGCTGACAGAACAATAGTTTAAATAGTCCCAGTACAAAACTTTATCGGTTTCCTTAAAGTCCATACAAATGTAATTAAAGAAAAAGTGAACCGTAGGTAATTATGTGAGCTTTGTCATTACTTGGATTGAAAATTTTGTCTGCGAAATTAAACTCATTTCAGTGAATCTATGACAATGAAAATTTTACTATAGTTAGCTGACCACATAAACCGGGTAGTGACGAATCCGAAATTTTAAAACTTGACTTAGTTTAACCGCTAAAAATTAAAATTATTGTTAATATATAGGTACGTAAGTTATATTAAATTAAAAACTACATTTTCTTTTCTTCGTTGATTATGCGGTTTAAGACACGCATTTGAAAGCAAAGGGTCGTTGATTCGAATCCCAATGCTCGTTAATTTTTTTTTCAACAAGTAACTTTTTTATGTTTTTCATTATAATTTTGGATAATTTTTATTCAGAAAATCCACGAAATTAAACTAGAATCACTCGAAGCAGTTTAATTTAGTGGACAAAGTTTTTAATCCGACTCATGACAAACAAAGTTTTTATCTACGGTTCGCTTTGATTAATATTTCGTTCAAAATGAAAAACAGATTATTTTTTTTAGGTTTTCTGAATAAAAATTATTCAAAATTTTGATGACCCTTCGGTTTTAATTCTGTTAAATTTTCGCCTCCACCGAGCATATGTGATGATATCCCAGTTTTGCACCGTTCTTTAGCGCATTTTGCTTGAATTTTATTTAAAGCGTTATTTCCTCAAAACCAGTTCTTAATATTATATTCATCTTTTAAATATCAAAATACCCAGATACACTCATAGATTTGGTATTGAAATGGTGAAAGTAGACGACATGTTCAACTCATTTGCTGATGCAAAGAAAGCAATTGAAGATGCACGTAAGTACTATTGCAAGCAGTACATAGTAAGACCAATAGAAAGCTGTTTTATTAATCATGGTGGAAAAAAATCGACAGTCTTGGACATTTAAAGAAGATTTTCCATTACATGTGAGAGACTCAAGGCATCAATGTTACTTCAAAGGTAAGTTCACAGAATAGTTGAGATAAAGAATTAAAAAATCTTGCTTGGACAGTATTATTTTAAAAATATATTTTATTTCTAAGTCCTACATGCAAAGAAGACTTTCCAGCAATATGAAGGAAGTAAAGGATTATTTGAATATGAATGTCAACACAAAAATGATCCATCAAAAATTCCAAGAAAGTACTGGTAAAATAGTTACATGGACTGATTATTGACATGCAACAATAATCAACAATATGAATAAGAATCAGTACTGGTTTACTTTGACCAAAATAAAGCGAAATGTGGGATAAACCAATAATTGATTAGTATTTTTAGTATGCAACCGTTTAGCGGTATTTTAAGCAAATCCAATAAAAGGCCATCAGACGCGTCACTTCAATGACGTCATATTTAATAACGGAATTTTAGTAGGCTACCTTTTAACTGCAGTTTAAGTACGTTTATTATTTGAGAAATGGACCTAGAAATAATTGTATAACTGACATCTATTTTATAAAAAACTCGTGATTTGATTATAATCTTCTGTCTATAATTAGCTCAGGGGTTTTTATCTTAAAAATGCCAGTGATTGTATTATAAAAAAAATATGTAAGTTAATAGAACAAAATTATAAACTCACCTGATATTAAATATCCTTAAATTAGAAGTAAACCTCTGAGAGATATTATTCGTCGTTTCTAAGGATCCGATGATCGTTACATTTTCAATTCCGATAAATTCGACGTTGGAATCGAAAAATCCTCGGTAAACAATTAACTAAAATTTATAGAAAAAGTGTCGGTTTAATGTCAAAATTAATAAGTGTATTTTTATGGATATTTCGTATAATTTTGAACCTTAGCATGGACATTTTAAAGGTAAAAAAACGCTAATTTTCTTTATATTATCCTTAATATTGGAATTGTATTTTAGATTTTTCAAATGCAGGAACCTGTATCAAAATTATTGCTTGGAAAGAAAAAGTCATTCTGTCAAAATAAAGACGATTTACAAGAAAATTTTAAAATAACGACAATTAATAATTTACAACCAATAGGAGAGGTAATATTTTAAAATTTTGTATCTGTCATATTTGTCAGTTATCTGTCGCTAAATTTTTTTCCGAATGTTCGGTATTTTATATAATATGGATATTTTAAAGGTAATCTCCAATTTATACCATAAAATATATTTATAATTATAATAATTATCATTATTATGTAGATTTTTCGTATGCAAGAGCCTGTATCGAAAGATCTACTTATCAAGAAAGATGATCTTGGTCAATATAAAGAAGTCCTTCAAGAAAAAGATGTTCTTATTAAAAACAACACAGAAAAAATCAATGAGCTAGAAGCAGAGGTACACAATAAGAAGATTTATACATTTAAATAATTTAGTTTTCCAAAATCCCAAAACATAACTCCCGAGCCGAAATGTATTTGTTATTCTTATATTTATTCTCCTAGTAAAACTACCCAACTACCCCTTCTGTCTCTCCTATCATCCAATGGGATCTATACAATTCCCAATTCCTGTAGTCATGTTTTTGAATTTCTAATACAATTATTTTAATATTATTTTTTTAATAGATTATTGAGCTCAAACAAACAAACCAACGAATGGAGATCAAACTTAAAGCTTCTTCATTAGACGATAATAGTTTCCAAGAAGTGATGCTGAACTACGACGATTTGTTCAAAAAACTGTGGAAAGAGCGCGAAGAGGTTCTAACTAGAAACGAAGTAATGGACGAATATTTGCAAAATCTAGAATGTTCTTACAATGATCTACTTGAAAAATTCCAAAAAGCGAAAGAAATTATTTACGGATTAAAAAGTAACCAAGATATGTTAAAGGAAGAATTAGAAGAATATAGAGAAGTCGTAGAAATGTGGGAAAAGAAATATGATGATTTAAAAGAGCATTCGGAAACGACTATAGCTGAAGCGAATATGGAATTAGGAACTAAGAAAAAAGAAAATTTGCAAGAAGTGGCTAAATTAAAATCTAATATTATCCAACGACAAACGAAAATCAAAGAACTCGAAAATATGTTGAAGAATGAAATGAAACCGTCCATTTATGCTCCGTTAAGAAATAAAATTAAAAGTAAATAAATATTTTTCTAAAAATTTGTATTTTATTTACCTGATTAAGAAACTCGATTAATATATTTGTACCCCACTTATCGGGTTTTAGTAAATGTAAGTTTTTTAAATGTAGTATTAAATTTCCTTTTTTTGGTCTTAGAACTTTGCCTTTATGGGTATTTACTTGAATGCAATACTAAAAATAATTATGTAAAATAATGTTTTTTATAAAAATTTATATTATTACTTGTGAGATTTTCGTTATCACAAAACTGGGCATCACATTTCCACTACAATGTATTGTTACCATTTCCAAATTTGTTCTGGTATTAACCAAACTTTCCAAAATTAATCTGCAATAAAAAATACCATTTATAGTACCCGTAAAACAAGGTAAACGTGTGACCTACCAAAAGTGCATTCAATTTTAAAAATAATCAATTATTGTAAAAATTATTACACACAATCAGCTGATTGATAATTGTATAAATATCTCAATTTGAATGCCGGACTCCACCGTGTTATCACCAGAACTGGACAAACATATGTGGCCAAGAAATCGCCAATAGATTTGTGGACAGGTAAATCTGAAAGTCTTTGGTAAACATTGTTACGTTCACGTACCAATGTAAAAAAGGCGAAAATGGGTAAACCTTATTACGTTCATGTACCAATGTAAAAAAGGCGAAAGTGGGAAAAAAAAAGTGTAAAAGGTCGATTTGTTGGATATTTTGGAGAAAAGGATGGATTTAGAGTCCGGCTTCACGACAAAAATAAAATTATTACCAGCAGAGATGTTATTTCTCAGTTTGAGAAAAATTCTGAAATTGAAAACAAAAAGGAAAAGAGTTTTGCAGAATTTCAAATTGAAGTGAACGTTAAAGACCAATCTGATGAAATAGAATCATTAAATGGTAATGTAGATGAAAAATCGGTCAACGATGATTAAGAATCGACACAGAGGCTTTGGTGAAAAACAATAATTTGAGGTCAAGAAGTCAACGTAATATTAAAAAACCGTCATATTTGTAAGACTATGTACTTATTGCAGAAAGAGATTAAGTACGAAGCTCTTATGATGCGGCTTTAAAATCGGATGATGCAGAAAATTGGAAGAGAGCTATGGATGAAGAGATTCAATCCCTACATGAAAATGAGACATGGACTCCAGTTAACTTGCCACCAAGACACAAGGTCTTATCTAATCGATGGGTTTTACGAATAAAGAGAAAGATAGATGGTAGTATAGACAGATATAAAGCTAGATTGGTCGCTAAAGGTTATAGTCAAAAAGAAGGATTCGATTACGAGCCCAGTAGCTCGTTTCGATACAATTAGAGCAGTATTAAGTGTTGCAGCATCAGAAATTATATATTCGACAGTTGGATGTTAAAACTGCATTTTTATACGGTAAACTTTCGGAGGAAGTATATATGAGGCAAATTGAGGGGTCTCATGATGGTAGCGGGAGAGTATATAAACTGAATAGAAGTTTATTTGGTTTAAAACAAGCCCCGAAGTGTTGGAATCAAAGATTTGTGGATTTTTTAAAACAAGATAGTTTACAAGTAAGTACGCCGATCCATTTGTCTTTATTCTCTTTAGAAATTTAAGAAAATCAATAGTGGCTATTTATGTAGATGATGGGCTCCTTGTGGGGAGTTCGATAGATGACATCGATTCGTTTCTACATGTACTTAGTATTGAATTAAAAATTACAATAGGATTGCAATTAAAACAGGAGAAAAATGGTGATAATTTCGTATACCAAACACCATATGTGAAGAAAATTTTGGAAAAATTTAAAATGCATGATTCTAATTCAGTTATTACGCCCTGTACAAATTGTGACCAACAAGACAGTGACTTGTTAGAAGATAACGTCCCTTATAGAGAAGCAGTAGGAAGTTTGATGTTTCTAATGTTCCCGACCAGGCCTGATATCTCCTATGCTGTCAGTATTGCATTAGAACACTTAAATTCACCGACAGTTTCTGATTGGCAAGTAGTGAAAAGGATTTTCAGATATCTGATAGGAACATCTGAACTTGGCTTGCTGTATAAAAATAATTATAATAGACCGGCAGTTGGTGACAGATTTTCCGATGTGATTTTTTACAGTATGCCTCTTGGAGTATATTGAGGTATGGATATTCTAACGATAATAAACCATACATTAATGAATAATTCCTTATTCTTTATATATAAAAGTTAGTTAACTTTTGTTGGCAAATTAAGCTTTTTTATACGATTTCTAGCAGGCTGCCATGTGCTTTAAAATGAAATTCAACGACAAAGCTACTGTCAAAGTCATTGGCATACCATTTGCGTGAGTCCATAGGGTCGCATCGGACAAGTATACCTGTATTTAAAAAAATTATTTTTCCGCGTTTCGGAAGAGTCTGCCATTGAGTAGTATACATGTTTATGCTATACGTGAGCTAAAAAAATATGGCATACCAATTGAGCATGTCCAAGGGCACCTCGCTTTGAAAACATCTAGTAAATTTTTCCTAAGAAATGTCCGTCATTTTATTCTATAAGAAGTTTACTGCAATTAAAAATATGTATCTTAAAATGCCGATATGCAAATTGGCATACGTTTTGAACCGGTTTATGATATAAAAAAATCTGATGTGGCCAGCACATGACCTCTCGCCATTTTTGAATCAAAAATTTACAGGTTGACACAAAAAAGTATGAAAAAAAAATAATTTTTTTGTAAATCTGGCAACAATGGCAAAAGTTTCGAAAATTTTAATGAGATGAAAATAAACTATAGGGTATACAAAATATATGTGTAAAACTTTATTGCCATTTTGTACAATAATGGCTTCATCACCCATAGCAACTGCCACTTCCGGTTGTGCGATTGGCACTAAAATCTAATCAGATCTAATCTAGGGTATCAGAATCCTGTATGCAAAATTTCAAATTTTTTTATTCAGTAGTTTTTGAGTTATCGTTACTACAATATCCATCCAACCACACTCACACACACACACACTAACACACACACACACTAACACACACACACACACACTAACACACACACACACACACAGACATCATCGCGAAAATACTAAAATCGTATTCTAGGGACCCTAAAACGTGTTTTTCATTGAAAACTCACTACCCAATTTTTAGCATGATTCCTATACCTCTTTTATCTGAAGGGCGAGAGGTAAAAATGAATGTTAAATTGTAAAATAGAAGAAAAAATCTGTATATTTTACCAGTATGTCATTTCATCGTGGATGTAATCATGATATAATGAAGTGAAATGTCAAACGGCATACAATTCGTGCTCGTTTTACTTACTCAAATTTATTAAAAATTTTGGCGAACATAAGGAAAAACATGCCGCCATTTTTCTTAGTATGCCTTTCAATTTATACTTCAGTCAGTTAGTCATAAAGTTCACTAAATTAAAATGGCATACCAGTTTTGCGAGTTTATCGTATAAAACAAGTGAAAAACGACAATATTTTTGACGTAATTTCGAGTTTTCGAAATTTTAAAGTTACAAAAATAAATTTCTGTATACCTTATATACTTACTGGGAAAGTAAAAATAGTCAAAGATTAATATCATTTTAGGAGGCATTAACGATGCTGAATCGATTGCCGTTGCTCGTTTGTCTCTATCTCTCACCGTTCTCGAAATGAATCAGGCTAACCAACGGACGGACGGACAAAACCATCTAATAAGAGTTTTTTTTCTTCGCAAACTCGAAAAATCATGTTAAAAAATTTTTACGGTGCATCCCGTCATGTTTCCCCCTTATTTGGGTCTAATCCTTGTACTTGGTCATTTGGCTCCCACTTCAGAACACCCTGGTAGCACGTACCTTAGAATCATGTAGCCAAGACAATATTATTGCTTCTTTGGACGATGAAGACGATGAACACGAATGATTAAGCAAACGGCACAGTCGGAATCTTTGTTTTATTGAGGAGTCATTACTGGTTGTCCAAAGGTGATAAATTCATCCGGTTAATGTCAATTGACCCACCGGTTACAAGGGAAATTTTTTTTCAATATCGGTGTATACGAAATTCAATTCAATACAAAACATTTCTTGATATTTATTGATATCTCGCTTAGTTTCCCAGATATAGCCAAAAAGTCGATAAAATTAATTATTTGGTAGTTTCGAGCTTACTTATATTCTACTTATATCAACAATTCAGAATAAAACAGATATCTAATAATCAAAAATCGGAGAAAATATTCATATAAATGATGAAAAGTAGAAGGCAAACCCCTTTCCTTGATTTTTTCTATTCGTAATTAAATTCATTTTTTTTGGAAAAAAATGGAGAGGCATACTCTATAAAATAATAAAAAATCTGATGTGGCCAGCACATTACCTCTCGCCATTTTTGAATCAAAAATTTATAGGTTGACACAAAAAAGTATGAAAAAAAATATTTTTTGGCAAATCTGGCAACAATGGCAAAGGTTTCGAAAATTTTAATGAGATGAAAATAAACTATACGGTATACAAAATATATGTGTAAAACTTTATTGCCTTTTTGTATAATAATGGCGTCATTACCCATAGCAATTGCCACTTCTGGTTGTGCGATTGGCACCAAAATCTAATCAGATCTAATCTGGGGTATCAGAATCCTGTATGCAAAATTTCAAATTTTTTTAATTAGTAGTTTTTGAGTTATCGTTACTACAACATCCATCCAAACACACACACACACACACTAACACACACACACACTAACACACACACACACTAACACACACACACACAGACATCATCGCGAAAATATTAAAATCGTATTCTAGGGACCCTAAAACGTGTTTATCCATTGAAAACTCACTACCCAATTTTTAGCATGATTCCTATACCTCTCTTATCTGAAGGGCGAGAGGTAAAAATAAGTCCTTTAAGTCACAATAGCCGTTGTCGTGCGTTTAGAAGGTATTTTATGCTTTGACAGCCTTGGGCCTTACCAAACGGTATGCCATTTGGTATACCACCTAAATATATCTAAATGGAGTAAAAAACAAATGTTAATACTGATTCAATACACGAACATTCGATTAACAATTTTTCAACTTCTGTTGGCGTATGCTTGCACTTTTTACTGTTCCAATCGCTATGCCAATTTCATATACATCATGTGTTATCACAAACTGCATGGGAACATAATGGCATACTAAATAAAATCACGGAAATTTATTAAGAGAAATTTACCAAATGTTTTTAATGCGAAGTGCCCTTGGACGTGCGCAAACGGTATGCCATATTTTTTTTGTCACGAATAGCATAAACATGTATACTACTCAATGGCAGACTCTTCCGGAACGCGGAAAAATATTTTTTATAAATACAGGTATACTTGTCCGATGCGACCCTATGGACTCACGCAAATGGTATGCCAATGACTTTGACAGTAGCTTTGTCGTTGAATTTCATTTTAAAGCACATGACAGACTGCTAGAAATCGTATAAAAATGCTTAATTTGCAAACAAAAGTTAACTAACTTTTATATATTAAGAACACGGAATTATTCATTAATGTATGGTTTATTATCGTTAGAATATCCATATCTCAATATACTCCAAGATGCATACTGTAAGAAATCACATCCGAAAATCTGTCACCAACTGCCGGTCTATAAGGCAAATGTTTTAGATATTTTCAGTGATGTTCATTACGCTGATCAGTACTAGAAGGCCAAGAACTGGTGTGGTAACTATGTATTCCGGTGCAGCTCTCAGTTGGTTTAGTCAAAAGCAAAGAAGCGTAGTATTGTCTATAACTGAAGCCGAATTCATAGTTGCCAGTGAAGCCACTAAGGAATTAATCTGGATAAGTAGGCTTTTAGGTGGAATTATAAGTTTGAAGGATCTGCCAACACTTTATGTTGATAATGCGAGTGCTATGAAATGAAAAATCCTAAGTTTCATAAGTTTCATAAGAGATCCAAACATATAGAAATTAAATTTCATTTTATTCGTGAAAAATTTGCCGAGAATGCTATGAAAATTCAACATGTTGCCAGTGACAAACAAGTTGCCGATTTGTTGACAAAATCTTTTGCAAATGGAAAATTTGTTAAACTAAGAAGCATGTTGGGCATTTGCAATATTAATTAATATGGTGGAATTATTTTGGAAGGAAGTGTTGGAGTTTTATCAAAATAATCCAGAATATTAATAGATCAAATCATGATAATTGTTTAAACCACAACACAATGAGCATAAAATTTTAGATAAAACAGTAAAAAATCACAGTGAAAAAAGAGAAATAGACAACGTCGAAAACTTAAACGTTTCACCATATTTTCTAAAGGACAATGCGTATATTAGTTAATTTGTTTGTATTTGTAATGACATCCTGTACATAGAAGTATGAATATTACATAAAATAATTTAATTTATAAATCAATTTTGACTACTTACGTTTTTGCTGATCCATGTGGACCGACAAGCAAAAAATGTTGCTCTTTCATTTCTGTTAACCATGTCCTTAAACAATCCAAGTACTGCTCAATTTGAGCAGTAGTTATCAACGGGATTTTAGGATAATTATTATCGATTATTATATTAGAATTTGTATAATAAGATTCAATCAAATCTCTATCTTTATTGTAACGGGATCTAAGAATTACAGGTGGTGCAAGTTCTCCAGTCCAATCAAATACCTTCAAATATAAAAAAAATTTTAATAAATTAAAATATTAAAGATCTAGAGTAAACTAAGCAGGATTTTCTTACCTGCTGGGTAAAAACTTCTATGAAATCATCTTGCAACTGATTGCCCAAACCATTTATTAAAGCTACAGTAAAATGTGCCTTACTACGAATATTAACTAATTGGCTTAGAGCTGTTGTTGCCAATGCTGTTTTAGAAGAAGGTAGTATTATTTCACAATTTTTTGTAACCCAATTAACAGCTAAAATTGAACAAGATTTTTAATATAATATGAATCATCTCTAAGCGACAATACGAACCAGATAATTATACAGAAAAAGTGTCAGACACATAATGTAGTTACCTTTTATAAAATAATCATTAATGAAGGACTCCAATATAGGTTTTTCCTCTTCAGACAGTTTTTCAATAAAACTTGAAACTATATTTTGTATATCGATATCTTCTTCGCTTAAAAATACGATCCCCATTCTTGATATAGTTGCTGGAGAGGCGTTACTGAGATCGTGAGTTTCGAAAATAAAATTAACGTTTGGTCCAAACTGGATGCGCCATCCAGAAGGTAGAGATAGAAGACGATTGTCGTCTAATACCGTGTTTAGAGATTCCACCCATTCGGGATCTATGTCGCCATCGCAGACAATCCATGACCATGTATCTTAAACAAAAAAATTTAAGGTACCTACGTGATTCAGTATTATAAGTAGGTATAGACAAAAATAAAACGATACATACGAAATTAAGAAAGCAGTAGGAATCAAGAAAAAACTATAGAAGAAAACGGAAGAATGTTTCTGTAAATATAAATAATAAAGAATTAAAGTAGACAATAGAGAAAAAGTATTTTACAAAGTGCTGAAGAATATGCTGAAAGATAAGAAATAGACCCTGAAGAATATACTGAAAGATAAAAAATAGAACCTAAGATAGCTAAACTGAAACAGTATTAATAGACCACAAAGAAATGTGAAAAGAGTAAGTCGACGATTTGTGAGACCAATCATCACTTACGGAGCTGTTGCTTTGAGTAAAAAAACTAACCTTGCAACCTCGAGAAGCAGTCTCCAGAGAGATATTAAGCAATGAGAATATGTCAGACTGCTGTAATGGAGATAATCCTAAACCTCATACTTCTGCACATACAAGTGGAGAATGTGGCAAAAATGAGAACATGCAGTATAGTCCAAATGGGGTAATGCTAGACCCGAAACTTACCTGGAACCTTCAGATTCAAAAAATACATACATACATGCATCTCTGGTCTGGTGGCCAAAGATAAAACAACGGACCGCTGTCTCCAAACTAGGCAAGATACCAAGACTTGCCTGCTTGGAAATAGCGGGGAACATAAAAACAACACCCTCAGCTGCTTTGGAAACTCTTATTGACCTCTCACCATTACAATACGTTATAATGGCGATGGCTAGAATGCCTCTACGACGGCTAGAGGACTTACCATTTTATGAAGGAAATCATAGATTGGGACACACTAAGCTAGATCATGTGGGAGGCAACATGCTTGGCATGAGGTCGGACCACATGACTGCTAAATACAGCTTCAACAAAGATCTGATAATAATAATTAACAATCGGAATGAGTTGAATACAAGCACATATTTCAGGACAAACCCTAACGGAATTACCTGGTACACAGACGGGTCAAAAACCGAAGGGGGTTCTGGAGCTGGTATATACTACGAATAGAATAAGTACCAAGAGAGTTTCTCTCTAGGAAAATATACATCTGTATTCCAGGTAGAGGTCTATGCAATACTCGAATGTGCGAGAAATAGTAATATGAGAGCCCATAATCTACTCAGACAGTCAAGCAGCCCTTAAGGCCATAAGGAGCCCAAAGGTGATATCTAGACTGGTATGGGAATGTGGCGAAGAACTTAGGGAACTGGCGACCCACAATAAAGTAACTTTATCATGGGTACCAGGTCACAAAGGTATCGCTGGAAACGAAAAGGCTGACGAGCTCGCAAGAAGCGGGTCGTCCACCCCATTAATTGGTCCATAACCAGCGATGGGAGTACCAAAACGTACGTTTAGGAACGATATAAAAGACTGGATCAAGCGAAAACATAAATTGTACTGGGACAATGTACCCGGACTTCTATACGGGAAAAAGTTTATAAAAGAACCGTCAAAGAACGTAACTGCTTTCAATGAGTAGGAATCAACTACGAATTACCACAGAGCTCCTCATGGGACACCTTCCCACCAGAGAGCATCTAAACAAAATCTATATAACGGCGACCTTTAATGCAGACAATGCAATAAAGGGACCGAGAATGCACTCCACATACTATACGACTGTGAGGCGCTGGATCACAGAAGGCAAAGAATATATGGAAAACCAAATAAGGATCCAGAAGACTACTACAAACAGCCATTAAAGATCCTGTACAAACTAGTACAGGGAACAAGGTTGATGGACTGGGTGTAGTAGACAAAGAGACGGGAGATAACGCAATAAGCCCACGAGGCTGCAGTGAATCCGGTTGCAAAGAACGGCCCCGGACAAAAAAAAATATTCCAAAAGGGAATGACCAGATGTAAACCCGGTTTTTGTATTAGAAACGGACACATCGTTCCGGACAGCAGAAGGCACTAGAAGAGGAGTATATTGGCCTGGTACCTGATTCTTAGAAAGCTTGGGCAAATCACCAATTATCTTTCAAGCGGAAATGTACGCTATTGAAAAATAGGGTTGCGAAAAATCGCTCGAAAACAATTGCTCGAAAAAAAATTGCTCGAAATCAATTGCTCGAAAAATTATTCCTCGAATGGACAGTATCTCGAAAAGAAAATTGCTCGAAATAAGTTACTTCAAGAAAATGTATCCATTATCTTCAAATAATCGTCTTGCTAATGGTGTTTTACTCGGAAGGAATCTTTATAATACATAGAAATGCAGAATGTCAACAATCCGTAAGGAGTACAATTAAATATCTATTATTTTCAAATAATCTTCTCATTACCTTTCTTGCGAATGGTATGATAAGAAGTCCTTATAAATAATAAATTTCTTTCCAAAAATTTTTAGTTGAATACAGGTATCTGTACGGTAACGGTAACAAAATGGAATTTATTAAAAGTGAAAAAGGCAAAAACAAATTATTAATCGAGGGCTATTTGTTTATTAAAGACAAAGTTATTGAAAATAAAATTTATTGGAAATGTGGTTTCTAAAAAATTAAAATCGACGACAATGTAACAAAAATAAATAATGTGCACAATCACATAGCTGACGCTGCAAGTGTAGGCACTGCTAGAGTATATAATACCATCAAAGAAAATGCAAAATCTACTAGAGGCATGCCACAGTTTATCATATCTAATTCATCAGAAAATGTTAGTCAAGCAGTAGCAGCAAGATTGTCTGTAATAAGTTCCATCAAAAAAACTATCAGAAACATTCGAGCAAGTAAAAATTTGGGCCCCGCAGTTCCAAACCGCCGGCAAGACATTCATTTTCCACCTGAGTTTACGATCACTGCAAATGGAGAAGATTTCTTATTAAATGATAAAGGGCAAGTGGAAGATCGGATCATTATTTTTTCTACTAGAAGGAATTTACGTCTGTTGGAATAATCCGCACATTGGTATACCGATCGAACGGTTTGAAAAACAGATATGAAATAGATGCCTACTTTGCACTCAAAATGAAAATGCTCCCTGCATTAGCCTTTGTGGAATTGTTACCCAGGTACTCTTCAAGGTGAACCAAAAACTAACAACAGCGTTGAAGGTTGGCACAGAGGTTTCCAAGAGTTACTTTCGGCGAATCACCCTAGCATTTGGAAATTTATAGATGTCTAACGATAATATATTATTATCATTCCTAAACTACGCCACTGTTCATCAAAACAGATCCAACACGGCAGACCACCACGACAACCATTCCTACCACGATAACAAGCGACTCCACCACGATCACAAGTAACAGAGTAGGTAGATCCCTTCCATCAACGGAACGGTATAAATTAAGGTGCAGACGATAGATTCATCAGTTCTCTCTGGTGTGTTGAACTGGAAAGGACTCCTTGAATAGTACGTGCTGAGTACTTCCCTGACAAACGTGTTGAGTTTGTCCAACCGGTGTAAACGCGTTGAGTTTACACACTTCACGACAGACCTGTTGAGTCTGTTATCTCCGTTAGACGTGTTGTCTATTCTTTCGGAGGCCAGGACCGGACTTCACCGTGACGATCGCGATTATAGAAAGACGACGATCCAGACCACCAGCCCGGCCAATCGACTATGAGCATCTGAGAGGCCGCCTGTACCAGCCCGCCGTTAGTTATTTGTTCATTCTGTATATACCTTTTGAATTATTTTATGTTTACTGTCTGTAGAGAGAGAATAAAAACTTTATTTTGAACCCTGTCTTCTGAATTACCCGGAACCACATTACAGATGCTATCAAACGACAACAAAGCCTTAACGAGATACAAATAGAACAATTTTTTTCTGACATTGAACCTCCAATGGGTAGTCGTAAATATCGCGATTGTGCGGGAAGAATAGGGAGCATAGTGCAAAATTTTGAGTACAACGTAGATATTGAAGGATACGTTCGCAGTCTTGCTCACAATATTGGTTATAAAGCGTACATATATTTTTAAATAAAGTTAAATACATTTAATCTAAGTGTAGACAAATGTAAACAATACATTTAATTATTTTGTATTTGTATAAATTTAGTAAATTTTCTTTAAATAACTTATTTTATTATTTCGAGCAATTTTCTTTTCGAGATATTATTATTCGATAACTACACTTTTTTGGCCATCTTGTATTTTAAGTCATGGTGCAATGAGCCAAAGTAATCCATATGACTCAAAATATTTGTGTACCAAATTTTAAAGCGTTTTTTCCTTTTCCCACCACCCACTAAGATTTTATTTTAGATTTCTGGCACTGATCTAACAATCTATGTAGGTACAATGAAATATTTGTCTCTGTTTGCCATGAGGAATAAATTATTTAAAATAACAGATAAATTCTCACAAATTCATTGAGTACCTATATTTGACTTTGTTTTATTTTGAAAAACGCAATAAAAATTAAAGTTATTTGAGAAAAAAGGAACAGCATGACGAAAATCAAAGAGTTGTTCATATATTAGTATTTACATTGTGCTTAACAAAATACTATTTTTTTACTAAAACACAATTAAAAAGTTAATTTTTTACAAATATTAAAAAAAATTCATGCATCAGTAACTGTGTTCGAAACAACCCACATGTTTATATTTGAGAAATTTTTACCTGCATTTTCTGCAGTAACTTGTAAACTGTAACTAGTTATAACTCCATCATTCCATTGGCCTGTATCCATATCCATTTTACCCAGCAATTGTGGTTTAGTTAAACTTTTTGGATTAAACGGGTAATATTTTATAGCTTTTCCCATTTTTGCCAATGCCTTAAAAAAAACATATTATTTCATTAATTTATACATTTTTAATTTATTTTATTTAAATGTTGTACCAGTACTAATAAATGTATTACAAAGAAAAGTATAAATACCTTAACAACTAAATTCCTTATAGTAGTTTTACCAGATTTTGGAGGACCTACTATAGCTACACCCATACGTTGTTGAAGCTGTTCATAAAATTCCAAACATTTATTAATCTACAAATATAAATATATTATATTTTATTAAAACTATAATCAATAACCAACCTGACGTTCATTTTTTATCAATCCCATTTCTATAAAACTTTGCTCTATATTTTTTCTTATAGCATCATCTTTCACCAATTCTAAATTAACGTTAATAAAAACGTCTTGCAAAATAGATAGAAATTTTTTACTGTCATAAAATGATAGTTTAGATAGTGTATCCATTTTAAGAACTTGAACTACCAAAGACATTTCATCAATGGTATCAAGAGATTTTTGGTTAACTGATCTTGAATTTTTTAGAGTACGACCACAACCAGTTAGAACTGTCCTAATAGATCTTAAACCCCAATCATAGTGTTGTTGTTTACTTAATAATTTACTAAAATAATATATTAGTAATTATTTATTTATATTTGATTTAAGTTACCTGGATATGTCAAATACTTCTACCAGCTTTTTAGCAATAATATTTGCACTTTTGTAACCTTCACAAAGTAGTAACGATCTGGCTATTTCTTCATTATCAGGATGGGTCATTACCACAGGCCTAAATAACTGTTTTAAATTATCCGGTAACTTGTTTCGACCTCCATAAGCACCACCAGCAGGATTCAGTGTTACAAAGATTCCACAATGTTTATTAACATCAATCTATAATTTTTTAATAATAATTTTTATTTAAAAGATAATGTTTTAACTTACTTCTTGTTCTAATAATTGTACTATCTTTTTATCTGTTCTAATCGATATTTGTATTTCATGAATCAACATTGATATTGCTGATAAAGTTGCTTCATCTAAACGATTAAATTCATCAAAACAACCCCATGCTCCTGTTTTAACTAATCCAATAAGAATACGACCCATAGCTGATACATCTATACCCTACAAAATTGTGTATTAACTATTATAATGAATAAAATTGTTTGCAATATCTTAATTACCTCATCGCAATTGAACACCAATACTTGTCTACCCAATAAACCTCCAAGTGCTTTGACTGATTCTGTTTTACCTGTTCCAGCTGGTCCGTAGGGGTTTCCACCCATTCCTAAGTGGATTCCCTAAAAATTAACTATTGAAACATGTTTTCAATAAACAAAAACCGTATTTAAAGTAAATTAAGACCCTTTTTAAAAGTTCTATTACTAACTTGAACCCTGCAATTTAAATAAACACTCTAATCTCATTTTTATTAATTGTACTATTAACAGATCGTTTCTTAGCAATCATAAATGTGTATGTAAAATATCATGTCAATAGGTTGATATATTTAGAAGCCATTGTATTTATTAAAGAAAACTAATATTAACCAATTAATTATCTATAAAGTACCTGAGTTAGAGTTAGAAAACATTTATCTGTTAATGGGGTCCTAACTAGTTTTTGAACATTTCCTAAATATTCATAGGAATATTCCATTCTTGCATTTGCCATTTTAACAGTTACTTCTCCTATAGAATTACTGTAATATCTAAAAAATAATAATTAATTAATCCCGTTTACCAAAATTCATTTTTTGGTTCCTATACGATTGGAGAACACCTTTCTCTCCATTTCCTCCATTTTACACTGTGTCTAAGTTAGGACATATTGTCACTTCCTTTCGTGTTTTCTAAGTATTAAATTTAACCACTTTGTATAACATTTGTATAACATTTTTAATATTTTGTTTATTTTTCAGTATTTTCCCCTATTTTTCCACATTTTTTATAATTTTCCATATTTTTCTCTATTATCATCTAATTTCCCTATTTTTATATTTCTTCCTGTTTTTCTCCATTTGTCCGTATTTGTTCCTATTTTTATCTCCCGAGTAGCACAATAAATTTTAATTAGACTGAAGTGCTTTATATCCGATTTATTAGAGCATTTGAAGTATTTTATAGCAATGTATATGACCGTAATAAACACATTTTGTTCTGTTTTCCCTTTTTCTATTATTTTCCGCTATTTTTTCTTTCCCTATTTTGGTCGAATTTTTCTATTTTTTCCTATTTTTTTATAATTTTTACCATTTGTATTTTTTTTTTCTATATTTTGCCCTATTTTCTCAATTTTTTCCTATTTTCCTCTACTTTTTTCCTCTTTTTAACTATTTTCCCGATTTTTCTGTTATATTGATTCGAATTAATTTTTCCTATTTTTCCCAATTTTTCATTATTTTTCACATTTCTTCATATTTTTCCTGATTTTCATTATTTTCTTCTAGTTTTCCCTATTATTTTCTATTTTTTCCCATTTTTCCTATTTTTCCTATTTTTCCTATTTTTCCTATTTTTCCTATTTTTCCTATTTTTCCTATTTTTCCTATTTTTCCTATTTTTCCTATTTTTCCTATTTTTCCTATTTTTCCTATTTTTCCTATTTTTCCTATTTTTCCTATTTTTCCTATTTTTCCTATTTTTCCTATTTTTCCTATTTTTCCTATTTTTCCTATTTTTCCTATTTTTCCTATTTTTCCTATTTTTCCTATTTTTCTCTATTTTCCTTATTTTTCCCTATTTTCTTTCTGTTTTTTACTATTTTTCCTCATTTTTTATTTTTTCCTATTTTCCTCTAATTTCCCTATTTTTTCTATTTCTTCCTATTTTTCCCGTTTTCATTGTTTTTTCCTATTTTTCCTTATTGGCCCGAATTAGTCCCTATTTTTATCTATTTTTGCTTATTTTTATTTATTTCTTCTTATTTTCCCAAATTTTCGTATTTTGCCTGTTTTCATTATTTTTTACTGTTTTTTATTATTTTCTATTTTTTTCTGTTTTGCCTTTATCCATTATTTTCGGCTATTTTTTCTTTCCCCATTTTACTCTAATTCTGTTATTTTTTTCAATTTTTTTTCCTATTTTTTTCCCATTTTTTTTTCTATTATATTTTTTACTGTTATTTTCTTTTTTTTACCCCTTTTTTTCCTATTTTCCCTACTTTTTTCCTATTTTTAACAATATTCCCCATTTTTCTGTTTTCCTATTTTGCACTAATTTTTCATTATTTTTCATATGTCTCGTGATTTTCATTATTTTCCCTATTTATCCCTATTATTTTCTATTTTTTTTATATTTCCGCTATTTTTCTCTATTCTATTTTTCTAATTTTTTCCTATTTTGTGTTTTTTATTATTTTCTTCTATTTTTATATTTTTACTTTTTTAGAAAATTTTCTAATTTTTCCTGATTTTTCATATTTTCCCCAAATCTTCACAATTTTCTCCATTTTGCCCTAATTTCTCGAATTTTTCACTATTTTTTCTCTCTAGTTTGTTCATATTTTCCCTTACCCAGATAGCACCGGACGTCCCAGGGATGTCCATTTATAGTACATTTTTGGTACGTCCTTGTATTGACATCCATTGTACGGCTGTTAGTGGACGTCCATGCAATGTCCATTTAGATCCAATGTTGGTACATTGATTCATGGACTAATTATAGATGTACTATGTACGTCCATGTATTAACATCCATTGTACGACTTTTAGTGGACGTCCATGGATTGTCCATTTTAAGTACATATACATTTTTTAAACGACTTCTCAGTACAGTTGCCATTATGTGTGTAATACATACATTGTTACATGAACGAACTGGTTTAAGACTTACCGTTAGGTATATGGATATTATGATGCGAGTTCCATACCTTCATCCACGTGATGAGCGAATACCCCGCTTCTCGCTTTAATTTTTGGCGGAAGTAAAGCGAACTAAACAAAATACCATAAATGGCAGCGGTGTTGCCAAAAGTACCCAACTTTTGAAATTTGTGGATAATTTAATATTTCATTTCGGTTGTACCCGGAATTTAAGTTGGCCATAAACTTTTAGAGCACAAATCCGGCTTTAGCTCCGAAATTCAGCGTCGACTTCGCCTTATCCCGGGAACCGCATTTCAGGCCATTTTCGGCCCCTGGGGCCAATTCCAGACGTGTAGGCCCAATTCAGCATCGAAAAATACATGGGAATACATATGTCACTCTCTTGTTTATGAACTTTTTTATTTTGTGTACTTGATTAAATGTCATTTTACTTTACCTTAATTGTTTTTGCCATGCCCATTCAGATATTTTGGTGACTTTTTGTTCTATAAGTTCCTCAAGTACGGTAATATAATGAATGGTATCCAATAAAAGAGCTTTAAGTTTAATTTGTAACACGTTTTCACTATCGTTATCCTGGCTACTATTTAACTCAAGAGAACTATAATGCTCCAATTGTGTCTAAAACAATCATATAATAATAACGATTTTTTTTTTAATTTATCAAAAATTTTACCTTATATTTTAATAATAACGACGCCAAAGTCATACTAGAAATAGCCTGTTCACATTTTGCTGTAAAAGTTATGCTTTCCGATAAGCATAATATTTGTGATGGATATATTAAAGGATCTGGTGCAGTTTTTTCTTTTTGGCAATTGACTAGTAACTCTTTTAAAGTAACTTGCATTTCTTTTACCAAATCATTTAACCAAATCTAAAAATAAATAAAATAAATATAATAAAAAATCCATTTTTATATTCCCATTTTTACTTTCTTGGGAAGAAATTATCCTCATCGGATTTTGAACAACATAATTTTTCTGTGGTCTGTATGTCTGTCTGTCTGTCTGTCTATCTGTATGTCTTTTTGTCGTCCGCAAAGATTAAAAATGAACTTTTGAATGCATCAATGTATCGGCGTGAAATTTTTTTCTATTTTTTAAGACCTACGAGTATTACAGTTCAATAGAAAATGAACTTTTTTTAGGTTTTTTCTGATATTTCCTAAATTTTTCAATTTCGCTTGATTTCGCCAAATTGGGAAAAACAATGGAAAAAAATGCTGGTAACCAGGGGTACGAAAAATCAATTAATGTTTAAATTTAAAAATTATACGAGCCAGTCTAAATTTTAACTAATTAAATTTAACATTAGTAATTGGCGCGCCACCTATTTATAACTTCATAGCATAGATCTCTGTAGCGTTGAATTTGTTTTGATAATTTAAATTCCTACTAAATGAAGTAAATACATAATTTTTAATTTAGTTATTAAAATCAAAAAAAGCACCATTCGTTTTGTTTAATACCCGCGACCACAAACAACTTCCGTACAATTTTCAATATTTTATAAGTCTATAACAACCCTCAGCTTTCCCTCTGGAGAGGATTTTGTCCCTTTGGAGAAATTATTTAATTCACTTAAAATAAATTTCTTAAATAATTATTAATAAAATTGTTGTTATTAAACTTATCTACAGGATAGACCAAATTTTTCTATTATTATTATTACCTCTACTGGTTTTTGGATGTGAACATGGTTTACCAAATTTACTTTTTCTCCTTGTAAAGAGCAAAGTCCAACAATATCTTGATTATTTGCAGATATCTCTACACTATTGATACCAACAAATATTTTCTTTAAATGTGTTTGTATTACTTGTTCCTTTGAAGACTGTCCTACAACTTCTAAGAGATCATCATCGTTAAGGAAGAGAAATCGTGGAAATTTATTTCGTTTTTCCTAAAATAGAAATTTATTGTAATGATAATTAATACTTTTTATTGTATTATACCTTTAGGAAATTATCTAAATCATTTTGACATCTTGATAATTGGTTCAGGATTGTTTCTAAAAGAGATCTCAAATTTGGGTATCTACAAAGAGCTGAGACTCTAACATCTTTTTCTATAAAGTTTAAGATGAGTCGAAAATCTCTATCTATACGTTCAAAGCGAGATTTTTCTTGTGCTAGTGTTCCACTTATAAAAATTGGTTCCAGGTATAACCATCTAAAATAAATATTGTATTTAATAAGTATTATTTAATAATTATTTATTTTTTATCTTACTTTCTTTGGATTTGTGCCAAAGAAGTTAAATATTGATCCAAATCAGCGAATTTATTCTCCCACATGCTAACTTTTTCAGCAGATGAATCATAATCTGCAGAATTTTTTAACGATTGCAGTAAGCTCTGGTTGTCACCAATCTATTAAAAAAATAAATCAAAAATCTTATGATCTACTTATATATAAAAAAATTATACCTTGTTTAAAATTTCTTTGAAGTCTTTAATTAACAAAACTTCTTTAGTTTTAGAATCCTTATGGGTGCTTAAAATAAACTTGCTATGAACATCCCATTGGTCAAGTTCGGCTAGTGCTTGTCTTACTACTATTTCGCTCGCCGCTTTTTTAGAAATTACCTAAATAAAATTTTATAGTAACATCAATGTAATAGGATTGTATCTACTAATAAGACACTGTGTCATTTATTACTTGGGGAAAAGATTAAATCTGTGTAATAAGCGCTAGTACTACCTGGAACCGATAAAAGACCCATCTCCAAAGAGTAGGAAACCCCAAACAAGTGTTTAATACTTGCAAGTAAGGAGTTCTATGCATCCAAGCTGTATATCAGATAGTTATTTCATCCCTTAGGGATCATCAGCAGCAATTTTCCCAGATGCATATAATTCAAATCTCACCTTGAAGCACTATCGTGCAATATTTAGTAAAAAGGATATAAGAATGTTATAGTTTTATATTGTGTTTCGAGGTGAGATTTGAATTATATGCATCTGGGCACATTGCCGCTGATGAGTCTTTAAGAGACGAAACAGCTGTCCGGTATGCATATCGACATTCCGTATATGTATTGGACACCCAACGCAATTTTATTAGTCCGATTCAAATTTAAAACCAATCAAAGTTCGAGAGCGAAATCTGCGTACGGATTGTAAATTGGTACCAAACACTTGTACGGAATGTTGTCACAGACGGTACATACAACTAAAGAGAAAAAAAGACAAATATGTAAAGGTGAGATGATTATATGATGTATAATGTTAAACAGTGTAGAATAAAATTTTACATTCTTGTTTACAGGAAGGAATGCCTGCCTTCATTGAAGTTACAAAGAATCGCAGCCATAGTTTGACCTCTGGAGATAGCCCAAGTTATTTACGCCCAACACGTAAAGTGATAAATGAGTTTGATACCTATTTCGATAACGGATTGGGAATTACAGAATCTATTCAATATTACGAATCAAAATTAGAATTAAAATATGGTGTAGAAAGCTTTAAGTTGACCTAATCCTAATTATCGAACAGTATCTTTTTGGTACAACAAATGGTGACTCTTAATTTGGTAACGCGACATGGAGTAGGAGTTTTGGAGGTACATCAAATGTCACTCTAAGTTGAATTCATTTTCTAAAAATATTGTTTCAGAAAATTCAAGAATTACAGACAGAATTATTTTAAAATTTTAGTAATAACAAAAATTATGCAACAGGCGCATTCCTTGCCTTTTTGTAAACATTTTGTATTTACAAATAATAAATCTTGTACCATAAAAATGATACATAGTCACGAAATCTACCGTAGGTTGATGAGTGCCAACCGGGAAGCCGCTAAATAGGATAAAATCCTATGTAAAAGCGACCAAACAAGTACAACTTGGGTGTCGGTAGATGGAACCCATCATAATGCCTTAGGAGGGAGCGGGCACCTCGCAATTAAGTCAAAAACAGAGAGAGTAAGTTTTTGATTCATTCACTGAATCATTCTTTTATATTTATGCTTAGGCCTTGTGAAATTGGAGTCGTCCCTTTGGGCGTCATAATAACTAAGCAACAAATTGGGTGATTTCAGCTAATTAAAAATAACGTACCCAATTCGTTCTGTAGAGAAGGATATCCTAGAATTTTCACGACAGACGATATAGTGACACAGAAAGAAATGCCCTAAAATATTTTTGGCCAAAATCTAAAACGCTTTTGTACCGCTTCAATATTTGTCAATTAATTTGATGTCGGCTTTGAGAAAAGAAAAATAATGCTTCAAATGAAAGGCGTCAATCACTTTATAAGGAGTTTTAAGCAATATAGCAGGCCTCGACCAATGAAATGGTACTAAAAGCATTTAAATTCTCCATTGACAATAGTAAGGATTATCCAAAATGGGCAAAATATATTACAAATTATTGGGATAGAAAAGAATATTGGGCATTAGATTACAGAGATGCATTAAGAAACGGACACCAAACAAACAATTTACAGTAAAATTTTTCAAAGATATTACCTTAAACAGGAATAAAGCATAGAATGCAATAGCACTATTAGACCATCCAATAAGCTTTTGGAAGAATATTATCAGCGTTAATTACCGTCATTAAGTTCCAGTCGTGTTTAAACAAACAACTGAAGAAAATTAGTTATCTACAGAAGGAAGATATTAAAAAAATATCATCTTTTACTTTATGCAGTTCCAAGTAGTGAAAATAATCATATTTAGTATGTTGTGGACATTAAAGCAGGCTTTGGCAGTTACGAAGCGGGTAGGCTTAGAACATCAAATTGCTATTTTACATGTCTTCGGAGACCGTTGTACTAATGCCCCGGCAGACTCTTCGGAAACACGTCTTTCTATGGCCAAACTTGTCTTCGACGATAATATCCAATATCTGTTATTTTATGAGCCTTTTGTTTCAAAACCATCAACAAGTCACATTGTAACCGAAAGTTAAAAAATTTTTCCTCAACAAAATAGTTTAGTCCCTGCAAATATCAATAATAATATAGAGGAAGGAAAACTTTTAAGTACAGCTGAAGATCTCATTAATTTTTAGAATTCCCTCGATTTATTGCTCAACAAAAATATCCAATTTGGTACCAGGCGTCCAATTCCTGAAACCGTACGCTGAACACCGCATAGTCTATACCGTATGCGATAGATAAATGGTATTCTTGACTACCCTTCATTAACATAGTTCTGTATCGTATGGTGTAGCGAAGAGTCTTTGATTATTGCAGCAGTTGAAATGTATTGAACTAATAAGAGTGCAGAAAAAAGGTGTTCTGCGATCATCATTGAAACATGGTAATTCTCAATGTCATAATAATATTTAGTATACAACATACCCTTATGCTGTGAATTTAGTATCTTTAAACTTTGATTTAAAAAAGAAATAAAACTTAAAGATTCCAGAAAAGTATTGATACTTGTAGTTTATTCAATGGATATAATTGAACATGATAAAAAGAATCTTAAAATAAGTGAACCACCATACAATTTCAATTAGATTTTCAACTAACTGCTTAGTTAGTCGAAATATTCTTATAAATTGTCTATCAGCTAACATGAATGAATCCTGGTCCCAGTGGTAATTCTGCATCTAATTCTGCCTCTTCAATATTGTGTATTCCCTGTATAAGGACAATTTCTTCTATATCATCTATTTTACAACATACAAGTAAACAGTAACTAAAGAACACTTACTAACTAAAGACACTTACTAAGAAAAAAACACTGACTAAAAAACACTGAATACCAAACCAAAAATATTAACTATAGGACAACAAAAGGTGAATTTAGGCCAAGAACCAATGAGCAGCGGTACGTACCTATCGCGTTTAGGCGGATTTGGTTATAGATATTTTGGTAGTTGTGACATATGTGACGTCACTATTTAGCCCTTCGTGACATCATTGTTTTGTCAGTTTCGTACCAATATCTACCCAAGTTTAGAGCTGGGTGAAATCTGGTTGACATATGCCACTTTGTCACTAAAGGTGAGTACACGAGCAAAAGTGTGAGTTTATTTTAAATATTTAGTCAAAGTCAAAATGGAAAAGCAAAGATATTTTTTAAGCCTGAACATCGAAGAGGAGGATGTTCAGGTGGAAGTGAATGATATA
Organism: Neocrepidodera transversa; assembly: GCA_963243735.1. Taxonomy (NCBI): domain Eukaryota; kingdom Metazoa; phylum Arthropoda; class Insecta; order Coleoptera; family Chrysomelidae; genus Neocrepidodera; species Neocrepidodera transversa. The sequence continues at coordinate 16,258,444 of OY725337.1, read as the reverse complement.
GAAATGGCAAAAATTCTTCTTAACGGTAGGTGTAATGAATACCTAATGATAAATAATTGCTTTAATTTTAAATCACAAATTCGCCTGTTGTGTTTTGTGTTTGCACTATTAACATTTGAAATGGATGGACAGTTGTGTTTAAGCGCGTACTTGTCATGCCCTTCACATTCCAAGATGACATTTCAAAGTGACATTTCTCTAATAACCAAGGGTTTAACCAAGGGTACAAATTGGTAGTTCACCTAAATTCGCCTATAAACAACGATTATTAGTTCTAAGTGACAAGTAACACACTCACAATGCATACAAAAGAAGTTTATCGCTTAGTTAAGACCTTTCTTTGCTAATCCCATTTTTCAACTCTCATACGTCACCGCATGCGGGTGGTTGACGAACGCTTTCAGGAATTGACTTGCAGCACTTCAACCGTCAAAATGTTTTGCTAACGACTAAAGCAAATGAAGACAAGTACGTTTTTTGTGCACTGCTGGAAGTTCATGTGTCCAGCGCTACAGACAAAAGTCTAGCATCAAAGTGCAGCTAACAGCATTAAACAGAAGAAAAGTCGGTATAATAAAGGGGTACAAGAAAAGACCGATGAACCGTTGAGCAAGTGGAGAACCTGCCAAGAATTCGATAAATAAAAATACGCATCTACTTCAAGGAACTGTGACGACCTTCTGTTTGGCACCAATTTACATTCCAGACATAGATTTCGCACCCGAACTCTGATTGGTTTTAAATTCAAATCTGACCAATAAAATTGCGCCGGGTACCAAATAGATACGCGAAATGTCTAAATGCGTCCGATATACGACCTGTATCCATATAAATCAAATTCTCATAACATACAAGTATTTTACTTATAAATCTCTTCGAATTTAAAGATATTTTAAGCTTTGTGTTTATAAATAAATATAATGTACTTACCTGTAATTCTTTAAGGTTATTTTGGATATTATCAGAAACTTCAAGAAAATCATTTAAAATTAGTTGATCTATAGGTTTTGGTTCCATTTGTAATAAACTGAATGTATCAGCCCAATGTTTTTCAGTAAAATCTTCTCCTCGTACAAATTTCAAACATGGAACAATCACCTGAAAATATAATACCATTGCTTTGTCTTATAATTTATACCAATATAATAAATCATATACAACCTTAGCTATATTTATATACAATTTAAATTGTAATATATTACTACCTCATATTTATGAATTTCTTGTAATATCCTAGTTTCCAAAGCAGTAGACTCTATTTTGTTAAATTTATCCCTCCATATCTTTAATAATTCTTCTAGTTTGTAGATTTTTTTTCTAAATACTAACCATGGTTCATTAAGAACATCTTCAAACTCTAAAATAAAAACCATAATCAAAATATAGTATAATAATAGTTAAACTGACCTTTATTAAAATCTTCAAATATAGACCAAGCTCGTTCTTCAACATCGAGATTTCCTATAATTTCTGCTAGAAAATGTATTTCTGGTTGTTCCACATTAAATTTTTTATAATCGTTCTTTAGTTTGTCAATTTTAGACTCAATTTCAGTCCATTCACTGCGCTTATTTTTCAGATTGCTTAAATGTTTTACAAGATCTTTAATACTGTAACTAAGAATTTCTCCTGTATGTAGTAAAGGGTTAATATCGTCCCATTTTGCACTAAACCGTTCAATTTCCTTGTCTAAATTCTCTTTATCGATATTAAGTGTAGTTTTTATAATGTCCATCTAATAAAATATTATTGAGAAATTATTTTAACCTATATGAATAGAAAATACCTGTTTTTTCATAATATGTTGATAATTATCTAATAAGCTTTGTAAACGATCCCAAGCACCTTTAAGTCTATTAACAACAACAACTTGTTCCCTAGACCAACTAGATAATGTATGAGCCTTTTTAGACATTTCTATAAATAAATCCTCCATCTAAAATATAAAATATTATATAAATATTAAATTATTAATAAAATTCTACCTCTGGTTTTTCTTTTAAAATATTTGCATGAATAACTCCAGATTCTCCAACTTCTTCTATAGTAACTGATTGTTTTGTAAGAGCATTCGTGGATTGGTCTACATAATTCTGAAGTTTGACTACATCTTCTGCTAAGGCGTTTTTTAAAGAATGTACTAATTGATCCCAGTAGCTCCGGTTGTGGGATTCCAGATCGGATCTTAGACGAGAAAGTCCTATTACGAAACAACCAACTCGTTCTTCTGTACTAAAAAAATATAAAATTTTTAACAACAGAGTGCGAAAAAGGCTTAATCGAAATCTACCCAGTCCAGTTATAGAGAATGTAAAGTAGTTAATAAAATGAACACAATGAAAAAGCAAAACCTGCCAAAAAGCCCAAAGGTACAAATATAGTGAAGCGGGGAGGGTTATATACATAAGATCTTATCTACTTATATACTAAAAAGTTGTTAGAGACGAAGAAATGGACAAATTTTATAAATCAGCCAATAAAACCAGAGGAAAGACTGGTTGTAATAATCTGCCTAAAATATACCGATTTATATGATCAGGGTGTGACTGATTCCCTATTGGCCTTCATAGTTTATAAGTTAGTTGCTCTTTTTCCATTTTTCTTGCTTAAAATTTATACTTAGTACTAACGACCACGCAAGTCAAATCGCTGACTAAATGCTTTTGCGTCACGCTAATGAATCCCCAAATCAAATTAACAGTCTCCACTTCAGATACCTGGTCACGTACCTCTGCCCTCCTCGCTCCATTATATTTGTACCTTAAGGGTAAGTCCAAGAATCAAGTTAGTACAAGTAAGTAGTCAGATGTAGATTTCCAGTTCCAACAAACTGACCCGGCGAGGGTGGCCATAAAGCAAACAAGTGTAGGAGGAATATTATCAGCGTAGACTGGGTAGCGGCCAAAACAATAGCAAACACAAAGGAATAAGCTGCAATCTTTTTGATGCTTAATGACAATTTTACAACAAAATTAAAACCTGTAAGTACAAACATCTTTTTCCGGTTATATGTTATCCGAAAAACGTCGAGCAAGAGGTTAGTCTCGTTAAGATCTGTAACTTTGTCGGCCATATTAACTACAGTAAGTAATCTATTTCAATAATGTAATGCAAAGAACGTTTGTTTAGCAATTTTTTTATCACTTTTAGGTCATGTTTTTTTGGGGCGGAATGGGGTACAATTTAATAGTTTTTCAGATGGTTAGAAATTATGTTCGGAAGACAAAAGGTCAGGAATGGAGTACCGAATCCATGAACACAGCAGTTGATGCCGTTCTTACTGGAGAAATGAGCTACAGGATGGCCGCCGAACAACATGGTGTGCCCCAAACAATTTTAGAAAGGTATGTCACGAAAAACAGAAAGGATCAGCAAAATTTTGTTGTTCATAAATCTGCCGGAAAAATTCACTACGGTTTTTCACAAGAACAGGAGATAGAACCATTTAAAATTCATGGAATCAAGACTTTTGGCTTGACCATGATTGACTTTAGAAGTTTGGCTTATCAATTAGCTATACAAAATGAGTGCCAACAAAAATGTAATGCTGAAATGGGTCGAAAGGGTTGGATGTAATGTTTTTTAAATCGCCACCCTACATTGACACTACGACAACCAGAATCAAAGGGCCGTACCAAAATTTTAACCTTCAAAGGAAACCGTCAGGTAGGAAACTTAACTTCCGTCGAACCATATCGGCTGAAATCTGTTTTCCTGCTGCTGGTCCATACATGCCATCTATGCTATTTTTTCCAAGAAAACGGAAGCAACAGTCATTTGAGTTAGTCTTGCCACCTGTTTCAGTAGTAGAAGTTAGTGAACTCTATTTGAATTGGGTTAAGCTATTTGTTATGTTTTCTAAAACAACAAAAGAAAATCCAGTGCTATCCACCGCACACAAGTCATAGACTGCAACCATTGGACGTTTTCTTCATGACTCCGTAAAGTACTTTTTATGAATATGAATCTCGGACTATCCAGGAAAAGTGATAATCATTTTTCAAATTTCCACGCTCTTCGGTAGTGCCTTTTTAAACGCAGACAATATGAAAACAGCAATAAACGGATTTCGCAAAACTGGGATTTTTGCCCCCGATGAAAACGTTTTTACCGAAGTTGATTTTTGACTAGCTGCTACCACGGATATTACAATACCCCTCCATCAACCAATGATTCTTCTACTGCGCCAAGAGCAGAGACGACAATGGAACCTTCAATTTCAATAACACCTCCTGCTAAAAAAAAACGGATGTAAGAAAATCAACTTAATCTCCTTTCAGCTACAGGAGGACCGCAGTGACATTTTAAATTCCCTACCAAGTTGCTCTTCATGGAAAGCGCCAAACGAATTTGATTCCTCCTTCTTTTCCCTGCTTGTCGCCAGAAGTTGCTTTACCTATTAAAAAAATCCAACAAACAGTTAAGAGAGTTAATCGTAAGAGCTATAAAACAGCAATATAACCACAACTCCGTATAAGGAAGAACTAGCAGCAGCAGCTGCAAAAAAAGGTTTCGCAACAGAAGAAAGAAGGCGTTAAAAGAAAAATTATTGGCAATGAGATTAAAGCAATGAAAATAGTGACGTAGAATGTCTTTACTGTTGTGAATACTGGTCCAAGTCTGTTGAAGGGTGGATTGCCTGTTCAGTCTGTCACAAATGGACACACAATTCCTGTGCCGGCGTTGGTAGCGATGACGACGAATTTGTGCTTGTTTGTGAAGAGTGCCAATCCTAAGTAGATTTTTGTTTGATTTTCTCTAATGGTTTTAGTTATTTTAATAAAATAAATACTAAACCTAATTCTTCTCCGCCCATAGGCCGGAATGAGGCAAAATGCACTTTTTTGGTTTCTCATAATTATTTTCTTTAAAATATTTATTTAACTGTTGAAAAAGGTGAGAAGGCTTAATTTACATATTAGGTAATACACCGATAGCAAAAAGTGACAGTTAACCATTAAACGTTAAGTACCCCGTTCTCCCCCACCTTCTCCTACCGCTCTCTAAGAAAACATTTCTCCTATTATACGTGACGTCTCCCACTGTATTTAAAAGGCGGCACTGCTTCCGAGGATACCAAATCTTTAGCTCCAGATAATCTGAAACCAGAATAACCAATTTATTCCGGTTAAAATTAGAATCAGACTGCCAGTGCTCAGAAAATCTGCGTGAAGGTGCATTGTGGCCTTTTCAAGAATGTATATCCTGTGTCATATTTCAAATATAGCGTCGTTTTCCACGTTCAATTTGGACCAATAATAACGAAGTTTGACTTTAATGCCCTTGAGTCGTTGGTTCTACCCATGATTTTTGTTTACGTATATATTATACGTCATACTTATATTACAGTACCGTTTTCCGCATGTTATTTGGACCCATAGTAACGAAGTTAGATCCTAATGACCTTTCGTCTTTTGATCTGGATATGTTTTTTGTTTACGTACTTATTCTACATCACATTTATAATACAGTGAAGTTTTTTTTATTAAAATGGGACCATTATTAGTTGCCTATCCTTCTGTTGCAAATTTTTTTATGCATTGATTCTACGTCACATTTCAAATATAGCGCAGTTTACCGCGTTCAATTTGGACCAATAGCAACGAAGATATAAGCTAAGGTCCTTTTGGTGTTACTTCTATTTTTCTTTACGTATTCTACGTCACATTTCGAATACATTACCATTTCATGCGTTTAAATCAGACTAATAGCAACGAAGATATGAAAATTCCCGTCCCACCCCTGGCCCCCTCGGAGGTCGCTGTCTGATAGTAGCTGAACTAGCTAAAATTGTATTAAAGGAAACTATACAGCTGAGTAGTAGCACCCTCAGTCGGATAGTAGCCGAACTAGCTAAAATTGTATTAAAGGAAAGTCTGAACAATAATCAGTTTATCTCAGATTTGAGCCACCTCATTTTTTGGAATAATATTATCATTTTATTTGCAGTGATATTTAAAGAATGAACAATGCGTCTCAGTTAAGCAGGAAATGGCAATGATTAAAATAAGATAAAATATGATGATAATGAGTTTATATGCACGTGTTGTTATCAATAAGATAAGAAAACGTGGTAATATTCTTGACAAGTGCCGGTCGGCGCCAACTATCTGGATCAGCGAATCAACTTGCACCTTGGACTTATAAAATAAAAAGTAATGAAATGAAATACAAAGGACTATATTATTCACCAGTATCATCTAAATTTAATTAATACTCAAGAACACAGATTTATCATTGGAGGAAACATTAATCCAAAATATACCAGTCCATATAAAAATTTGTAGTTCCTTTATCTCATTCCAGCCCTTACAAAAATTACGTCCCTTTTACCCCTTAAGTCTTTTTTTGGACGCACCCCTTGGGTTTGTCCATTTAAAAAAATAATTTAGTCCTTGACCTTTTTTAATCTTGATATACATTATTTTTGAAGTTTGTAATCATCTATTTGAAGGCCATTGTAATTAATATGTCCAAAAAAATTATATCAAGGTCCACTTTTATTATTTGGAATCTACTACATTAGATATACAAAATTACTCAAAACCTTTCATGCAAGAAAGAGTAAATAAATAAATCGAAGACTCGTATATTCATACATGCTTTTTACCTTGGTAATTTTGCAATTTCTTGTCCAAAAGTCTTAGAAGCTCTAAAATGCAAGTCCCAATTTTGCCATGAAATTAATTTTGACGTATCCAATGATTCTAGTTGCAACCAAGACTGCCAGTGTGTCATAACAGCTTTAAGCTGTTCAAATAACTCATCTGTACGTTTTGCTACATCACTTAATGCCGATTGATTTCTAAAAATTAAACAATATTAATAAAAATTTTAATAATTTTGTTAAAATTAAACTTTTCTGTTATTTTCTTGTATATTTCGCTGTTAGGTTCCTCAGATATGTTTCTAAAATTTTTAGGGATATCTAAAAATCTTTTCAACTGTTGATCATATGTTTTTCTTAAATTTTCTTCGTTAGGAATGTATTCTAAAGTCGAGTTTCTATAAATTAAATCAGCATGAATTTCAGGTAGATAAATATGAAGGGTATCCAAGCTCTCAATATATTGTTTTTCTAAAACATTACTAAGTTCTTGATCTAATTCCTTTTTCCACATTTGCATGTTCCGAAAACCTTTATCTTCGACTTGAGTCAAAATATGACGTATATTTTTAGCCGTTTCTTTCCATTTACTATACTCTTTAATCAAATCTACTTCTTCTAATTCTCGTATCTAGAATAAATTTCATAGAGATAATAATCTCAGTTTCAAATAAATATTACCTTTTCTAAAATTTCATGATGTTGTGTAGTTAAAAAATTATTTTCTTTTGAAAGTTTCTCAACAGCAATTTTTAATGTATCCACGTATTTTTCCACCGATTTTTCTTGACTCCATGATACTACCTCCTGCTCTTGAACTAGTTTTGATAGCTCCAAAGCGCTATTGAGCATCATCGGTTTTTGGCAAGGGATCATTTGATCACCGATTGTATTGTGAAAATGGGCTATCTAAAAAATAAAAAAATAGAAAATACTACACAAAATATTATGCTGTTAATGTGAATTTGTTCAGTGCTGAAATTTTAAAATGATAAGGAGGACAAATGATAAACATAACGAAAATGGGTACATTTTGCTAAATAATTAAGTATAGAATGAAAAAATTTGTTATGATTATTATACGAGGAATATTTAATTGTAAGAAAGGAAAAAGGAATTTACTACAGTCTTGGTAGGTATAAGTTTTGTAAGAGTTTGATAAATAAAAAACAAAATAAAGTAGTAAAGGTAAAGAAGAGGAAAGTACCAAGGAAAATAAAGAAGAATGCATATAGGGACGAAGGCATCTAAAGAAAGATAGTAAATCAAAAAAAAGAAAGACGGGAAGCTACAAAAAAATTATTTGCGGTATTTTACCTGTTCCAAAATTCTAGCAAACTTCATAAACTTTTTGGCATGATTAGCTGTCTCTTTAATCAATGTAGGTACTTGATAACCCATAGCTCCGAGTTGTCTTACTTCAGAAATAAGAACCACTAGTCTTGGTGAAAAATTCACTCGCATTAATTTTTTTTCAGAAAATTCCACGACCGGGTCGGTTTCTCTAAGACTCAAACTATTATTTTTAATGTAAGTCAGAATTTCAGCGCACCAAGATTCAAAAAGTTCGTTATGCTGCTGTTTTAAGTCTTTGGTAACGTCGAGAATTTGGTGACTCAAGTCCTCATAGCCTTGAAGATCCTAAAAATTAATACTTACTATAAAGTTTGCAAACACTATTTGTAATATAATTTAAAGGGGACTTAACCTAATGAAATAATGGTGCCAATCGATGGGACTAAATATTAACCCCACCCTCACCCTAGATAACAAACTGCTCTGGAAACAGCACGAAAAAGAAGTAACTACAAAGTCCACGCAAGCGTTAATGGTATGCAGGAACTTTGCAGGAAAAAACAGTGGATGTACACAGCTATTGTAAGACCAATATTTTCTTACGGAGCTGTTGCTTGTAGTAGAAGAGCTAACCTTGGCACCTCGAGGCGCAAACTCTCAAAGCTCCAGAGGCTAGCTTGCATATTCATAATAGGAGCAAGAAGAAGGTAACCGATGGCTGCAATGGAGGAAATCATAAACCTTTCACCTCTGCACATGCAAGTGGAGAATGTGACAAAAATGGCAGCATGCAGGATGATCCGAGAGCAAATCACCAGACGTAAACCCTGTTTCCACATCATAGACAGACACATTTCAAAATATGACTTTGTGAAAGATTTCAGCATAAAGCTGGGTTGTAATAGTGAAGATGATCAAGAAATGCTTAGAAAACTAAATGAGCTAAGTAAAAATAATACAGTTACCTTCCTGTGGGGTCCAGGATATACCGGGGTGGAGGGAAACTAATTAGTCAATAAAATCACCCAAAATGGGCCTGAAACACCATTTCTGGGGTCAGAACCCTTTTTTGGGATAAGTAACAGCATGATACTCAAAGAATTGAAATAATAAATAGAAATAATAACATCCAACTAGTGGAGTAATCTATAAGGAATGAGAGTTTCCCGAAAGTTCTTCTGGGAAACTATAACCAGAAGAGGTCTACAAAACGTATTAACCTGAGTAAAAACAACCTTCGCATAATAAGAAGCTTGAACTAGCAGATTCAGAAAAACGCAGACTTTGTGATTTAGACTCAATCAACATACTCTCAGAATGAGTAGGGCACAATTTAGCAGAATTTAAAAGAATAAACAGATACTTTTTCAAAAGCTTATTATATCAAATTAATAAAAAATCAAGCATCTATTCTAGCAAAATGATATTTTATCAAAACCGTAAAAAATCGAAACGTATTAAAATAAGAAGTAATAAGATAGATATTTTATCAAAATATTAAAATATCAAAAAACCAAAAAACCAGAACGTTAAAACTTCAAATAGTTAATACATCAAAAACGTAAAATATAATAATACTAATTTATCTAAATACCAATAGATCAAACTCTTATAAACTCAGTATTAAAACAGAACGCTATATTATCGTAATCCCAATTTATCGAATCGCCAATTGATCAAACCCAATCAACGTCAGAAAATAATGAAACAGAATTTAAAGAGTCAGAACTAGAAAGAGACAGAATAGTAGAGCATCAAAACCGTAAAAAATCAAACGGATGTTGAAAAATCTGAATTATCGCCTTATATGTTCATGAATATTTATTCTAGCTAAATGATATTTCATCAAAACCTAAATATCCTAAATCTCTTGAGAAAAATATGACTAGATATCCTTAATGACTAATCAATAGAAGGGAACACAATAGATCTTATCTAAATACTATAAAAATATTAATATTGATAAGATATTAACCTGTAATAATTTCTCGGAAACTTTTTGTACTTCGTTGGCTTTAGATTCCAATTGCCTAACTTGGATGATATCTTTAACAACTTCTGGAGTATCATATCTAGTAGCTATGGTGTAATTTCCTGAAGTAGCTTCAGATTGAATCAGCTTTAAATAATCGTAAATGGATGCTAGTAGGAATTGCCGTTCTTGGATTAATTGTACTCGAAGAACAGGTCGACTTATTAGTTCAGCGTAGCGAGAATATTCATAAATTAACTGAAATAATTTTTATATTTACTACTGCCCGCCCATACTTCACATTTGGTGAAGTAGGGCAAACCGTAGTATTGAAATCGTGTAAAATTCTCAAAATTTTTTTTTTGCTCCAAATGACTTAAAATGTCGTGAAAAGTGTAAAAAATTGATTTTCCGCGAAAAAAAAGTCTGTCTGTGTGGATGTGTAGATTTTTTTTCGGAAAAATTCCAATTTTTTCGAATCGGACTTTCTTCTGCTAATGGAAAATATATATGAACTTTCAAATTATCTTAAAGATAATTTTAATTTTAAATACAATAATTTGTACATTTTTTACGTTGTATACTTTGTTGAAATAATAGTTATTTTTCTACTACCATGTTTAATTTACTAACTATATACATACTTTGCCGTAAATTGAAATACTAGATTCAGGCTAACAGACAGACGGAAGGACGGACAGACGGACGGATTTTTTCATCTCTAAACGTGTTTTAATATCTCTTTCTCTTTCTTTTCCTTTTTTCTTTCTATTTTTTCTGTTTTTCATAGTTTTTTTCTTATTTTTCCCTATTTATCCCTATTATTCTCACTTTTTCCTATTTTTTCTTATTTTCCCTATTTTTTCTATTATTCCCTATTTTTTCGATGTTTCCTTATTTTTTCTATTTTACCCTCTTTTCTCTATTTTTCTTAATTTTATTCATAAATTACTCCTATTTTTCAATTTTGTTCATTTTTCAATTATATGTATTACCCCTTTTTCTCAATTTTTTCATTATATTGCCAAGTTTTCTTAATTTTATTCATAAATTACCTCTATTTCTCAATTTTTTGATTATATTACCCCTTTTTTCTCAATTGTGTTCATAAATTACCTTGTTTTTTTTTGAATTTTAATTACTCCTATTTTTCTATTTTCTTCATTTTTTCATTATATTACCCATTTTTGTCTTAAATTTTATTCATTACCCATTTTACTCAATTCTGGCATTTTTTATTTAATAAATTGCCTCTTTTTCCTTTAATATTTATCTATTTTTCACTAAATTTCCCCTTATTTGTAATTTTTGTCTTTGTGCAGTAAATTACCCCTTTTTCTTAATTTTGCCTTTTTTTCAGTAAATTACCCCAATTTGATCCATTTTTTCATTTTTGCAATTTTCTTAATTTTGTTCACAAGTTACCCCTTTTTCTATATTAACTTCTTCTTTTTCAATAAAATACCCCTTTTTTCTCAAATTTTGTGATTTTTTAATTTTGTTCATAAATTACACGGTTTTTTGTCAATTTAGACAAATTTTTTTCAATAATTTACCGCTTTTTTTTCTCAAATTATGTTTTTGTCAATAAATTACCCATTTTTCCCTTGTTTTGCCCTTTTTTCCTGTTTTGTGACGTTTGTTTTTTGTTTTTTATTTTTCTTTTTTTTTTAGTTTTCCGGCTCACCATCCGACGACAAGATAAAAACGGACTTATCCATTTTGAGGGCTCCTGAGCCTGAGTAGATGAAAGTCTGTCTATCTGTCTGTCTGTCTGTATGTATTCCCCATGATAGAAACCATGCGCCACAGCAAATAATAATAATAGCCGTCCCTTCAACGCATAAGCCATTGGCTTCTGGAGTTCACTCGTAAGGGGGTGAAATGTAGGGCGGGTATTATTATTATTATTATTATACGCTTAATCCGATTAAGCTGAAATTTGGTATATGGGTTTCGGATATCCATTGGAAGAACCCATTAATTTTCGTACGATATCTGTCAAACGGAAATGTCACTGTCAAAAAATGACAGAAGCAATATGACGTAATAAGTCATTTGAAAGACCTTGAAAATCTTAATTTAGAATAGTCAAAATTATTTCTTCAACTGTCAGCTGAAAAAAAAATTTACTTTATTTTTCCTATCTTTCCTTATTTTATCTATTTGTCCCTATTTTCCCAATTTTATCCTATTTATTCCTTATTTTTCTCTGTTTTACCCTCTTTTCTCTATTTTTCTTGTTTTTTCTTATTCTTCATTTTTATTATCTTTACCAATTTTTCCCTATTTTTCCCCATTTGTCCTTATTTTTCCTATATTTCCCAATTTTTCCGTATATTTCTTCATGTTTCCCTACTTTGCCTATTTTCTCTATTTCTCCTTTTGTATGTATTTGTCTCTATTTTTCCCTATTTTCTGTATTTTTTCCATTTTTTCTGTTTTTGTATATGTAAATATTTACCTGTCTAATATTGGAATTAACACCAGTTAACTGGTTTTTTAATTTAATTGCAATTCGTTGTTCAGCAGGTTGAATCATGTATCCAAATTGTTTTTCGGCTTTTGTAAGTAAACGTGATGTTTCTGAACCAAAAATTGTTATATCGATATCTATTAAAAAAAATAAAATAAATATAAATACAATATTAAAAACAAACTTACCTTTAAATTTAACTAAAATATTTTCAGTTTGTAACTCAATTTGTTCCTGCTGTGTTAATAGCTTTATTAGTTGCTTATGTAAAGATCTAATTTCTAAAACCTAAATAAAAAGTTAAATATTTGTTAAACTTTAAACTATTAATTTATTAACCTTTTTTAATATATCAACAGAATTAACTAATTCTTGTGGTTGATAAACATCATCTTTCCATGGATTCAAACCGTAACTAGTCCAAAAAATTTTCGTCAATTGTTCACAACTTGTTAACCATTTTTCTCCCAGTGCTATCTCTTGGTTAAGTATTTCTGATACTTGTAGATATCCATCAGTCCATAAATTAAGTTGCTTTAAGTTTGAAATATAATGTTTTTGAATATCTGAACCTATAAATACCAATATAAATAATTATTTTATTAAAAATGATGTAAAGGGATGGTACACAGCTAACGCCATCAAATTTTTATAACTTATAAGTATTTAACACTTGTTTGGGGTTTCATACCATTTGGAAATGGGTCTTCTATCGGTTGTAGTAAGTACTGGTGCTTTTTCTCAAGTGATAAGTGGCACCGTGTCCCATTGGTAGATGGCGTTAGCTGTCTACCATTCTTTTACATCTCTTTTACTCAATATTGCACTATTGAAATTTTAATTCTATGCATCTAGGGGATACTGCCAGCTTGCGCCCGACCTGCTTGCGCCCTCTCATTAATTCAGCCGGTTTGCGACCAAAATTCTAAAGGTACCTAACGGTAGACCGATTTGCGCCCGTAATAAATAATTAATTCGTATCGCATAGCTATTAGAATCATAAGAATGAGAAAAAATGAGAAAATAGAAAAATGAGAAAAAAAATGTGAAAAAATTAAAAAACAAAAAAAAATGGAAAAAACAGAACAATAAGAAAAAATTGAACAAATTTAAAAAAAAAACCGAAAAAAAAAATCATAAAGAATGATAAGAATCGGTAAAATCTGAAAAAATCAGATAAAATAGGAAAAATAATAAGAAATAAAAAAAAAATTTTGAAAAAAATCTGATGTGGCCAGCACATGACCTCTCGCCATTTTTGAATCAAAAATTTACAGGTTGACACAAAAAAGTATGAAAAAAAATTATATTTTTGTAAATCTGGCAACAATGGCAAAAGTTTCGAAAATTTTAATGAGATGAAAATAAACTATAGGGTATACAAAATATATGTGTAAAACTTTATTGCCGTTTTGTATAATAATGGCGTCATCACCCATAGCAACTGCCACTTCCGGTTGTGCCATTGGCACCAAAATCTAATCAGATCTAATCTAGGGTATCAGAATTCTGTATGCAAAATTTCAAATTTTTTTATTCAGTACTTTTTGAGTTATCGTTACTACAACATCCATCCAAACACACACACTAACACACACACACACAGACATCATCGCGAAAATATTAAAATCGTATTCTAGGGACCCTAAAACGTGTTTATTCATTGAAAACTCACTACCCAATTTTTAGCATGATTCCTATACCTCTCTTATCTGAAGGGCGAGAGGTAAAAAAATTGAGAAAGAAAATAGAAATTATTCTGAAAAAATGAAAAATACATTTGTAAACTACGGCAAAAATGAGAAAAAAAAACGAAAATAAAGCCTCGAAAAACGCAAGAAAACGAAAAATATCACAAATAATCGCAAAGCACTCGCAAAAAAATCGCAAATATTCACAAAAAATCAGAGGAATAAGAAAAAATTAGAAAAATTAGGAAAGAAAAGAAAGAATAGAAAAAACAGAAACATTTAAAAATAAGAAAAAAAAAACAATAAATCATAATAATGAGAAAAAAACGATAAAAAATTAGAAGAATCGAAAAAATTACAAAAAAAAATCTGATGTGGCCACCACATGACCTCTCGCCATGTTTGAATCAAAAATTTACACGGTGGCACAAAAAAGTATGAAAAAAATTTACTTTTTTGTAAATCTGGCAACAATGGCAAAAGTTTAGAAAATTTTAATGAGATGAAAATAAACTGTAGGGTATACAAAATATATGTGTAAAACTTTATTGCCGTTTTGTATAATAATGGCGTCATCACCCATAGCTAGTGCCTCTTCCGGTTGCCCGATTGACACCAAAATCTAATCAGATCTAATCTAGGGTATAAGAATCGTGTATGCAAAATTTAAAGTTTTTTAATTCAGTAGTTTTTGAGTTATCGTTACTACAACATCCATCCAAACACACACACTAACACACACACACACACACACACACACACACACACACACACACACACACACTAACACACACACACACAGACATCATCGCGAAAATATTAAAATCGTATTCTAGGGACCCTAAAACGTGTTTATTCATTAAAAACTCACTACCCAATTTTTAGCATGATTCCTATACCTCTCTTATCTGAAGGGCGAGAGGTAAAAAACAGAAAAAATATCACAAAAAATCGCAAAACAATCGCAAAAACTCACAAAAAATGACAAAAAATCTCAAATTATCACAAAAAATCAATGGAATAAGAAAAAATGAGAAAAAAATTAGAAAACAAAAAAGAATAGAAAACCAGAACACTGAGAAAAAAATGAGGAAAGATTAGAAAAAATTGAAAAAACAGAAAAAAACCGAAAAAAAACAAAAAATCATAAAAATGAATGAAAAAAAGAGAAAAAATTAGAAGAACCGAAAAAATCAGATAAAAATCGAAAATAATAATAAAAAAAAACAAAAAACTTAAAAGACAAATTAGAAAACATTGGGAAAAAAATGAAAAATAAAATTGTAAAATACAAAAAAACGAAGAAATCAAAAAAACGCTAAAAAACGAAAAAGAGGGATCAAAAAAACGCAAGAAATCGAAAAATACCACAAAAAATTGCAAAAAAAACTCAACAAAATCACAAAAAAATCGCAAATAATCACAAAAAAATCGCAAATAATCACAAAAAATCAGAGGAATAAGAAAAAATGTGAAAAATTAAAAAACAAAAGAAAGAATAGAAAAAACAGAAACATTAAAACAGAAAAAATATTACAAAAAATCGCAAAACAATCAGAGGAATAAGAAAAAATGAGAAAAAAATTAGAAAACAAAATATAATAGAAAACCAGAACAATGAGAAAAAAATGAGGAAAGATTAGAAAAAATTGAAAAAACAAAAAAAAACCGAAAAAAACAAAAAATCATAAAAATGAATAAAAAAAAGTGAAAAAATTAGAAGAACCGAAAAATTCAGAAAAAATCGAAAATAATAATAAAAAAAACAAAAAACTTAAAACATAAATTAGAAAACATTGGGAAAAAAATGAAAAATAAAATTGTAAAATACAAAAAAAAGAAGAAATCAAAAAACCAAAAAAAAACGCTAAAAAACGAAAAAGAGGGATCAAAAAAACACAAGAAATCGAAAAATACCACAAAAGATTGCAAAAAAAACGCAACAAAATCACAAAGAATCGCAAATAATCACAAAAAACCAGAGGAATAAGAAAAAATGAGAAAAATTAGAAAACAAAAGAATGAATAGAAAAAACAGAAACATTTAAAAATAAGAAAAACAAACAAAAAATCATAAAAATGAGAAAAAATCTGATGTGGCCAACACATGACCTCTCGTCGTTTTTGAATCAAAAATCTACAGGTTAACACAAAAAAGTATGAAAAAAAAATACTTTTTTGTAAATCTGGCAACAATGGCCAAAGTTTTGAAAACTTTAATAATACGAAAATAAACTGTAGTGTATACAAAATAAATGTGTAAAACTTTATTGCCTTTTTGTATAGTAATGACGTCATCACTCATAGCAACTGCCACTTCCGGTTGTCCGATTGGCACCAAAATCTAATCAGATCTAATCTAGGGTATCAGAATCCTGTATGCAAAATTTCAAATTTTTTCATTCAGTAGTTTTTGAGTTATCGTTACTACAACATCCATCCAAACACACACACACACACACTAACACACACACACACTAACACACACACACACAGACATCATCGCGAAAATATCAAAATCGTATTCTAGGGACCCCAAAACGTGTTTATCCATTGAAAACTCACTACCCAATTTTTAGCATGATTCCTATACCTCTCTTATCTGAAGGGCGAGAGGTAAAAAACAAGAAAAAATTAGAAGAATCGAAAAAATTACAAAAAACCGCAAATTATCACAAAAAATCAATGGAATAAAAAAAATTAGAAAACAAATATAATAGAAAACCAGAACAATGAGAAAAAAATGAGAAAAAAATTGAAAAAACAAAAAAAAACAAAAAATCATAAAAATGAATAAAAAAACGTGAAAAAATCGAAAATAATAATAAAAAAAATCTGATGTGGCCAGCACATGACCTCTCGCCATTTTTTAATCAAAAATTTACAGGTTGACACAAAAAGTATGAAAAAAAATTATTTTTTTGTAAATCTGGCAACAATGGCAAAAGTTTCGAAAATTTTAATAAGATGATAATAAACTATATGGTATACAAAATATATGTGTAAAACTTTATTGCCGTTTTGTATAATAATGGAGTCATTACCCATAGCAACTGCCACTTCCGGTTGTGCGATTGGCACCAAAATCTAATCAGATCTAATCTAGGGTATCAGAATTCTGTATGCAAAATTTCAAATTTTTTTATTCAATAGTTTTTGAGTTATCGTTACTACAACATCCATCCAAACACACACACACACACACACTAACACACACACACACTAACACACACACACACTAACACACACACACACACACACACAGACATCATCGCGAAAATATTAAAATCGTATTCTAGGGACCCTAAAACGTGTTTGTTCATTGAAAACTCACTACCCAATTTTTAGCATGATTCCTATACCTCTCTTATCTGAAGGGCGAGAGGTAAAAAAACAAAAAAAATTGAAAAAAGAAAAAAATTAAAAGAGAAATAAGAAAACACTGGGAATAAAAATGAAAAATAAAATTGTGAAATACAAAAAAAAACGAAGAAATTATAAAAACGCTAAAAAAAGAAAAAGAAGGCTCAAAAAAACGCAAGAAATCGAAAAATACCACAAAAAATCCCAAAAAAACTGCAACAAAATCACAAAAAAATCGCAAATTATTACAAAAAATCAAATGAACAAGAAAAAAATTAGAAAACGAAAAAACAGCAAAAATAGAACACTGAGAAAAGAAGAGGAAAAAATAGAAAAAACAGAAAAAAAAACAAATTTTATATTTTGGATCTCTATATTTTAACACTTTTTGTAGATTACTTCTGAAATAATTATTTCCTGATAAAAGAAATTGTTACTAACAAATAATTTCCACAAAAGTCAAGAATGGTACTGAAAAAAATCATTATAATATAAATCAAACCGAGGTTATTTATTTGGAGAAAAAAAAATTAAAAAAATTGTTTACTGTAGAAATCAGATTTAGATAAAAATATTGAAAAGGCGAGATTATAGGTCAGTAGTTTTTGGCCAGGCGTGTTTACTGGTGTCATAAAAATCTTCTATTTACCTGATATCACTAAAATTCCAAATTCCCTAAAACTAAAATCCAGCGATCATCACATCTGGCAACTAAGCAAGTGGTATTGGAGGATAATAAACATTTATTTTTTTACGCATAAAGTACATCTAATCGCCATCTATCAAACATTTAGTTAATTAATAGTTTTGTTATGAAAATCATTGGGTGTTAATTCCGTCTTATTTTATAGTTTTTAGATACCTTTACTTCTCGAGATCTTCTATTAATTATAATTTTAAATCCAAAATAAACTCTCCTAAGAATTATTACGGTCAGCGCAAACAGGCCATCCAGCAGGTACCCTTAATTCATTATGCGCAAACTGGCTGAATTAATGAGCGGCCGCAAGCCGGTCGGGCGCAAGTTGGCCGACATCCATCTAGTCACATTGCCGCTGATGATTCCTTAAGGGATGAAACAGCTAACCGGTATTTAATTATTTTATTACCAATGATATCCATGATATGTGTAATGCGTTGTTTTGGAAATGGTGGTTCATTCTTCCATAAATCGTCAAGTACATTATGAGATTTCTCCAATAAATCATCAACATCTGCTGTTGATAAGGCATCGATAATGCTGTAAATAAAATTATAAGTTAAAAATACACAAAACGAATAAGATTGTTTAATTCTAACTTAAAATCACCAGCTATAGTTGCAAGAAGATCTTTAAAGATAGTACAAGCAGTTTTAGTTAAACGATCTCTTTTGGTAGGTTTAACTGTATTCCAATAAGTCACTTCGTGTTCCAACGATGTCACCACTAAAACAAAATGTTATTTTATAACCCTGCATCACCCAGATGGAGTCTGCCGCACCACCCGAAAACTTAATTATGTTGTAACTTTTGCTTTATATCAGGCATGTTATTCTGGTTGCCTACAGCTTTCTAAAATATGTATATGAAGACGAACCCAATATGATTTTAGTGCTGAGTAGACCAGAAATCGCGATGAAGTGGATCGAGGTTGAGAAACTCCATATGAGTTGTAACTTATATAGTTTTAACATTTTGAAAAAAATCATTTCATTTTGAAAATATAGAAGCAAAACTTATAGCGCTTTGGAAGGATTGTAATGATGGCGATGATGAATTATCAGATTCTGATGACGATTAAATAGATCAGATAAGTGTTGTAACATGAAAATTGACCTATTTTTCTCTATGTGCCTCGACATTATTTTTGTCTACGATTTTTACATCAAACATAACATCCTGTAGTATAAGGTTTTATGATTTTACATCTCTCTCATAATTTAAGTATAAAAAGCCATTTGTAAATATTTTTCTTTTGTAAGTATTTCGTAACATGATAAACGAATTACCTCATGACCCTAATTAAAAATTTTTTTTTTTAATTTCAAGGCATATCATAACTCAAAACACTTTTTAAGAAGTAAACTGCTTCGGTTACGCTAGACATGCTCTGAATAGTCGTTTATAGTACTTGACTATAGGCAACCCATAAAACACGTAGGGGTTAATCATCTGGTTGCCTAGACATTTAGCTATTTAGTTGTTATTAATTTGTCGATACGCCACCTTGCGGATGTCGTTAATGAGGCCTCCAATTTGATTTAAGACGAGATTGGCTCTTTACTTTTTTGACCGGCGAAAGCAACGGTCCTTCGTGTCACTTGTGAACGAAATTTTGTATTTTACACGTGTTAGTGTATACCGTTTTAATGTCTTATCGAGGGCATCTTTATAATTAGGGGTAAGCTATTTTATTTTACTTTCCTGATCCACCTCCTAGAAGGGAAAGTATTGTGAACGAGCTAAAAAAAAATTTCGAGATAAAAACGGAAATATCCATTTTCGAGTGCCCTGAGACGATTAAGACCATTTCCAGATGGAAGTCTGTCTGTCGGTCTGTGTGTGTGTAAGTGTGTGTGTGTGTGTAAGTGTGTGTGTGTGTGTGTGTGTAAGTGTGTGTGTGTGTGTGTGTGTGTGTGTGTGTGTGTGTGTGTGTGTGTGTGTGTGTGTGTGTGTGTGTGTGTGTGTGTGTGTGTGTGTGTGTGTGTGTGTGTGTGTGTGTGTGTGTGTGTGTGTGTGTGTGTGCGTGTGTGTATTCTTCCACGATAGAGGCCACACGTTTAATCCAACTGAGCTGAAATTTGGTACAGGGATTTAGGTTACCCCTCAGAAGAACCCATTAGTTTTTGTACGACATCTGTCAAACGGAAGTATCACTATCAAAAAATGACAGATCAAATATGTCACGGAATTGGACATTCAATATGTCACTTGAAAGCACATAAAAAACTCTATTCGGAACAGTCAAAATTATTTCTCCAACTGTCACCTGTCAAAAATAAAAAAATGTCAAAATTTGAAACTTTAACATTAAATATCTGAAAAAGAATTCGTGGATTTTTTTCAATTTTTGCAATTTTTTTACAATCTTTTCCCATTTTGTCAATTTTTTTTTTAATTTGTCTTTGAGATTTTTTTAGTTTTTTTCAAGTTTTTTGATATTTTTGAGTTTTTTTGAGATTTTTAGAGGTTTTTTGAGATTTTTTGAGATTGTTTGAGATCCTTTGGGACTTCTTAGATTTTTTAAAAAATTATAAATTTTTTTGAAAATATTTTGAAGTGTTTTAAGATTTTTTGAGATTTTTTAGTTTTTTCAGATTTTTTAATATATTTTAAGATTCTTTGAAATTTTTTTGAAATTCATTCGAGTTTTTTAAGACTGTTTGAATCTTTTGAGATTTTTTAGATATTTTATGAGATTTTTAAAGAGTTTTTGAGATTTGTTGAGTTTGTGTTTTTAGGTTTTTTGAAATTTTTTTATATTTTTTGATTTTTTGAGGTTTTTTTTAAGATTTTTCAGATTTTTTTGTTGAATTTTTTTAAGGTTTTTTGAGCTTTTGAGATTTTTTGACTTCTTTGAATTCTTAGAGATTTCTTGATCAAATTTTTGAGTTTCTGAGACATTTACTATTTTGAATTTTTTGAGATTTGACGTTTTAAATTTTTTGAGATTCTTTTTGAATTTTTAGGTTTTATAGAATTTTTGGAGATTTTTGAGATGTTTTTGAACCGTCTAAAAATTTTTTGAGATTTTTTTTGAAAATATTTTGAAGATTTTTTGATTTTTGAAATTTTTTGTGGTTTTGAGGTATTATACCTATTTTGAGATTTTTTTATTTTTAAGATTTTTGAAATTTTTTGCAATTTGAGATTTTTTGACATTTGAGATTTTTTGAGTTTTTACTTCCGAGAAAGCAAACTATTGTGAACGAGGTAAAAAAAAATTCGAGATAAAGATGGAAATATCCATTTCGAGGTCCCCTCAAATGTTTAAGACCATTTCTAGATGAAAGTCTGTTTGTCTGTCTGTCTGTGTGTATTCTTACACGATAGAGACCACAGGTTTAAACCGATTGAGCTGAAATTTGGTAAATGGGTTTGAGTTACCCTTCGGAAGAACTCATTAATTTTTGTACAACATCTGTCACTATCAAAAAATGATAGATACAATGTCATGAAATGTCACGAAATTTGACTTGTCTGGAAAGTTTTGGGGCGACACAACCGATTTTTTTTAATTTTAATGCAAATTCTCATAAGGTTGTCTTTTCTTTATAGATTTGACATGCCCTCCTAAGGCAAGCTTATTTTTTTGGGTAACTTTCAAGCCATGCCTGCTAGGCATACATTTTATGGTGTTTTTCGTTCGTGAAGAACATTTCTATTTGTTCTTCGAGATTCTTCAGTTGTTGAAGAATATTTCTACCTCGACCTTCTAGACTTCAGTGATGAAGGATATTTCTACTTGAACTACGAGATTTTCGTTTTTTTGTTTGCTGTGTGATGCAGGTGGTTACAAAACCCTTTTTGTAAGTGGGAGGTAGAAGTACTGCTGTGGTGTATTGGCTTTGCACCGCCCGATGGTATTTTCTCCCGTTTGCTTCCTTGACCTCCGCTGAAGAAAGGACTATACCATCGAATTGGAACTCCTGGCTATTGTGTGTAAGAGAACCAGATCCCAATTTACCGACATCTGATTCAGCGCAAGAAATTTAGTACAAGGTAGATGTAAAAATCCTACATATTTTTTTCGGTTTCTTTTTTTTGGACTATCTTTCAAAATTTAAACGTTATATGTATTTTTTTGATATATATTTGGTTAAAACATATTTTTTTCGACCTATCTTTCAAAATTTAAACGTTAAATTTATTTATTTTATACTTATTTGGTATAATGTAGACAGTAGTATATGAACTACTTTTTTGAGTTATGAATAATTTTTTAACCAACTTTTAGGTTAGTTTTTTTTAAGCTTTGAAAATATCATATTTAAAGGTCATACGATTATCCTGGTTTAATTTCGTTTATCATGCTATTTAAGTATACCTAATTTTGTTAGGTAATTTAACATTATTTTGGGGTAAGTTCTCATTGTAAGACGGGTTTTAGTTTTAGTTTTTAAGTTACATCTTGATGTACAATATTATTTTATATAAATTATTTTACTGCGACTCAAAAATGACTCGAAACAAAATATTGTGATTTTCTTAGACCCCAAAAAAATCATTATGTGGCATCATTTATGTTTCTGATTTTTTGTAACAAACTGTGAATTCTTTTCAAATTTCCAAAAAAAAAACACCAACCAGGAATAAATTGAATTTTTGAAATTTGCTTTGTTTAATTTTTTTACTTTCAGGATAAATCATTCTAAATTCAAATATTTAATTTTGTCTATAGTAATAATTTTTTACTCAATTGTACAACATCATAAGATACAGTTCTTGTCATTTTTCTTGATTTTTGCTTTTCAAATTAAGTGGCGCCTGAGAACCCTTTAAAAAAGAGTAATTTTGTAAATTCACTCCTTACCAACGACCTAATGCTCACCAGACGAAGAACTGCCGCGCATGCTGGTTTGTAAAGGGTATCTTTTTGATTACCTCTGATAAGATCACATAAATAAATAAAATTAAAACTTATAGAACCGCATTATTTTCAGTGTACTAAATCTAAAATCAGCTTAGCGTCACAGTGTCAACAGTTATCATTCTGGTAGTGAAATGTTAGACAATGATACCGAAGAAGTATCTGAGCAAGAAGTAACTGATCACAAAGGCAAATATTTTATGGGTAAAGACGCTATTTTAATATTGCTCAAGCATTGTAGCAATAACAGAGTACCAACTAGGGCAGAAAACATACTTACTAAATACCAGAATGGAAACCCTATGCTAAGGGTGCGAAAACTTAATTGGATTGCTGGCTATTGTTTTTCGACCCAACCATTATTGATAACGTTAGATATTGGACAAATATTATGATCGTCAAAAATGCTTCAGGCGATACCAATGTAACCGAAATAAAGGCTTTATTTGGTATCCTGTACCTTCTGGTGTATACAGAAATAGCCATCGAAATCTAAAGGACTTGTGAAGGATAAATGGAATAGGCTTTGATATATTTTGTTTAGTAATGGCTTTCAATAGATGTTTCTGCTTCAGTGCTTACGCTTTGATAACGTCGAGAATCGACAAGAACGCTTGAAAATAGATAAACTTGCAGCTGTGTGTTTGATGTTTGTTTCAAACTGACAACAAACATACAATCCGGGTCAGTATTTAAAAATTGATGAAAAATTAGAGTATTTTCGATTTCTCTGCCCTTTCTGTCAGTATGTTCCTAATAAAACAGCTAAATATGGAACAAAAATCCAGGCAATGGTGGATTCTCGTACATTTTATGTGCTTAACAAAGACATTTATACAGGAACTCAGACAGATGGGGTTATCAATTAAGTAACAAACCTGTTGATATTGTACAAAGATTGGTAGCACCAATTTTTGGTAGTAATCAAAACATCACCGCCAATAACTGGTACACTTTCTATGAACTACGTGAAAATCCTAATTTAATGTCGGCAGGAACCCTTAGGAAAAACAAGCGAGAGATATCGATAACGCTGTTAGAAGTAAAGCAGAAACAATCTAAAAGTTCATTTTTTGGTTTCAGAAACATATTACAACCTATGTGAGAAAAAAGGTAAAATATTGTGATTTTACTTTCTTCTCTTCATCATGATAACAAGATCGATGAATCTACAGGTGATAAAAAAGTACCAGAAATTGTGAGCATTTACAATTTTACCAAGATGTCGTCGATGAATTGTCAGGAAGTTACAATGTCGCTCGGAATTACAGAAGACGGCCATTGAGAATATTTTTTTCTGTAACATATATATCAGGAATTAATAGTTAAGTCATTTACAGGACTAAAACTAACGGCAATTAAAAAAAACCGTCGAATTTTTTTAAAGGAACTAGGTCTGGCTTTGGTGAAACGAATTATGCAACAAAGATAGAAAATCAAACTATCATATATATTTTTGTGTTTAGAATCCATGAATTTTTTATGTCAAAATTGCAGCTAATTATCCGACGGCTAGTTATAATATTCTTTTTTTTAGTCTACCACACGAATTTAATTCGTTTTATAGTAAGCATTTTTGTTGCTTTTTTACAGTTTTTTTTTTTATTTTTAAGACTACTTTTTAAGTCCCTCAATTTTTTGTATGGAGCACAATTTTGATAAATTTTGTTGTTTGAAAATAAATTTATAATTCTTAAGGAATTGGCGTATTTTTCTTTTGTTATAAGTATAAAAATAACACTTTTGCACAAAAATATCAATAAAAAAAATAATAATAATACTCGCACTTCATTTCACCCCCTTACGAGTGAACCTCAGAAGCCAAAGGTTTGTGCGGGGAAGAGACGTATTTTTTTATAGTCTTAAAGTCAGGGTCCATCAGACCCCACCTGGTTGATGATGCACAAAACTTTCTCCTGGGTGATGCCGTGTTAATTAGGCAAGACTCAAATTTGGTAATAAAGTTTTACCTGATATAGATGAAAAATCTGGTGCTTCAATTAATCCACTTGTTGGTCTATCACTAAAAATCACTGATCTTAAATCATTTTGTAAATTGGTAATTTGTCTTTGTAGATTTTGTTGATCTTTCTGCAACAAAAATACTATATAAAAACTGTTCCAATGCAAATTTTTAAGTAATTTTACCTGTTGTAATAATGGTGAAAAAATGTTGAGATTCTGAAACAACGCCAAGGTTGGAGATCCTGATAGAGTAGTAGTTTGAATGTTATACAACAGGTTATCATCTAATGGGACAATAGGTTTATATTTGTTAAAACAAAGTATCATGTCGTAATTTTGATTAGTAAACTGAAAAAATGGGTTTTAAAAATATGAAATATTTAAATTGATATTGTATTACAGTTCTGAAAAATTTCATTCTTTTATTAATATCAATTTCTTCAATTACAACGAATATAGTCATAATGTTTTCCATGGTTAAAAAGTTCTGTAATTCCTGCATACCGATTATGTCTTTATCCCAATTGTCCTCAAGGAAAATTGTTCCTAAATGAAGACCTAAAAAAAAATAGTTACTGTTAATTTTAACAAAATTAAAACAAAAATACAATTATTGATTATAACAACTTTATTTAGTAGCAATAAAGACTTAATATTCACATTTATCATATATCCATCTACACCAAACTTATTGTAATTTGGATTATTCTTTTCCATTCGTTACTGAATAAATATTAATTAAGAACTCATAAATGGTGGTCGACGTTTTGTCATCAACCAACATTAGATCGAAGGACCAACCTAAATACAACGTATCAGGTTTTATTATCTTAACACAAATAAATTATTTAAGTGAACTGTAAGGGTTATTTATTCACAAGTTTATCATTAAATAAAATCATTAATTTTACATTTTCTACAAATTATTATTTTTATAGAGCATCTGCTCTTACTCACTATCATTCTAAAAATAATATTCACAATTCTAATACATTTGAAACCACAGAAAATCGATTTTTATAATTTCAGGGTGTGGCTACCCACATTTTATATTGAAAAGCTCTCGTTGACAGACAACCATTCTGATCAACAATCTAGAAGCTAATAATTCACAAATATCTGGATTGGCGCACCCAAAACTTATTGCAAGTGTGGGTTTGTAACGGCTTTTTATTTTCTCGTTTTAAAATTGAAGTAGGTATTAGATATATCTATACTTGTCACTCTTCATCATAATTTTAAAGAAAGAGCGAGACAGGAGTCCTTGACAATAGTAGTATTGAGTAAATTATTTTTTACTTTTTGCACGTCTCTGAAGCAAATTCTGAACGAGAAGAACTGATATGAATTTAAGTTTTTATTTTTATGGAATGTTAAAAAATACTGTACTGGCCAAAAGTATAAACCGAATAATGAATATTTTTAATTAACGTAGTGTCGTTTATTACCGAAGTTTTCTTGCACTTCAGTTATCAACCTTTTTCTTCGCTTTTCTTTTCTTTTCTTTCCAGTATACTACATATGTGCTTTCACAACTGATAATATTTTTGAGCTTATGTTTTAATCCTCTGGAAACCTTCCTCAGTTCTTTTTCCCTTATACTTGTAACGTTTTTCTTTTCCACATTTAGAATTTTTTCCCATCATTGGATTCAGTATTCAGGATTCACATGATTATTTGTTATATCTTCAATGCTTTTTAGCTTCTATATTTTCTATTACAATTTGTTATCCTGGCATTTATTTACTCTATTTGTTGTTCGTTTTTTTTTAGTTATAACTAGTAGAATTTTTAGAATTTTCCAAATAAGTATTCTCTCTTTCACCGTTGTCGATAGTTTCTGAGATTGTCCTATCACCATATATCACTTTACACACTTGGTGCATAAATAAATATTATGAATTAATTATATTTTGACTGTTCTCTATTTAAAACCCTGTAATGAAATATACAGGGTGGCCGCCGTATATGCGTAGCATTGGTTTTTAGATATAAAATGGTAGGATTGTGTAAAAAATGTTTGCTGCAGGTACAATTTTAAATTATTTTGATTTATACAGATTGCCTCAATAAAAAGATTTGCACTATAGTTATATTATTTTAAATGGAACACTCTGTATTTATTTACAATTTATGTTCATCCTGAGAAGTTGATTCCAAAAACTAAATAGTTTTGAAATTATAGACAATTGCAAATCGCATTTTTTTAAGTGAATGCCAAACGACATAAAATCGAGAGAAATCAACAAATATCGGAAAAACAGAATAATAGTAAGAATGAGAAAAAATCTGGAAGAATTTTAAAAAATCAAAAACGAACAGAAGAAAATCAAAAAACAAAAAAATCAAAAAAATGAGAAGAAAATTGAATCCAAAAGAAAGAATTAGAAAAAATGAGAAAACATTAGAAAAAATTGAAAAAATAAAAAAAGCAAAAAAAAACAGAAGAAAAGACAAAAAATCATAAAAAAGAAAAAGCAAGTCGAGAAAAATTAGAAGATTCGAAAAACTCAGGAAAATCAGTAAAAATCGGAAAAAACAAAAAACTTTGGTAAAAATTGAGAGAAAAATCATTAAATCTTAAAAAAAAAATGAAAAATAAAATTATAAAATACGGAAAAACGAAAACATCAAAAAAAATATAAAACAGCCGAAAAAAAAACGTTAAAAAACGCTGAAAATCGCAAGAAAACAAAAAACTGCAAAAAACGCAAGAAGTCGAAAAAACCACAAAAAAAGAATAAGAAAAAATGAGAAAGATATTAGAAAACGTAAAAAGTAGAAAAAAAACAGATCAATGAGAAAAAATTGGTAAATACTAGAAAAAATAAAAAAAAAGCCGAAAAAAAAGAAGAATTCAATTAAATGAGAAAAAACCGAGAAAAATCCAATAATAACGCAAAAAATTTCAAAAGCCAGAAAACAACCGATCAACCAGAAACGACTGTAACCATAAAAAAAATCAAAAAAATTCAAATAAATCGCAAAAAAATTGTAAAAAACCCGCAAACAATCAGAAAATTAGAGAAATAAGAAAAAAAGGAAATAAATTAGAAAACAAAAGAAAAAAATATTGAAAAAGAAAAGCAGAACAATGAGAAAAAATTAGAAAAAATCGAAAAAATCAGAAAAAACACAATAAAATCAGAAAAATGGAAATAAAATATCTCTATAAAATAATTACAAATGATATATAAAAATAATCTAAATAAGAAAAAAATCCTTTCGTAGAAAAAGACACAAAATAAGAGAGAGATAGGGAAGGTCGCCTGAAGGGGGCATAACGCTTATTCGTTACGTGACAATTCCTTAGAATTAACAACTACCACAAGCCGCGTTAAGGAACTTCATTCCAATAAAAACAAAATACAGTTTTTCGTTTAAAATAAAATAACTATGGTGCAGCTCTTTTATTGTGCCACCATGTATAAATAAAAATAATATTAAAAAGTACTCATATAGACCGTTTTCCATAAAAATGAAAAAAAGGACAAAATTTAGGAGAATCGAAAATATCAGAAAAATCAGTAAAAATCGGAACAAACAAAAAATTTTGTTATAAATATTTTTGAAACATTTTTTAACTGTACGGTTGGTATATTTATAACAATATTTGAAGCTCAAAAGTAATCTGTTATTTCTATATAAATAAAACATCCTGTATAATAGTACTAAATGTATTCATTAGTGACACTTATTATCTAGATTGGGTTTATTCATTTTTAGAGTATGAAAAAACTGTTATAAAATGTATAAAAAACTGTTATAAAACTATTTTGTCCGTCCGTCGGTCTGTCCGTCCATCTGTTAGCCTGATTCAACTTGAGAACGGTGAGAGATAGAGACAAACGGACAATGGAAATCGATTCAGTATCGTTTAAAACCCCCAAAATGATATTAATCTTTAACCTATTTTTATTTTCCCGCTACTTATACTTGTATTATATAAGGTATATATAAATACAAAATTATTCTCGTAAGTTTTAATTTAAAAAATTTTAAATTATGGCAAAATATTACCAAATTTCATTTGTTTATTGTTCTTTTAGCTCCGAAATACAAAAAAATTAAGCATATTAAGCAAAAAAATTAAGCATATTATCGTCCTAGTTGCCAAAACAATATTTTTAACACTCTCTGTAGAGACTAAATCAGTCGTAGTAGAAAATTTAAAATTTACCATTTTTTTATTTTTGGTAACACAAACAACATAAAAATTTTCGTTAACTTCCACCGAGGGCCAATTTCTTAACATTCTGTGAAAAATTTTATTTAATTAAATTAAATTAATATTAATTTTTGACTTTCCTGTAAACCATAAAAAATCAAGACGTAATATCTATTTTTTTAGTAGTTTTGCTAAATTTCGAGTTTTTTAAATTCATAAAGTAGTGACGTCATTTTTTAAAAAAGAGTTTGAAAATTCAATATTTACCGAATAAATGGTTTTTTTTTCAGAAATATTTTAGAGATTAAAAAAATATTTTGGACGTAATGAAAATTATATTATTTTATTTTTTTGTCTTACTGTTGGATTGCCCTGAATACCTGGAAATAATTTTCTATTAACATATAATTTTCAAAAAAATAGTTTTATGTAATAGAGTCAAACATGTGTACCCCCTAATTTCTACGCCACTGGAAGGTCAAAGTTCAGTGATTATAAAAGTTATTGTTTCTATTTTTATTAACATTAACATTTTTCTTGTGCATGTATATAATCAATATATGATCAGTTGTTATTGTGTTTATTTTCGTATTAATTTCTTGTTTTTGTATTCAGTATTTCTTAAAATTTAAAAAGAACATTAATTTTCATTACTAAACTTTAGAAAACAATAGAAACAATAACTTATAATTACCGAGCATCTATTTAATGTTGGATATCTTAAAAACTGTTGGGAATTTACATAAAATTTTTCCAGTGGCGCATAAATTAGGGGGTACACATATTGGACCACTATCTACCGTACGTTCCTGGTTCAAGTTTCAGACAGGTAATTATTACTGAAATATAAGACTAATTAATGTAGACAAAAAAAATTTCATAAAAAAATATAAAGCCGTTTTGGAGTACAAAAAAATGGTATTTTTTTCTGAAAATTTGACACCCTGTAGCTGCGTCAATACTCGATTTAGAGAATAGGTTCGTAAATACTTTTGTTCTTAAAATTAAGTAAATATTCTACCGCCGAAGTTTGTCTCCTTTATTCTGGGAACTTGATGATTTTAAATTTTGCACATATTTAAAATAAATAATTAACCGTAATAATAACATATAAACACCCTATATTATAGGGTTATAAAACTTAAAATCTAGTACCACACAAGTTATTTTAAAAAACTTCGTTATTAAGTAGTTTCGGCATAACTGCCATCATCAGGCCCTATAATACACTCCTACCTATCTACTTAATAATGAAGTTTTTTAAAATATAATTTCTGTGGTACTATATTTGAAGTTTTATTACCTTATTATTATGGATTTACCCTATATAATATTCACAAATAGGTTAACCCGATCTTTTTCAATTTTCCACAAACTACTCTTAATCCCATCCGGTTGCTATGATATAAATACAGAAACAAAATTATTACCACCCTATTAGACCCAGAATTAGGTTATAAATTAACTACAACATTTTTCAATTTTTCTCAAACTACTTTTACTTCTATCCGGTTGCTATGATATAAATACAGAAACAAAATTATTTATTACCTGCAAGTTTAATGAAATGTCTTTTTGCAAAATCTGACATCTTTTTACTTCTATTTGACTGTATACACGACTTTATAAAATAATGTAAACCTTAAAAATTGTTTGTATACATTGGTTACCCCAGAAACGTAAATGTCTAATCCATATCTACGGGATGTTAATTTTATAGATTGATTGTAAGTGTAAAACGTTGACCCTTTAAGTACCGGGCGAACCAATATTTTAACCTATTTTTTAAATAAGATACAAAGATAAAATGTAAATATACAGGGAAAAAACGAAACGTCGCCTTAAAGATTTAAAGATACACAATTATCGAAAATTGCGAAGAAAAAACTTTTTCCTTAAAAAGAAATTTTTTATTTTCTTTGTATAATGTGAAAGCCACTTTATTGTGCTAAAAAATATACACCTTTTTTCCATTTAACCGCCTCTGTATCTCTTACGATTTCGGATATAACAATGTTATAATAATAATAATAATACTCGTCCTACATTTCACCCCCCTACGAGTGAACCTCAGAAGCCAATGGCTTGGCGGGGAAGGCACGGCTATTATTATTATGTGCCGTGGCGCTCTGGGGAGACTTACTGAGGATTGATGGCGCCATTTGGCTAGAGGTGTAGGAAAACCCGGAAAACCTCACCATCATATAATAGTTATTAAAAGGTTTTTTGGATAATTTGATGAGTCTTAATGGTATTTAGTTGTTTAGAAAAATGTCCAAATAGTTTGAAGATGTGATAGTACAATGCAGAAATATCTGAGAGTATTTCTTGTCAATTTATAGTAAGATTATATTTATCAAAGGTTTTTTGGACAGTATGATGAGTCTTAATGGTGTTTGGTTGTTTAAACCAATATCCAAATGGTTTGAAAATGTGATAGTACAATGTAGAAATATCTGGGAGTATTTCTTGTGGATTTCTAATAAGATTATGGTTATCAAAAGGTTTTTTGGACAGTTTGACGAGTCTTAATGGTGTTTAGTTGTTTAAACCAATGTCCAAATTTGAAAACGTGATAGTACAATGTAGAAATATCTGGGAGTATTTCTTGTGGATTTCCAATAATAAAATTATAGTTATCAAAAGGTTTTTTGAACAGTTTGATGAGCCTTAATGGTGTTTAGTTGTTTCGACTAATGTCCAAATGGTTTGAAAATGTGATAGTACCATGTAGAAATATCTGGGAGTATTTCTTGTGGATTTCTAATAAGATTATAGTTATCAAAAGGTTTTTTTGAACAGTTTGATGAGTCTTAATGGTATTTAGTTGTTTAAACCAATGTCCAAATGGTTTGAGGATATGATAGTACAATGTAGAAATATCTGGGAGTATTTCTTGTGGATTTCTCATAAGATTATAGTTATCAAAAGGTTTTTTGGACAGTTTGACGAGTCTTAATGGTGTTTAGTTGTTTAAACCAATGTCCAAATTTGAAAACGTGATAGTACAATGTAGAAATATCTGGGAGTATTTCTTGTGGATTTCCAATAATAAAATTATAGTTATCAAAAGGTTTTTTGAACAGTTTGATGAGCCTTAATGGTGTTTAGTTGTTTCGACTAATGTCCAAATGGTTTGAAAATGTGATAGTACCATGTAGAAATATCTGGGAGTATTTCTTGTGGATTTCTAATAAGATTATAGTTATCAAAAGGTTTTTTTGAACAGTTTGATGAGTCTTAATAGTGTTTAGTCGTTTAAACTAATGTCCTAATGGTTTGAAGTTGTGATAGTACAATGTAGAAATATCTGGGAGTATTTCTTGTGGATTTCTAATAATATTTTAGTTATCAAAAGGTTTTTTGGACAGTTTAATGAGTCTTACTGGTGTTTAGTTGTTTAAACTAATGTCCAAATGGTTTGAAAATGTGATAGTACAATGTAGATATATCTGGGAGTATTTCTTATGGATTTCTAATAAGATTATAGTTATCAAAAGGTTTTTTAGAACAGTTTGATGAGTCTTAATGGTGTTTAGTTGTTTAAACCAATGTCCAAATGGTTTGAGGATGTGATAGTACAATGTAGAAATATCTGCGAGTATTTCTTGTGGATTTCTCAAAATATTATAGTTATCAAAAGGGTTTTTGGACAGTATGATGAGTCTTAATGGTGTTTGGTTGTTAAAACCAATGTCCAAATGGTTTGAAAATGTGATAGTACAATGTAGAAATATCTGGGAGTATTTCTTGTGGATTTCTAATAAGATATTATAATTATCAAAAGGTTTTTTTGAACAGTTTGATGAGTCTTAATGGTGTTTAGTTGTTTAAACCAATGTCCAAATGGTTTGAGGATGTGATAGTACAATGTAGAAATATCTGGGAGTATTTCTTGTGGATTTCTCATAAGATTATAGTTATCAAAAGGGTTTTTGGACAGTATTATGAGTCTTAATGGTGTTTGGTTGTTTAAACCAATGTCCAAATAGTTTGAAAATGTGACAGTACAATGTAGAAATATCTGGGAGTATTTCTTGTGGATTTCTCATAAGATTATAGTTATCAAAAGGGTTTTTGGACAGTATGATGAGTCTTAATGGTGTTTGGTTGTTTAAACCAATGTCCAAATGGTTTGAAAATGTGATAGTACAATGTAAATATATCTGGGAGTAATTTTTTGTGGATTTCTATTAAGATTTTAGTTATCAAAAGGTTTTTTGGACAGTTGGATGAGTCTTAATAGTGTTTAGTTGTTTAAACCAATGTCCATATGGTTTGAAGTTGTGATAGTACAATGTAGAAATATATGGGAGTATTTCTTGTGGATTTCTAATAATAAGATTATAGTTATCAAAAGGTTTTTTGGATAGTTTGATAAGTCTTAATGGTGTTTAGTTGTTTAAGCCATTGTCCAAATGGTTTGAAGATGTGATAGTACAATTTAGAAATATCTGGGAGTATTTATTATGGATTTCTAATAAGATTATAGTTATCAAAAGGTTTTTTGGACAGTTAGATGAGTCTTACTGGTGTTTAGTTGTTTAAACCAATGTCCAAATATCTAAGAGTATTTATTCTTAATTTCTAGTAAGATTATAGTTATCGAAAGGTTTTTTGGACAGTTTGATGAGTTAAATTGTTTAAGCCAATGTCCAAATAGTTTGAAGTTGTGATAGTATAATGTAGAAATATCTGGGAATATTGCTTGTGGATTTCTAATAATAAGATTATAGTTATCAAAAGGTTTTTTGGATAGTTTGATAAGTCTTAATGGTGTTTAGTTATTTAAGCCATTGTCCAAATGGTTTGAAGATGTGATAGTACAATTTAGAAATATCTGGGAGTATTTCTTATGGAATTCTAATAAGATTATAGTTATCAAAAAGTTTTTTAGACATTTTGATGAGTCTTAATGGTGTTTATATTCGTTTAAACTAATGTCCAAATGGTTTGTAGATGTGATAGTACAATGTAGAAATATCTGGGAGTATTTCTTGTGCATTTCTAGTAAGATTATAGTTATCAAAATGTTTAAAAGGTTTTTTGGACAGTTTTAGTGGTGTTCTCTTCCAATTTGAGACATCCCATATACAGGATAGATTTAGAGACATAATTTAAAAATTTACTACATACGTTAATTTTGTAGAAAAAATTGAAGAACAAAACCCGACAGTTGCGAGTTTGTCTCACGCACCGAGGGGTTTCCGTAAAATGTTCTTTTATACATCGATATATGTCACGTCACAATTGAAATCGGATAAAAATTCGAATTTAGGTTCAAACGCGATCAGTTGTACAGGTTAAATCTACGTCCGAAGGATGAAAACCGTTGTGTGTGAGCTTTGCATCCGCAACGAACATTACCTTATACTCCGATTCGATTTAGATTCAAATCCAGGTCTAGATCTAGGTCCAGATCATAGATATTATATTAACTATACTTACTCTAGATCGCTAATCACCTACAAGTATGAATTAAAAACTTATGCCCAGTAGAAATTTTTTTCCGCAATATGCATGCTCAGCGTAGTCAAATTTAAAAACTTTCCTTCTTTGCAACTGAGAAATGTGTTCGAAATCGAGTTGAATTTCGTGAATCTTGCAACAGTGCTATAAATTCGTATTGGCAGTTCTGAATGAAGTTGTTATCGCCAGAGACGATTTAGTTTTGATTTTGCTTTTTGAAGTTCGTTGAAATTAGAATGAGTGTGATTAAATATAAAAGTATAGATATAAAGTGTAATTAATATTAAAATATTAATCTTCAATTATATATATATTGATTAACCTAACCTAAAGCGAACGATCTTTGAATATCACTGAGACCCATCCTGTCCGTAATGAGGATAATACTGATCATGCGCATTTGAAATTGTTTCGAACTTTTGGCATTTATTTCGTTCCAGTGAGTTGGTATTCTAGAGTTAGTATATATAGTATAATTTTTATGGTACAGATCCAGTGACGAATGCCAGACTATAGATAACTGTAGATACTCAGGTACGCAGCCCAGGGAGGGCTCGTAAAGTTCAAGGAGAAATTATTCGAGACCATAACGACCCCTAGTGACGCTGCTGGGAGTAAGTTCTGATTTGTAATTGAGAATCATTTTTGAGTAAGAGAGACAGAGAGGGAGGAATTAAAATGAAGAGGGAATTTAAGTGATTTTTAGAACACATATGGTTAGAATTGCAAATTCTGGATAACTTTTTAGTGTTTATCTAAATACTATGTAAAAGCATTTCTACAAAAAAGAGTTTTGACCAGTCTTTCGGCCATTTGTCCATTCGGCATTTTGTGATATTAAATATTTATTATGAAATGAGGTGGTTTTAAGAATACAGATAGATATAATTGTGAATTCTGGATAAGTTTACAGTAACATTTATCCACTATACCGGTACCAAATTAACCGAAACAAGCCTGTCACTTTACTTACCTATATTATGTGTGTAAAACAATTTTAAATACATAAGCGTTCGATTTTCTCACAATTTTACCTCCACATTTTTTTCCTAATAACTTGCAGTATTAAATTTAAAAAAAAAATAAGAGAAATCATAATTTCAAAAAAGTCTCTTTCCGGATTACCCTGTATAATGTGAATCATCTTGAACATTCATGTTTATTGTGAGTGAGCAGGTGACCGTATACGACTTATCGTAAGAGGGGAGTGGTCAGTTTACGATGCATAGTAGCAGCAGGTAAGGCGCTGTTGCACGATCTTCTAATTTGCCTTATATAACCAGCTTAATTTAAAACATATGTTAATCAATTTTTTGATATTGATTTTCAGGTTTTATTAACTGACTTGATTGTGAAGAATATTCTTCTTTATCTTATATTACCATGAAAAAAAAAACAAAGTCAGTATTAATTGGAACCGCAATTAGCTATATTTAGTATAATTTAAAAATTTTTAGTAATCAAATCATGTTTTCCGTTTAATTATTCCTACAGGATATAAATTTCCTTCAAGCTTCGATGCACTTCACAAACATCTCTAATCATCATTCATAAAAATAAGATGAATATTTAGTTATATTTTATTAATTTCCTTCTGATTTATGTAATATAATAATATTATTGATCTTATTTATGTAGAAACAATCAATAAAGCTCCATTTATCCATTTAATTAGGCATTTAGAAATAAACTGATATTAAAATAATATTATTGTTTATTATTCGACCTCAAAAGTAACCAATAAAATAATAACAAATGCCAACGATGGCAAATACTGTGACCAACCAACAACCGGTTATATCATATTAAAATTTTTTTCAGAAATTTAATGGTCATTTGTTTTCTTTTATTGAATTATCTTTTAAGAAATTTTAGAGAAATAGCCAAAACCCGTTATATTTAATGTGTTTTGTTTCCACTTAAACTTTGTTGATTTCTCAAGCCACTTGATCTGTCCGAGTGTAGATTGTCAAAACTCATTTTTAATTATATTTTATTTTTCCTTCATTTGAATTTTTTCCAAAATACTTTAGATGTCTGTGTTTACAGAAAAACAAATAGTACACGGTACCACAGAACATTATGACGAAGAATGTTTAGTCAAACTCGGCATAAAACCGTAGTTGAAAGCGAGAGAAGAGAGCAGTCAAAAATCCAATTTCAAACTACCAGCATCGCCAGCGAAAATCTTGTATCTAGCGTCGAGACGGCGACGCCAATAGTTTCGACAAACAGTTCATTCGCACAAATTAAACTACGAACACCATTATAATATTTGACGTCCATTCTGCGTCGCTACGCTATTCGTCCCGACGCCAAACAATTTCTGCACTTCGTCTGGATTTATTTACTCATTTTAAAGCCCTTGAAACACTATTAAGAACATTTAAAATTATTTATCCAACTGTCACCTGTCAAAAATAAAAAATATCAAAGTTTGAAATTAACATTAAATATCTGAAACCCAATTTTGGTAAAATATGTTTCGATTAATTGTCAGAATAATCAGTTTGTCCGATATCTTACAAACGGAAGTGTCACGGTCAAAAACTGACAGAAGCAATATGTTACGGAATTTGACTAGCAATATGTCATTTGAAAGCCCTTGAAAAAATGTGTTCAGAACAGTCAAAATTATTTCTCCAACTGTCACCAGTCAAAAATTTTCCTATTTTTCCCCAGTTCTGCAATTGTTCTCGTTTTTCGCTATTTCTTTCCTGTTTTCTCATTTTTCTCTAATTTTTACTATTTTCCTGCTTTTTCCATTTTCCTATTTTTTCCTCTTTTTATCTATTTTTTACTGTTTTTGACTATTTTGCCAATTTTTTTCTATATTTCCTTATTTTGTCCTGTTTAATTTCTGTTTATGCCTAATTTTTTCCAATTTTTTCTATTTTTCTCTATTTTTACCTATTTTTTTTTCGTTTTCCCAGATTTTCCCATTTTTGCCATTTCCCCCATTTTTCCTATTTTTTCTATTATTTTCAAGGTGGTCCCATCGAAGGGATAGTATAGTGAACGAAAATTTGAGATATCAGTGGGAATTCCAGAATCAGGTATGTCTGTCTGTTTGTAATCTTCCACAATATCTGCCGAATTTCGAAATCTTCCAACATTTTATTATTTTTGTTGTTTTTTTATTGAGTTCTCTTTCTTCCAAAATATTCCAAATTTTCTTTCAGTTAACCCTATTAAAGGTTTTTTCCAAGTCTATAAATACGAGGTATGCATTTTTCTTACTGAGTTGTGTTTTTTTCTATTATTTGTTTGGTCTTAAAAATGTGATCGTGCTTCATCTAAAATTGGTTCTATTTTGTAATTTTAGTCTTTTTTAACAATATTTGATATATGTTCAAGGCTGTTATTCCCCTGAAATTATTACATTCTCCTGATGTGCGCATGGGTAATATTATTCTTCTTTGCCAATCTACTGGTATTTTATTTCTTTCCAGACTCTATTGTATAATTTCAGCAAAAATTCTAAGTAGATATACTATAGGCATTCTGACCCTAGTATAGGGAATTCAACGTGTCAGAGAGAGAACGTCTGTATCTCAGCGAATCAGAGAGAGATAGAGCGCGCGCCATGACGTCACTAGCCATCTATACAGATTCCTTTAATATAATTTTAGCTTCTTCGGCTACTCTCCTACAGAGGGCGCTACTACTCAGCTTTATAGTTTTCTTTAATACAGGTACGGTGGGATGGGGGACAGGAATATTCGTATACTCGTTGCTATTGGTCCGATTTAAACGCGGGAAACGGCAATATATTTGAAATGTGACGTAGAATAACTACGTAAAGTTACTGCGTAGAAGGAACACCAAAAGAACCTTAGCTTATATCTCCGTTACTATTGGTCAGATTTGCTTCATTACCTTATATAGAAGAGAGATGAAAGCAACAAATAATTAAAAAATTAAATCTGACGAGTACAGACGTAATTTAGAAGAGTTGTGGAAACGTATACGAGAGCTAAATAAAGATATATAAAATTTTACGAGGAAAAATCCAAAGTCCAAAAACAACTAGATAACCTAAGTTTGTGGGATAAAGTCTGTACTAATTACAGAACACCTTCATCAGCATATAAATTGAGAAGAATTCAGCCTACAAGATGCCACAACTAGCAGCCTCTTTCATTATCCTATTGGCTTTTGTCTTATATTTTTCTTCATTTCTGACGTAATTTTATCATGTCCAGCGGCTTTATCAATTTTTAGCCAATAGCGAGTTATTTATTGATTATAATAAATCGTTTATTGTAAAAGTTTCTTCAAGGTCTTGGTTCTCATCTAGATACTCTATTTCTTCATTATGTTACATCTAGTAAATTTTGAAAATATTTTTTCCATCTTTGCATTACTTCGCTATCATCTGTTAGTATTTCTTTTTTTTTACTGCTGCATTGTCTATTGTTTTTCGCCCTCTAAGATTTTTAATTGTTTTGTAAAATAGATTTTGATTTTCCTTGCTATTTTTTTCTAATTTTTCCCAACTCTTCTGTTTTTGCTTTATAATTTTCTTCTGTTCTATGTGATAAGTATTTTCTACATTTTTTTTTAGTTTTATTTCCTGACTGATCTCTTGGTTCCACCACGAAGTTTGCTTGTTGTTCTTATTTACCTTTAGTAGTTCCCATGTCCGATTTACTGATTCTAGGACGGTATTTTTAAAGTACTTCTAGATTCCTTCGAATATTTTATCTTCAATGTCATTGATTATACTATTCTCTGTAATTTCTTCATATTTTCTTAGCCAATTCTACTTGTCTTAATTTCTAGGACCTTATTGTTTCATAATTTGGTTAGTCCAAGAAATTATATGCTGTAAATGCGGCAACGTCGCCTTTCTTCCTCAATTACCAATGCTGTAGTAGGTAGAAAAACACGGTATTTCCATACTGGACGACTTGGCTATACCATTTTAGTTGTAGAAGTGTTTGTGTTTACATTGTTTCAAGAATTGTTCTAGGTATTTGTGTCATTTTTAAAAAGGTAAACAATATAAAAATAAAGTGCTGGTACGCTAATTGGATTGTTGTGTTTATTTAAAAAAAAAGTAAAAGTGAGTGATTAAATTAGGTCAAAAATGAAAAATATATTGGCTCATACCGTAATTAAAATATATTAAGTAGTGTGTAATTTTGAAATAGCAAAAATCGTAAAATTAGACTACGATTTTTAAGATATTATAATAAAATACAAAATTCTGATTGATATATTTAAAAATATGACTGATAATAATACAATTTTGAACATTTAATAAGGATATTCATTTCCAATTTAAAAAATTATTGTCATTTTCAGAAAATAGTTATTTATGTATCAAGGCAGTATGTGGAAATAATTTGCCGAGGCGAAAGCCAAGGCAAATAACCAATTATTTAGTAATACAATAATTTTTATAATTTTGTATATATACTTTACTGCCGATTTTTTACTTTACTGCCACTTTTTTTTACTTTACTGTCGATTGTTTACTCGATATCGGATGATATTTAATAAATAAATTGCGAAATTAGGTATTTGTTATCCTTACTTAATTTTTATTTATTTTAATTTCGTTCACCTAGTTTTATTTTAGATAATAACAACACAAGCCTATACTACTGATAAAGTTTTACCTATAAATAATAAGCTCAGTGTCGGAGAGTACATTATTATAAATAATGTAAAAATAACTTTACAATTTCCATTTTTACCTCTCGCCCTTCAGATAATAGAGGTATAGGAATCATGCTAAAAATTGGGTAGTGAGTTTTCAATGGATAAACACGTTTTGGGGTTCCTAGAATACGATTTTAATATTTTCGCGATGATGTCTGTGTGTGTGTGTGTTAGTGTGTGTGTGTGTGTTAGTGTGTGTGTGTGTTTGGATGGATGTTGTAGTAACGATAACTCAAAAACTACTCAATTAAAAAACTTGAAATTTTGCATACACGATTCTTATACCCTAGATTAGATCTGATTAGATTTTGGTGTCAATCGGACAACCGGAAGTGACAGTTGCTATGAGTGATGACGCCATTACTTAACAAAATGGCAATTAGGTTTTACATATATATTTTGTATACACTATAGTTAATTTTCATATCATTAAAATTTTCAAAACTTTTGCCATTGTTGCCAGATTTACAAAAAAGTAAATTTTTTCCATAATTTTTTGTGCCACCGTGTAAATTTTTGATTCAAAAATGGCGAGAGGTCATGTGCTGGCCACATCAGATTTTTTTAAGAATAACTTATAGTATATTTATATTTATGAATAATTTTGTAAATCTAACCTAACCTAACCTAACCTATCACCTTATCAAAAAATCTGATGTGGCCACCACATGACCTCTCGCCATGTTTGAATCATAAATTTACACGGTGGCACAAAAAAGTATGAAAAAAATTTACTTTTTTGTAAATCTGTCAACAATGGCAAAAGTTTCTAAAATTTTAATGCGATGAAAATAAACTATAGGGTATACAAAATATATGTGTAAAACTTTATTGCCGTTTTCTATAATAATGGCGTCATCACCCATAGCAAGTGCCTCTTCCGGTTGTCCGATTGACACCAAAATCTAATCAGATCTAATCTAGGGTATCAGAATCCTGTATACAAAATTTCAAGTTTTTTAATTCAGTAGTTTTTGAGTTATCGTTACTACAACATCCATCCAAACACACACACACACTAACACACACACACACACACTAACACACACACACACACACTAACACACACACACACACACTAACACACACACACACAGACATCGTCGCGAAAATATTAAAATCGTATTCTAGAGACCCTAAAACGTGTTTATCCATTGAAAACTCACTACCCAATTTTTAGCATGATTCCTATACCTCTCTTATCTGAAGGTCGAGAGGTAAAAATCTGATGTGGCCACCACATGACCTCTCGCCATGTTTGAATCAAAAATTTACACGGTGGCACAAAAAAGTATGAAAAAAATTTACTTTTTTGTAAATCTGTCAACAATGGCAAAAGTTTCTAAAATTTTAATGCGATGAAAATAAACTATAGGGTATACAAAATATATGTGTAAAACTTTATTGCCGTTTTCTATAATAATGGCGTCATCACCCATAGCAAGTGCCTCTTCCGGTTGTCCGATTGACACCAAAATCTAATCAGATCTAATCTAGGGTATCAGAATCCTGTATACAAAATTTCAAGTTTTTTAATTCAGTAGTTTTTGAGTTATCGTTACTACAACATCCATCCAAACACACACACACACTAACACACACACACACACACTAACACACACACACACACACTAACACACACACACACAGACATCGTCGCGAAAATATTAAAATCGTATTCTAGAGACCCTAAAACGTGTTTATCCATTGAAAACTCACTACCCAATTTTTAGCATGATTCCTATACCTCTCTTATCTGAAGGTCGAGAGGTAAAAATCTGATGTGGCCAGCACATGACCTCTCGCCATTTTTGAATCAAAAATTTACAGGTTGACACAAAAAAGTATGAAAAAAAAATATTTTTTTGTAAGTCTGGCAACAATGGCAAAAGTTTTGAAAATTTTAATGAGATGAAAATAAACTATAGGGTATATAAAATATATGTGTAAAACTTTATTGCCGTTTTGTATAATAATGGCGTCATCACCCCTAGCAACTGCCACTTCCGGTTGTGCGATTGGCACCAAAATCTAATCAGATCTAATCTAGGGTATTAGAATCCTGTATGCAAAATTTCAAATTTTTTTATTCAGTAGTTTTTGAGTTATCGTTACTACAACATCCATCCAAACACACACACTAACACACACACACACACTAACACACACACACACACACACACACACACACACACACACACACACACACACACACTAACACACACACACACACACACAGACATCATCGCGGAAATATTAAAATCGTATTCTAGGGACCCCTAAACGTGTTTATCGATTGAAAACTCACTACCCAATTTTTAGCATGATTCCTATACCTCTCTTATCTGAAGGGCGAGAGGTAAAAAGCAGTGGTTCGCTCTACGGAAATCGTAGATTTAATAATTTCTGCTAAATCCACGAATATCGTAAATTTAGTTTTCTTAATACTTTAATGGTTTGATAAAAATATAAAGCGTTAAGTTATTCATAAAAATCTGATGTGGCCAGCACATGACCTCTCGCCATTTTTGAATCAAAAATTTACAGGTTGACACAAAAAAGTATGAAAAAAAATTATATTTTTGTAAATCTGGCAACAATGGCAAAAGTTTCGAAAATTTTAATAAGATGAAAATAAACTATAGGGTATACAAAATATATGTGTAAAACTTTATTGCCGTTTTGTATAATAATGGCGTCATCACCCATAGCAACTGCCACTTCCGGTTGTGCGATTGGCACCAAAATCTAATCAGATCTAATCTAGGGTATCAGAATCCTGTATGCAAAATTTCAAATTTTTTTATTCAGTAGTTTTTGAGTTATCGTTACTACAACATCCATCCAAACACACACACACACACACTAACACACACACACACTAACACACACACACACTAACACACACACACACAGACATCATCGCGAAAATATTAAAATCGTATTCTAGGGACCCCAAAACGTGTTTATCCATTGAAAACTCACTACCCA
Source organism: Neocrepidodera transversa (assembly GCA_963243735.1). Taxonomy (NCBI): domain Eukaryota; kingdom Metazoa; phylum Arthropoda; class Insecta; order Coleoptera; family Chrysomelidae; genus Neocrepidodera; species Neocrepidodera transversa. The sequence continues at coordinate 16,215,206 of OY725337.1, read as the reverse complement.
ATTTTTAGCATGATTCCTATACCTCTCTTATCTGAAGGGCGAGAGGTAAAAATTAATAAAAAATATTTCAACATCAACGTTGCCTTCAAGGAATAAGTAAAATCCTAATCCTTATAACGTTATTCTGTGTGAAACCATCAAATAATTGGTATGTGAACAATATTCTTAATTCAAGAACTTAAAATTAGTGAAAGGAATAATCTCTGAGCGATTTTTCAACATTACGGCCCGGAAAGTCCGATTCGAATAAATGGGAATTTTTCCAATAATTTTTTTTTCAAATTTATCAATTTTTTTTTCAACGAGCCCCAGGCGATACGGATATCAATCGACGCGTTTTGACTTGCACAACACCATAAAAAATCAGTATCGACAAATGTGCTTTCCATTTCGAGATATATCGAATAGAAGTTTCACCTAGTAGGCAGGTTCAAAATCCTCGAACCCAAAATAGCTCATTTTCTGATAGAGCCTTCCTTTTTTGATTAAAAACCAATGGCCGAAAGAATTTTCCGAATCGGCCGTACCGTTCTCGAGTTATCATGCGCACAGACATCCACACATTCATACATCCACACAGACAGACTTTTTTTTCGCGGAAAATCAATTTTCTCCACTTTTCATGACATTTTAAGTAATTTGGAGCAAAAAAAATTTTCGAGATTTTTGCACGATTTCAATACTACCAAAGGTGAAGTGTGGGCGGGCCGTAGTAATATTTTTTTAAGTAGATTGTTAAGATTTTTGACATATTATTATTATATATAACATATTATTATTAAATTTAACTTAGTCGAAATTCAACCGTAATTCATTAAAATTTAAAGTTTATACCCAAAAAAAAAATTGTTTTAATGCAAAAAAACTATCAAGTATACCAGAAAAAATTGTTTTAATGCAAAAAAAATACATTTGTAAGTATACAAAAAAAAACAATACAATATGGCTAATTGAGCCCTGCCAAAGTCATTAACCGAGTTAAAACAATTTTTTTTACATTTTTCAATTTTTCTTTATTTTTTCCTATTTTTTTCTGTTTTTTTTTAAGTTTTCGCCATTTTTCCCTATTTTTTTCTATTTTTTGCATTTCTCTGGTTATTTAATTTTTTTTATTTTTCCCCATTTTTCCTGTTTTCTTTTATTTTTTATTTTCCCTGTTTTTCAATATTTTTTCATTTTTTTTTCAAATTTTTTTTTCATTTTCTCTATTTTTGTCCGTTTTTTTTAATTTTCTCTGTTCTTTCCTTTTTTTGCTGATTTTCTTATTTTTTCCTCTTTTGCTTTATTTTTTCTATTTTTTCCATTTTTTCCTGTTTTATCTTTTTTTTCTCGTTTTTCTATTGTCTCAATTTTTTTTATTTTCTCCAAATTTTTCCTGTTTTTATTTTTCCCCATTTTTGCTGTGTTCTTTACTTTTTCCTATTTTTCCCTATTTTTTATTTATTCCTGTTTTTTTCTTCATTTTTTTCCTATTTTCTCTATTTTTGTCTGTTTTTTCTCATTTCCTCTATTTTCTTCTATTTTTCCAATTTTTTCTTTTTTTCCTGATCTTTCCTACTTTTTCCTATATTTCTCTATTTTCTCCCAATTCTTTCTATTTTTCCTGTTTTTTTTTCCTTTTTTTTCTCGTTTCTTAAATTTTTCTCCATTTTCATTATTTTCTCCTATTTTTTTTTTCCTATTTTTCTCTATTTTAGCTATATTTTTTCTAGTTTTCCCAGTTTTTTTTTTCCTATTTTTTACCTATCCAAAAATCTTCAACAATTTATTAAAAATAAGAAAAACTTAAATTTTGTTTCTAAACAAAATAACATGATTTATATATTTATTTTGAATTTATTTGTAATACATCTCATATATTAATTTTAGCTTTCTGCAACCCTTCTGTATATAAACTTTAACAATGCAAAATCTAACACTCCTCCGTTCGCCCATTGTTCTTAAAAATGGGTCTGAAAATTATTTGATCCAAAAGTTTATCCATATTCTCAAATGTGGTCCACCGATGAAGAAATATAAAGTCTAGTACCACAAAAATCTTTAATGATATAGTAACTAGTTTCGGAATACTAATGCCATTATCAGGAAAAATAATTTTAACATTATTAAATAAAATTAATATTAATAAATTAAATTTATTTACTGGTTAGATTTATAAAAAAAAAAATATTTAAAATTAACCTATATAACGCTAAAAAACTTTCTAGCAAAACGCCGCTGCTAAATAGACTGAGAAAAAATATTAATTAAAATCTTAAGCACTTCTAAGTAACACATTTTAAAATTAATTGTTCTTAGCAACTCACAGTTAATTTTTTTTAAATCGAACACTCTGTATTGTATTTTAAATTTTAATGCCGCTTATTCATTCTATTTAGATAATATAAATGTTATTTCAGAATATGAAGTAAATTTTATTAGAATTTAAATTTTGTATTAAAATTTGATCCTCAATTTTCTTTATTTACAACAAATGATTTTTTCTATTTTTACCTCTCGACCTTCAGATAAGAGAGGTATAGGAATCATGCTAAAAATTGGGTAGTGAGTTTTCAATGGATAAACACGTTTTAGGGTCTCTAGAATACGATTTTAATATTTTCGCGACGATGTCTGTGTGTGTGTGTGTTAGTGTGTGTGTGTGTGTGTTAGTGTGTGTGTGTGTGTGTTAGTGTGTGTGTGTGTTAGTGTGTGTGTGTGTTTGGATGGATGTTGTAGTAACGATAACTCAAAAACTACTGAATTAAAAAACTTGAAATTTTGTATACAGGATTCTGATACCCTAGATTAGATCTGATTAGATTTTGGTGTCAATCGGACAACCGGAAGAGGCACTTGCTATGGGTGATGACGCCATTATTATAGAAAACGGCAATAAAGTTTTACACATATATTTTGTATACCCTATAGTTTATTTTCATCGCATTAAAATTTTAGAAACTTTTGCCATTGTTGACAGATTTACAAAAAAGTAAATTTTTTTCATACTTTTTTGTGCCACCGTGTAAATTTTTGATTCAAACATGGCGAGAGGTCATGTGGTGGCCACATCAGATTTTTTTTTTAAAAATCGAATCGATTGTGTAAATAAAATATTCATTATTTTATTTTATACCATTTATTTATATACCAAAAACAAACTGTTTACCTTATAATTACTCTTCTAAGGCTATAAACAGCAAAACAATATTTAATATTATAAAAACTCTATTTTACCTTCATTTACTTAATCAAATCTTATATTTTATTATAATAAAAACATACTGCGAGTGTATGTAGGTATGTCACGAACATTTTTCTAATTAGGTTAAAAAAAAATTCGTTGCCGCAACAATAATTTATTATCAGGGTTCCACCTTGAAGTTCGACTTTTTTAGTTAAACACGTATTTTATGAAGAAATAATCCTAATATGTAGTAACCTTTATGGAAATACTAATAATAATAGATCGTTATTATGATAAATAAATACAATTTTAGTTGCTACTTTAGTTTATGTTTTTACTTATTAATTTTATTTATTTAGACTGATTTTACCGGTACATCAATTAGCAACTTTAAGTGCCCTGAATTTGTTTCGTGTTGTATGTCAAAACATACTAAAATATTTATTATTTATATCATATCATAAATGAAAATTTTTAAAAATAAATATTTCTGTTCTCTTTAACCTTGTTTTCGATTGCATATTTATTTTAGGTGGCTAAATATGGAAAAATAAATGCATAACGTGTCTATAAAATATATTAATATAAAGTGCGATATTAATATTACCCATAATAAAATCAGTGATAAGATATTACTAAATTATTAAAATATTTTTTCAGATTCAAAATGGGTTGGGGTACAAGAATGGACGGCTGCGGAAATTGTATGAAATACAGTTTATTTATTATAAATTTCGTGATATTTGTAAGTATAATACAAAATATTTTTCCACTATTAGTATTACAGGATAATATAGTCCTTTTCAGCGTGCTTGAGCTTTATTTAAGTCACACATTCATACGAAATAAGTAGGCAGAAGTGAAATATCAGTGGCGGGGTTGCTCAGTGGGTACTGTTGCTAGTTGTACCCGAATAACATCAGTCTTCCTTTTGGGTATATTATGCGACTGGTCAGGCGTTAAAAGTTTTGTTATCGTAATACTTTCCTTAGTTAATGTTTTCCAGTCACTTTCTTTACAATGGGGACGTGTGATGTGGTAGCTACAGCAAATTAATTTGTAGTATATGAAAATATACCTAAAATTATTCACAAAAATAGGCTTGGCTAACTTTGAAACACTACGATACTAAGAAATAAATTTTCAAAATTTAGAAGTGACGTCAGCTACATTAATTTGTTTAAAGTAATGTAGATGGCACGACAAGGGATAATTTACAGTTATCTGTCGAATATTACTAAACCAAATAGCCTTAGCGACTTTGTCTATTAATAAAAAAGAAGAAAAAAGCAAAACAGCGAATAGGCGACTCATAAACATTAAAATAGTAGGTTATGTTATACTGAAAAGTGACAAGTAAAACGCTGTGACTAGCAGTACATCGGATGTACGTTTATTTTATATATCGGTCGTTCACTGCGTTTTAAGGTTTACAAAGTATGGAAGTATGTTTGCGCATTTGCTTGATAAGTTTGATAAAATTTCTGTCACTTTGTTTTTTTCGTAATACGTATATTATATGGTTTCGGTGTATAAGGGCCCGGAGTTTGATTCACAGTACGGCCAACTTTTTTATGTTTTGATAATTTTTTTAGCTTCCTAAAAACAACATAAACATAGTCATTGGTAACCGGTTTAATAATTTAATTAAAATAATAAACTGATCAGTAGTAAAAGGTGTGTTTGCTATTTGTATTGAGGTAAAAAATATAATGATATTTATAGTTCAGTATTTCCAGTGGTGGGTGTATTAGGGGGCCGGAATATGCCGAAACAGCGTTTCGGTACCTTTTTTCAGTCCGGTACATTTTTTCAGAATGGATATTTTTTGGGAGCGACTTGTGGTAGAATTTAACCGGCACATAAAAAAAAGCGTTATGCCCCCTCCAAGCGACTCCTTCTCTTTCTGTTACACCCTGTCTCTTTCCACAATATAATTATGTCTCATTTAATTTTTTTTATATTATTTACAGTTATTTTATAGGGAGAGAAAGTTTTTTATATTTTCTCGTTCTTGGCATTTTTCTGATTTTTGTTTTTTGGTTAGGTTAGCTTAGGTTCTAATTTTTCCGCATTTTTTCCTATTGTTCTGGTTTTTTTCTTTTGTATGCTTATTTTTTCTTATTCCTCTGACTATTTGCGATTTTTCTGCCATTTTCTTCAAATTATGTTTCGATTTTTTTTACTTCATTCGATTTTTTTAATTTTTTTTTTTCGTTACAATTTTTTCTGGTTTTTTCGTTGTTCTTTGTGTTTTTTTTTCGTTGTTTTACATCGTTTTTTTGCGATTTTTAGAGCGCTTGGTCTTTCCGTTTTTTCCGAATTTTAACAATTTTGTTTTTCATTTTTTTTTTATATTTTTGTTTTTCTTATTACTCCGATTTTTTTGTGATTTTTTGAGTTGTCAAATTTTTTTCTCATCGTTTCACATTTTTTCACCATTGTTGTTTTTTTTTCTAATTTTTTCTTATTCCTTTATTTTTTGCGATAATTTGCGATTTTCTTCTCTTATTTTTGGAAGAGACAAAAAGTTTTTTTATAGATTTTCGTTTTTTTTTTTTCTCATTTTTATGATTTTTTGTTTTTTTCAAGCATTTTTTTCGTTTTTTTGCGTTTTTCAGCGTATTTTTACCGGTTTTTTTCAGTTTTGTGATTTCTTCATTTTTTCCGTATTTTACAATTTTATTTTTCATTTTTTTCCCAATATTTTCTAATTCCTCTTTCAAGTTTTTCCAAAGTTTTTGTTTTTTTTTAAATTTTCTTTTTCGATTTTTTCGATTTTTTATAATTTATATCAATTTTTTTAAATTTTGTCATTTTTTATGGTTACAGCAGTTCCGGTTTCTTCGTTGTTCTTTTGGGTTTTCGATGTTTTTGGATTTTTCTCGCTTTTTTCTCATTTTTCTGATTTTTTTTCTCATTGTTTTTTCTATTATTTTCGTTTTCTATTTTTTTCTGATTTTTCTTTTTTCTTTGATTTTTTATGATAATTTGCGATTTCTTTGTGATTTTGTTCTGGTTTTTTGCGACTATTTTGCGATTTTTTGTGATATTTTTTGATTTCTTGCGTTTATTCTGCATTTTACAATTTTATTTTTTCCCAATATTTTTCAAAACCTTTTGGTTTTTTTAATTAATTTTCCGATTTTTTCAGATTTTTTTTTCAAATAAAATATTTCTCCTAACCTAATTTAAAACTGAAATTAGTATTTTAAATTTTAAATAAAAAAATTACAATTTCACGAACTTTTTTTAATAGGTACAAACTTTTTGTAAGAAATTTTTGTGTTTATTTTTTATGCTGAATAAAAATTAAAATCAGAATTTAAAATTTTGCACAAGTTAGAAAATAATTTCATAAATATTAAAACTTCAGTCCCCAATGAGTTTTTGATCTTAATTGCCCATAATAAAATTTTTCATTTACTTTTTTATGCTGAATCTATATTTAATATTGAAATTTTACTAAAGTAAGAAAAAAAATTCAAAAAAATCTAAAACTCTATATAACTTTCTTGTCTTAATTGGGTATAACACCTTTAGGTCTGATTTTCGACTATATTTCCAAAAATTAATTCTGAAGAACCTAAAAAAAAATTAATTCCGATTTTTTACGGTTTTTTACGTTTTTTTTACGATTTCTTACACTTTTTTACATTTTCTATAATTTTTTACGGGTTTTTACGATGTTTTACGTTTTCTTACGATTATTTATGGTTTTTTACGATTTTTTACGATTTCTTACGATTTTTTACGATATAACCTGTTTCGATATTTTTAAAAATGGCGGATATATAACCAACCCTCTCCAGTTTCACCCCGTAGGTCACATAAAAAAAAGTCTGATACAAATTGTATTTGAAAAATGGTAATCCATAATGGTTTTATTATATTGTCATTAATTTTTAGGTGTTTTTTATAATTTTTGTTGTTTTTCATTAATTAAAGTTATTTATTTTTTGTAAATTTATTATTATTTATTCGTTAATTAAAGATGAATATTTTTTGTGGATTATTTATCGCAAATAATAAAAAACTACTTAAAATATTAAAATTTTACTGATTTAGGTTGACTAGTCTTCTAAAACTAAATCACATTAAAAAAAAATTGTTTCAATTTTCGGCTCTCACAACTCACACCAATTCAGAATTCAAACTTAAAATTTTACAAGAAAAAACATTTTGCCAAAAATCCAAAGTATATCACTAACTTCATTTTTTGTGCTCTTTGCAAATGCAGAATCTATTATAGAAAAATCTGATATACCTGCTGTTCTTTTTGGGTCTGAATATTATATAATATTTTTTTAATCCGGACTTGGATTTCTTTTATTGTAAATTTATTGATCGATTGGGCACTTTAAACAAAATATGCCCACCAAAAAATATACAGTGTGATTAGAAAGGTATGAATTATGCAAGAAATTGCCAAAATAGATAAAACGTATCTTGGTTATTAAAGTAGTTAGACCCATTAAATATAGGGTTTTTGAGATCGTTTAGGTGTCCCCTATCTGCAGTTAACGTATGTCACTTTCTCAATGAAACACCCTGTATTAACATTAACATTATAATTTCTAAAACGGTCATTAAATTTATAATTATTTCCCTAGGTTGGTGGATTAGTTGTAATAGCACTTGGTATCTGGACTATTGTTGATAAATCTTTTGCTAACCATCTTCTTGGAACAAATTTATACGCTGGTGCATCCTACATTCTACTAGCAACTGGTATTTTGGTCACTTTCATATCGTGCCTGGGATGTTTAGGATCCGTTAAAGAAGTCAGATGTATGCTAGTTATAGTAAGTTTATTCATAAATTAAAAATATAAAAAAATAAAACCAATGAATATTAACCAATGCCAAGACTAAATAGTTGATTAAGATTTTTATTTTTTTGATTTTACTCTTAATGCTGTTACTTTAATATTGTGATTTTGGCCAAAAACTGGAGATAAATAAAATGGAGCTGGAATAATAAACAATAAATAATATTGCAATGAAAATACCAAAAAACTAATAAAAAGAAAATGAGCAATTAACAGTTCCTAATAATAAATTTGAGTTGTAAAAATATTTTAAAATAAATTGTGCCTTGAATTGTTAAAGAAAATAAGAAACTTAACTTTTTTTATAATTAATTTTATCAGCAATTATTTAAATAATTGCACTTAAACGACAAATTGTATGAGTCACTTTTAATTATTTGTGAAACAAAATTTATTTGAATATTCATATATAATTCTTGGTAAAACGAAAGTCATTTATAATTAAAATTAATTATAAAATGCGTTGTATTAAAAATTGTATTTTTTTTTTAGTATTTTATAATAATATTCCTCATATTTCTCACCATGCTTATTGGAGGAATACTCGGTTATGTCTTTAGAGGAAAAATCGATAACACAATCAGAATTGGAATGGAAAGCTCTCTTAGAGATTATGGAAATTATCAACCAGTCACAAATGCATGGGACGAAACTCAAACCAGGTATTTAAAATTTCAAGAAAAATCAGTATTATTTAAGCCATAGGAATGCAGTTGTATATTTTATAAAGAAAAATATATTTAAGTGAAAAAAAAAATTCAGTAAAAATAAAACTCCAAGTCAATATAATTAAACAGTAATTTAGGGGGCAACTAGTTTCGGCTTATGAGTCATCATCAAGCCTAGAAACAAATTATCCGGTTTGGAACAAAACAATTTTTTTACAATACAATCGAAAAATATTGTATTTAAAAAGAATTATAATTAAATAACCAAACGTTTAAACATTTACATATTATTTAAGGGGGGGGGGGGATTGGGAGAGTAGGTACATGAAAATTGACGAACGAAAAATTAACCAAATTAATGTTGCTGTCTAAAACACAGGTAAAATGCAAAATATAGTAAGTTGAAAATTTTTCGATTGTATTGTATAGAAATTATTTTGTTACAAACCGGGTAATTTGTTTCGATCACATTTGAGATATGGATTAACTCTTAGAATTGAAAAAAAATTACTTATTATTTTTTTTTAGGTTGAGGTGTTGTGGAATATACGGCTACAAAGATTGGCAGAACCGTATACCGTTATCTTGCTGTAAAATGACAGCTAGTGGTGTACGACTTCCTTGTCAAAATGTTGTGGAAAATAATCATTTTACTATATACGAGCAGGGATGTCTAAACGTCACTAAAGAATACGTCAAATCCCATGCCATTGTCATTGGAACAGCTGGAATTGTCGTCGCATGCCTTATGGTAATTATTTCATTGCTATTTATACATATTCATTATTTTATAAAATAGATCCAGCAAGCTAACAGTATCCAAGTAAGTCAGCTACAGATAGACAGACAGACAGACGGTTTTAGTTGACTCAGGTAACTGAAAATAATAAAATTCGAAATAGTTCTATCGATTGCTGAAAACACAAATTAAAAATTCGGCACCGTTCACGATTTATTGCTAAGACAGACGGAAAGACGAACAAACAGACAGCCAGACGGTTTCAGTTGAGAGGTAATTGCAAATAATAGGGGAACGAGCTAAGGTAAGCAGCTATCGAGTGTTAAAAACAGAAATCCAAAATTCGAAACCGTTTTGGAGTTCTGGACGGACACAGGATAAGGTAACAAACTATCAATTGCTGTAAACAGAAATCCAAAATTCGAAACCGTTCACCAGAAAAGACGGACAAACGGACAGACAGACGGTTCGGCTAACTTAGGTCATTGAAAATAGTAAATTGGCGAGCTATTGATTGCTGAAAATAGAGCTCCAAAATTCGAAACCATTATCGCTTTGACAGACGGACGGACAGACACGTGCTCATTTTTGGATCTTTTTTTAATTTTAATGAAAACAATTCCACCGTCCAAGGTTTTGGCATAAGGCATTGTTTACTAGCCGCTATCTAGCCAAGCCGCAACCAATGGGAACCCATCCCAACTGCCGTACTCCAAAAATTAGCAGAAAAATAGAATCCTTTATTTAGTTTAAGTTGAATTCAGCAAAGTGTCTATTAAATCTGAAACAGAAAATATTTTGGGATTATTGTAGGATGTAGGTTATAGATTGTTTTAGTTTGTCTCTTTTAATTATGTGCGTCTTAGCGGCCATCCTTGCCATCTTCGATAATTTGCTTCGCCCATTCATTGCGCCATTCGGCTATTTTTCCTACTAATATGTTTAGATTAAATTTTAGTCGAGAAGATAGTAAGTGTCCTCCACTGTACGTTGTTCTGATTTGTGTTGTGCAATCTGTTCTGTTAGTTTACGTTTCTAATTAAAATTTGGTACTTACCTAAACCCCACCCCCTCTTGAGATTGGTGTAATTATCCTGTATACAAAGTACCTATATACAGAGTGTTGTGTACGTGAGAGGAGTAGTGCTAATATTGGAATCTTTATTACATCACCAGAGCTTAGGAAAGTCGCCTATATATCAATAAGTGGTCAAATTAGTACATTGATGAGTTAAACATTATAATCAGTTAGAAAAAATATCGAACACTTTTTAGATATAATTGATTTTAAATTCCCTGAAATTAACACACTAAATTATTAAAATTAGATTAAGTAGTTTACGAACCTGCCTAATTAAGTCATTTTTATTTCAAAGTAGATAGAAACTCAAAGTCGATACCAGATAAATTTAATATAAATAAAATTTTTTTGGTACTTTCAATACAACTGAAAGAATACCTAACAAAAATTGCATCATGTTTCGGCACTTAGGCCATCTCCAGGCGAATGTTTGAACAAACTTGAATGTAGAAATTATTTTTGTTTAAGCATCTTTACGACGCACTTTCATTGTAATGTACAAATTATTGAATAGGCTCTTATGAGCGGCCTTTTATTGTTATTTTTTAAGAAAAATTTCTAACATTTTATAAGTATTTAAATAATTTAAGTTTTCTTTGCATACACCTACGTTTTTTCTGACCACGTGAAACGGTATTTTAAATGTCAATATATACGTTATAACATGATTTGTTAAATAATTTCTACACTCAAGTGTTTTCAATTTTGTTCAAACATTCGCCTGGAGATGGCCTAAGTGCCGAAACATGTTGCGATTTTGTTTGGTATTTTTCAAGTTGTATTGAAATTACCAAAAAACTTTTTTTTTATATTACACATTTGTTAATGGATAATCTAGTTTATTCATTTTTATTTGTTTATTGTCATCTGTTTATTCACCTTTGTTTATTTCATACATTTTTTCACCCTTTTTTTTATCTCTTGTATTAACATTTTATTTACGTTTTATTTTACATTTTATTTACCTTTTATTTTACATTTTTTATACCTTTTATATACTTTAATATATTCATTTTATTCAATACTTTTTCAAATCTACATATTGAATTTCATTGGAATCAATCAGGTAAAGCATATTTAACCAGGGATCCAAATTAGGAACCGGCACGTATGGAAAGCAGCCCATTGTAAATAGTTTTGATCAGTTTTAGAAGTTGGCCAACCCTATAATAAGCATCGTGTCCGGTCAAAATCGAGAAGTTATCAAACCGGGAGGACAAAACCGCGAACGGATAAAATCGGAAACAGACAAACCGAAAATTGACAAAACCGCAAATGGACAAAACCGCGAATGGACAAAACCGCGAATGGATAAAACCGCGTATTGAGGAATATTGCACGAATAAGTAATTTTTACAGTGAGATAACAAGTGAAAAACGTTTTTTTTCCATTTTATTTGATGGGAAAAGTTATGGTGCTGCACCGGTACGGCAATCAAAATCCTCATTTTTACATGTAAATTTCCATAAGAAAATCTAAAGTTCATTTTGGCGATTTTTGGATCATTCAAGGTCATTTGTCTCTCAGATGCGTCAGGTCTGATAGCTCCACAAAGGACCTGAAAACCGGTTCCAAGTAAAGCAAAAGGTCTTCAGGTCCCTCAGATGCGTCAGCTCTGACAGTATCCTCTGGTGGAGCTCTCAGACCTGACGCATCTGAGGGATCTGAAGGAAGCCGCAGCCGGCGAGCGATGACCAATGACCTTGAATGAGCCAAAAATCGCTAGAATGAACCTAAGATTTTCTTAAGCAAATTTACATGTAAAAATAAGGATTTTGATTGCCGTACCTGTGCAGCACCATTACTGAGAAAGATGTTTTCATAAAAATAAAATAAAAAAATCTGATGTGGCCAACACATGACCTCTCGCCATTTTTGAATCAAAAATTTACAGGTTAGCACAAAAAAGTATGAAAAAAAATTACTTTTTTGTAAATCTGGCAACAATGGCAAAACTTTTGAAAAATTTAATGATACGAAAATAAACTATAGTGTATACAAAATAAATGTGTAAAACTTTATTGCCGTTTTGTATAGTAATAGCGTCATCACACATAGCAACTGCCACTTCCGGTTGTCCGATTGGGACCAAAATCTAATCAGATCTAATCTAGAGTATCAGAATCCTGTATGCAAAATTTCAAATTTTTTAATTCAGTGGTTTTTGAGTTATCGTTACTACAACATCCATCCAAACACACACACACACACTAACACACACACACACACACACACACTAACACACACACACACTAACACACACACACACTAACACACACACACACACAGACATCATCGCGAAAATATTAAAATCGTATTCTAGGGACCCTAAAACGTGTTTATCCATTGAAAACTCACTACCCAATTTTTAGCATGATTCCTATACCTCTCTTATCTAAAGGGCGAGAGGTAAAAAAGAGGTTCATTACTTAATACGAACTAATATTCGATATCATCCATTAGTTGTTAAGGTACCTGTCTTTCACTAAGGAGATTAGGGGTTCAAGCCCAATGGAAACAAATTTTTTGTACTTTTTGAATTGGTTTTTTCAATTTAACTTAATAAGTAATAATGTTTATAATACTTGTTTCTCCATTTGTCCATTCGCGTTTTTGTCCGTTCGGAATTTTTGTCCTTTTTTAAAGTGCTGTATCCAGAGTATTCATGTGTCGGACAGACAGACATGCAGACAGATAGACAGCCGGTATTAAAAGCCTTTACTACGGTGAGTCAAATAAAAAAATGTAAGGTTCGACATTTTTACACAGTGCGATTCAAAAAGTCTGCACCATATGGGAAAACTTTTTATTATTCATTTGACAGAAAATTTTATTCTTGATAATACAGCGGCGGGCAAAAAATAGGAATTTTGACCAAGAGTAAAGTACCATTATTTTTGACAATAATAAAAAAATTTATTTAGGGAAGTTGTTTTACGCAATGTACCAACTTTTATCAAGAATAAAATTTTCTGTCAAATGATTAATAAAAATTTTTCCCATATGGTGCAGACTTTTTGAGTCGCACTGTATATATAACTCACAATTTTCAAAATGTGTTTTTGATTTTTACCTCTCGCCTTTCAGATAAGAGAGGTATAGGAATCATGCTAAAAATTGGGTAGTGACTTTTCAATGGATAAACACGTTTTGGGGTCCCTAGAATACGATTTTGATATTTTCGCGATGATGTCTGTGTGTGTGTGTGTGTGTGTGTGTGTGTGTGTGTGTGTGTTAGTGTGTGTGTGTGTGTTAGTGTGTGTGTGTGTTAGTGTGTGTGTGTTTGGATGGATGTTGTAGTAACGATAACTCAAAAACTACTGAATAAAAAAATTTGAAATTTTTCATACATGATTCTGATACCCTAGATTAGATCTGATTAGATTTTGGTGCCAATCGTACAACCGGAAGTGGCAGTTGCTATGGGTGATGACGCCATTATTGTAAAAAACGGCAATAAAGTTTTACACATATATTTTGTATACCATATAGTTTATTTTCATCTCATTAAAATTTTCGAAACTTTTGCCATTGTTGCCAGATTTACAAAAAAATTATTTTTTTTCATACTTTTTTGTGTCAACCTGTAAATTTTTGATTCAAAAATGGCGAGAGGTCATGTGCTGGCCACATCAGATTTTTTTTATACTAAAAGTGATCCAGAAAAAAGTTTTCTAGCATTTAAGTAGGATATCAACCAATAGTTGGCAAACTGTTTTATGTTTTATAATTTTTTTTTGTGTTTGTAAAAATAATATGAACTTTTGTTGCCAAATCTTTTATTTAAAAAAAAAATGTATTTGAGTTTTTTTTTAATAAATTCTTTAATGAGATTATTAGCACCTTTATTAATATTAATATGATTTTCCGTTTGTTTTTTTTTAGATATTTGGAATGATCTTTTCCTGTGCCTTATACAAATCTATCGAATGAAATTAAAATTGCATTTTATCAATTGTCATCGAAGATAACAATTTTGCAAACTTCCAAAGAATTTTACATTCGTGCAATGTTTATGTACTTAACAGATGTTACCTCTAACCAGAACGTAATAAAAGTGTTTGATAGACTTTGTTACAATTTTTCTAAAAATGAAAATAAATAATTGTAAATATTAACAGAGAAATATCTATTTTACTGTACGCACAAAATTTATTTTTAATATAATATGTATTAACCATGTGGTCATTTTGTAAATATTTTATTATAATAACATTCACTTCTTAACTGTTCTTTAAGATTATTTTAATGTATTTATTGAAATGGTACAAAATAAAAATTAAGTGATATCACACTGTTTTATTACTGATTATTTAGAATTACAAGATGAGAACAAACTTAAAAACACAAATAAATAATTTGACTTAATCTGCACATGAATATATTTTTTTAAATAATCCTATAAAATAAAATGCAAAGAGCTGTAGGATAAAAGGAACTGTCAGGCAATTGGGTTGTAGGCATTCGTATATCGGGTAATTAGGTGCCGGGAAATCGTCAAAGACCTCAAAATAATTGGTAAAAGAAAAAAATTGTTCCCTTGGTATCAGGTTATAAAACATCTTATAGCCTTGCAAAAGAAAGAGTGATATAGTTCTGTCCGATGAGTAATTAATGTTCTGTGGCGAGACTAAATTCTGAACCCGATAAAAAATAAAATGAGGATAATAACATGCCCCCTAAGTGTTTAATACCCTGTAACGAAGTTACTTTATTTTCCGTCATAATTGAAATATTTAAATTAAATCGCGCACGACACTGGGTTAGAATGAATTTAAAACAATGCCAGAAACTTCGAATATAAGGTACCAGTTGAACCTCCATCTGACAGATGGAGACACTCGCGTCTGTGCTTCTTAGACGCCGAAGTTCTTATCTACTATCACCATTCAATCCGTTGTAAGCAGTTGCTGTGGTAGTCCGAATTGGAGTTACAGTGGCAGTCCGAGTTGGAGCAGGGAACTCGAACCGAGAACCTGATCCTGTATCTATTCAGCCATCAGCGACCTTTAATAAATAATTGCTAAAAAAAACATAAACAATTCTTCTTATATGGTCCTTTTTAAAAGAAATTCTGAACACAGATGCAGATGATTACGAAAACTATTTTCGAATGAGTGATAGTTTATAGTATAATAAATTATTGTCAATGAAAGTTTTAATGCGTCAAATTTCCAACTTGTAAAAACCGGCTCCACTGCGCTTTAGTAATTTTTTTAGCTCTTTTCTGTAGTTTAACCGCAATGTCTCTTGTTTAATTTTTTTGTAAACAATAGGATCGTATTGTTTATAAAAAGCTACTTATTCTAAGTGTGTTCAAATAAGACGTACTGTTTGAATTCCACAATTCTGGCAAAGTTTCGTATAAAATATGGCATTAAATAACGATTTTCGGATAATATTGAACTTTAAACCATTGTATTACAAATACAAACATTTTTCCTTATTTAACTGATTGTATCTATTGCGGTCTACGGGATCTCTGTATACGTAAATTAAATCCGGTCTACCCTGTATATTACACAAAATCTAATACATCTTTATTCCGTGCATATTGATAATGATAAAATTAAACATAAAACAAAATCAAACATAAAATTGTTTTGATATAGTGCCGAATACTAAGGTACCAAACCCAGTGGATCAAGTAAAGCCTTGTCGATGCCATAACGACTCCTGCATTATTTTTCTCCACTGAAGCTGCCCGTGTAAGCGGCTTTCACACTATGAACGAAAGGTGGCGCTTGATGCAATCCAACATCTGGACTAAGGCGTCTAAAGACCATTACAAACTTTACAACCCTCTGAGGTATTACCTTAAAAAATGGAAAAAAGAGACACAGAAAACTGTAGATTTCGTATTATTACAAAAGAAAGCACCCATCATATTCTCTTTGAATTCAGGCCCATCGACAGAAAAATGTTGAGGCCCGTTACTCTGATTCCCATATTGGCTCCCTGCTCCCTTATTTTGCATCTATCACTTGACAATATTTCTTAATATTTATTATAATATATCTAATCCACTAATCGTCCAGGACCCGATACATCTGTACTCGTAGTCCCTCCTTGTCGCCGTACCTCGCCTCCCATGATAATACGAATAGTTATTTCCCAAACCAAAAAAAAATAAATTTGGAAAAAGGCTTGGTACTTAAAAACCGAAATTAATAGTACACAAAACAAGATCACCTTATATATACATTTAACACAAATACAGTAAATTATTGAATAATTATTAAAATAGACTAAATACTGTATCACGATTCATATAGGAAAACTAAAATTTAAAAAAACCAACTCGTATATGAACACAAATGTGGTAGTTCTATAAGAATGCCAGTTTTTCCCTAGCTTAGCGGAAAACCTAAACAAACTGAAGGTTCAAAAAATGACAAATATCTAAAATAGGCAGTCAGCAATTAATTGGAATAACGAAAAATGTAAAATTATAAATAAAAAAGTCATCTAATCGCATCTAAAGTGCGGGTCACACTAGGCTGGTTGCCAGTCGCGAATTTAGTAACCGCTACTTTCAGCGGTCAATCAGCTTGGTATGACCATAAAATTTTGCCGCTGGAGTCGCCATCCCGCTAGTATTTGTCAGTGGTTGGTAAAGTTGGATAAGCTCAACTTTTGGTAGCACGCAGAGGGGACTTATAGATCACGTGACCGCTGTCAGAAGCCGGCAACACAGTCAGACACAACACAGTCAGACCACTATTGTCAGCAGTGAGTAAAGCCACACCATACGAAAGATCAGGTATAATAAGATGTGACAGTCAGACGAAGAAAACAGAAAATGAGAGAGAAAGGTATTGTCAAATATTACTTTGTCGGTGTTATTCCGAATCTCGAACCATTAACGTATATTTAACTGAGGGATTTCTGATAAAATATTTTCGACCTTTATTGCCACCAAACATTTAAACATGTGTTATTTGTTTTGTGGAACGATTGTTTGCCCTTTTTTTCTTTTAATATTTACAATTTCTTATTTATAGATGGTACGCCCATGTTTCGGTCAAATATTGGTAAGTTGTATTCGTTCAACAAAATAATAAATATATTTCTTTTGCGATGACAGTAACATTCAAAGGGTCGATTTTAAATAATTTTAGTCCTTTTCGGATATATATATAAGATGATCTGTTATATTATTTTTAAACCAACAATTTCAGAATTTACTGTAGACAAAACTGGTGCTCCTCGTATATCATAAATAGCACTCAAGGTCAATGAGGCGGAGGGTGTTTTTACAAAGGTTTAGTGTGAGTGTCTGCTCTTATTAAATTACTAGTCTTTGGCTATTCCTCGTGTTATTTTGTCTTTTGTGAAATTTATTATACAAATTTAAAAATGAATTACTTAAAGTGGAATGGGAATGCTGAAACCGAATAGGAAACTGGCGAGTCATAGCCGATAGTGTGACGGGATTGTCAGTGGCTGTTTGTTGGTACTACTGCCAGCCGCTGGTCAGTCAGCCTAGTGTGAACCACGATTAACGTGTATGGTCTGTCGATTCTTGCCCGCAAGGATAACTTTTGAAAAAATGATGAACTACTTGGGACAAAAAACGGAACCAATAATTTATAAAACGTCTAATTTATTGTTAATAGTTCAACGTATGAATTATGATTAAAGTAAAAATTAAAATAATAATATATTTTCTTGATTAAAACTGCAATTCTGCTTTTCCCGACTTTATTGTGTTGAATACTTGGCTGTGCTGACCGATTTGTTGCATTTTTATATATAGTTTGTTCATATCGGAATTCTTAACTCCACCCGACGTAATTTTTTTTATCTACTACCACGTGTAAATTACTAACTTTACACATACTTTGCCGAATATAAGAAATATTAATGCGTAAAATGAAATACTGGTGCGTAAAATCACTGTTTTATTTTATGAGCTACCAGACACAGTGAAAAGAATACATATAAAATAAAACTAGTTTTCTTCATAGGGGTAGATTCTAAACCAAGAGTGCTTACAGCGAAAAATTGATCGTCACTAATAATGTACTGAATAATATGGTTGTTAGATTTAAAAGACCCGTTATATTCAAGCAGTAGATAAGCTATGACAGTTCTGGAGCAATCCTTATGGAAATTAATATGGGAAATCGCTAAGGTGCATTCTGGTAATTTTTTGGCTTATTCAAGGTCACTCGGGACGTTATCAGGACGAGAGGTGTTCGAGACCTGTTCAAAAGCTGTTCGAGAGCAGTTTAAAGCTGTTCGAGACCTGTTCAAAAGATCTTGAACAGGTTTCGAATAGCTCTCGAACAGCTTTTGAGCAGGTCTCGAACACCTCTCGTCCTGATAACGTCACGAGTGACCTTGAATAAGCCAAAAAATTACCAGAATGGACCTTAGCGATTTCCCATATTAATTTCCATAAGGAGTGGGCTACCACTGTCATAACTTATCTAATCCAAGCAGATGCCGGAATACATTTGCCACCATTTGAAATAAACATATAACGTATAGAAATAATGTTTTGGAAGCTAATGGGCTATTTTACAAGATAACTGTTTACTATATTTTGGGATATTCCCGTATTTGCATTTTGGAAATAGACATTTTACATAGCAAATTTTTTGTTAAACTGTTTATAAATGTTTTTTTCTCCTAATGTATTTTTGGGTAAATATTTAACGGATTGCTCATTAATTTTTGTAACGGGACTAGTTTATAATGAACTGTTAGAGTACTTACTGGAATGCCCGATATCTTTGAAACCGTATAGTACCCTTAATTCCCTTCGTGTGACAGAAATCGATGCCTAAAATTTAGTAAGTATCATATATTGGGAATGGGTTAGTATACATTTTTAAGTTAAATTTAAAAGAAAAGTCTCAATTTACTGATTTTTACAAAAATCTGAAGCTAATTTATGGATTTATCATCGCGGGCTTAAAATCAAACGTGTCTCATAGGACCAGTTTAAATTTTAATATAATTTTCTAAAAAATAATTTAACGATTTACAACAAATATAGTTTATTATTCGTAAAATATTACATTTATATAGTCAATTGTTCCAGCCACAACTGAGTATATATATCAAGTAGGTTGACAATTATATAAGACCTAAACCAAAATAATTATATCACATAAATATTTAATAGTTCAGAATATAACATTTATATCACAAAGATCCTACACAAACCTGAGTAAAGCCAAAATCAAACGAAAACTACAATATTTTTTATTATGTTTATCATACTACAGTTATCAAATGATTATGGCTTACATACAGCACAAATTATTATTTATTATCCAACAAAAATATCATTTTTATAATGAAAACTTGTAATGTAATGTGGGTGTCTTTTGGACGTATAATAATTCAGGATATTACCAAAAATAAAATAATTAAAATGATCTCGAAAAACATAAAATGATTATAACAGATACCAGACCGAAGCATTTTTAAAAAGGGAAATTATATTTAAGCAAAAATGGTCTGGTATACAAATGGTTCCAAAACTAGTGAAGCAGGATTAATTGCTATACAATATTAAGGTTAACTTAAATCAAAAGTTATAGCCTTATAATCCAGACAACCAAGCAGCCTTAAAAGCATTATGCTCCATGCAAGTTAAATCAAAACTTGTATGGGTCTGCTTGGAGACCGTAGTGGAAATAGACTAACAATGGACTGGATACTGTGACATGCACCAGGGTAATAAAGAATCAGATAAACTGGTACAAAAAGGGGTAACACAATCTCTAATCGGACCAAAACCATTTGCCATTGCAAAGATAATAGTTAACACATTCATCAATCCATGGATGCTAAATATGTTTCAGGAGTGGTAGAAGAACTCACCAGGGCAAAGACTGGCTAAAAAGTTCATCATATGTTACAGAGTACCCACAAAGTCAGAACAGAAGAAATACTAGAATAATAGTAGGTCTTCTTACAGAGCACTGTAGGTTCAACAAACATATGTATATAATAGGTCTGGCAGATAAAGATATTTGCAGGTTTTGTCAAGAAGAGGAGGAAATCGCAGTACATATAAAGGGCTGTATAGGCTAAGGTTTCTACTATACGGCGAAGAAAAGCCTAAAGCATAATGCTACTTAGGACAATTACTTACAAGTATAGAGTATAGAACTGAAAAGTGGTATTGGTACCCACAGTGCCTTAATTTCTTACCTAATCTACATTTAATGTTCCAATAAAGATTTATTCTACTTCTTTTCTTATAGAATAAATATTATTTGAACAAAAGCTAGTAGTAATAGTGATTGTAAATAAAAACATCAAAAACGGTTGATGAAAAAGATTTTCAGTAAAGCTGCAAATATATAAGACAATACAGATACTGTAGATTAATATTCTAATAGAAGATAGAAAGATGAATGACAATAGATTAAAATTTCACAATAAAGGAATAAACTCCGCTAAATTATTTAGGAAAATCTTGATGTCATATTTCAGTAACAAATTAATGTGACCGCTATCTACAGATCTGCACCTTCAACATAAATTGTACCAATAATGAATAGCTAAACACTGAATTTAGAATATTTCAGAAAGATTCACATAAGCGGAGCAAATTATCTTCCAAAAGAAATAGATAAGCAAAAAATATATCAATTAACGGTAGCAATGAATAGTGACAGTGATAAAAAGGTTGAACTTATAAAATTTAGAATTGTTCATAAGGTTTTAAATGTCCAGCTTTAATACCAGATGATTACTTTAAATAAATTAAGAAAAACCGTGAAGATTTATCAGATAGTAAGAATAATAAATTCCTGAAACTTTAAAAGGAAATATAGAAGAAAAATTAATTACAAATAGTTAAAAAGATCAAATACCAAAGACAACATAATTTGCCAAGGTTACATAATTTAATTAAACTTTAAAAGAACATTCTTCAACCATTTATATTTTACTTTCAGATAGACAAATAAAGTCTTAAAAAACCATGGAATCATTCACCATATCTAGGCATATTAGCAAAAAAATTGGGGTTTAGAAGAAAGTTTAGTTTTTATTTTCTTATCCTCAATATTTGTTTGGGTCACTCAACATGAATTTAAAGTTTGCAGGCAAAACTTTGTTTTTTGGGCACTTTTTGACCAAATTTTGGTGCCTATTTAAGTTTTTGGCCTATAGCTCAGAAAGCAGTCATTTTTTCGATAAGCCTATTTCATACGAAATTAAAATAGACTAAATTTACAACATTTCTCATCATATCTAACGTTCTTTTGATAGATTAACTTAACTCGATACTTAACTGTTGAAACAACTTATTACATTATACAAGAAAAGATGTATGCATTATATAAGAAAAGATATATGCGACAAGCTTATTTATATTGTATAATGTACTGAATATGCAGATTCGACCTTTTTTATTTTTAATTGAAATCGAGAATACAGCGCATCAGCAGGCCAGGGGCGAAGCGTTCATGGCTACTGACGTCGCACGGTCTAGTCTCGCGCACAGGTACTTTTTCCAGCCTTTCGTGGAACCTTGATTTTAAAATGCTTCCAGCGGACGTAAATAGTAATATTTTGCCCTCAAATATTTTTGATCGTTTTTAAAATCTCTCGATTTCAGTCAAAGAGAAAAATAAGAAAAATGTCCAACCTGCCTATTGATGAGTTTGATTCAAATTAAAGTTTATTTTCTTCTTTTTAAATAAATGCTTGTTTTTAAAAATGATTTTTTACTATTGATTTCTCTCGTCTTTATATTGTTGTGGAGTCCTCGTAAGCCGTAACGAGAAGCAAATGTTTTTACCTGCGGGGTGTCTCTCCCTTCTCCTACACGCTTTTGAAGGCCACCTACTTATTATAACTTAAGTAGCGGGATTCTCAACTTTCACGATCATAGAATCCCGACCGGTAAGTCTCGGTCGGGATTATATTCGGTTTAGAGTCGATACCGATTGAATCATTCCCGACTCAACTTATATTGGCAGCAATGAAAATATGACAATTATATCGCTTAACGAACCTCACTTTTCATTGTTGCATAATAATATGAAAAAATTCCTTAGATTCACTAAACAATTTTAGTTTTTTTTATACAATCTGAGGAAATATTCGAAAAACTTTTGAATCTCAAATAGTATAATTTTGATTTTTTTATCCTTTTCAATTGTGGACAAACTAACGGTGAATTGTTTGTGAAAAAAATTTTAATTTGCTAAAAAATATTTTTTTTTTATCAAATTTCAATTATTTTCGTCAAATTATTCACTGTTAGGGTTTTCACAACTGAAAAAGTATATAAAACATTTAAAAAAATAAAAATTATACAATATTGAAAAATAAAAAAATTGTAATTCCAAAATTTTCAACTTTGAAAAGGCCTTTCCTTGAATTGCTCTTTGTTGAATTATGGACAAATTTTCGAAATTTTATTTTTTACCAAATTTCAATTGTTTTCTCAAATAATTCTGTTTCCACAACTGAAAAAGTATATAAAAACTTGGGTTAAACGATCTAGCAAAAGAGAAAAACCACTGAATATGAATGATCTGTGCCAAAAACACCAACTTTGAATTCAACTGAGGACCTTCGTACCTATCGACTGAAATTGACGTTTGCAAACGGTGTCCAGTCGTTATCGATTTGATTGAAAATCGATATTTCGGATGCTCCTCGGGACTAACGAATAGCGGTTGAGAATCCCGCTCCAGAAAGCATTACAGCAGCAGGAGAGACATTCCTGGTCAATGTGTACGGGTACACAGGAAGGACTGAACCGTCAATAAACAATCTGAGGTACAATAATTATCAGAAGGCAATTTTCAACAACTCATGAAAAACACCTGCACTACCACCATCATCAGCTGCAGCTACACAACACAGTTTTAGGGTATATCACCAAGTGCAGCAATTGCTGGGGGTTGATAAAAATGTCGAAGATTGAGGTTGGAAACGAAATAAAAATTACTGGTCTCATTCAGATGCGTCAAGACCAGCGCAAAAGCATGTAGATGCAAAAAAACAATCCTCGATTATACCAATCTGTACATCAAGGGTCATGCAATAATGCGACAATCAAGACAGATCTTACAAACACTCTTGAGGACGAACCATTCGACGTTGAAGCCCAGGACGAACTGAACTCCATCTTCTCGCTGGTTGTGGACAAAGAGGACGAAGGTGTGTAACATTTTTTCCCTTAAGATAACACACTTGGACCATAAATGTGCCAGTCTGAAGTACTTAATGTGAATGAACAAAATTTAACCCATATCTTTTAACCATTTAAGATCACCCACCATCTAAAAAAATAAGGAGGATAGATGAACAGACTGAAGAGGATGTGTCAGTTTTTTGAAAAACGAAGGTATGTACAATAGTATCTTAAATAGTAAAGATGAGATTACTGCTCACCTCATCTATCAATAAATTAATAAAATAACATCTCCTGTTTGTTTCATTTATCATTATAATAATTTGCGTACATATATCACTACTTTAGTAATAATTGCATTTCATTCGTTTGTATCCATTTTTTAATTACTTTTCCTCTATTAATTTTCATGTAAAGTATACTGGGCCCGGGAAAAACAGTACCAAAATTTGATCAAAAAGTACCCAAAACACAAAGTTGCGGGTAAAATGTTTGCCTGCAAACTTGAAATTCATGTTCAGTGACCCAAATAACATAAATGGTGAGAAAATTAAAATTTTCCTCTTAAAACTTTAACCTATATATTAAATTCGTTTGTGGTGCCTTCAATCTTAAAAAGCCCCACGTTGTAAAGAGATTTAAATTGGTATGTTGACCACCAACAAAAAAATAAAAACGATTTAGTTATAAATAACTAATTTTTAAATTCAATCTCAGGGTAAGTTCATTTTAAATCATTCAATTAAAAAAATATATTTCCAACGTCTTTTCTTTAAATATTATTTTTAATTTTTTTTAAAAATCCTCCCATCAAAAATCTAACACAATCCGTCAACCCAAAAAAAAATTTAAAAGAATTTTGGAGGAGACGAAAGTTTGGTAAAAAAAATATATATATACAGATGCAAGGGATGAAGGAGAATTGTTAGCAGTTTGAAAGAGGTATCGAATGGTATAGTTTTTTTTTATTTTTTTTATCTTTAGTGTATTATTTTGTCAACAAGAAAAATTCCAGATGGACAAAATTTTAACAAATATTTTATAGTGTAAATATTTCCCTCAAGTAAATCAATATGTTTTTTTTTGTCCAATATTATTAAAGGAGTGATAAAAATTTTTAATTTTCTTGGTTATTTAAAGATTTTTTTTGTGTTTGAACTTACCCTGAGAGAGAGTGAATCATATATAATAATAATTGATTCTGAAAAGGGTAAGAGAACAGAGAACAAATTAATATATATTAAAAAGAAACAAATATTAATAAAACAAAATCAATTAGAACTTTAAGTATCCAAAACTGTGAATTAATAGAAAATAATTGGGAATATTAATAATAAACAGATATAGATAATTACTAAAAAGAAGCATTTTTAATTTTTTCAAGAATTTTATCATAATTTGTGCTGTATGTGAAAATCTGTGTTTAACATACAACTTCCATAAACTCTTAACTGCAAAAATCCTACGTCTAAGTTGTAGGAAACATATTTAAAGTTTCAATCTAAGATTTAGAAAAAATTAATAATAATTGATTAATAAATACATTTATTCGTGTGCGGTGTCCATATAAACACAAACTCAACACATAATTTATTTTCGAAATAATCTACTAATTGAATATTTTAAATTTCATTGTAAGACAACACACTGTATAATCATTTTTGCTAGGTTTAGGCCTGCCTAATAACACCATCAGCCTTTGAACTCCGTTATAGCGAACCCTCAGAAGAATGCCTTCTGGCTAATAGTTTCGCTAAGAGAAGATCTAGAGGATTAGCTTCTTTAAAATAATTTCTTTGGAAATCCATACCTTCAGATGATAACTGGTCAAGAAAAGCTAGAATGAAAAAATGAACATTACCATATTTTAAAACAAGATAATACATAAATTGTTAACAAAAAAAAAATATAACTACCAAAAATAGTTAGGAAAAAGAACAATAAAATATTATGTCAGGGCTGAAGCCTTTGAAAATGGCAAAAAGTTAAAAAAACCTAGACAACGATTTCAAAAGGAATAAAATATAACAAAAATAATAGAAAAAATATTTTACGGGCGATTTGAGGTAGGGGTGAGGAAGGGAGTGATCTATTAGGGGTGGAAACGGTTTATCACGATTTATGACAAAACTTCCACTCCTATCGAAAAATGTTAAATGGCAGATTTGTAGGTAATAAAAAGACCTACAACTTTTGTATTTACACTTTACAGTGATAAATGGGGTTAAGTCAATAATGAACGTGTAAAAAATATAGGTCCTAGGACATATTTCTAATATAGTATAAAATCCTTTGCAAAAGAATTATTTTGCGAGGGTAGAGTAAATAATTCGGTTAATATTTATTAAATTGATTTATATTGATTTTGGAAAAAAAGAGAACCAGCAGAACGCAAATAATCTGGCATGTATAAATTAGAATTAAGGAAAAATATAGATTCATTTTTACCTCTGTTTCCTTCAGACGAATCGAAATTTCCTTGATCGGGATTTCTTCCGTAGCGCATAAAGGATGGACTTTTCCCGAATCTCATGAAATAATCTTTCCGTTTGGGGTAGTTCGGATCTGTTGGAGGTTGCGGTGCAGAACGTTTAGAGCGGATTTTATCGTCACGGTCTTGGAAATTCCGACCTAAAAAGTAATGAATAAGTTAGCAGTGTTAAAAGCATCATATTAAATAAGACCAAGAGCGATTAAATGTTTTTGCGGCTGGTAAGGTAAATTAGAAATCGCAAAAACGTTGTCTTAGATTTGTTAAAAAAATATTTTAAAAAAACCCTTTTTCTTTATTAAAAAGAAGATAAAAATAATAATAATAAATAATTCGTCTATTAAAATTTAATCATTAATCACATGATTGACTTGCTTGACTTCAATAAAAGTGAATGCTTGCTTTTAAATTTCTTTATTCCCTTCTATCTACTCAACCAATTAGGTAAAGCCCTCCGTTCTGACCGAGAAGTCATTAGTAGATATCATAACGATCACTGGAGTGTTAATTTTTTACTGACGCTGCCCGGTGGAAAATGTCGTCACACTATAAACGGAAGATGGCAGCCAAGGTATTATCAAATCTGGAATATAAGGAGCCAAAAAAATGGGTGACGATACAATCTAGAATATAGGTTCTGGAAAATTACCAAGTAAAACGGAAGTATAAAGCGTCTATTGAATTGTTTGCCACAAGCAGTACTGGATTTACCACTTGGCCGACTATGCCGCGGCCCAGGGCCGCAGGCTGAAGGGGGGCCGCACAGGGTACACCATACAATTTATCTTTTACAAATTGTACATAATTTCATATTCACAGAATATGAGAAAGGGACTGAGCAGAAAACTTGACTTAGTGCCTCCAATTCTGTAAATCCGGCACTGGAAACAAGGATTAGTAGTGCTAAAAGCGAGAGCTTTATTTCACAGAAAAAAAATTAATATTAATAATAGTATTAATTTATCCGCCTTAATATTTGTCCCAATTAAAAATTTGTTACTGTTCAAATAGATCTCCTCTTCCAATATAATAAAAAAATGCAGGAATCCTTAGCAGGAAAATAAAAATTTTTGGTTATATAATATATACCGCAAACGTTACAGAACCCAGAGGTGCCCGAGAACCAAAAATCCGTATTTTCGATTTGAGAAAAAGAGAGCCGCAATAGAAGATTTTCCTTTATATGTGCATTTTGTTTCTGACGAATATGAACAGTTCAGTTCTGAGGCACTAGAAGCAGAACGTATTTGTGCAAACAAATACTTGGTAAAGGACTGTCGTAAGGATTAATTTCACATTCATATGAGACTTCAATACTTGGTAAAGGACTGTCATAAAGATCAGTTCCACATTCGTATGAGACTTCAATACTTGGTAAACGACTGTCGTAAAGATCAGTTCCACATTAGTATGAGGCTTCAATACTTGGTAAACGACTGTCGTAAGGATCAGTTCCACATTCGTATGAGACTTTAATAATTGGTAAAGGACTGTCGTACGGATCAGTTCCACGTTAGTATGAGACTTCAATACTTGGTAAAGGACTGTCGTAAGGATTAATTTCACATTCATATGAGACTTCAATACTTGGTAAAGGACTGTCATAAAGATCAGTTTCACATTCGTATGAGACTTCAATACTTGGTAAAGGACTGTCATAAAGATCAGTTCCACATTCGTATGAGGCTTCAATACTTGGTAAACGACTGTCGTAAGGATCAGTTCCACATTCGTATGAGACTTTAATAATTGGTAAAGGACTGTCGTAAGGATCAGTTCCACATTCGTATGAGACTTTAATAATTGGTAAAGGACTGTCATAAAGATCAGTTTCACATTCGTATGAGACTTCAATACTTGGTAAAGGACTGTCATAAAGATCAGTTCCACATTCGTATGAGGCTTCAATACTTGGTAAACGACTGTCGTAAGGATCAGTTCCACATTCGTATGAGACTTTAATAATTGGTAAAGGACTGTCGTAAGGATCAGTTCCACATTAGTCTGAGACTTCAATACTTGGTAAACGACTGTCGTAAAGATCAGTTCCACATTAGTATGAGGCTTCAATACTTGGTAAACGACTGTCGTAAGGATCAGTTCCACATTCGTATGAGACTTTAATACTTGGTAAAGGACTGTCGTAAGGATCAGTTCCACATTAGTATGAGACTTCAATACTTGGTAAAGGACTGTCGTAAGGATTAATTTCACATTCATATGAGACTTCAATACTTGGTAAAGGACTGTCATAAAGATCAGTTCCACATTCGTATGAGACTTCAATACTTGGTAAAGGACTGTCGTAAGGATCAGTTCCACTTTAATATGAGACTTCAATACTTGGTAAGGGACTGTCCTAAGGACCAGTTACACATTCGTATGAGACTTCATCCTTTCCATGTTATTAGGATCAACAAGATGTTGTCGTATGCTGGAGCTGATAGGCTCCAAACCGAAATGAGAGGTGCTTTCGGTAAACCCCAAAGAACCGTAGGACTGGTCAGCCAATCATGAGCGTCCGTTACAAGGTTTCACCATGAAGGTGCAAGATGAAATCCATGCTTAAAGCTGTTTTTTTTTGTATTGTACATGAAGTAAATTTATTAGATTTAAAATCAATTTCGAAATCAAATTTTGGTTTTTCGTATAAATATGGATTTGACTCCTATTTGTAGTATTTCAATCAACCATTAGCATAAAGCTGGTACTTTTTAATCTGTTCGTGTCGTCTTTGTTAAGATCTCTTGTGGTGGTATCTTACAGACGAAGGCTTTGTAAGCCGAAAGCGCTCAGCCGAATTTTTAATAAATTATTAAATTTTACACACTGACATACTCTTCCCACTCTTCACCTTATAAAACGGTGTTGGAAATAGTTATATTACCTGATTATATAATTGTAATTTGCAGTAATTTGTAAACCAGATTACTTAAAAATATACAGATTATAAAACTCCGGAACCATCTTATAAACTTCTATTACTTGTATGTAACCGTTATATAACTTGTGTTATTTTAATTTTCGAAAAATGTTTATTGGGGTAATAAATGTGATATATTAATTTTATTAATCACCTTTTAAAATATGAGTTAATTACATATTTTGCTTTTAATTAAAATGTCCAAATTATACTTTTACTGCACACATTTCAAAAAATTATTAATATGTGAATATTTAATTACATTTTGTAATAAGCAACAGTAGTCAAAAAATTTGAAATAAGTTATTTTCAACTGTATTTCTTGGTAAGTTTTGTTATGAATTCGAACTCTGGATTTTCTTTATGTATATTAGTACTTATTCATACTATTAATGCAAATGACTAGGGTGTAGACGGTAAAAGCATATATTAATATTTCATAGCCTAACATTAATTAAAATTATACTTCGTATACAAGGAAATTTGTAATTTACATAAAAATTGATTTCTTTTACTTATTTTTAAAAAGTAACATTGATAACCACACCAGTAGAATGAAAAGCAAAGAAGATAAAAACTCAAGTCAATACCACATAAAAGTGAATCAAAGGTAATTTTAATTAAAAGTTTCAGTATCACATCATGTTTCGGCCCTCAGGCCATCATCAGGCGCGAAAAATTACACGTTACAAAAGTAGACAATGTAAAAAAACATATTATAGAAAAACTTATAATGTTTGAACAAACTTTAAATGTAGAATGAGAATATTTTAACACATCATGTTATATAATAATTTAGAATTTAGTTTCACGTGGTAGAAAATGGAGGAAAAACTCAAGAAAAATTAATTAAATAGTTATAAAGTTTTTATAAAAAATTTTTTTAAAAAAAACTAAACTGAAAAGGGTACTCATATTGCACATAGGAGCGCTTATTTAATTTAACTAAAATTAAGTAAAAATTATTTTTTATAACGGCGCAACTATTTCAATTTACCATACACAATTAAATGGTGGACCCGAAGATAGAATAATATTAATGAAAAATTGTTGACAAGTGACAAAAGTCAAAACGACGCGGTAAATTCAAATTATGGGTAAAAAACTTGACAAGTATAAAGGTTTAACTAAAATTAGGTTTATAAACTGACTGTAATCAATAGAAAATTCTACAAATTTGTAGATAATTGAAATTCTCTCTTTTCACATTTACACACAAAGGTTCCTAATTAATCGATTTAAAATAAATACGGAGTCTTACTATAACTATTGAATCATTTATTACTTCTTCTAAAATTTTTTTCGATATTATTTGAAATTTCGTACTGTAGAAAAAAGAGCTAGGAACTCAGGACAGGAGCTAGTGGACTTCCTTGGGTGGTATCACTTTTACCGTGATTTAGCAATTAAAATGCGTATAACTTACTTAAGAAGGGGATATTCACAGGTACACCAAACTGGCAACACTAAAATTCCAAGCACCGTATGCAAAATCCCAGTTCTGATGCGTTACTCAAGTTGTCAGTGTCGATATTCTATCACTGTCTTTTATCAATAATAAAAGAGATGTACTGTGTTTCATATACAACAACAGAAAAACGATCTCTTTTAAAATTATTTAATCTCCTGTATACCAGGTGACGCTAGCAGTATTAAAATATTAATTTCCCAGTTAAAATATATTTTGAGAATTTTCGAATTTTCCGATCGATGCCCACCACAAAACAGATGTTATTTTGTTTTTGACCGGACTCAGACTACCTGCTAAGCGTGACGTCAGATGTGAGGGGAGCTTAGCACTTAATTGTGGATTTCTTTTCTATCTAGGTATTTATTTCTTCCAAGTGAATTTTTGTTTCGACTTTCGGTCTACTTCTCAAGACTCAAATGAAATATAGAACATTTTTAGTTTGAGGTTATGTATAAAGATTAGTAGATATATCAGAATGAATTACCTTGAGAAATTATTGTGAATTATGAATTTATCAACTTCATCTTCATAATTTTTGTGATTGCATTTTGACTATTTTACTTCTGTTTCAGGTTTTCGAACTGGTGTAAATATGGTTATGTGTTTTGTTCCTGATTGTAAACATTAAGTGAATAAAAGACATGTAAGATTTTTGTGTTTGGAGCAAACCCAGCTGGGAGAAAAACTTGAATTAACCTAATAAGGTATTCAAATAATATTATTAATAAAAAAAGAAAACATTCTATTGTAAAAATTAATTTTGCAGGTGGCATGATAGAGACTTAATAAAAATGGTTGAAACTGAAGAACTGGTTTTAGTTTATTGTAATTTGTTTTATTTAAATAAATTAAAAAATGTTGCAAAATCAACGACAAGATTCTATAACCTCACAAACAGTCTAATGACAGTGACATGACATGACAGTTTATAGTTCCCCATACCATATCCAATCAACAGAGGAAATATCTAAGCCATAACTTTCTTTGTAATGTTGGTTGTATAAATTGTTAAAAATGTAAACCGAAAAGCGCCACTTTTCACGCGGAAAATGCCTGAACTTGTGTACTGCAAGTTGCATAAGTTTTTTTTTCTAGAATACAAATCTAGAGAAATATAAATTTTTGAGATTTAATATTTTCATAAATTAATTCTGTGTACCTGATTTAGGACCCCCTTTTCACGTTGAAATTGTTGAACACAAATTGTCAAAACTGTCAAAAACACACCTTCACTAAATGATTGATATCTTCTTTATTACTGCTTAGAATTAGTCCTATTTCCAATATGTAAGCTTTTAGAGATATAAATATTTAGTTTAGTCAGGGATAATTTTCATTGAAAGAAGTACTAAAAAAATGCAAAATTTAGAAAAAATGGATAATTTTTTGAAAAAAAGTGCAAAACTCAGAATAAAAGAGATAATTTTTCATTGAAAGAAGTGCAACATATGAAAAAAGGTAATTTTTTGGAAAAATGGTTAATTTTTCTTTAACAGTACAAAATTTTGAAAAAAGTGCAAAATTTAGAAAAGAATTGGCGATTTTTTTAAAAATTGTGCTAAATTTTGAAAAAAATGTGTGATTTTTTTTTTGAAAAAAGGGCCAAATTTTAGAAAAAAATAGTTGTGATTTTTTTATTGAAAATAGAAGAAAATTAATTTTTTTAAAAAGAGAGAAATTGAAAAAAGCAGCAATATTTTACAAGAAAGCAAAATTAAGAAAAAAAGGGGGCAATTTTTGAGTGAAAAAAGTGGAAAAATAGAGAAAATTTCTAGGGGTAATTTTTCATTGAAAAAGTAAAAAATTGAAGAAAATTTGTAGGGGCAATTTTGAGTAAAAACAGTGAAAATGAAAAAAATTAATGGCGTAACATTTGAGTAAAAAAAGTAAAAAAATAATGAAAAAGGTTGCAAGTAATCTTCCTTGAAAAAATTGAGAAATTGAATAAGTTTAGTTGGGGGTAATTTTTATTGAAAGAACTACTGAAAAAAATGCAAAATTTAGAAAAAATGGGTAATTTTTTGAAAAAAAAAACAGCAAAACTGAAAATAAAAGGGGTAATTTTTCATTGAAAGAAGTGCAAAATTTGAAAAAAAGGTAATTTTTTTTAAAAATAGTGAAAAATTTTGAAAAAAAAGAGTGATTTTTTATAAAAAGGGCAAAATTTAGAAAAAAGCGTTGTAATTTTTTTATTGAAAATAGAACAAAATTTAGTAAAAGAAAAGGTATTTTTTTAAAAAGAGCAAAATTGAAAAATGAGCAATTTCCTTACAAGAAAGCAAAATTAACAAAATTTTTGAGTGAAAAAAGTGGAAAAATAAAGAAAATTTCTGGGGATGGTTTTTCATTGGAAAAAGTAAAAAATTGAAGAAAATTTGTAGGGTCAATTTTGAGTAAGAACAATGAAATAAATAAAGAAAATTTATGGGATAACATTTGAGTGAAAAAATAATGAAGAAGGTTCGGAGTAATATTCCTTCAAAAAAAAAAAATGAGAAAATAAAGAAGTTTTATTGGGGACAATTTTAATTGAAAGAAGTAAAAATATGAACAAAAGGTGGAGGTTATTTTCATTGAAAAAAGTAAAAAAAAAGTTAGGGAATAATTTTAGTTAAAAAAGCTAAAAGAATGATGAATTAAAAGAAGGGGGTAATTTTAGATTGAAAAAAGTAGGTTATTTTCATTGAAAATAGTGAAAAAAAAGTTAGAGAATAATTTTAGGTAATTGAGCTGATGAGAACACGATATTACTCTTTGATCTATGTCAGCTGATCGGGAAGAAAAAGTAATTTTTGAATAAAATTGAAAAAAAGATAATTTATAAAGAAATTTGAAAAAAGAAAATAAAAAGGTTACTAAACTTACGACCCTCATTGTGACTAGACACTTTTATCAAATAAGGTATGGCCGAATATTATACCCCCAATTCTTAACGCCACTGGAGCCAAGGTGTTTTTTTTTAATTGCTAGTTTCCTATTCCAATGTGTAAGCTTTTATAGGTATAAATATTTCTACAAACAAAACTTTCGTTCTCGAGATTTGTATTCTACAAAATCATCAATTTCAGTATTGCCAACTGAAATCGTGACAGCCCGTTTCTACGCACCTCTTAGCAATTTATTTAGATAAACTAAGTTCTTACTTAGTACAATTGCACTTCTATGAGAGTACCGGTCATTGCCTAACGAAAAAATGTCTGCCGTTGGCGCAGTATTTCCCACACCGGGACGCGTATATTATTATGTAACGCACGACCCATTACAGCGGCGCTGTATAGCAGTACAGAATATAATAGTATACTGTACCACAGCGCATTTGGATAAGCCATGTGCTCTTTAATAATATTTAAGTTTAAGCGGCGTTTAAGGCACGTTCTCACGAGCCGATTTTAGTTGATCGATAAAAATTAATCAACAATAGTTGAACGAAAAGTATAGTAAGAACCTTCGATTCATTTTTTTATTTGTCAAATTTAACATGAATTATCCGGATATTCGATAACGCAGGAGTTCGGGCGACTAGTAGATTAATAAATAGACCATCTCCAAATAAATTGAACGAAAAAAATATTAATAAAATAAGCAAAAACAAATAAAAGACCAAAAATTAGCATTATGGTACCAAATATTAATTTCATATTTTCAGATTTTTAGCATGTGATTAATTTGTAATTTGAATAAAGTAGAGTGTATCAAATTTAACAGCAGTATACTTGATTTGTAAAACAGTTATTGACATTTCCGATTTGAAGTTATATTCATTTCAAAAACCTACATAGATTTTCGAATTGAAATATTAACTGATTACAGTTTGTAAGTGCTCGTAAAGCGCATATTTTAGAATTAAAAATTTTAATTAAAACAATTTCTATGCAAGAATTAATATTTATTTAATACAGATATATTCATAACATATTTGGTGTAGTTATTTCAAAATATTGATATTATAAAAATAAACTAAAAAACAAGGTTAAATACAGAAGTAGGTATAAGAAAGGTAATACAAAAATAAATCATTACCAATGGATTTATGGAAAAATGGGAAAATTAAAATGACTAAGAAGACGTTATATTTTAGTAGATTTAAAACTTTGGACTGTAAGAAATACAAATGAAGATAAATGTCTATAAAACACAAACTATAATTATATGACAAAAATATAAAATTCATAAAAACAAAGTGAATATAAATTGAGAAATTTTTAAAATAAAACCACTGCAAACCAAAATGTAACAACAATAATACCACAAGAGAAAAAATCTGATGTGGCCAGCACATGACCTCTCGCCATTTTTGAATCAAAAATTTACAGGTTGACACAAAAAAGTATGAAAAAAAATTGTTTTTTTGTAAATCTGGCAACAATGGCAAAAGTTTCGAAAATTTTAATGAGACGAAAATAAACTATAGGATATACAAAATATATGTGTAAAACTTTATTGCCGTTTTGTATAATAATGGCGTCATCACCCATAGCAACTGCCACTTCCGGTTGTGCGATTGGCACCAAAATCTAATCAGATCTAATCTAGGGTATCAGAATCTTGTATGCAAAATTTCAAATTTTTTTAATTAACTAACACACACACACAGACATCATCGCGAAAATATTAAAATCGTATTCTAGGGACCCTAAAACGTGTTTATCCATTGAAAACTCACTACCCAATTTTTAGCATGATTCCTATACCTCTCTTATCTGAAGGGCGAGAGGTAAAAAGAGGTCGAAGTTCGTAATTTTTACTCCTTTCACATAACTGAATGGTAATTTTTTTCAAAGAAGAGTAAATTGTAAAAATTGAAAATAAAATGAGGCCAGCACATGACCTCTGGCCATTTTTGAATCAAAAATTTACACTTTAATACAAAAAAGTTTGAAAAGATTAACTTTTTTGTAAATCTGGCAACAATGACAAAATTTTTGAAAATTTTAATGATACAAAAATAAACTATAGTGTATACAAAATATATGTGTAAAAGTTTTAAAACTTTTGACATTGTTGCCAGATTTATAAAATTTTTCTGATACTATTTTGAGTTAAAGTGTAAATTTTTGATTAAAAAATGGCGAGAGTCATGCGCTGTACACATAGGATTTTTTTTATTGAAGAAAGAGCAAAATTTAGACAAAAAGGGGTAATTTTTTGAAAAATACAGCCAAACTGAAAATAAAAGGGGTAATTGTTCATTTAAAGAAGTGCAAAATTTGGAAAAAAAGTAATTTTTTGAAAAAATGGTTATTATTGTTTTTTGAAAACAGTACAAAATTTGTAAAATTTTTTAAAAAATAGTTCTAAATTTTGAAAAAAAAAATTGATTTTTTGGAAAAAGGGCTAATTTATTACAAGAAAGCCAAATTAAGAAAAAATGGAGGCAATTTTTGAGTAAAAAAAGTGGAAAAATAGAGAAAATTTTTAGTCGTAATTTTTCATTGAAAAAGTCAAAAATTGAAGAAAATTGGTAGGGGTTATTTTTGAGTAAAATCAATGAAAGAAATGAAGAACATTTATGGGGTAATATTTGAGTAAAAAAAGTAAAAAAAATGATGAAAAAAGTTGGGAGTAATTTTCCTTAAAAAAATTGAGAAAATGAAGAAGTTTAGTTAGGGATAATTTTCATTGAAAGAAGTACTAAAAAAATGCAAAATTTAATAAAAATGGATAATTTTTTGAAAAAAAGAGCAAAATCGAGAATAAAAGAGATAATTTTTCATTGAAAGAAGTGCAACATATGAAAAAAGGTATTTTTTTGGAAAAATGGTGAATTTTTCTTTAACAGTACAAAATTTTGAAAAAAGTGCAAAATTTAGAAAAGAATTGGCAATTTTTTTAAAAATTGTGCTAAATTTTGAAAAAAATGTGTGATTTTTTTTTTGAAAAAAGGGCAAATTTTAGAAAAAAATAGTTGTGATTTTTTTATTGAAAATAGAAGAAAATTAATTTTTTTAAAAAGGGAAAAATTGAAAAAAGCAGCAATATTTTACAAGAAAGCAAAATTAAGAAAAAAAGGGGGCAATTTTTGAGTGAAAAAAGTGGAAAAATAGAGAAAATTTCTAGGGGTAATTTTTCATTGAAAAAAGTCAAAAAATGAAGAAAATTTGTAGTGGTCATTTTTGAGTAAAAACAGTGAAAATGAAAAAAATTTATGGGGTAACATTTGAGTGAAAAAAGTAAAAAAATAATGAAAAAGGTTGCGAGTAATCTTAGTTGAAAAAATTGAGAAATTGAATAAGTTTAGTTGGGGGTAATTTTTATTGAAAGAACTACTGAAAAAAATGCAAAATTTAGAAAAAATGGGTAATTTTTTGAAAAAAAAAACAGCAAAACTGAAAATAAAAGGGGTAATTTTTCATTGAAAGAAGTGCAAAATTTGAAAAAAAGGTAATTTTTTTTAAAAATAGTGAAAAATTTTGAAAAAAAAGAGTGATTTTTTATAAAAAGGGCAAAATTTAGAAAAAAGCGTTGTAATTTTTGTATTGAAAATAGAACAAAATTTAGTAAAAGAAAAGGTATTTTTTTAAAAAGAGCAAAATTGAAAAATGAGCAATTTCTTACAAGAAAGCAAAATTAACAAAATTTTTGAGTGAAAAAAGTGGAAAAATAAAGAAAATTTCTGGGGTTGGTTTTTCATTGGAAAAAGTAAAAAATTGAAGAAAATTTGTAGGGTCAATTTTGAGTATGAACAATGAAATAAATGAAGAAAATTTATGGAATAACATTTGAGTGAAAAAATGATGAAGGAGGTTCGGAGTAATTTTCCTTCAAAAAAAAATGAGAAAATAAAGAAGTATTATTGGGGACAATTTTAATTGAAAGAAGTAAAAATATGAACAAAAGGTGGAGGTTATTTTCATTGAAAAAAGTGAAAAAAAAGTTAGGGATAATTTTAGGTAAAAAAGCTAAAAAAATGATGAATTAAAAGAAGGGGGTAATTTTAGATTGAAAAAAAGAAACAAAGTACTTAAAAACTGAGAAAATTAAGAGAGAAACGAGATGCATTTATATTAAGCTGATGAGAATACGATATTACTCTTTGATCTATGTCAGCTGATCGGGAAGAAAAAGAAATTTTTGGATAAAATTGAAAAAAAGATAATTTATAAAGAAATTTGAAAAAAGAAAATAAAAAAATGAGGTTACTAAACTTACGACCCTCATTGTGACTAAACTCTTTTATCAAATTAGGTATGGCCGAATATTATACCCCCAATTGTTAACACCACTGGATAAATTTTCAAAGGTGTTTTTTTTTATTTGCTAGTTTCTTTTAGTCAGTTTGATATGGATAAAATTAATCGTTGTTAAAAAAAATATATGGAAGTGAGGCATGCAGTGTTTTAGGCGCTCCAGCATTTTTTTTTGGTAATGCTTTTTTTTGTTCAAGTAATTTTAATTGAATTTTAGATAATAAAACCACTTTAGAACAGGTAGAAGAGCCTCTTAAAGAATGACATAAATTTTTCAGACTGACAAAAATTCTCAATAATTTAAGTAATTTTACACTTTTTAAAATACCCCAAATGTATGCTTTAACTAAAAAATAATTGTATCTAAAATATAAATGAAAATTGTTAATTTTTTAAAATATATCTTACCTATTCTCATATACATGGACTTATTCCTCCCTTTTGATTGATTTCTGCCAAATCTCATAAAACTATTGGTTCCCGATCTTCCGAATCTAACATGGTGATTTCCTGATCTCTTGGTCTTAATATCAGAATCATCGTAGTCATCATAAATGTATTCTTTTTTCTTATTCTCCCCGCTGTTTCTTCCAAACCTCATAAAATGATTGTCCCTTTTCTCCATATCGCCTTCATCTGGATCTAGGAATTCTTCTGTATATAAATTATAGTTATCTGGATTTTCTGAGTATAAATCTTCGAAATTTGCAAACGAAGACCGAACCAAGAAGAACAAGAAGATGGAGAAGGATATCATTATATAATCTATAAGAAAAAAAATCTAGTTTAAAATCACAAAATTTGAATATATTAAAATACAATTTAAAATTAATTAAATAGTTCATTTTGAAAATTAAAATATTAATTTTAGTTCTTTAAATTTAAATCTATTTACCCTGTAATTAGCTATTGTTTAATTTCGCATTGGAGCTGATCGCTGATATTTTTAAAATGAAAATCCTACAATTTTTTTTTGATACGTCACGTTCGCTTTCTTTTTGCCTTAAACAATCCTTTTTTTGTTTATCAACATTTGTGTTAGGTGCATTTTATTGTTTGATTGTTATTGGTGTTTTGCTATTTACATATTAAGAATTTTTGCTATCATAAGAGAGAGCTTTCTATTAGTCTTCTGGATTTTAAACTTTATTATTTAAAAAAATAAACTAAGGAAAGTAGAAAAAATCATGGAATCTTGCATAAGCCATTTTTTTACTTCCCTTGTATCTCAATTGTTTTCAAATAAAACTTTCATTGAAAGAAACATCTATTTATTAGGTTTTTTTTTTAATTGTCTGGTAAAAAAAGGACAAGTTCTGCATAATTAGGGTCAAGAAATAAAATTTATAAAAAGCGTACAATGGGCCAAAATTTTCGGGAACGAGTTTTATACGCCACCGGAATATTTGTGGCTTCATATAATTAAATTTCAAAAATGCCTACTGAGGGGTGTTTCAACTTTATTTTACCCTACATAAAAAATGGGTTCGAAAAAAAAATAATAAGCAAAGTTTGAACAGAATTTCACTATACCAATTCTAGTGAAAATAATTTTGTGCCAAAAAATACTTCACCCCTCGCATATTGTCATTTCTTTATGCAAAATACTCTTATTATCATTAAAAAATATTGAATAATTTTTAACATTGAATATTTGCCCCACAACATGGCAGTGGAAGAGATTCCTGCTGGTTCCAATTAATAAGATGTGGGTATAAAAATGACCAAATGTTAAATCCTTCATTTAAGTTAAATAAAAAAATTCACCGCCCATTTACTGCCACCCCAAATCGCGTTTTTAGCAACGGGATCCCCTAGATCGATCTCACCAAATTTGGAGTATTAACCCCTTCTTGGGCCCAGTTAGTATGTTTCTTCCATTTTTGCCAATATGTCTAAACTAACAGTGATATAACAACATTTCTGAATTTTCATTAAGAATGAGGATGCTAAACATACTGGCATTTGTTCCTGCTAAATACATAGTAGTTGAAGGAGGTCAAGCCGTGGTAGATTATTTTGAAGGCACATGGATAGGATGTTCTGACAAGAGAAATAATTGGCGCTCTTCAATATTTGTTCATGCAATGTGGGACTGTTTCCAGTTTGTAACTACAGAATTGGGTAAGATAAACAATGTCTTAGAAGGATGGTACAAAATTTTCGAAAGCCAGCTTTCATTAATTGACCCAAATATATGGAAGTTTGTAGATCGCTTAAGGAGGGAACATACTCTCAACGAACTTCGAATAGAACGTAATTTAAGTCTTGTAAATCATATTATATTTGCTTATATTTATTGAATTCCAGCTAGCTCTTTTTAAATTAGTTTACTCCGGAGAGTATCAATATAGTCAAAGAAAATGATACAATTAAAGAAATCCCGATATATGTTTATTGTTAGTCACACTTTTCAATCGTTTGGTAAAACCAAATAATTGATCAATATTCATATCTATGAAATGTTAACTCCTAATTGGTACCAGTTAGTTCACAACTAATAAAATTTATGCGTAACTTAGGGTAATTGATAACAATAAATTCTAGAATAATATCTTGGGTTAATGTCACCAAAGATTATCCCCAAAATCAAAGTAAATGGAATTCACCTCCAGGGTAGATAAAATGGTGACTTACCGGAGATCTCGTGCGGCCTTAAAGATTTATTAGATTCACACAAAATCCACAAAGATGGATAATTCTCTTTAATATTTTTAAAGCGAATCTAAGTTGAATAATACTTTTTTTATTCTTTTCTAGACTTAGAAAATCAGAAAATAATTCGTAATTTAGGAAAGGCACATGTTCCATCAAAATCCACAAAAAAAGATAAAGGTCAAAGAAATAAGTCAAAAATTTTAAAATTTAAGGAATTAGTTGCTAGATAATGAAAGTAGCTTCAAAATGATGTATTACTTGACACCCATTAAAATTTAAGGTTTTTCAAGGGGTGGGTCTGGGCACTGGAGGGATGAAAAAAGAAGTTTGAAACTGCGATAAAAATTCAGATCCCTATGTGTTAAAATTGACCTGTTTTATATTTTTTTTTAAAACTTATAACAAAACTCGAAATATTTGTAGGTGCAAATTTTAGTTGGAACACTCTGTATAAATATATGTATAATTTTTTTTTTAAATATTAACAGTTTTGTAAAAATATAACTTGGCCTACGTTATATTTCAATAAATAATTAAAAGGCACATCTACTTCATTAAATATGTTAAACCGACTTCTTTTAGAATAAAAAATTGTGCTGTAATTTATAAAATTATCGACTGCAAGCAACAGGAAATCAATTTGCCTTATGCTACTGGCAATTCAAACGCAATTTTACAATCAGAAGCAAAATAATTCTTGAATATTTTAAATTTTCATTACCAAACGTTGTTCTTTTTATTTACACGACATTTTTGATAAGGCTGGGATACTGGATGAAAAAAAAAACAAGTATCATTAGCTTTAAAAGTGTTGAAAGGCTTTTATACATTTAAGAATATAAAAAGTTATTTTTGGAACGGTACTGGGGCCTAAAAATAAAAAATGGTAAAAGTAGTTGAGTAAGAAATACTAAAAAATTTGAAGAGGTAGAAGAATATTTAAATAAAATCTTTAGATGAAATATTTGCGAAAAGATAATAGTAATAATGCATACATAATCTTTGGTGATAAAGTTATTGAGAAATAACTGGGATACAAATGGTGTTTTCATAGCGAAAAATGGATTTTAAACTAATAAAAAAACTTCATAATTTACATTAACAAGAAGTTTGTAAATTTGGTAATAAATTAAAAAGAGCCCCCATTGAATAGCAGCAACAAAAAATGAAGGTAATTATTAAAAATTTAAAATTGGCAATTTTTAGAGCAATAATTCAGTTTTTCTGTAGTTTTGTTCACATGGAAATTTATAAAAAGAAATAATTCCAGAATAATATGTAGTGCATTGTGGAACAAGTCAGCATGTGTTATTTTTATTACATATGTTATTCATTTTTAACAAAAGCTTTAAAACTCAATTTCAAAGTTGTTTTGTTCAGCGTTCTCAGAATCTACAACCAGACTGAATATATTGTTGAAAATAAAAGTTTAATAACGAAATCGGCAAAAAAAAACAGAACACAAAACTTTAATCTACATTAAATATAAAAATGAAAATTTTAATTAATAATAATCTGTTAGGTTAGGTAAGTAATAACTGACAACAATTATACATTAAAATTTAAAGGAATTCGAACTTCGAAAATTAATTTACTAATTCTCATCTTTAAATCATTTGGGATTCTACATTAAGTAGATTTACTATTTAATACATATGGTTTTAGAGTACATAAAAATACAAGGTATAAGGTACATGCAATATTTATAGCTAGAAAGATTTTATTAGCTCTCCCGAACATTGAGTGGCCAATCTGCCAACGCGCTCAGGAAGATTAAAGCGGGGGCGGGCGATCTAAAATGATAAATTTAATAACGATTAACACACGCCTATTCTAAGAACCAATGAGATTTCTTCAATTTCTTAAAATCGACCAATTAACAGTCATTTTTAAGGATAAAAAGCTACCTAGCTTTCCCAATAACTGATAAATATGCACCTTGCTTTTAGTCAACTATGCCGTGAATGGTACCATTCATAATTCTATACTTTGACAACTGTCACTGTCAGATTATTTTCGAGTTTTCTTAACACAACGTCCTTTCAAAATGGCAAAATTTGGTCAAGAATCTTTAGAAAATATCGAAAAAACTGTACAGAGTGTTATTCCGAAAAGTACAGTAAATAAACAAAAGTCAATATGGAAACAATTTGAAATATTTTTAAAAGAGAAACATTATGAACTTATAGAAACTACTTCAAATCATGAAAGATTTTGCTTTTAATATGAAGAGAGCTGATGGTAAAGATTATAAAGAATGCGTTATAAAGACTATGTGGAATGTTACTGCAAAACTTCTTCAAGAAAAATACTATAAACAGTACGGCCGAAAATTTAATCCATTTGCAGACATTGAATTCAAAGAAGCAAGAGATGCAAAAAATGTGAAACGAAAGCAGCTTCAGTCTATTCCCGACAAGAAAAAGCAAAGTTCAACTGCTCTAAGTAAGGAAGATATGTATGAAATAATGAATTTGTGGAACGAAGATTATCCAAAAGGACTTCAAAAAAAGCTTTATCATATAATGGCACTCGAACTAACGTGAAGAGGGGGAGAAGCAGCAAGATGCAAAGTGCACTTTTTCAAAGAAGAAAATAAATCGAATGGTAACCCAACTGGAAGAATTGAGTACAACCAGATTTTTTCCAAAACATACTAGGGTGGAGCTCAAAAATTATCAAACAGTAAGTGGTTAGTGCCTAATCACAATAATCTTCATGTGTGTATTTAAAAAGCTTATGTCTAAACGCACTACTAGGATTACGTCAGACCGTTTATTTCTGACTATAAATCCTTACTGGAATAAAACAGATTCTGGACGGTACAAAAATATGCCTATTGGGGTAAATGAGATCACGAATAACTCAAATCGATCAAGTGCTGTATCAAATCTTGCTAAGTCAGGTGTCCCGGAAGAATAGATCATCAAAATGACTGGGCATGCAAATGCTATGATTAGGCCCTTATTTACAGTTAGACGAGGAACATCATGCTAATTTAATCAACAACTTGAGACCTGAACCTTCTGGGATGAAAACTACAAGAGATATAAACATCATACAAGAAAATTCTAATACGAAAAACATTAATAATATCCAAAAAAAATCTGGTCATAATTTAACATATAACCATTGCACGTTCAATGTTCATAATATGTATGTTACTGAAAATCCGTCAAACTCTAAATAATTTGTAAGTTGTAAATATTTTAATATGTTTTCTATTATTTTGAAATGATTGTTGTTAATTTGAAATTCTTACTTCTCAATTGAATTTTCTATTTCAAACTAAATTGTCTTTATAATGTAGTTGTGTATTAATCTCCCTAAAATACATTCGAGACATTTTTTCATTAGATAAATACATTTCAAATCGTGTTCAAATTTTATTGCCA
Organism: Neocrepidodera transversa; assembly: GCA_963243735.1. Taxonomy (NCBI): domain Eukaryota; kingdom Metazoa; phylum Arthropoda; class Insecta; order Coleoptera; family Chrysomelidae; genus Neocrepidodera; species Neocrepidodera transversa. Next base: position 16,171,475 of record OY725337.1, on the reverse strand, counting down.
TTTGGCAAAAAATCTCGAATCAAGGGAATTAGAAAAAATCGCTCGAGCAAGCTCTCGCGATTTTTTCACTTCCTTGATTCTCAATTGTTTGCCATGACAATAACACTTTCATACAATTAAACATGTATTTATCGATAAAAAAATTATCTCTTTTATGTATTTACCCCCGATAAATCTCACGGATAAAAATTATTGGAAATAATTACTGAGTTGTTAACTAAACTCTATGCTAAATGACAGACAAAAAAACATCGAGGTAGACAGTGATTAAGAGCTCGAACCCGATCGCACTTAACGAGTTAGTTCCGTACAGTGCGGTACTACAATGTTATTTTGTTAATTATATTATCAATGTCGATAATCAGATATCAATTAGCAATATCCATTTCTCTCAAGAATCGGGTTTTTAATTCGGTTGCACAAGGCGGTATCGATGAAGCGTCAACATTTTGTATCTTTTTTTAAATGGTTTATTAACTGAGATTATAAGAGAGGATATAAAAAGACAAGTTTATAATCCTCGTTACTACATTTTTAGACAGTCTTCTGAAAACCTTTAAAAACGAAAACTTGGATAGAAACCCGACACTTTACGAAGATAGAAGTAAAGTAATTAGACAATTAGATAGACTAAGTTTAAATTGTGCGTGGGATATAGTATTTAAAAATCCTCAGCTTCCATAGAATCGGTATCCACCGAGAAGAATTCAGCTTAGGAAATGGCCTTATTAATTTTCGTAATTCTAACAGCAGTTGTAAATATTATGCTATACAGCAGTACAAAATATGACTATATTTAACGAAAAATACGAGTGGCAGATGATGTCTTATTATTAAAATTAATAATGGAAATTTGACAGTGTTTTCAATAAATCTACCAGCAAATCAAACGAGATATAAGCTAAAGTCTATATTTCAAGATGACGGAAAGAAAAAGATGATACGTGGCGACACATCTCAACCTCCATTACTTACTATTTTCAATGTTATGCATAATATATGAAAGGAAACATCGGCAAATCCTTTTTTATCGAATACGTAATAAACCGGATAAACGATTATGTAACTGACATTATGGTATTGTCTTCTACACATTTCGAAGAGGCATAAGAAAAGTAGAACTTGCTGAAAATTACACAACTATCGATAAAACTAATTGTATTTTTTAATTTGAGTGTATTTCGCGAACGATTTAAATCCATAACACTCTTGTAGTATACTACAAATCAAAATGAATAGTTATTATTTACATAATTTTTAATAAAATCAATAATATTATAGTGTACATAAAAACGCTGATTTTCTACTACTGGCCATTAAATGTAACAGAAGACGTAGTTAAAGTCTATATGTAATGCCTGAGATCGTTCTACTCATTCTTCTTATGATTTCTGTTTCCGTTCTTATCACATATTTAGCGACAATGAACATCTTCAGCGGTGTCAGTTACATCTTCAGTATATCAGCTCTTCTATTATAACAGCTAAAGATTTAAAATTGATTTATTTACTAAATTAAAAACATTTTCGAACGTTCAAATGTCAAAAATATGACACTCAGAAAATGCTTCAAATTTTTCTTTACGTATTTAATCTATGAGGTGTACCAATTAAAATACCGTTTGTTTGGCCTAAATCAGAAAGTTAGATCCTAATGTCCTTTTATATTTATGCTATTAGATGTCCTAAATATAATACCCTTTGTCCCACCTAAATCCGACTACTAATAACGAAGTTTGGCACGAATACCTTTTGACATTTGGTTCCTAATAGGATTTTTATCTAAATACATATTCTGCGCCACATTTCAAATATACCGCCTTTTTCCGCGTTCAATTCGGACCAATAATAACGAAGTATGACCTTAAGGCCCTTTAGTCTTTGCTTCTCCGCAAGTATTTGTTATATGTCACATTTATAATACAATGCCGTTTGTCCCATTTAAATCTGCCTAATAATAACGGAGATATCCCTCTTCATACTTTCCCCCGTCTCCGCGACCCTACCCGGAGCTGGACATCTGGGCCGTTTGAATGCTGGGCACTTGGGCCCAGGGAATTTTTGGCGCAGGGGACTTTTGGGCGGGAGACGTTTGGGCGCGGGTACGTTTGGGCGAGAAAAGTTCATATTTCAATTTCATTTTCCCTACGCCCCAAAAAAATTTTCTGCGATTTTGAATTAGCTGCCATCAACGCCTTTAAAGCAGCATTTCCAGAGACGGAATTGTTGGGGTGTTTCTCCTATTTAACCAAAAACCTGTGCAAGCATTTGGGGGATTTAAAGCTTCTAAATAGACACAACAATGAAGCGTACTTTGCTGTCCAGGCGCGTATGGTTATATCCTTGGCTAGATGAACTGTCAAATGTGTTGCCTCCAGAGCCAGAGCCCCTTTTGTAATGGTTTGAGGATAACTATGTAGGACGTCCAAATAGGAGGGGAAACGGACGCCGCCAGGCAATATATCCTCAACCGCTCTGATCAGTACATAATCGGGTACTAACAGACACTAGAACGAACAATCACGCAGAGGCGGCACTCAGAAGGCTTCAAACAGAGCTGTCAATGAAACATCCGACCATTTGGAAATTCACTGACAGCCTAAAAATAGTCCAACGAGGGAGAGATGTTGCGTATGAGCATCTACTTGCGGGAATTGAGCCCATCCCAAAAAAAAACAAAAATTTATTCAGGTCGATAGGAAAATAAAAAATCTGGTACAAGACTACATTGGTGGTGCTAATAATAAAAATATTATTGAATTTCTGAGAGGTATTTCATACAATTATGTAATGGAACAATAAGTACATATTGTTTATTATATTTTACTTCTATTTTAATTATTGTATATTCGCAAATATAGGGATAATATTGAAATTTCGTGTTTAATTTCTCCTCGCGCCCAAATGGCTCCACGCCCAAACGGCTCAAGCTCAACATTCCCTGCGCCAAAGTGGCCTGCGCCCAAACGGCCAGCTCTGTCTTAGTTTATCTACTGAAATAATTGAAAAATTGGAATTTGCAGTTAATTATTCTAGTACGCTATTGTATGAGTCATCTGTTGTGGCTGCTAAAATACCGAATAGAATGAAAAACATATTTTCTCAATATGTCGCCGATCACAATGTCAGAACGTAAGATGGTTCCGGTACATTTCATGTAATGGGTGGAATAAAATACGTTTCCCCTTATTCTAATTGATTTGAAACCCGGACCACTATACCCAAACTAAAAAAATGTTTAACTGCTCAAGAAATAGGTTATTTCGCACAGAGACCTATTAAATTGTATAAAAAAGATAAATCAGAGCTAGATAAGGTTAAAGTAGCCAAAGTTTCGATAGAAGCAACAAATTTAACTGAATCAAATGTTCTAAATTCGATAAAACTAGACAATTTGTAAGTGCTGTGCCCCGAATTGGAACGGATTTATGTGGTTGCTTTTAGAAGAGTCCAAACCATTTGAAAATTTCAAAATAGTGGCGTTACCATTTATAAACTGAAGCCCAAGTGATCCTTCTACCATCTATACATCTTTGGAATTTGCATTATCGGAAACCAGAAAATGTCACCAACGCTCGATTAGCCACTGTTTAAGAAAGCGTTGGAAATAGTGTAATGCGAAGGAAATGTAGAATGACATTAAAAAGTTATATGTAGAAAGTAAAAAAAAAAAATAAAAAAATTATTTCGTTTCTCACTTTTTTCTTATAAAATTTATATTCTTGATTATATCTAAATTAAAATGTCATTTTTTTGTAATGTTAAACTTAAAATTCTGTTAATAAAAAAAATGTTAAAATTGCTCCAAGGAATAAGAAGATATTTCATTTTTAAAAATTTGAACGGGCGTCCTTGTTTTTTTAAAATATCTTATATTTGCTTCTGAACATGAAACCATTGAAAAAAAAAGCCCATTAAAATTTATTGAAAAAATAAAATTTGCCTGGTATATATGGATATTTTAGTTTACCATATAATTCTGAGATTAAATTTTTATTTAATCAAGATCCGTAATGTGTCTAAGTGAAAAATCAGACAGCTACACTAAAAGACTTAACCCAAATCCAAAAGCACGTTACGAAAGACCATTGAGGCATACAAAATTTTTTCGATGTAAGTGTCTCTCAAATAATAATAATAATAGCCGTCCCTTCCCTGCACAACTCTTTGGTTTCAGGTGTTCACATTTAAGGGGGTAAAATGTAGGGGGTATATTATTATTGTTATTCCCATCAAAATTGTAAATCCGACGGTTCCGCTTTAATATTACAGTGTAGCAACCATTACACTTTCGCACTACCGATTCATGATTTTATAAACTTTTACTAGATTTAATTTAATAGTTGGGTATATTTATGTTGGTTAAATTTTATATTAATAAAACAAACTGTTTAGCAACTTCTTGTTTTCTTACGAACTTTCTCTGAACTTTATAATAATTCTAGACAGTTCGTTTATAAAGTAATTTCCTTATTAAAGGAGCTAAATCTTAATAAATACTCCCAAGGCGAATAATACGTTATTGAAAAATTTACAGTATTTAACAATAAGGTAGTTAAAAAATAAGTGAAAACAAGTCAAATTTAGTAATAATAATAGTTGTGTAAATATACGACATTTAAGATTAATACTAATAAAAATAACTAATAAATTAATACTAACATAATAATAACACTTTGATTTATATCATTTTAACCCTTCTTTCAATTTTATTAATTAAAAGATAATATAATAGCAAAAATCAGGTGGTCAATGAATCCAATTGAAAGTTTTTTATTATAAATAAATCTATAATTAATTATCAAGACATAACCTTAAACCTTACACTCTAACAGAGGCGTAGTGACATTTGCGAGGAGTACAAAACATAAGTAATTGAGTAAAATAAATATGGTTTAGAATTTTTTTAACAAAAATATTTATTAATAATTATAAGATGTCGCTAAAGAATTTGCATTTACCTAATCTGATTATAGGTAAACAAGAACAATTTTATGAATTACAAATAGATCAATAATAGTAGGTCTAATAGTGAACATATTTTTAAACTACCACGTTGTTAAATCTCTTTTTTTTTCAAACGAATGTAATTAAAATAAAATAATATTAATAATCAATTTGCATGGTAACGCAGATTTTAGGAAAAAGTCGAAATCACTTTGACATTTAAATTAGAACACATTGGATAAAAAAAAGGAATTTAATTTGTAATCAACGTGGCAGGCAGCTCAAAGTAACCCCTCTCAATGAAGAATATGCAGCTCTGATTGATTTTATTCGCTTTCAATCATTTTGAAATATATTTGAAACAAGTAAATTCTAAAATCCAGAAAAATGTATTTTTTTATTGGGTAATCAAGTAATTGTTTTTTAGGCCAATGGTCGATGTCAATAAAATTTTTATCACTTATTGAAAATTAAAAAAAATAAACTTCCCAAAATTGTAGAATTTAAAATGGATCGGAACATAGTTTTTTAAAAATTTTCAATTGAAAATTATTGCAAAATGGCAATTTGGCATACTGTTTGAAGTTCCAAACTCCAAACATGATTAATTAAAAAAAATTGACAAAATTATTAAATTATAAAGAAATACAGATCTATTAAATGTAGGTTATTTAGAATCACCCCATATACCCTTAATGTATGCGCATTTTTAAATTTTTTTCAAAAGTTTAAAGAATTTTTAAAGATTTGTAAGGATTTTTAAGACTTTTATGGATTTTTAAGGATTATTAAGGTTTTTTAAGGATCTTTAAGAAGTTTTACAAATTTTTAAGGATTTTTAAGATTTTAAAGGGTTTTTAATGATTTTTTGGATTTTTTGGGATATTTAGGGATTTTTATGAAAATTATACTATTTTTGGGGATTTTAATGTTTTTATAGGATTATTTTAGGATCTTTAAGAATTGTTTAAGATTTTTAAGTAATTTTAAGTACTTTTAAGGGTCTTTATCGATTTTTAAGGATTTTTTAAGGATTTTTTAAAGATTTTTTAAGAATTTTTTAAGGATTTTTTAATGATTTTTAAGGATTTTTTAAGGATTTTTTAAGGAGTTTTAAGGAGTTTTAAGGAATTTTAAGGATTTTTTAAGGATTTTTTAAGGATTTTTTAAGGATTTTTTAAGGATTTTTTAAGGATTTTTTAATAACTTTTTAAGGATTTTTTAAGGATTTTTTAAGGATTTTTTAAGGATTTTTTAAGGTTTTTAAAGGTTTTTTTAAAGGTTTTTAGGGGTTTTAGGGTGGTTTTAAGATTTTTTTACGATTTTTAAGGAGTATTTCAGTATTTCAAAGGATTTTTAATGATTTTTAAGGATTTTTGGAATTTTTGGGAATATTTAGGGATTTTTATGAAAATTATACTATTTTTAGGGATTTTAATGTTTTTTAAGGATTATTTTAGGATCTTTAAGAATTGCTTAAGATTTTTAAGTAATTTCAAGTATTTTTAAGGGTCTTTATGGATTTTTAAGGATCTTTAAGGATTTTTAAGGATTTTTAAGGATTTTTAAGGATTATTTTACGATTCTTAAGTATTTTTTGAGGATTTTTAATGATTTTTTAAGGATTTTTGAAGCATTTTTTGAGGATTTTTAAGTATTTTTAAGAATTTTTAAGAATTTTTAAGATTTTCTTAATTTTTTTAATGTCATTTAAATTTATTTAAGAATTTTTAGAGATTTGTAAAGATTTTTAAGGATTTTTAGGATTCTCATAGATTTTTAAGGAGTTTTAAGGATTTTTAAGCTTTTTTAAGGTTTTTTAATGATTTTTGGAATGTTTAGGGGTATTTAACAATTTTTAGGAAAATTAGACTATTTTTAGGGATTTTAATGTTATTTAAGGATTATTTTAGGATCTTTAAGAATTGCTTAAGATTTTTAAGTATTTTTAAGGGTCTTTATGGATTTTTAGGATTTTTAAGGATTTTTAAGGATTTTTAAGGATTTTTAAGGATTTTTAAGGATTTTTAAGGATTTTTAAGGATTTTTAAGGATTTTTAAGGATTTTTAAGGATTTTTAAGGATTTTTAAGGATTTTTAAGGATTTTTAAGGATTTTTAAGGATTTTTAAGGATTTTTAAGGATTTTTAAGGATTTTTAAGGATTTTTAAGGATTTTTAAGGATTTTTAAGGATTTTTAAGGATTTTTAAGGATTTTTAAGGATTTTTAAGGATTTTTAAGGATTTTTAAGGATTTTTAAGGATTTTTAAGGATTTTTAAGGATTTTTAAGGATTTTTAAGGATTTTTAAGGATTTTTAAGGATTTTTAAGGATTTTTAAGGATTTTTAAGGATTTTTAAGGATTTTTAAGGATTTTTAAGGATTTTTAAGGATTTTTAAGGATTTTTAAGGATTTTTAAGGATTTTTAAGGATTTTTAAGGATTTTTAAGGATTTTTAAGGATTTTTAAGGATTTTTAAGGATTTTTAAGGATTTTTAAGGATTTTTAAAGATTTTTAAGGATTTTTAAGGATTTTTAAGTATTTTTTTAGGATTTTTTTTAAAGGACTTAAAAGTATTTTTAAGAATCTTTAAGATTTTTTTAAGTTTTTTAAGGATTTTTGAATTTTTTTAAGCATTTAAAAGAATTTTTAAAGATTTGTAATGATTTTTAAGGATTTTTAGGATTTTTATGGATTTTTAAGGATTTTTAAGGTGTTTTAAGGATTTTTAGGGATTTTTAAGGATTTTTAAGGATTTTGAAGGATTTGTATGGATTTTTAAGGATTTTTTACGTTTTTTATCGTTTTTAGGGATTTTTAAGGATTTTTAAGGATTGATTATTTACCAAGAGCAGAAGAAGTATAATTGATAATCCAGAAAGAGTTGATTGAACTCAGATAAATAATTGAGATAATTAGTATTTGTTATTGTTGGTGTCGTTACATATTTCTTATCTCTTCCTTATTGTGCTATATTTTTCTCCAGTGTACTATAATAATTTGCCCGTACTAAAATAGCTTCCAATACAGTTGGCAACGTTGATCAAAATCTTCAAACATTCATCAATAAAATCAACAGTTAAACTAAAACATGACGCATGAGAGTAAGTTTAAAGAAGAAACTTGTAATTTAATAGATTTAAACAATTTTAAAAATTTTATTATTAATTTATTCGAAATTATTGCTTGCCTTAATTAACTTCTTAATTTCTTTTAAAAAAATAATTGCACAATAACACTTTATACCTTTCATTTTGATCTCTAAACTGTATCATTATTAACATTTTCATATTTAATATGTCTTTTGTCACAATCTTTCTTAATTCCGCTATTCCTATATTTGAAAATTATTTCATCCATTTTAATAATCAACTTTTCTTTATATATTCTTTAGTAAATTTGTTATATTTTTGATATTATAAAATCATTTTCATTAGTCTTTATCTCTTATTATAACGTTTCATCATTTAAAATGTATACATTTTTTGTAGATTAAAAATTCCTGATTTAAGAACAAAAATATTTATTTCTGTTTCATTTTCTATCAAAAATTATAAAGCAATTGTAATTTATGGAATATTAATATTTTAATAATCACCTTTTTTTAAATAAATTTTCTTCATAGGATATTTAGATAAATAAAACAACGGTTTATGATTTTCACAAAACTATATAACAAAAAGTTATTTTATGAGTTATTTTTATGAGACTATGAATATTGACAAATTATATGAAGTCTTCATAATACAGGAAACCCTTGGTATATCCGATATTCAAAAAATCCTCTTATTTTTATTTGGTTTTTAAAAGTGTGGGGCACAATTTGGCCGATTTTACCTTCTATAATCCATCGTTAAGGTTACCTAATCCTAGGGAACGATTGCGCGGATCGCGAATTTAATCCTCATAGTAGAATAATAACGCAAAATTTAGATTATTGGATAATGTTGGATTATTTTGAGCCTACCACTTAATATTAAGACAAAACATTTCTTAGATATAATAATTATTTTTAATTTTGATTTTAATTCTCCTAATGACACTGTATTTAATACATTTTTTTCTTTCATATTACCATTACAACTTTTTTTATTCATTTTATTTTCATGGTGACATATTTGAATTTGGATAATGCTCAGTGGAGTACTTTAAATTTTGGAGCGCACTCGAACTGCAAAAATTTTAATCCCTAGAACTTAAATAGGTAACTCCAACTGCAAAAATGAATTTAAATACTGAATTAATTCAATAAAAGAACTGTAAAAATATATTAGTAGGGTCAGGTTATATTATTGTCTCTTTCTACCAATAGTCAGGACGTTTTATTAATGTCGATAGTTTTTATGTTACATGGGTTAAACGATATGAAAACTATAAATTTATAGACAAAAGTGCACTTTTTATCCCATAACAAAAATAAATAAATAACGTATTAAATTTAAATTAATACCACTAAAAAGGGAATAAAAAATACCAGAAACGAGAATTTTTTTTTAATTTTTCAGCAAAAATTGTGACCTTGAGAAAAAGGAGAAACCAAAAGAAAGGAAATTAAAAAATCGTTATAGTTGTGGTCTCTCCCTATTCTCACAACCACAATGTTTTACCTAAAATTTTGAAAAAAATTTTAAATATAGAAGATGGTTTTTTCTTTCTATTAACAGTCGTCAACTTTTAATAACGTTGATAGTTTTTATATTACAGGAGTTAAACGATATGAAAAATAAAAATTTAAAGACAAAAATACATTTTGTGTATCATTACAAAAATAAATAAATAATATATTATAATGAAATTTATACCACTGAAAGTTGAATAAAAAATAATATAAATAAGAATTTTTTAAAATTTTTTAGCAATAATTGTGACCTTGAGAAGAGGGAGAGACCAAAGGAGGGAAAACTCCTTGGAGTTATCGTCTCGCCCTATTTTCACGGCCACAATTTTTTATCTAAAATTATTAAAATATTCGTAAATATAGAATATTGCTTTCTCTTTCTATCATCGGTCAGCAAATTTTAATAACAACGATAGTTTATTATGTTACAAGTATTAAACGATATGAAAACTAGAAATTTAAAGACAAAAATGCATTTTATATCCCGTAACAAAAATAAATAAATACTTTATTAAAATGGAATTAGGAGCACTAAAAAGGCAATAAAAAATACTATAAATAGAAATTTTTTTTAAATTTTTTAGCAAAAATTGTAACCTTGAGAAAAGGGAGAAACCAAAAGAGGAGAAATTAAAAAATCGTTACAGTTGTGGTCTCTCCCTATTCTCACAACCACAATTTTTTATCTAAAATTTAAAAAAAAATACGATATATAGAATATGGTTTTCTCTTTCTATCAACAGTCGGCAAGTTTTAATACATTTTATAGTTTTTATGTCACAGGGGTTAAACGATATGAAAAATAAAAATCTAAAGAAATTAAAAAATCGTTATAGTTGTGGTCTCTCCCTATTCTCACAACCACAATTTTTTATCTAAAATTTAAAAAAAAAATGCGAAATATAGAATATGGTTTTCTCTTACTATCAACAGTCGGCAAGTTTTAATACATTTTATAGTTTTTATGTCGCAGGGGTTAAACGATATGAAAAATAAAAATTTAAAGACAAAAATACATTTTATGTCTCATTACAAAAATAAATAAATAATATATTAAAATAAAATTTATACCATTGAAAGGGGAATAAAAAATAATATAAATAAGAATTTCTTCAAAATTTTTTAGCAAAAATTGTGACCTTGACAAAAGGGAGAGACCAAAGGAGGGAAAATTAAAAAATCCTTGTAGTTATCGTCTCGCCCTATTTTGACGGCCACAATTTTTTAGCTAAAATTTTGAAAAAATTCGTAAATATAAAATATTGCTTTCTCTTTCTATCAGCAGTTAGCGCATTTTAATAATGACGATAGTTTATTATGATACAAGGATTAAACGATATGAAAACTAGAAATTTAAAGACAAAAATGCATTTTATATCCCATAACAAAAATAAATATATAATTTATTAAAATGAAATTAATACCACTCAAAAAGCAATAAAAAATACCATAAATATGAATTTTTTCAAAATTGTTCAGCAAAAATTGTAAACTTGAGAAAAGGGAGAAACCTAAAGAGGGGAAATTAAAAAATCGTTATAGTTGTGGTCTCTCCCTATTCTCACAACCACAATTTTTTATCTAAAAATTTTGAAAAAATTCTTAAATATAGAAGATGGTTTTCTCTTTCTATGAATAGTCGGCCAGTTTTAATAACGTAGACATTTTTTATGTTACAGGGGTTAAACCATATGAAAAATAAAAATTTAAAAACAAAAATATTTTTTATATCTCATTACAAAAATAAATAAATAATACATTAAAATTAAATTTACACCATTGAAAGGGGAATAAAAAATAATATAAGTAAGAATTTTTTCAAAATTTTTTAGCAAAAATTGTGACCTTGACAAAAGGGAGAGACCAAAAAAGGGAAAATTAAAAAATCCTTGGAGTTATGGTCTCGCCCTATTTTCACGGCCACAATTTTTTATCTAAAATTTAAAAAAAAAATTTTGAATATAGAATATTGTTTTCTCTTTCTATCAATAGTAAGCAAGTTTTAATAACGTTGATAGTTTTTATGTTACAGGGGTTTAACGATATGAAAACTAAAAATTTAAATACAAAAATGCATTTTAAATATCCCATAATAAAAATAAATAAATAATATATTCTTAGAAAATATCGATATAACGACTTTGTGCAGTTCGAGTATCATTAAGCAATAGAATTAAAGTATTAGTATTTTTACAATTCGTGTGAACCCAAATTTTGCGTTTAAAATATTTTATCTATGGTGTACCCCAAATTTTGTAATAATATAAATATTCATTATTTTTAATCAATTCACTATATTATTTCCAAGAATCTATTTTCCTCTCTTAATTGCTAATCATTCATTACCATCCCCCAAACTCAAGTTTCCAATCTTCCCTAAACTTTTTTCTTTTCATTTCTAAGACTTATTATTTACTACTTCACATTTTTTTCTTTGTATCTATTTTTTCATTTTTCTTAAACTATTACTTCTTTATTCTATAATTTTTCTTTTACTTTTTTTCTTTTTCCATACTATAGGTTAATTACTTTTTATTTGACTTACTGTAGTCTTAAACATTTCAAATTTATTTCCATTTTTCTTCTAATATTCCGCCATTAAAATTGTTACTTTCATCTTTACTTTTACTTTTCGTTTTTGGTACTTTTTCTTTATTCTTGTATTTCTTTTATGCTTGTTTTGTATTTATTATTTTTACTTGCAATTTCTTTATTTAATTTCTTGTTTTTGTTATATAAATTATCCCTTATAATCAGTTTATTTTCTCCATTCCAATTACTCATATTTTTTATCAAATTTGATTCCTTGTTTTGTTTTTTGTTCTAGATTTTCATAAATCAACGTGAATATATTTTTTATGTATAATATGTTCCATTTCTACGTCAATGCCCTAATTATGTTTGTGGCATTACAAAGAAAGTATTAACTGAGTATTAAAAATCTGAACACTACCCTGGTAACTTTTTGATAATTAGAAGCTTTAACGAGGGTTTGCTTTTAAAATTATGAGCGTTATACCTTTCTGCGTGAAGTTTTAGAACTAAATATTAAATAAAAATTGATTCGCTTTGTTTCAAAAATATGGATTATAAAGTTGAGAAATTAATAGAAGGTATTTATAAAATAAAATTTAATTGCTGTCACATCTAAAGTAACAAACAATAGTAAAAGAAAAATTAAAAAATCTTTCATGAAATACAAAATGAAATTTTCTTTCATCAAAGTTTAATCTTAACGAATTCTTTTTCGTTAAAGTGCATGGTTTAATTTTGTAAACGTGATTCTGTCTAATAAATTTATTTGAAGAAAATCAGGTCAAGATACTGGTAATCAAAAATAAACAAGTTTTGCTTGAAAAATAAAATAAATAAAAGAATATAGTGATAATTTATTATTAAATTAAATTAAAATAAGTTAATACCTCTTATAGTTATGAAGATAAATGTGAAAAAAATTACTTATATTGATTATTTATACCATACATTGTTCTAATTTACTTATAAAGAAACTAGTTTGTTAACTATGAAACATTAATAAAGCAACAATTTACTGATATTTATAACCTTAATTAGCCGTTACACAGAGGGTCATAATATAAGAAAAGCTCCGGGGATCTACCATACAATATGTAAATGGAGCTTCTAATAGAAAAGCAGCCATACTTATTAGGCCGAACGGTATTGTTCGTAAAATTAGTTTTCAACATTCAAGAGCTACCTTATTTGGTAGTCATAAAACAATTACATTTTGACTCTATCAAATTGAATAAAAATACCTTAGATTAATAAACATTTGCTAGAGACTATGTTGATGATTGCGAATTTTGTAGATTCAAAACATAAAGAGAATCCAGAAGAGATATAAGATTTATAACGAACGTCAACTGGGTCTGATTGAAATTCGATTCCTGTCTACTTTACTTGAAACTTTGAATAATTTAGAGCTACTTTGAGTAGCTTAGATCAAATAGTTGCTTTGTTTTCATTCGCTGAAATTCAAACCGTATCAATATGAAATACTCAATGTGTATGTACATCGTATTGAAAAAAAATATGCATTATCTAAAAAACGATTAGTTATCTTGTAATGGTCATATTTTAAAAAATATAATATTCTATGAAAAATGCTAAAACAAAGTTACTATTTCACATACCCCATTTCTTGGACATACAAATAAAACATGTAGTTACAATATTTCTTTATAAACTCGATTTTAATAAAAGTCTGTGATAAATGGATTGATCCAATGTCAACCCCCACCCCCTTTATAGTGTCATAAAATGTGCGGTGGAAATATAAAATTGGCAAAATACAAAAAAACAGGAAAAAAAGAAACAGGGAAATATAGAAAAATTAATAAAAAATAGTAAAAAACAGTAAAAACCAGAAAAAAAACAGGAAACAATAGTATAAAATATAAAAAATGAGAAAAACTGGCGAAAACTGGAAAAAAAATACAGAAAATAAGGAATAAAAAATATTGAAAAATAATAAATAAATAGAAAAAAAACAGGAAAAAACATTATACAATAGGAAAAATAAGAAGAAATAGAGGAAACCAGGGAAAATGGTAAACAATTAGTAAAATGGGGAAAATAAGGAAAAGAATAGAAAATAATTGAAATAAGTAGAAAATATAGAGAAAAATAGAAAAAACTAGTCAAAAGTTGAAAAAAATGAAATAAGAGGAAAAAATAGAAAACATAGTTAAAAAAAATTAGCAAATTAGGGAAACGTAAAAAACAATTTGGGAAAAATAGAAAAAATAGAGAAAATGGGGAAAATACGGAAAAATAGAATAAAACAGGAAAAGAGAAACAGGGAAATGAAAAAAAAATAGTAAAAAATAGAAAAAAAAATAGTATAAAATAGGAAAAAATAGTATGAAATACAAAAATGGGGAAGAATGGAAAAAATAGGAAAACATTACAAAATCGGCAAAAATAAGACAACGTAAAAAAATATGGAAAAATGAAGAAAAATAGGAAAAAAAACAGGGAAGTATTGGAAAATATAGGCAAAATGGTTGAAAATAGAAAAAAATATTAAGAAAAAAAAATAGGAAAAACTAGGGCAAATAGGGAAATATATGCAAAATGGAAAATTGGGGGAAAATTGAAAAAACCAGCAAAAATAGAAAAAAGCGGGAAAAATAAGAAAAAATGGAAAAAAATTGAAAAACATATGCAAAAATCTGAAAAATGGGAAAAAATAAAAAAAACCGAAAAATATAAAAGAATAGCAAAAATGTGAAAAATAAAAAAATAGTAAAAAACAGGAAAAAAGACGAAAATAGGAATAAAATAGGTATAGACGTCACGACACAAGGGCATAAAATGTCACGGTGGGGAGGGACATAACATAGTAGAGCGCCCCTTTTATCGAGACATAGTATAGAGGTGACAATACAAAATTTTGTTTTTTGGTAGTTCTGATGAGTCTAAACAAAATTTGTATTATTGTGAAGTATTTCAGTGAAAGTCGCATGTATCTGTCTTTATTCGTTTAAAAGTAAGAAGATCTTGTAAAACTGGAAAATTTAATGGTATATGCTGGAAAATTCAAAACTTCTGTTTTTAATTTAACTAAATTCTAAATTTAAATTTCATAAGTCCTTTTTTGTTTATTTTTCGGTACTCCCAACTTATAAAAGATAAACTGGCGCCCTTTATTTAAAACTTAATAGGATTAAACTCAGTTAAAATAAAAATTATATTAAGGCTGGAATTCGAATTCACATCTGACGAATCACAGATTGTAATGTTTTTTAAACATCAAAATATCTCATTCTCTAAAAAAAGTAGTTACCCGTTAGTATGACTTAAATTTTAAATTTTGATTAAACATAAAAAAAAAGGAAACAAATAATTTTGTTACATAAAGTTTGTATTTATGAAGATAAATGAAGTTATAGCGGTCTGAAATTTTAAATTTTTTTCTTATTTCTATAAAATTTTATTTGGTTATAGTATTATTCATTTTTTTGAATTTATTTTCTGGATTCTTTATATGAGTTAGTTAAGTTAATTTATGAGAGTTTTTATAGTATTAATTTTTATTCACTTCCGCATGATTTCATTTTAAAAGTAAAAATCGAAAAAGTTTAGTTTTATTTTTGTTTGATTTTTGAATTTATATTGTAATGAAATACCCTGTGTGAGTTTGTTTTTGAAGATTTTTTATAATTTTTGGGAATGTAAAAGAAAATTTTAGTTAAGGCATATAAATAAATGTTAAGAGATAGACAAAAGTAATTAAAATTTTTTAAAAATAATCAAGTAAGTAAAATTTTATTTTTGGGAAAAAACCCAGATGAAAACAAAATAATAAACAAGTCAGAATTTTTTTGGTCAGACAATTTTTTTTTTTAAATGTCAAATATATAAATTTTACTAAAAAAAAGTTTTGTAAAATAATAAAACGCAGTATTTAAAAATTAACCATTATAATACAAAAAAAAAATTCAAGAATTTGGAAAATTACATGAAGATACATTACAGAAATCAAGTGGCAGAGGTAAAATAACACATCGTAATTGAAGAAGAGAAATTTGTGCAGGATACTGAAGAGTAAAATTGAACACAGGACAATACAATGTTTATTATTTTTTAATGTTTCTAGAACATAACCCAAAAGATGAGATACAATATATCATTACAATATATATAATTTTCTCTTCATGAAAAAAACTAGATAACTTAATAACCAGCCAAAAATATTAACGAACCTTTTTTACCATTCTTTATTTACAGTACATTATTATTGATTTGAATTTAAATAAGATTTTAATCTGTTATGATATGATGCAAATTATGACCAAGTTCCAAGAAATTTACATATAATCGCATGTCGCTAATCCGATAATACTTTATTTATCAATTTAATGTCTTTATATTTATCATTATTTTGAAATTTATGACAGGAACAGAAGATGAAATAATTTTAATTGACCAAATGATTTTTCCGCCTGAAAAAAGTTTTTTCTACAACCACTATGCAAAATACGCTTTTATACAAAAAATTTTTTATACGCAAAACAGGCCTTTTATTAACTTATTTGATATCCGTTGAATATGTAATAATTTAGAATGCGAAAAGTACACACTTTAGCACTTTTCCCACAACTTATACGCAAAGCACTTTTCCCACTTGCTACATTTGCGGCACTTGACTTACGGCTCATGTCACAAACTTCAAAGTTCGTGGGAAAAGTGACGCTACTATTTCTAATGAATGAAAACTGATTATTTTATATTACTTTGCTATAGTGAATGTCACTTTTACTCCATTGTCGAAAAGAGTTATGTGCCTGTCCACTTCAAACGTTTTTTCGAATGCAACTTATTGAAACTTGGTGTATTGAATGTTGCATATATTCCTCAAAGTTGTCGAACTAGAAAAAGGTCTACCAACAGGGAACAATTATTTTTGGTCAAATTGTATTTCATTATTTTAAAAAACTCTACGTCCGATTGGCTGAAATTAATGTTAGTATCAAGACTCCAGGTGAAAATTGACGTATTTCGTTGCCGAATGTCGTAAGCTATTGAGTAAGTATAATACAGAGTGGTAAGATGTTTCATTTGTCGCGACTGACCTGCATCCTCAGAGGGTTGATGGAACTAAACTGAATTTGTAGTCTTATTTTAAAATATTCTCTAATCAAATTCTCATATTCCGTATATTAACATTTTCTGTAACACCAGAAAGAGGATATTTACCACAAAGAATGTCAATAAAGCAGAGAAGAATATAGAAGAAATTTTACAAAATATTCAATTGAACCCAGAAAAACAAACTGATATCATTGAAGACGATTAATAGAGAGAGGAAACGGTCAATAAAGCTGTAAAACTAAAGATTCTCGGGTACGGCCAGGATTGGTTTGTTCTGGCCTGAAGCAACCAAAAAAGTAACCTTAAGAAAGAGACGAGTTAAAGTTCCTTCTATAGGCACCTTTGATGCTTGGAGAGAATATTTTTTGGAAAAAGTGGAAGAACAGAAAAAAATAATTCAAGAAAAAGAGGATAGAAAAAGAAAAAGAGAAAACAACAAGAAATTGCGCCAAGATAAAGTAAAAAACCTAGAAAAAAGATTGGCAAAATAAGCAAACAAAAACAGAGGAAGAACATGGGCCAGATAGTGAAGAAGTCTCAATTCAAGATAATGATAAAACAGAAAATGACCAAATTGAAGATGAAGCTAAGATTTTACTTAAGTAAGTATTTAGCTTTATTTAAAGTACTATCAAATTATTTAACAGATAATGGAGAAGTAGAAAATACATTTGTTGACGAAATAAAAATTTGTGATTTTGTAATTGTCAGCTATTTTGAAGGCTAGCACAAATTATAAATAACAACAATGAAAAAGTGTTAGCTTATGCAATGGTGGATGGTGGAAATGGCCAAATATTAAAGATGAAATTTGGTATGTCAAGAAGATCAAGCCTTCTGTGGAAATAAATAAAAGAGGATTTTTTGCTGTTACAGAGTTAGAAAAGCATTTATGTTAGAAATAATTCATGATATTTTCATATTAAACTTTTAATGATAAATATGTGATTTTATTTTTTGTCGAAATAATATGTTTATAATGAATATATAAATTAAACTAATTTATCAAAGTTTCATGATAAATAACTGGTCAGGTCTCATTAGAAATAATTATTAATTCTGGAAAATTAAAACTAGTCCACGTCACTGAATAATTATTAATTACATGGAATAAAATGTAACGTGAATTCCTAAATGTGTTTGAACGTGGGCCTTATTAGCATTTAGTATAGATTTACAATACAATTAACATAAACATTCGTAGTTTTTTCTGTTTCTTTTAAAATCATCACGAGGACTCACAAAAATTTAACAATGTATCCTCTGGTTATGGTACTTTTGTTAATTAAACTTCGACATTATTTAGTTATTGTTATCTCCATTTTAAACCAAATAGTTAATATATTTGCTAATTATTTGTTATTGTGTTTTATGAATGACACTTTTTATTGGGCAAGTTATGTTTCAAATCACTCTTAAATCCCGGTCTGTTGAATAAATTTTGTATTAACGTTATTAGAGCTCAAATAGAAAAAAAAAATTTCTAGCACAAATAAAGTAAATTCCGAGTTACAGCCTTGAATTTATTACTAGCGAACACTTTTAAGTAGTAAAGAAAATATATCATGTAAAACATAAAAGCTTCATCTTTCAAACAGATCGCTCAAATTCACCAAAATTACCGAAATATGCAAATACCAAAATAAAATTAAACTCCACTCAAAATCCGCATCCCTCTGTGTAAACCGGTTTATCAATAAAATGGAAGCTTAGTAACGGTGTACGTGACGACATTAACTGTAAAGCAAGACCGTTGATTATGTTTCTCACGATTTTCTTATGGATACACAATCCTGATAAATAGCTGGTTAGGGGAATATACTCCACCACTCTTTATGACTTCAAATGATTCGGATGTTTCTTCACTTAATTATACACTTTAGAATGACGGGCTTCGGATTACTTAGTCTTTACCTTTAACATTTGTCCTTTCTGGGAGATTTCTAACCAGTATCGAGCTATTTAAATTCTTGTCTTTTTGTATATATGATACTAAGAGTTATTTATGAAATTTAATTATATACTAACGTTGTGACAAATCTAAACCTCAAGAGACGAAATGTGTTTTATACTAATAACATCAAACAATATGATTATATAAATTCCACGTACCATATATATGGTTTGTGTTTACAACTGAAACGTGTGCCATTTTAAAAGCACTTAAATTGATTGTAGAAGATAACGTTAGAAATTCAATTATTCTAGACTACATGTCAATATTACTAAATTACCTTTAAACTATATGAATTTTATTTCGTGACCTTGATTCAATAAAAAAATTTTTGTAAAAGCATTTTTATAAATGTTAGAGTCGGTTAGGTTCGAATATAATACATATTATAAAAAAGTGTTTTTTACAAAAAATTTAAATGGAATAAATGTAAATAGCAATAAGTAGTATACTTGTTTTGGTTAAACAGAAAAAAAAGTATAATATTACATTAAATATTGATAATAATCATATAATATAAAATATGTAATAAGAAAATCCTACTTATTATCTACTTGTAAAAAGTGTAATAACTAACTAAGACTTATCTAATAGTAATAAAAATGGGGAAATAGATGATTCATGCTTACATAATAGTAATAAAAATAAAAATAAAAAAAAAATAAATAAAAAAAAATAAAAATGGGACAAATAGGAGGTATGGTTTTGTTTTTTTTCTGTGTGCAAAATAAGATTCAAAATAAGGTGAGTGCGGAAACATATATTTTTTTAAATTGTGCGTTTATGTCATTCTAGGATTAAGAGACTACTACTTTTATTTCGTGTATTGTTCAGTTATTTTTTTGTAATTCTATGTTTCTAAAGTATATTGTCATCACATATCTTTGTAAAAGAAGATCGATCAGATTCTAAGATGTAGAGATATGATATTTTTTTAAATTTTTGATGATTTCTGATTTCTTTTATGTTGTGTTAAAGAATTTATTTCCTACGTACATGTAGGAGCTTTGCCCTACCGATTTTTTGATGTGAGGTATTAAATGCAGCTGTTTTTGTCGGGTATCATATTCGTCACCAGGATAATAAAAGATTTTTATTTTGTGATATCTAGTGACAATTTTTAGGTAGTAAAGTTGACGAATATCTAGTACCTTAGCTTCTTTAAACAATTCGTTCATTGGGAATGTCCTGTTTTTATCAAAAATAATTTTTAAGTGATTGTAAATGAGATGCTAGTGCACCTCCCCATGCCGAAATACCATGTCTTATATGGCATTCTATTAACACATAGTAAAATACTTTTAATTGTGAAGATATAAATATATTGCTTAGATGTTTAAATTTAGATATGCAAACATAGTTAATGTGTATGTCCCACTTCATATGTAAATTAAAATATTTTATATTTTTTATTTTTTCCATTTTTATTTTGTGTTTTTTTTTTGGAAAATGTATAGAACTTTTGGAATTAACATTAATTTTTGAAAAGAATGACAAACTTTTGGAAGAAATATCGAAAGGAAACAAAAATCTAAAATGTGGAAATTTTTAACCAATAATCGAAATTCTGAGAAAGAAATGGTCATATTGGATTAAAAATCGAATTTTTTAAGGGTAAAACGAACTTTTCAAATTTTAATCAAGATTATTGAACAAAAACCGAACTTGTAGAGAAAAATTAAATTTCTGGAACAAATATTTAAAATGTTTTCAATTTTTTTTCAAATATTGTTTAAATTTTTTCCCAGTTTTTCAATTTTTTACTTTTCCGGACCCATCAAAGGGAAAGTAAGGTGAACGAGCAAATAAAAAAAATCGAGATATCGATAGAAATATCCATTCTGAGGTCCCCCAAGAAGATTGAGACCATTTCCAGCGTATGGTCTGTCTGTGTGTCTGTGTGTAATCTTCCACGATAACTGCCGAACCGTTTGACCAATCAAGCTGAAATTTGGTATGGAGGGTCGGTGTGTTCCTAGAATGCGACCATTAGATTTTGGTTTAAATTGGTACATTGGTGGGTCCTCAAGATCGACATTGGTTAAATATAGATGTAACAATTTTTTGCTTTATTTAAATTTTAAGGACAAACAATACATTTTAGTGCAAAATGTTGTAGTACAAAGTTTTAGAGCATAAAATTCCCTATAACTTTTGTTTTAAATTTTTTCCAGAATTTCCAATAGTTGCGCCATTAGAGGGCGCGTAAAAATGTGCATGTAGGTTTTCTCTAGTTTTTCTTGATTTTGGGGACAAACAATGCATTTTAGTGCCAAATTTTCTTGGGCAAAGTTGTAAAGCATCAAATTTTCTTTAACTTTTATGTTTAACTTTTATCGAATTCCTCATAGTTTCGCCGCTAGATGGCGAGAAAAATACACATTTAAAATTCCCCACAACTATTGTATGAAAATTTTTCCCGAATTCCCAATAGTTTTCACACATGCTTTTAGGAGATCCTAATTGTAGCAGTATGATATATAACGTGCGCATGCGCAGCTTATGTCATTACATTGAAATATTAATTCACCATCAGCTCGCTATTTTTAATGTGTTCCATAAATCAATGTAATGCTTAGTATTTTGTAATTAAAATAATAATAATAAATAATATATTCTCTACGGTCGAGCCGGGAAAGTCCTGGGGTGACACAGCCGATTTTTTTAAATTATTTTCGATTTTTTACTATTTTCTGTAGTTTTCTGAACATTCGCAACTATTTTCAGGTTTTTTTTAATTCTTTTCAGTGATTAAAAAAATCCCGAAGTCATCTTGTAAACGTTTAATATTATTGTTCTTTTTTCTTTTTATTAATAAAATATAATACTGTAAAGTATTCCTTGAGCCAACATTGTTTTTCTTTTTCAGAAAATAAAATGCAAATATTATATAGTTTATACAGTTTTATTTCCTAAATCACTTGATTACAATTCAAAATTTTAAATCTTTTTTCTTTATCCTGTTTTTAAATTTATTTATTTTAAAAGGACCGTGTACAGAGTTATGTAAAACAAATTTTAGTAGATTTATCTAAATATAACTCTTAATATTCTAATCTAAAATGTCCATGCTTCTAACAGGTTCATATGACTATTTTTTGAGTATCTATACCATTGGTCAAAGAGGGTATGATTAAATTTCGATTATATAAATTCCTTCCCATTAAAATTATAGAAGAGCAAGTCACGTCCTATGTTAAACATTTCGTGATATCAACTGAGAGAAATTTAATTCATGATAAAATTGTGTCTTGATTGTTTCCTAATTTTGTTCATGGTTTAAATTGTAAATTATTATTATATTAATAAATTGTTGCTTGTGTAACGAAGTTACTTTAATACCTAAATATATAGATTATGTGGCGTACGGCACTGGACTAGAATTGACTCCGTTGTATTAGTTGAACCTGCGCCCGATGAATGGAGACACTCACGTCCGAGCTTTTTAGATGCTAAAATTCTTATCGAGTAGAACGATTCATTCCGTTATAAGGAGTTGCTGTGGCAGTACCTTAAACAGGTCCAACTGATGGGAGTCCAGAACCGGCAATCCAACCTGGAAGAGTGCCGTATCGTGTAATACCGACGAGTAGAAGACCTTGTTAAACACCTTTTCGTTTTACGCTTGGTAATTAGTTTGGTATCATTTATTATAATAAAAATTAAATTTTTTATTTTACGAATTTTATTTATTTAAAGTTTTGGAACATTTAGCAGGTACTAAGCCTAGTGGGGCAAGTAAAGCCTTTCATTCTGTCCGCTAACGCCTTGATCGATACCATAACGATCTATGGAGTATTTGTTCTCCACTGACGCTGCCCGTGCAAATGGCCTTCTTACTATAAACGGAAGGTGGCGCCTGAGGCAATCCGAAATCTGGATTAAGGTGCCAAATGACCGCTTAAGAACGCAGAGATCGTTACAACTCAAAAATTACGGACAGGCTCAGCTTTGTGATTGATATTTCTTGACTTATTGTATATTGTATAACTATTATAATTTTTGTGAATAAATTATATTATTATATGTCAGCTAAATAGACCCTGTAGGTCCTTGGCTTCTGTTTTCTCTTCTACTTGCTTCTAATTATTTCTATTTGTGACACTCTTCCTCCAATCGTTTTCATTCAGATCGTTTTGTACTTCTTGAGACTACTTCTTTTTTGGTTGTATGCTTTTTCTTATGCCACCGTCTGCTATGAATAGGACTCATTATTTTTTAATTTGTACGTCTTCTTCATTCCCATTCTGCTGTTTTAATTCCTACACAAAAAAGCTTAGGGTATATCAATTTAAATAGATCCAATGGAGTTATTTAATTATATTTATAGTTTTTTTGGTTTATTTAAAAATAATTTTTAATGTTTTAAAAGTACAGTTATTTTCATTCCTCATACTAATTAATGTACTGTTTGTTTTTTATTGGATCCAATCATATTTTGTTAGTAATTTTTGTTAAATATTTTATGAGTGATGTTTCTTAACAATAGTGTATTATTTATAGGTCCGATGATGGTATTTTTGTAGACCGAAACATGTTGCCTTGACTATATGTGTATATTAAATATTTGTGGTATGATTTTGAGTTTCATTATTCTTTACTAAATAATAATAATATTTAAAATACAATTCTTTCAACTTTTCAACCTAACTTAAAACACTTAAATTAAAGAAGGTAGCTAGTATATCAATTAGGAAAATTAGGAAAATTAGGACAAAATCCCCAACCAAAATGGAAAATTTATAGGGTGAGGGCATAAACCGTGTTGAGAAAAATAAATTATATTTAACATGCAAATACAAGAGTTTAAATAACTCAAAGAAATGTTAAATGTTCAAGCGTTAGGATTTAAAGGATTTGGCTAAAATAACGCCATGATCTTAAAGCAATTAGAACGCTCAAAGACGAGCTAACGATGCTTACAATTAAATAACAAAAAGACGAAATCATTAGGTCAATAATGGCAGTTAAAATATTCCTAATCCGATGGCCTTAAAAATAAATTCAGAAAAACAATAACGAAACCAACAAAACAATAAAACAAATAAATTCAGACTATAATAGAATTCGAAACAATATATAAATAATAAACGCGGAAATCAAAATTGATTTGATTATGAATAACAACGACATGAACGCCAAAAGCAACAATGGAAAAAAATTAAAAATATTAATCCTATAAATAAAGACGATATTAATAAAAATAATTAACAGGCCATTTATATTAATTATCAAAAAATACTAACAACTTTTTAATTGGATAATAATAAACAAATAATCATATTAAAAAATAAAATACTTTATAAAACATTTTATAAATTTAGGATAAAGCCCTGTCGAAAAAAAAAATGTAAAATAAAACGAGGGGTATTAGAATTGTTTAAAATGTAAGTACAACGAAACGATCAGAATATAAAATTTTATTATGTTTGAAACAAAAATGTCGTAATTTGAAAAAAAATTGTTTATGTTAAATTAAAAACAGAGAGAGTAAGTTTTTGAAAATATACACTTCATTTTTGGTTAGTTTTAAATATTTTTGGATTTATCAATTTTTTTAATTTTACAGAATAGCGCTTTCACCATTTTTTGAAAAATACAAAACTTAAATTGTTAATAACTTTGTTGTGTATGGCGTCCTATGTTCCTTAATTTTTTTTATTTTTGTTTAGTTTTAAGTATTTTTGTAGTTTTCTATTTATAAATTTGGCAGAATCTATGTTCTTTAATTTTAAAAATTTTTGGAGTTATCAATTTTTAATTGTAGTAGAATAGCGCTTTCGCCATTTATTGAAAAATAAAAAACTTAATGGGTAAAAATTTTTAATTAAGATGTCTCTGCTCTACACTAACAACTTCAATATAAGTTTAATAGATGTATATAATAGCATATATTTTCTAGTATTAAAGTAAAAAAAAATGTTTATTAATTTTAAATATTTTATTTCTTATCGATTTTATTAATAGTGCATAATATCACTTTCACCATTTTTTGAAAAATATGAAACTTAAATTGTTAATAACTTTGTTGCTTATGGCGTCGTATGTTCCTTGGTTTTTTTTATTTTTGGTTAGTTTCAAGTATTTTTGGAGTTATCTAATTTTTAAAATTTCGCAGAATCTATGTTCTTTAATTTTAAATATTTATGGAGTTAACAAACTTTTCGCGCCATTTATTGAAAAATACAAAACGTAATGGGTAAAAATTTATACTTATATATATTACTTACAGCATATATTATCTAGTATTAGAGTAAAAAAAATGTTTATTAATTTCGAATATTTTATTTCTTATCGGTTTTATTAATATTGCATAAAAGCGCTTTCACCATTTTTTGAAGAGTACAAAGCGTGGTAATAATTCATTCTCTAAATTTACTTAATATTAAAAATAAAAATAATAAAAGTTTTAAAAAAAATTATTGACGAGAAGAAACTATAAATAGATTTTATTATTTATTATGCTTGATTTGACTGCAAAATTACCTAGACAGGAAATTTACCATGCCTGCTTCTTTAGGAAATTTACCAATGTAATTTTTTTTATATTTGAATCATTTTTGTCTCTTGACAGTCAAGACAAAATATTTAAATTAAGTTAAAATTAAAATTTTAACAAATATTACATAACAATTTTGAAATAGAATTTTTTGGTTGTTTAGTAGTTATTAAAAAATAAAATTTTTATTTTTAATGTTTAGCATCCTCATTATGGATCAAATGTAAAAATCATCGTCTTCAAAAACATTAATTAATTATTTAATTAATTATTAACTAATATAAGTTTGTTTTGAACAGTTTTAAAATTTTTTTGGGAGTTTTAAGGATCAATAGACAGTTTCTGGTTTCCATAGATAGTTTTTGAGTTCCATAGACACTTTTTGAGTTCCATAGACAGTTTTATGATTTATGTATAGGTATTTTTTAACAGTTTAGTTATTTTTCAAACTTTCGAGAGTTTCAAGTATTTCTTAAAATTTTTAAAGATTTACATGGAGTGTTTTTGGGATCTACATACATTTTTTAGTTATTTTGTAACAGTTTTCGGAAATTTTAAACAGATATTGGGATTTTTGTAATTCATAAATTATTTTGACCTTTTTCTATTTTTTTTATTAAAATTTTTAATCAGATTTCAGCATCTATAAACCATTATTGCTTATGAGGATTTTCGAATAGGTCTTGATTCTTTTTAAATTTTTTAACAATTTTCGGAGTTTTTTAACAGATTTTAGGAAATTTAGGTAGTTTTTAAAATCTATAAATAATTATTACGACAGATTTTCAAAATTTTTAAAAAGTGTTACAATTATTCCTCGTTTTTAGTTGGTTTGCTTTAAGGTAAGTAACTATTTGACATTTTTTGTTACTGTTATGGATCTATAAGCGGTTTTGGGCTATTTTCTATACAGCTTTGAAATTTTTGAATTTTTGAATAATTTTTTTAATTTTTTAAATATATTTTTTGACAGTTTTACGGGTTTTCCTGGCCTTTTTTTAGTTCTCGACAATTTTTGGGTATTTTTAACAAGCATGGGTACTTGAATATCTAAAAATGAAGCGAGTCCAAGAAAAAATAAGGAAACAAATATATTTCTATATTTTTTGAGTTTTTTCCTTTTTTATCCTATTTTTTCCTATTTTCCCTCTTTTTTTCCTATTTTTCATATTTTTTTCTATTTGAATTTTAATAATTTTTTTATTTAATTTTTGACAGTTTTATGAGTTTTCCTGGATAATTTTTGACTATTTCTCGACAATTTTCGGTACTAAAATTTTTGATTACTATAGGTATTATTAAAAATTATTTTATTTTTCAATTATTTTTGATATTTTCTACAGATGAATCTTTTTTATAATTTTCAAAATCCATAGACCGCTTTTATTACCTATAAAGTTAGTTTCTATAATTAATTTTATTTTAGAACCTACGCACTATTTTTGGGATTTTTGAATACTTTTTCTATTTTTCAAAAATCTTATGCAGTTTTCCACAGTTTTAGGAGTTTTTTATTTTTAGATTTTTTTTTGGTTTTTTGGGCTCATGCAGTTTAAGATCTATTGGCAGTTTTTGGTTATTTTGTAAAATAACCAATTTCATGATTACAAGGTAGAAGTGTGAATGCAATAAATGGTTTGACCCTGCCGGTTATATTTTTCCGCTACAAAAGTTCTATCAAATACAAACAAGCGAAAAATTTTGATAAAAAATGTTTTTACTATATAATCCTGTAAAATTGGATTACGAAGTTTATTTACTTTCCATATACACAAATGCATGTTTGTATTTCTCACATGTTTGTTTTTATTTACTGTATGTATATATTCACTCTTATTTCAACATTTTAATACAAAGTTGGTATACAATTTATCTGGCATTTCATTAAAACATTTTCAATTATTTTGTTTCCCTTGAACTACATTTCATGAGTAGAAAAGTTTACGCCCGTTTGTAAAGATTTATTTTGAAACAATAAAAAATTGTTTTTCCATTATTAAATAACACCGTTACCAGTTTTGACCTATTTTTGCTGCAAACTTTTTATATTAACTTTTTTCGTACATATTATTAAAAAGTATTTCGTAATTCAAATTATATAAAAAATAGTGATTTTTATTCAATTAATCTAATAGTTAATTGTGCAAAATTTGATTTGATCTAAATGCATTAATTAGTTAACATATAGTTTGGGAGATATAATCAAAATACCAAAAAAATTCCAAAACTTTCTACGTTTTTCGAGTGCCACGAAAGAAGCACAGGTTTTTGCAGCTGCAAACTTGGATTAACAATACTAGTACTGATCCTAACAACATAAAAAAAATTCAGAACTACACGTTAGTTTGATATTTTAACGTGCTCATTGACTGGCGTATTTACCAAAAAAGAAATATATGTATCGCAGTTAGTGTACCAAATTTATATTGGTAGCTTATCAGTTATCTAATGTATTTATTTTCAGTAAGATCCAAAAAGACATTATACAAGTACAATTAGAGCAACAACTGGCTGAGCAAGGATATTTATAACATTTTTAGTTTATATATTCTTAATTGAATGGAAGTCTATCCATCATTTTTCAGAAGTCCCAGTAAATTTTTAGGAGCCCCAGAAATTTTTTAAAAGTCCCAGTTATTTTTTAAAAGTCCCAGTTATTTTTTGGAAGTTTATACATTATTTCTCAGAAGTCCCAGTAATTTTTTAGAAGTCTCAGTAATTTTTGGGATGTGTCAGTGATTTTTTAGAAGTCCCAGAAATTTTTTAAAAGTCCCAGTTAATTTTCGGAAGCCTACACATCATTTTTTAAAACTCCCAGTAAATTTCTAGAACTCCCAGTAATTTTTTAGAATTCCCAGTAAATTTTTAGAAGTCCCAGTAAGTTTTTGAATGTGTCAGTAATTTTTTAGATGTCCCAGTAATTTTTTAAAAGTCCCAGTTATTTTTTGGAAGTCGTTACATCATTTTTTAAAAGTGCCAGTAAATATTTAGAAGTCGCAGTAATTTTTTGGATGTGTCAGTAATTTTTTAGATGTCCCAGTATTTTTTCAAAAGTCACATTTATTGTTTGGAAGTTTATCCATCATTTTTCAGAATTTCCAGTAAATTTTTAGAAGCCCCAGTAATTTTTTAGAAGTCTCAGTATTTTTTAGATGTCCCAGTAATTTTTTTAAAGTCCCAGTTATTTTTTGGAAGCTTATACATTATTTTTCAGAAGTCCCAGTAATTTTGTAGAAGTCCCAGTAATTTTTAGGATGTGTCAGTAATTTCTAGAAGTCCCAGAAATTTTTTTAAAGTCCCAGTTAT
The DNA here is from genome assembly GCA_963243735.1 of Neocrepidodera transversa. NCBI lineage: Eukaryota > Metazoa > Arthropoda > Insecta > Coleoptera > Chrysomelidae > Neocrepidodera > Neocrepidodera transversa. The sequence goes on along the minus strand of OY725337.1, from coordinate 16,142,532 downwards.
TTTTTGGAAGTCTATACATCATTTTTTAAAAGTCCCAGTAAATATTTAGAAGTCCCAGTAATTTTTTCGATGTATCAGTAATTTTTTAGAAGTCCCAGTAATTTTTTCCAAGTCACACTTATTTTTTGGAAGTCTATACATCATTTTTTAAAAGTCCCAGAAAATATTTAGAAGTCTCAGTAATTTTTTGGATATGTCAGTATTTTTTTAGATGTCCCAGTAATTTTTTAAAAGTCCCAAATATTTTTTGAAAGTTTATACATTATTTTTTAAAAGTCCCAGTAAATTGTTAGAAGTCCATGTAATTTTTTTGAATGTGTCAGTAATTTTTTAGTAGTCCCAGTATTTTTTCAAAAGTCCCAGTTTTTTTTGGAAATCTATCCATCATTTTTCAGAAGTCCCAGTAAATTTTTAGAAGTCCCAATAATTTTTTGGGTGTGTCAGTAATTTTTTAGGTGTTCCAGTAACTTTTTAAAAGTCCCAGTAAATTTTTAGACGTCCCAGTCATTTTTTGGATGTGTCAGTAATTTTTTAGAAGTCCCAGTTATTTTTTGAAGTCTATACATCATTTTTTAGAAGTCCCAGTAAATTTTTAGAAGTCAAAGTAATTTTTTGGATATGTCAGTATTTTTTTAGATGTCCCAGTAATTTTTTAAAAGTCCCAATTATTTTTTGGAAGTCCCAGTTATTTTTTGGAAGTCTATCCATCATTTTTAAAAAGTCCCAGTAAATTTTTAGAAGTCCCAGTAATTTTTTGGATGTGTCAGTAATTTTTTTAAAGTCACAGTATTTTTTTTAAATTCCCAGTTATTTTTGGGAAGTCTATACATCATTTTCTAAAAGTCCCAGTAAATTTTTAGAATGGAACTCAACCTAATTGTTATGAGCCTATCTCAAAGAGACAACGACCTATTTATACAAATCCGCCAATAAACATTTACTTGACCTTTACGTTGAACTTTTAAATGTCGGTTGTTACCTTGCGATATCACAACTAGTTTAATGAACTACATAATTTTAGTATTTAATGGGTTATTCTGTGTAGCCCAAAAGTTACCCCAGAGCTTATAAAAGAAAATAATTTTATAGAACCCGAAAATGTTTTTCGTTATAAATATTTGAGATTAACTACAAGAAAATATTAATAGCGCTAGTGTATTTTTGAATATATGTTGTGAAATTTATTAATTTAAACTAAAATAAATAATAATGTACTAAAATAAAAAAAGCTTGATTTGTTTATATTTTTATTGCACTTTATATGGATTTATATCTAAAATTAGCAAAATTGATAAAATAATAACACTTGAAATTTTTCAAACTAAACAAAAATACTCTGTATAAAACAAAAGATATTTGAGCACATTTCAGGGTCCTCTAACAGTCACCTGCGAAACACCCTTATAACACAATAAATCTAAAGATTTCAGCAGCCGTTTTATATCGATTTTAAACGGCTGGTCTATCATTGTCTTGTAAACCTGAGTCTATCTCCATCACAAACGATGTGTGATTTTATTATATGCGTGTATCACTATTCATGAGAAAAATTGATACCCAAAGGGTATTCGAGTGAAAATAATTCAATTTGTTGTCGGTCCCAAGAGTGCATGCAAATTTTTCTACATGTATATATACATTCATAGAGTCTTATAGATAGTTTTGAAATATACTATAGGGTTAGGATATTGAAGATAAGGATTTTGCTTTGATGTTGTTTCAATCTTAAATTGCATAACGGATTTCAGTAAAATACAGAGTGAATTAGTTTAGTCTAAAACAAATATAATCTACCATTCAAACAAAAAAAAATCATATAAAACTATTTAAAATATTGTCTTTCTATATAGAGATAAATTTTTGCATTAGTAAATTAATACTGTAAATGGTACTTTTTATTAATTACCGTACACAAAAAAATTTATTTTGAACCGTTTATATATGATTATTAAACGAAAAAATTAGAATTATTTTTACTATTTATGTGATTTTATTACACCAATAAATAAAAAAAAAACATTAAAATTGTTTTAGGATTTTTATTTTGACCGGATTTGATTGCAAAAAGGACCTAGCGGAAAATCGTAAAAATTTTCATTTCGTCGCACTTTCTCTTAGAATTCTTCGCCTGGTTATTACTCATATTTTAGTTTGTCACAAAAAATGGGGAACATAAATTTTATAATAATTCTAAGCTAGGTATTTGTTTTAAAATGTTTTTCTAGGAATATATTTCAATAGTTCGCAAATGGAAATCTAGTTTTTTCAAAAAATTATTTTTACTATCAAACCTATAAATATTTTCGTTTTATGCTGCAATATATAAAATTTATTGAATGATTCCCATACATAATTCTTTCAAAAAAACGAGCTTATTTGTAATTGCTAAGTATAAATAAATATTTTGACTAAATAATAGACCAAGGTCGAGAAGTGATTAAATTTTGGTTTTGTGATTATTTGATAAAATGTTCAATTTCTTTGTAAACCGGCAGATATCTTAAAGAAGTGGCTTTCGTCTTATCAGAAAATATACAGGGTAAAAAATCAAACAAAAAAATTAAAAAAAAAACGCCATTTTGTTTTTTGGTTAACCGGAAGTGAGAAAAAAATTTTGATGAGTCTAAACAAAACTTGTATTTTAGTGAAAACCGTATATATCTGTCTTTAATCATTTAAAAGTTATAAGTTCTTAAAATACTAGAAAATATAATGAGACACCCGGTATTTTAAATTGTAAACGTCACTTTTTGATTATTTAGTTAGGACACTAGAGGAGGAGAGAGTCCGACTGTCTTATTAGTTCGATTAGTCGAATATCTAAGTTCTATTTTTTTATCTATATAGTCTAGTAATTTGTTAAAATTTCAATGTCAACTAGTTCTATTCATTGGTAAAGTCTGTACTATTTTTTTACTATTGTAAAATTTGTTTTTCATATTTTTATTTTATCTTAAAATAAATCACGTTAAAGTCAGTAGAATAGTTTAATTTTTGCTCTTGTAAGAAAGGAGGACATCAGAAAAGAAAAAGAAAGAAATTTAATGAACTGAGAATATGTGCGTTGATATATATAAATCAAGAGAAAACCTCCCTCATCCCCAAATCTTGTCTGTAAGGTAAAGACTCCTCAACACCGCGAGAGCACAAACTACTCTAGGTTATTATTAAAGTTTTATGACAAAAATTTAATCTCAAAAATTGTAGGTTGGTACATTAAGAAATACTGTCTGCTTTTTTTTTACTTACTTTATTATAATATTGTTTTTGTCGGATTATGTAGAAGTGACGCTCCCACCATTTTCTTTATATTCAATTTCCTCTGAAACTATAAGATCTATAGAAGAATTGATTATTTTTTAGAAATCAACGCCCCTTAAACTACCCCTCTAACATTTAGTATTAAAATTTTAAATTAAAAAAATTTGGAAAATTTTTGAAAATAGTCTTGCCTTTTTCTTTGGGTCAGATTTTTTTCTCTCTGATTGTAATAAAATTTGAAAAATTGATGGAAAAAAATAATCTGAATTAAGAAATACTGTCTGTTTTTTTCTACTTACTTCTTTATAACTTTATTTTTGTCGGATTATATAGAAGTCACGTTCGCACCATTTTTTTAAAAATCTTAATTTCGTTTGAAAATTTAAGATCTATAGAAGAATTGATGATTTTTTTGAAATCCCCGCCCCTTAAACTACGCCTGTACCATTTATTTTCAATCTAAATTTCAAAAAAATTTGAAGATTTTTGAAGGTAGTCTTCACTTTCTTTGGGTCAGGTTTTTGTCTGATTAAGTAGAAGTAACTCTTCCACCATTTTTTTTCAAACCTCAATTTCCTCACGTCTATCAACTTAGCAAGACAACTTGGGAAAATTACAACGGTATCTTATTAGTAATTTGCCACTTTTTGCCGTTAATTAGTTGTGGAAAAATAAATTTTGCCGCTCTTTTTTTTCCCAAAAATTCAATGTCTTGCTAACTTGATATCAAGTTAGCAAGACAACTGCGTAAATAATGACGACATCAAAAAACTAATAGCTGGAGAATTTGCCGCTTTTTTGCCGTTAACTAGTTGTGAAAAAATTAATTTTGCCGCTCTTTTTTTTACCAAAAATTCAATGTCTTGTTAACTTGATACCAAGTTAGCAAGACAACTGCGTAAACAATGACGATACCAAAAAACTAAAAGCTGGAAAATTTTCCGCTTTTTTGCCGTAAATTAGTTGTGGAAGAAAAAATTTGCCGCTCCTTTTTTTATTCAAAATTAAACATCTTGCTAACTTGATATCAAGTTATCAAGACAATTTCGTAAATAATGACGATATCAAAAAACTAACAGCTGAAGAATTTGCCGCTTTTTTGCCGTAAATTAGTTGTGGAAAAAAAAATTTCCGCTCTTTTTTTTATTATAAATTAAATATCTTGCTAACTTGATATCAAATTAACAAGACAACTGCGTAAATTATGACGATATCAAAAAACAAAAAGAGTTCGTTGATGGCTCTTTAGATTATGACTCACATATGAGACGATTCAGGACTTCACCCCCGGAACTCCGGCCCCCTCTTTTTGCCACCCACCGGTACTTGTTATTAATTGAAACAATTTTTTATATTTATTCCTAAAGACAAAAAAAAATGAAAAATCTAAAGAGTCGGAAATAAATCATGCAAAGTTGATTGCTCTTTAATATTTTCAATTTTAATTTTTTACTCAAAAAACAGATGGAAACTTAAAAATCTAGAACCATCAACCTTTAGTCATTTACATTTAGAATTTGTTTCTGAAAATAGATTTTTAAAAAAATTAAATTTAATGGCTAACTTTTGTAAAGCCGCATTAAGTAATTTTTTTTTGTTTTCTTCTCGTGGCAAAAAGGCGGCAAATTCTCCAACTTTTATTTTTTTGAAATCTTCATTATTTACACAGTTGTGTCGCTAACTTGATATCAAGTTCGCGAGATGTTTAATTAGGTACTAATAAAAAATAAAGGCAAACATTTTTCCCATAACTAATTAATGGCAAAAATGCGGAAAATTCTCCAGTTTTCAGGTTTTAATATCGTCATTTTCACGCAGTTTTCTTATAAACTTGATTCTAAGTTAGCGAGATGTTAAATTTAAAAAAAAAATGGCGGCAAATTTTTTTTCACAATTAATTAACGGCAAAAAAGCAGCCAATTCTCCACCTTTTAGTTTTTTAATATCGTAATTATTTACGCAGTTCTCTGACTAACTTGATATCGTGTTAGCAAGACGTTTAATTTTTAATAAAAAAAAGAGCGGCAAAATTTTTTTCCACATCTAATTTACGGCAAAAAAGCGGCAAATTCTCCAGCTATTAGTTTTTTGATATCGTCATTATTTACGCAGTTGTCTTGCTAACTTGACATCAAGTTAGCAAGACATTGAATTTTTGGTAAAAAAAAAGAGAGGCAAAATTTATTTTTCCACAACTAATTTACGGCAAAAAAGCGGCAAATTCTCCAGCTATTAGGTTTTTGATATCGTCATTATTTACACAGTTGTCTTGCTAAATTGATATCAAGTTAGCAAGACATTGAATTTTTGGGAAAAAAAGGGCGGCAAAATTTATTTTTCCACAATTAAATAACGGCAAAAAAGCGGCAAATTACTAATAAGATACCGTTGTAATTTTCCGAAGTTGTCTTGCTAAGTTGATAGACGTAATTTCCTCTGAAATTATATAAGATCTATAGAAGAAATGATTATTTTTTTGAAATCGACGTCCCTAAAATTACCCCTCTACCATTTATTGTTAAAATCTTAATTTCAAAAGTTTTGAAGATTTTTGAAAGTGGGTCAGGTTTGTGTCGAATTATGTAGAAGTGGCGCTTCCACCATTTTTGAAAAAACCTCAATTTCCTCTGAAATTAAATAAGATCTAAAGAAGAATTGATTATTTTTTTGAAATCAACGCCCCTTAAACTAACCATCTACCATTTATTTTTAAAATCCTAATTTTAAAAAGATTTTAAGATTTTTGTACGTAGTCTTGCACTTTTTTTGGGTCAGATCTTTGTCGGGTTATTAGAAGTTACGCTCCCCCTATTTTTTTTTAAACTCAATTTCCTCTGAAACTATTAGATCTATAGAATAATTAATGTTTTTTTTCAATCCATTCCCCTTAAACCATCCCCCTACCATTTATTTTTAAAATCTAAATTTTAAGAATTTTTGAAGATTTTTGAAGGTGTCAGATTTATTTTCTCTCTGATTGTAATGAAATTTAAGACATGGATAGAAAAAGATAATTCGAATTAAGAAATACTCTCTGTTTCTTTCTACTTACTTTTTTATAACATTATTTTGTCGGATTATAGTAACGCTCCCACCATTTTTTAAAAAACTCAATTTCATCTGAAAATATAAGAGCTAGAGCAGAATTGATGATTTTTTTGATACTTCCCCTTTACTCATTACATGAAGAAAACGACTATTGGTTTAAACCAAAAAAATAACTTTAACTAGTTTAAAATAAACAAGTTTACCTACGATTTGCGAAAAGCAATCCTTAGTATTTTTAACCATTACCAAGGATAACCTGCCAATATATAGCAACTTTAGCAGAAGACTATGAAAATGTTCGTGTTCTTCATGATTTTACAGTCGTCTTTGGCTACATATTCAGCTTGTTTCTTTCCTTTGAGTTTATTCTGTCATTAATACGTTTCATATTCCATAAAAACTTCTCTTATTATCCATTTCATATAGATACATAAAATGAGATTAAATTTTTACAAAATTTGAATTACCAATTCAATATAAATTCATTCCTCCTAATTCCCGCATTAACTATGAAAAGCTGTTATTAAAATGTATCACTAATTGGAGTTTACTTATTATTCGGTATTAAATCTCTATCTTTATGCATGATCTACTAAACAAAAAATTCCGTGTACTGCAATTTTTACGATATAAATCGAAAACACGTCACCCAAGAATTGCTAATCATTCCATTAGCTAGAAATAATTAAAATGACAGTCGATGTGGTTGCGATAGTGCGATGTTTGCATACACACTCCCGACTAATTTGATAACATTTCGGTTAGTGTTCTCGCGAGCGAATTGATCTATTACCACCGGTATATCATTTCTCTTGATGAGCTCACTTTGATACGACGAAAATTTATTCCGGTAATGATTAAAGCGAAGGCGGATACAAATTTTTAAAAATTACATTTTCTCGGAAACTGTCTGGGAAGTACACACTTCCCGGACGATTTTTGTTTGAGAGAATAGCATTTTTACGGCCTAGTCCGGGAAGTACGTACTTCTTGAACTAGGCCAGGAAGAATCACATTATTGTTGTCATTGTAAATAGGAAAATCTTGGTAGCTATGGCGACAGTTAATTAATTGACATTTATATATTTGAAAGTTTGCATGGTTTTTGTATCAATTTCTTAAAAAAAATAGTTTGCATGCAACTCTATAATCTAGGCCAAGAAAAAATAGCTATGGTATAAACACATTTCTGCAATTGCTGGTGTCGAAATAAATAACAATATAGCAATACAGTTTTGGCACTGTCACGTAACGTAATGCAAATCAACAAAAAAAAAATTTGAATTTACAATGGTACGAAAAAACACGGCGCATTTTTTTTTTGGCGCGAAAAAAATTCTTTAGCCGGTAATTCGTGCTCCGTTAGTCAAAAACCAAAAAAAGGAAGGTTCTGCCCATCGTATAGGCGTGGTGGCAGTTTTTTTGTGAATAAAAATAAAAATTTTCGCTTAGATAGTTACAATTTTCATTTTATGGACTCTTGAAAAAAGAACATTCTGACCAGTTTTCGCGTTTTCAAAAATAAATCGTTAATCTACGACTATCTGGAGCCGAGATAACTTTTTTTCAAAAAAATCCCCAGAGCGTAATTGTTATTTTAGTTTAGTTGATTTCCTAGACTAAGTAAGTTAATTAGGTTAAAAGGCCAAAATTCTACTGTTAACTTTAACAAGCTGTTAGCCAAAATTTAGTAATGGTGAATAACAAAACAAAACTTAACTGGGTGTTAAATAATTTAACAATCTATTAGAGGTTGGTAAATACGGCTGTTAGCCTTAAAATAAATCTTTTGTGCAATGAAATAAAAATATGTTTTGATTGAAATTTTCATAAAATTTTCATTAAATCACAATCAAATCTAAAATTTCAATTGTTGCATAAAAATTGTTCTTTTTTAAGAGAGAAATAATAAAAAAGCTTTTTCTGTTTATTCACATCAAACAAAATTCAATATGTTATTATTATTATTACAGTGAGAGATTAAAATTTTGTTATTACTCTATATTCATCAGAACTTAATTAGAGAGAACGTATAATAACAACCATTATATTTAGAGCTTTTAATTAATAAGTTCCCTCTGGAGTTTAATAACAGAAACAGTAAAAATGTCCCTGAGGTGTCTACAAATACGATATAGTTCAAAACAAGTGTTAACTTTTATGCTGGCAGTAAAATTTAAACAAACATCAAATATTTCTTATTATAAAACTTATATTAAAAGCATCTAAATGTTTGGTAGATTTAAAATATTTTTAAACGAACAACGACATAAAGGGATTAGATGACAAATAAATAAATATGAATAAATTTTATACACAATATTATATTTTTCTCAGTAAATATAACCTGCAACGTATTTATTTCAAGCATATAGAAAAACGCACTATTATTGCGATGTTATTTACCAATATTTGTCACTTTCAATGGTTAAAAGCAAGTAATGTAGTTTACAGATTTATATGGGTAAAAGTCACAGTAGCATCACAGAAAAGAAGCAACAATTCTAGCAGCTTTTAAAAAACATAATCACCTGAAGGACATCATTCATGCCAATAAAAAAGAGTACATACAGATAGACAGACAGACAGACTTCCATCTGGAAATGGTCTTAATCGTCTCGGGGGACTTCAAAATGGATATTTCCAGCTTTATCTCTAATTTTTTTTAGCTCGTTCACAATATTTCTCATCTCGGGTGGGTCGCGAAAGTAAAAGGAAGCAAAGTGCATTTTTCCACACACGAATTAAAATAAAAAGAATATCGGAGACCAAAATGTATTTTTTTACAGACAAATTTCACTATGCGTTATTTTGAAAGCTCTTGAAAACCTCTCAGAACAGTCAAAATTATTACTTCAACTGTCACCTGTCAAAAATAAAAAAATGTCAAAGTTTAAAACTTTAACATTCAATATCTGTATTTGTCTCTGGATACTCGTCGGGAAATTTTTGGGCGACACAACCGATTTTTTTCTAAAATTTTTTCTTCCTTTTTGCTAATATAAATTATTGGATATTCTTGATACTCTTAGATTTTTAATTATCGAAATGGAATCTATTTTTAAATTATTTTATAGATTGTCTTAATTTATTCAATTCACTTTAATTATTTTGTAAATTTTGTTTATATCCTTTTTTTCAAAAACCTGTTAAATTACTTTTTTAACTTTTAATTTATTGAATATTGTTAATTTTTTTATCATAATTCAATAAGAGAGCACATATCATAAACCTGGTAATTTATAAGTTATAAGATCATTATATATTTACACAATATGGACTTCATAGAGTCTTTTTTTCATGGGAACAATATTTTTCCCCAGAGCAACAATTTGAACAACATTTTGTTTGTCTGGGAGCAACCGTTTCTTTTATAAAAGCAATAAAGCAACAGACTTTTCTTTGAGTGTATTTTATTTTGCAACAACATTTTTTTCCTAAGAGCAACAACTTCTTTTTTTCGGAATCATCTGGTTTTTCCTGGGGAAAATATTTTTCTGGAAACCTAACATTCCTGGTTACCTTCTGATGATCGCAAGACAAGAAATCAAGCTAGGTTTTAATAAAAAAATTTCTTTGGTAGATGTAAATAAATTCAGTTTAATATTTACTTTAGTTTATTTTCTCCTTCAATCAAACAAACAAGAAAGAAAAAAATATACCAAAGTTTTGTTGTCAATTGTTTCTAATACCAACTAAAAAAACATAATTGACTGGCGCCCGTATTTTTTTTTCTCTTCAATTTTTTTATATTATTCTACGATTTGGTATATGTATTTCATGATATATTCATGGTGTCGAACCCAAAAACTATTGGAGTTAATTTAAGAATAAATAGAAAGACAAAAATATCGTAACATTTTTTAGGGTTGAAAGTTGCGGTTAAAGAGAAGTTACGTATTTTTTTTTCTCTGTGCCACCCTGTATTTTTATTATTCCTCTGCTCAGTATATTTAAATTTTAGACTTACTTGATATCCCTTCTTGATTTCCTCGCGTCGTATCCCTTCTCAAGATCTCCGTCTCCTCTTGGTATTACTATAAAATGTCTTTCCCAAGTTAACAATTCTCTCTCTTTGCCTCTTCAGTCAGACTAATTGACTTTTATATCGCTTTTGTCGCTTATTTAAGTTTTCGGTTAGGTTATGTTAGGTTAATTATATAGGGTAGGTTTTTATTATATTATATTATATATTCACTTATGTCCGCTGTTATCATTTTTAATTATTTTGACGCTTTAACTTTTATTTACTGTTGTTTTTCATTCTTTTTTATGCTGTTATATTTACTTAAAAGTTCACATTTTGTATGATATAAAAATATAAATTATCTCATGTTTGTGGTGCTCTTCTCTTTCAGTCTCGATTACAAAAAGAGAATCTATTTTTAATTTGTTTTTACAGATTGTCTTACAATTTAATTCAATTTGATTATTTTATATTTCATATGTATTCATGTATTTTATATTAATATCATCATTGTTTTATATTTTTTTTTAATCACAGACCACGAAATCTGGTATTTATAAGATTTTTGTCTTAGATTTAATTTATGTGAACTTTTAGGGTTTTTCCAAAGAAATAAAAGAAAAAGATTCAGAAGGAGTATTAAATTTTCTTCTTGAATAAACAAGTATAACGCTTAATTTGACTTTAATTTTCTTAAAGCCGCAAAAAGAAAGAAAGGACGGATTTTGAGATATATTACAGTTTTTTTCAATTGTTTTTCAATACATCAAAAAATCAATTAGACTGGCGTCCAATTTTTTTTTTAATTTATAATTTTTCTTTTTGATATATTTCAAATTTTATTCGTGGAATGAATCCATAATTACAAGAATTGAGCTTAAATCACAATTATTATTAAATCACTTTTTCGGCATGGGAATACAAAAACTCATTTCTCCTTCTTTGTTTTTATAAAAGTTCCAGGCGTTCGGCCTTATGTAGTTCCCCGACTGACCGTTTCAAGTTTTAAAGAGGAACGAAAAAGTTTTAAAAACTGTGATTAATAATAAAGAGACGTTTGTCAATATTGACAGGCTTAAGCCTCCATTTTTATTGACAGATCAAGCGTCATTTGTTAAAATAATAATAAACTTTACTTTTGCGTTAAATCCAATTATTGTTGATTAATTGCAACATTTTCTTTCAAATGAGGGAGGTTATATATTGACTTTTTCTCTAGATGTTGTCAGTCCTTAAAGTGACCGACATGTAGGAAAATAGTATCTACAGTTGGAGGGTCACAAACTTGCAAATAACATTATCTGCTTGCTTCATATTTTAACGTCTCTTTTCTGCTAGCAGGGCTATTAACCAGGGTCTTCGAACTCCTTAAAACCCAGATTATGCCGTAGTCATTCAAGTGATTTACCGACTGTCAAGCGTTTTCCTACGCCACTAACCTCTATCAGTTTCCCAAGATATCCGATCTCATCCAGCCTAGTTACTTTTTTGCACTTGCCCAAAGTCTTATCCGACATTTTTTCACTTGGGATTCGAACCCACAACTCGGGTATCAACCAAGTATAAAGGCTAATGCCTTAACCAACCTGGCCACCGTGTCTGGTAATTAATGTCATTATAAAGCGAATTAAAAATCAAATTTGGTCGACCATCGTTTTTACTCAATATTGCACTATTGTGTTTCGAGATGAGATTTAAATTCTATGCATCTGAGTACATTGTCGCTGTTGGGACGAAACATCTGTCGGGTATATGGCCTGGATGCATAAAAATCGAATTCTCACAGCTTACAAGTATTTATTTATTTTGCTGAGAAGGAACTTTAAAATCTATTTTCTAAATTGGTTTTTCTTCCAGGATAGTGAAAACCAAGAATAGTATTTTTTTATTTTATTTATTGAAAAAATAGTTAAAAATCTATAATTTAAATTGGTCTTTCTACCAGTATAGTAGAAGAAGCGTATTTTTGTATTTAAAACTGGAGATAAAATCTATTTTTCTTCTTCTTTAAAAATAAATCAATAATATAGTATTAACTATACAAATAATTTACTTTAAATTTACGTGTTACTTTTTTAACCAACTAAAAAAAATATAAAGACTAAGAATACATTTTCAGAATGACACACTGAGTAATTAAGCATAACGAGTGCTTGAGTTCGTTCTTTATTTTTCAGAGTTTATGAAAGATGGTATTTTAAAATATTCAAGGACACTATTGTCTCAGTTTTCAACACATTAAACAACCAGAACAGTCTTTTTACTTCCATTAGAAAAAAGAGTCTTGTAACTGCTTTGACTCTTTCCTCTTTTAAATTATTTAGATAATGAAATATTTAATACTTACTACTAGAAACTAGTTACATTACATATATCAGAAAAAAATTACATATTATTTTGAATCAAAAATTTACATGTTAACATAAAAAATCTGATGTGACCAGCACATGACCTCTCGCAATTTTTGAATCAAAAATTTACACGGTGGCACAAAAAAGTATGGAAAAAATTTACTTTTTTGTAAATCTGGCAACAATGGCAAATATTTTAAAAAATTTAATGATACGAAAATAAACTATAGTATATACAAAATATATGTGTAAAACCTAATTTCCATTTTGTTTAGTAATGGCGTTATCACTCATAGCAACTGTCACTTCCGGTTGTCCGATTGGCACCAAAATATAATCAGATCTAATCTAGGGTATAAGAATCGTGTATGCAAAATTTCAAGTTTTTTAATTCAGTAGTTTTTGAGTTATCGTTACTACAACATCCATCCAAACACACACACACACACTAACACACACACTAACACACACACACACAGACATCATCGCGAAAATATTAAAATCGTATTCTAGGGACCCTAAAACGTGTTTATTCATTGAAAAGTCACTAACCCATTTTTAGCATGATTCCTATACCTCTCTTACCTGAAGGGCGAGAGGTAAAAAGTATGAAAAAAATTGACTCTTTTATAAATCTGGCAACAATTGTAACAGTTTTGAAAATTTTATTGATACCAAAATAAAGTATATTGTATACAAAATATTTGTGTAAAACTTTATTGCCATTTTGTTTATCAATGGCGTTATCACTCATAGCAACTGTGACTTCCGGTTGTAAGATGGACACCAAAAACTAATCAGGATATCAGAATCTTTTATGCAAAATTAAATTTTTTTTGCTATATTTAAATTATCGTTTCTTCAATATCCATCCTAACCCACATATACACGCATATGTCATCGCGAAAATATCCAAATCGTATTCTAGGGACCTTAAAACGTGTTTATCCATTGAAAACTCACTACCCAATTTTTAGCATGATTACTATACCTCTCCTATGTGAAGTCAGCCCATCACATCTTACTTCGATGTTCCAAACTTTCAATACTCCTAGTCAGTTCTGGGTCTCCAATAAGTCTGATTTCAATGCGTTATATTTCCAGAAAGTTATTGTAAATTGATAGGAAGTTTTCTGTACTTAGTGTTTAAGAAATTAAAATGATTTATTCTTTACATTTAATATTTAACTGAAATGGCAAAAATTTGGTGTCGTGCGCCAAAATGAACAATGTATATAAGACATGTGTTCGAATTTACAGAAAACAATGGATTTATACCAAATCTTTAAAATGTGTTTAGATTAGAAAAAAAAGTTGCAGCCGCAATACTTTAAAATACTTTATCTTTTCTTAATTTCTGACCTTTAATTCTACTAAGATGTAACTACAGATCTGTAATAAGGCTAATTTCATTTCAATTATAAAAACATTCGTTCGATTGCTAAATTTTTTCTTATTTATAATTAAATGTCCAATCAGAGCTTGTACATTTCTCCTGGTATACATTCCCAATTCGTCTGTACATATTATTTATTTCACTGAAATACACTGTAGATTACAAATCTACAAACGTAGTAATTGTCAAGTTAATTTCTGACTTAATTATCATGTAAGCGAAATTTCGAAATCGAATTAGCTATAAGGGAGACCGGGGCAATGAGATCCCTCAGGGTAAAACGATCCTGCCCACTTTACAAACGTGAATATATATAGTATATTTAAGATAAAAACCGTTCACGTCATCGATGATTTGATGATTTGTAATAAGAAAAAACATCCCCTAATACCCCCAATTAGTGATGTCCGTATATGAAAGGAATTTTTGCGTGCTATATTTGGTGGTAGCACTGCCGTCTTATTATTTGCATATCGATGACGTGCAACGGTTTTTTTTGAATAGACTATAGAACAGTTATTTAAACACAGATCACATGTGACTTTGTTTATATCATGGTTTGCTTGGTCTGCGTTAGCCAAATATTATTTGAGTCGGTTTTAAAGTTTCTTAGCGTTTTGTCATTTACTTTTGTAATAGCCACACAAGCTGGTCTCTGAGGTCCAGATAATTTAGTCGCCCCAATAGGCCAGAGCACGTTCGTCCACCAGGCCACTGCGCAATATGTGACCATTGGTTTTATCACTATTTGATAAATCCAGTAAATCTGCTTAGGGTTCATTCCCCATGACTTGACATACACACTCAATAAAGATATCACAAAATACACGTTTGCGTTTAAATCATGGAATTTTCCCGGCTCACCTCAGTAAAATAGGACTTCGCGATAACTCATTTTGCACTTGCGATAACCAATCGGTAGGAGACTTAAATCACATTTTCTTTAACTGTACTAACCATACTCAAGCAAGGGAAGGTCTTTTCAAAGTCCTACATAAATTTAATATTCTATTCCCAGTTAATTTAGTACATCTACTGAATCAAAACTCAAGAGTTATCAACGACGCCCTTATAAAATTTTTGCAAGATAGTCAATTACGAATATAATTATAAATTTTATTCTAATGTTTGTGGCAAATAGACAACCTAATGCCATCCCCTTCTACCACCACCACCACACCATATCACAAAATATATTTACTATCATTATTATGGCAGTAAATGCACATTATCCTTTTCATGCCATTCCTGGAAACACTGTGGACCTAGTAGCGGCTTGTTCGGACAACCTTGACATCTTTTGCTGGTCTCTTTTCGGATGTTCTTTGGGCGTACTCTGCATTCCAAGAATACACCTTATTTAATTCACCACTTTGTAGTACACGTCATGACACAACAACAACAAAACAATCTCTTTGGGATCTCGACGCCTATTGACAATCAGATAGGTGCAGATATGCGTTACTCAAAGCCACACTTCTAAACAGCCCAATTTCAAAGTAACCTATTATTGCAGTTAGCTGACCACGTATACAGGGTTGTGACGAAGCCAAAATTTTAAAATTTGACTTAGTTTAACCGCTAAAAATTAAAATTATTATTAATATATAGGTACGTAATTAAAGACTAAATGTGTGCGTTGGTTCGAATGTTATGCGGTTTAAGACACAGATTTGAAAGCAGAAGGTCATCGGTTCGAATCCCAATGGCTTGTTAATTAAACTAGAATCACACTAAGCAGTTTAATTTCGCGACCAAAGTTTTTAATCCGAGTCAAGTTTTACCTACGGTTCGCTTTGACTAATATTTCATTCAAAATGAATAAATTAAAACTATTCAATATTAATTAAAAAATTATTTATTGAAAAAAATTAACAAGATTGGTGGGATTCAAACCAACGACCCTTGTTTTCAAATCCGTGTCTTAAACCTCATGGCCATGGCACCATTAAAAATATAAAATATTTAATTTAATATAACTGCATGACCTACCCATATATCAATAATTTCAATTTTTAGCGATTAAACTTCTTTTGCAACGTTGTTCGCAGGCATTTCGCAGTTATATTTTTTTGTTTTTTTTTTTATTTGTAAATATTAACATGCCTGCATTTGATATTGGTTGTACGGGACAAAGTTTTACATATCAGCATACAGGTGTCACCACATGGGAAGTTGCGAATAGGTTTGTTTGCGTTAAAACAAATTACAACTTCGAACTGTTATGCGCATGCGCATTTCCAATAAAGCGTTTGTGTTTGAATAAAATTGTTTATAATTATAGAATAGAATAGAAGTTGTTACTGTCGTTAATAGTTTTATTTAGTTTCTTCCCTAATAAAGAACAATCCAGGGTTATATTATTCGCGCATGCGTGTTTGGTCGTTTCGTGTTTCTCTAGTTTCTTGTGTATTATTTTTTATTAAGTATTTTCATATAATTTTCTTTTGTGGTGTTATTACTTCATTTGGTTCAGTCATTTCTGAATCTTTTAAATTCTCTTGACTACTTTAAGAAGCACTGGGAACAGGTAGCGTGAAAACTTTATGTGATGACAATAGAATTTCAGGTCGTAAATTAACCTTTTTTTTTCAAATATATCATTAAAAATATTTTTATAAATAAACTCCTTTCTGCTCCTGCCCGTTTTGTTGTTATTCCCAATAAATTTCTTTCAAGCTCGCTCTAAAACCTTATATTTATTTTCATCAAGCTTAGCAGGACTCACAGTAATTTTGTACTTATTAGACATTTCACGGGCTATAATTTCCCACAGTTTTTTCATAGTTTTATTATCTCCTTTTACAACTTTTGGCTTATTTAATAAATAAAATTAAAAGCGCATTTGTTCGTTCGCTATTAAACTAATTAAAATCGTTTTTTTAAACACAAAAACTCGGATAACTGTAACAAAATATTTATTATAGTCCTGTGAATTTATCTGAATAAAAAATAGTTTACCTATTTCATTTTGTAAATTTTCCATTTTTCTTTTAAAAAAAATGATGAATTCGTTTTTGTGACTTTATCAAGACAAGATGTACAGCCAAATCACTGTGAATGACAGTTGTTAATTATGAAGAAAAAGTTTAATAAAAAAGAAGAATTTAATAATTTTCTGTATGCGTTTTAATCGCTGTCATAGTTCATCCTAGATTTTATTTATCGCGCATCTGGTTCTGCACATATTCTAAACAGTTTTAGATTTTTTAACGCAAAGAAACCTGATTTCTCTATGCGTATGGTGACAGTATTTGATCATTCAATGCTCATTGAATTGTGTATTTTTCATTGAAACACTCGGTATTTTCTATGTTACTAAATTCGTCCTGATTTCAAAAACCTAACCTAGGTTAACTTGGCACAAATTGTCCCATGAACTATTAAGACCTATGACCCACGACCTATATGACACACATGAGTCATGACTCATGACCTAACACATGACCTAAACTTTACACATGTATGATGTGTTATATACATAATACCGGTTGTCCCATCAAAATCCGAATATTACTAACAAAGTTAGTCGCTAATGCCCTTTTTGTTTTTGGTTCTGCGCATGATTTTTCTTCTACGTCACATTTGAAATATACACACTAGAGTCAATTCTATAACTATTTGTTTTTCTAGTTTTGTATACACTTTGTATATATATATTACAATTCTTATTAAAAATTACTAAGTATCGGCTAAAGGAAAGTAAGTTTAAATAAAATCGATTAAAATAAAATAAGCATAAAATTAACGACTTATTTTTTAAGACAACATTTATGTGTGTTTTAACGTACAGGATGATAAATACTTCTTGCTTGCTTGCTTGCTTGCTTAAAATCACAAGCAAGCAAGCAAGAAGTATTTATCATCCTGTACGTTAATTAAAAATCAATTTAAAAAAAAACTATTCATCAAAATGCTCTAAATAACCGAAATCTTGAATGGACTTCTGGCAATCATTATCATTGCTTAGTCATTTTTAGCCATTTTTAGCCCGTATTAGCCATTTTTAGCAATTATTTTTGCTAGCTTAGGTTTCCCAATATTTCTAATGGTTTCTAGGAAAGTTTTGCCTGTTTCATCAATGTTTTATAATTTAATAAAACCTGCCGTGGTTTTTTTAAAAATTGTATACCATATTTAGCCTAATTTGTCAATTTTCTAGAATTTTTTAGAATTTTTTTCTGCTATTTTTTGTAGTTATTTAAACTAGCTTAGGTTTCTCAACGTTTTTAATGGTTTCTTGCTAAGTTTAGCCTGTTTCGTCAATTTTTTAGAATTTTTTAAAGCCTGCTGTAGTTTTTCACGATTTCTAATAGTTTTGAATTATATTTTTTCTTAGTTTTTAGCTTTTATTAAGCTTGCTATAATTTTTCATGTTTTTAATGGTTTAATGGCATGTTTGGCCATTTTGGCAATCTTATACAATTTTTGTAATTATATGTATTGAAAGTCATTTTTTGGACCACCCTGTAGTTTTAGAGTCATGGTGCAATGAGCAAAAATGATCTATATGATACAAGACATATGTGTATAAAATTTACAAAAAAATCGGATCGGGACCAACCGTCATAAGAAAAGCGCATGGTCTTTTGTTTTATTCATATATTCATTATTCAATTCGCTTAATTATTTTTATACCGACTGTTATTACGTTTTTGTGTTCCACCCTGTATTTTCATTATTCCTCTACTCAATTTCATACTCGCTTGATATCCCCTTCTAATTTCCTCGCGTCAAGTCCCTTTCTTCTCTTGGTATTCCTATAAAATGTCTTTCCCATGTTAATAATGTTCTTCTCTTTGAATATTCAGTCAAAATAATTGACTTTTATATTGTTCGTGTCGCTTCCTGAAGATTTCTTTTATTCTCCCCCTCATTTTATAGGGGTTTTTTCCTTTGGACCATTTTTTTTCCCTTGGACTACATTTTTTATTCTTTTTGACTACGTTCTTTTGGACCAAGCTTCTGTTTCTTTGACTACATTTTTTCCTGGACTACGTTTTTGGACCAAGCTATCCAGTTTCCTTTGGAGAAGGAAGATAGAAAAAACCCAAGAAAAACAAGTTTTTAAAAAAAAAAAGGAAAAAATCTCTTTAACTTTCGTTTACAGTAAAATAAACAAATATAACGTTTAATTTGAGTTTAATTTCCTTAACCAAAACAAAGAAAGGATGGATTTTAAAATAGATCATGGTTGGATTTTGAAATAAGTCATGGTTTTTTTTGTCAATTGTTTCTAATTACATCAAAAAATCAATTTGACTCCCGTCCAAAACTTTTTTTATTTAATATTTTACTTCTGATACATATCAAATTCCGTTCGTGGAACGAACCCATAATAAAAAGATTTAAGCTTAAATCACATTAATTATTTATTATTAACAAAATAAAGTATCGTTTCACTCTCTGTTTACTCTTCTAAATTAAAAAACAAAAATCTAACAGTTTATTATAAGCATTTTTTTTGTTCATAAATATTTTATTAAAATTATTACTATTTGGCTCATCCTTGATCCGGCTCTGTATGTAAATAATAAACGCATGTCGATTAATCTCATTTTACGTGTAACGTAATAAAGGGACTCTAATATCTTTTTTTAATATTTTCGCATGTAGAACTACCCCTAAATGTATTAGTTACTCTCTAGGGACATCCTAAGAGCAGCGTTTTTTTTTTCAATGAGATATTTCTGGCCAAGTAAACTCTCCTATGTTACAACACGTAGGTCGTGTCCAACATTTCTAATTAAATTACTATATTCTTAGATAAACAATCTTATGAGATGTACGTGATTAAATAAAGCGTACAATGTTTGGTAAATGTAATACAAACAGCTTCCTACAATTTAGTAATTAATTTAGCAAAATGACTATATTACATTTGAGATGTATTCCTTGTGTAAACTTTTAACATATAATTCAATAGAGTGAAACGTAAATAATTTATGTATCCGAGAAATATATAGATATAAGCGAAATTAGTTTTGAACAGGTCGTATGAATACTTCAAACCCCACGTGAGCTAACAAAAGAGCTATAAACTATTTCATTTTGTACGTGATAAATTTTTTAGATACATTAACTGGTGCAGATGAATCTCAACCCAGTTTGGACTGACCTTGTAGCGTATGTTTCATATACTCTAACTTTTGTTATATTATTTAAATAAATTGAACCAAATAGGTCATGCAGATCGTTTTAATTGTTTTTGACACACCTTCTTTATATGGGGCTTATTAACCTAAAAAAAAGAAAGATTTTTGATAAAACTTTCGACAATAGAAAAATCGCGCTCTTGTTTGTTGTCTGGTGATTCGTAAGCATACGCATTTTATAAATAGTTATTTTATTATTCACTATTTCTTTTTTATCTTGCTTTGATTACGGTGGTACAATTTTAATTAGTTAAATATTTGTGAACATATTCTGTGCTCATATTGGAGTATTATTATTTACATATCTAATTCATCTCATTTTGATGTTCATAGGTATCTTGGTTCTTTTCACAGTTGCACGTGTCGCATGACATGTGTGATTGATCAAATTTATCTTGACATAATTTAACTTTAATATAGACATAATTTAGCTCTCTTACCTAGGGTAATTAAGCGTTTATTAGAAAAAACGTACTTCAATTTTCAGTTGAATGTATTCTTTTAAATTTTGGTGTCGAAGACATTTTTTATTGTATTGTTTCACCACACAATTTTTATGAGCTTTTAATTAAACATTTTGACATTTATTTTCTTGTCGAAAAAAATATCTTTATTACCGTACTACAATTGTTGCTCTATTTCTTTGCTTCAAAAACATTAATTAACTTATCTTCATTTCATTGTCGAGTCGTCTTTGGCCAGAACAATTCGACAAACTGCACTTATCTGATTATTTAGTATATATTTGATTATCTTTTTCACAATCAACATTAATTAACTTATCTTCATTTGATTGTCGAGTCGTCTTTGGCCAGGACAATTCGACAAACTGCACTTATCTGATTTGTATATCGGACTTGCGGAGGCATTTCCTGGCTGTTCATTGGTGTTAACTACTCTTGAGCTTAATAGTCCAAATAGGGACTCCTGAAAATTTAATAAAGCATAGATGCCGAAACTACAAAACATAATAAAACGTTCCTAGGACCAAGAAATAATAAGAAAAAGACTGATTATTATTACTTGTTTAGGTTAACGTAATGACTGAATTCTTAAAAATTGTTACAGGCAAACCAATAAGTAAAGTATCTCATTTGCTACAAGCTTTTGGTTACTACTCCATGAGGTATCAAATGTGTTAACAATGACTAAAACGAACATTCAAAATGTGTTGATGGAAAATTAGTAGGGACTGATTATTTCACTTAGTCCTTTATCACCTTAAGGTTGTGTTAGATTTTTTTAAATTAAATAAGTTTAATCAAATTTTAGAATTTAAGTTAAAATTGTCATTATTTAAATTTTAATCATTCCTATTTGATCACCCTGTGACAGTATATGTTATAGTTAATGTTAAATAATTATTAAATTTAATTTTTCATAACTGATAGTAATTTTTTTGTTTAATCTTCAGGACTAAAATAAATGCAGGAAAATAAAAGTTTTGATGAAATATGACCACGAAAGTCCATTAGCCACAGTCATTTGGATACATTTCCAGAAAACCTTGGCTATAAAGTCGGGAACGAAGAGAACAATTTCATCAGAACTTAAAAATGTAAAAGGGAGGTACCAACTCTAAGGGGATGAACACGTGATGGATATTTACTACTGAAGTGTCCTAAGGAAAATTACTGGAAGAAAAAAAACTTTCTCCATTTTTTATTATAATCAAATTCAATCATAGCTTGTAAAGTACATCTAGATTTATAAAAAAAATATATTGTAACGAAATATGCTATACTCTGTATAGTATAGGGGTCGGTTGAATAAAAGGGAAAAGAATAGGATTTAGAAGAAAAATTAACAGTTTTTCTTATTTGTGACATAAAAAAAAGAAAAATGTGAATTAAAAAGAAATTTTAGTAAATGATATTAAAAATATAAAACTAATTTTAATGATATGAATAGGAAGTTGAAGTATAAGTTGAGTGACATTTTTTATCAGATGAAATGATTTGTCAATCTAAATTAAAGTTTAAAATAAAAAAAATACTTGGAAAAATTTCGTTTTAGGCTAAAAAACGAATGAAAATGAATGAATTGATTGATGAAAAATATTAAAAAAATGTTGTCAAAAAAAGATTTTTAAAAATTTGTAAAAGAATTATATGAATATTGGGTGAAGAAAATTTGAAGCAAGAGTTTGTTAGAGAATGTTATATATAGGGTTTTATTTGAATTGATGGAATAAAAATGTATAAAAAATAAGCAATATTATTTAATATAAAAGAATAAAGAAACGAAGACGTAAGGAATAAGGAACATCAAAGGAGGCTGAACAAGTTTGAAAGGGAACAGAGAGCAGTGAGAGCAGAAAGAAGAAAGAAATTAAAAAGAAATTTTTTTTTTGTATATTATTGTATTTTTTATTTTTTTTAGGCCTCTGAATCTAGCTCATTGAGGAAGAGTTCTACAGGATAGGAAATCGGATTTACTTCATCACCAGGGAATTCTTATTTCAAATGGCGCTCAACGTTGGGCACTTTAATTTAACATCGTTGTAAGGAACAAAAATTTATAAAATTTTAAGACCAGGAGTGGTAATAATTTTTTTTTTTTACATTTTTCTTTGTAAAGAAGAAACGGTTAATTTTGATTAGTAGAGGAAATTTAAAAGAAAATATTCATATCATACAATTTTTTGTCTAAAATATAAAAACTAGAAATAGAACTAATAACAAAATTGACAATCACATTAACAATAAATAACAATTAAATAAAAATATAATAAAAGTGAGATATTAAGTTACAGTAATATATTGTGTGAGATATTTGTGATAAGATTTGTTGTATAGTGAATAAAATAGCATGGATTTGAGAGGACGAAACAAAAGATGGATGATGAACAAGAAAGACAAGGAGATGCAATAGAAATACAGGAACAAAAATGTAATTGAGAAAACAAAATTGGAAGAAGATGGAGATATGCAAAAACATGAAGTAGAGTAGATGCGAGTGGCAGTGTTACCGTATTCTACCAACATTTCGATAATAAACTACCAAAATCTACTATCTAAATCCAACCTGTGTATTTTAATTTATTTTATTAAAAGAAATCTTTGATGATCTAAAGCTAACCTGTGTTTAAAAAAAAAAGAAAATACAACGCGATTTATATTTATTTTATTAAAAGATTTCTTGATTGTCTAAATCTAACCTGTGTATTTAAAAAATATATAACTTTCTCTTTCCCCTTAAAATTTTTCTCCACTTCGTTCGCAATTGTTTTTCACTTTCCCCTATTTTTTTCCACTTTTTCCCTTATTTTTCTATTCCATTCTTTAAATTACTTTTTTCCACTTTTTCTCCTACGTTCATTTATAATTTCTTTGTGACAAACTTCTTTGTTCCACTTTTTCCCCTTAAAACTTTTTTTTCCACTTCTTTCCCCATTTTTTTCACTTTTTTCCATATTTTTCTCCTACTTCTTTACTATTTGTTTTATTATTTAAACTTTTTTTTCACTTTTTCCCCGACTCATTTTTTCTCCCTATTTTTTTATCTCAATTTTTTTCCGAAATTTTTCCACCATTCTTTTTTCCTCTACTTTTTTACCATTTTTTTATATTTCACACTTTTTTCCAATTTTGTTCCCCCCTTTTTTTTGTTTTAGACATTTTTTTACACCCTACACTTTTTAGTAATTTTTAGTTTCAAACTTCTTTCCCATTATTCCCCCACCGTCTTTCCCCTACTTTTTTAATAATTTCTTTGTGTTCCACTTTTTCTCCTTAAAACTTTTTCCACTTTCCCTATTTTTTCAGTTTTCCCCTACTTTTTCCATGCTTTTTTATTCCACCCTTTCCTCTACCTTTTTAGACTTTTTCTCACACATTTTTTACTAATTTCTTTGTTTCACTTTTTTCCCTTTTTCATTTCTTCCCGTATTTTTTTCACTTTTTTCCTACTTTTTTATTCTATCCTTTTCCCTAATTTTTTATTCTATCTTTTCTCCTACTTTTTTACTATATCTTTCCCCTACTGTTTTCCACTATTTCTCATACATTTTTTACTTATTTTTTTGTTCCACTTTTTCTCCTTTAAACTTTTTTCCACTTCTTTCCCCATTTTTTTCATTTTTCTCCTACTTTTTTCACTTTTCCCTAATTTCTAATTCCACCCTTTCCCTTACTTTTTTCCACTTTTTCTCTTACGTTTTTTTACTAATTTCCTATTTCTTTGTGTCAAATACTTCTTTCCACTTTTTTACTAATTTTTTTTAATTTAAAATTTGAAATTTTTTCTTTACCAATTTTTCCTCTACTTTTTTTTCCACTTTTCGCCGCAGCCTTTTTCCCCCTACTTTTATAGTTTCAAACTTTTTCCCCAAATTTTTATATGTAAATCTTTGTCCCAACTTTTTATTTCCAATTTTCTCCCTCTCCCTTTCTATCATTACCAATGGAGTGGAAAGGGGGGAAAGAAAAAATAATTACTCAAAAAAGTGATTTTTTCCTAAAAAAAAGTCTAAACTTGACAAAAACTGACAATAATGAGAAAAAAAGGGTAGTTTAAAAAAAAAGGGAAAAACGGGGTAATTTCAAGAAAAAAATTGCCAAAATTTTAAAGAATAGAGGGGAAATTTAAGACAAAAAAGGTAAAAAATTAGAAATAAAATTGGGGAAATTTTGGAAGAAGAGGGGAAATTTGAGAAAAATAACAAAAATGAAAATATAAGGTATTTTTGAAAAAACGCGGTAATTTCAGGAAAAAGTGACAAAAATTGAGAGAAAAGACGGGAAATTTGAGACAAAAAGTGACAGTATTAGACAGAAAATAGGGGAACTTTTGAATGAAGAGAAAAAATATGACAAAAATGAGAAACTAAGGGGTAACTTTGAGAAAAATTGGGTAATTTTATAAAAAAGGGGGGTATTTTTAGAAAAAAGTGAAAAAGTAAAAGGAAGAAAAATTTCGGACTAAAAAAATTAACAGCATTTGAGAGAAAAGAGGGAACACTTATTTTGTAAAAAAAAATATATATCAGGATTCGAACCTGGAACTTTCATATGTAACGTCTATATTCTACCACTAGACCACATCGTTCACAGTGATGAATAATCAAACTTTCAAGTTAACGTAGAATAAAAGCCGATTAGGGCGAAACGAATAATGCGCAATAGTTTTAAATTCAAAACCAACGAATCTACTGAAATCTACTAAAATTATCAATTCTACTAAACACCCTTATTTTTCTTAAAAATCTACTAATTTAGTAGGAAATCTACTAAAAACGGTAACCCTGGCGAGTAGAGGCACCATAGACAATGTTTGAAATGTTGGCAAATATGATGTAAGATATGCAAACTAATAGAAAGTAAGACAAAGAGAAACGCCGAAGAGAAGTGTAAGATATGGATAAGAAAGTGGACAATAGTCAGAAAGAAATTATGCAAGATATGGTAAAGAAATTCTACATAGTCAACGAGAAATTCAAGGAACGGGAAAGAAATTGGATAATGTCAAAGAAAATTGGGAAAAGATATTAAACAAGAAATTAAATAAAACAAATTGGAAATGTTTAAAAAAATAAAAGAACACAGATAATAGAATAGAAGAAACAAGCAAGGAGTTAATAATAGAAGTGATAGGAAGAATATTAGAATTTGAGAAATTATCATATGAAAAATTTAATATACTTCAAAAAAATGAGCATAATTTATAAAAAGTAGAAGAATAAATAGAGAAAGTCAAATTAGAGGAACAAGATAATAAGGAAAGAATGAAAACTTTTAAAAAATAAATGGTTAAATACTATTACATAAATAGATGAACGAGTGGAACAAAATATAAAACAGGTAGAAAAAAAATTATGGAAAATAATAAACAGAAGATGGGGGAAAAGTTAGAACAGTTTAAAAATGAAATAAAGATGGTAAGTGAAGAAATAAATAAAATGAAAAGACAAGTAAATATGAACAATATTAGTAATGGAACAAAATGTAAAATAGAACAAAATTTAAAAGAAAAGATTAGAAAAGGAGAAAGAAATACAGAAAGCAGGTGATACAGTCCCTCCACTTTTTCTACCCAGGCATCACTCTTCTGTCAAATATATCTGGTCTGGTCTTCAGTTCTATCAGATACGTCTGGTCTAGTCTTTGGCTTCTACTAGCTACTTTAAATTATGCACAAAACGTCACATTTTACGACGTTTGCGACGTTTTTTAACGTTCAGTATTTTGAAGCGTTAAAAAACGTTCTAAACGTCACATTTTATGACGTTTTCAACGTTTTTTAATGCTAAGAATTTTGATTCTACAAAATACGTCAAACAATGCCATCTTTTATCGATTTTTACATGTTATTTTTACATCTCTCCTTATGGGAAATACATGTATTTATGGCAAAAAAGTGAAGGTTTTTTCGTATCAAAATGTAAACGTTAAAAAACGTCGTAAACGTTGTAAAATGTGACGTTTTGTGCATATTTTCGAGTAGCTCGTAGAAGACAAAGACTAGACCAGACGTATCTGACAGAAGAGTGACGTCTGGGTAGAAAAAGTGGAAGGGGTTGGCTAACCTACCGTATTACCTACTACATAAGATACTAATAATGGAAAAATAATAAATAATTTGAAAAGAATTGGAAACGAAAGATGATATAAAGAAATTGTAACAAAAATCAAACAAAAGATAAAAAATTAATCGAAATAAATAAAAAGGGAATTCAAAAAAGATATAAACGGCGTAAAGTCAAATTTCAAAAAAAGAAATTATTGACGAAATTTAGTTCGAAAAGTGAGTTAAAGTATTTATAATTAAAGTCTCTGGAAAGAAGGATTATAGTATTAAAAAACACATCAGAAGTGAAGGAAGTATAGAAGAATTTGATAATAATGGACAGGATAGGAAATGGGATTTACTTCATCACCAGGGAATCTTTATTGCAATATAATAAATTCGCTTTATTTTATAATTTAAAGAACTAATTTTTTTTACCAGATATTTACAATTTCAGATTATACCTGTTGGTATTTCATGCAGTTAAATTACTTAAGATTAAGTTTGGAATAATTCAAAATTTTCAGTAGAAGCAATTAAACATAAATTGACTAACTAATCGATTTTAATTAAACGGCCGAATTACCTACGTCTTAATACCACGATCAAATCCTATCATTTAATTACGTTTTATAACGTCCTATACAACATTTATGTATTATAATTAAAAAGAACTAACTTATTTTTAGGAAATGTATTTCCCCGACGTTTACTATTGTAAAATCTGAAAGAAAGAAAACTTCCTTGTGAGTTTTTGAATAGTAAAAACAGTCTAAAGAATAATCCACAAAAAGTTGTAGACAATGTTAGTTTGAATAAAGAAAATTGTTAATAAGTGAAGCTAAAGTTATTCTTGTTCTTTTAAGATAACAATCGGACGCTTAAATACAAAAGATACTTTAAAATGGTAAATGTCATATAAAGTATCATTAACAATGGACAAATAATTTAATAAGGAATTAAATTAAAACATAATTATAAGCTTTTTTAATTTTGTTCCAATTAAAATTACTACATTTCTATTTCTCATCCAAAACTACAGTAATACTAAGAGATTTGTCTGTGGTGTCCCTCAAGGAACGGTGCCATGTTCGTTGTTATTTAACATTTATATTAACTAATTTTTTAAGTGTTGTTAATCTTCTGGTTACTTTTATAGGTTATTTTAATTTGTTATCTTCCACCTTTATGTTTTAACCTATTTCACGTCGGGATGCATGTACCTTTGGACAAAAAGGCGAAATTCCCACCTGTGATCCTAGAGTGGGAATTGTCAAATATAATCTCTAGCGTATTGAGATTAGTGATAGGAATAATCTAATACTTTAAATAATGGAGAACGCAGAACTGAGAATCGAGTACCATTCAACTGAGTATTCGGTCGGATTAATTTGGCTCGGTGGTCGGATTTTCTTATTATTGACACTTGGAATTCTGAAATTATACAGTTTAAGTTTTAGACTTCTAAGCCCTAAAGTTTAGAGAGAAGTTTATAATATGCCTCTAACTGTTTGTCCGTCTATCCTCATTTTTAACTCAAAAACGAAAAGAGATAGAGCCAAACGGTAATAAACTCAGCATACCTTGAATAGCTTCCAAATAGATTTACAGATTTTTATGACTTCCGGTTTCAGAACTAGTTTTACAAACCAGAACCGGATGTGATATTACCGGTTTCAAAAATAGCATTCCGACGTGAAATTTATCGTTGAATCGATATTTGAAAACAGATTTTAGATATCTTTTATGGTTCATGATATAATCGCATTTTTATTCTATTTCATTGTCGGAAAGACTCGTGGACTTTCGGTATGTTACGTTTTTGTGCCACCCTGTATTTTCATTATTCCTCTACTAAATATATTTTATTTTCAGACTCGCTTGATATCCCCTTCTTATTTCCTCGCGTCATGTCCCTCTCTTCTCTTGGTATTCCTATAAAATGTCTTTCCCATGCTAATAATATTCTTCTCTTTACCTACTCAGTCAAAATAATCGACTTTATATCGTCCGTGTTGCTTATCGAAGATTTCTTTTTTCTTCTCCCCCTCATTTTATAGGGTAAGTTTTTGTTATATTATATTATACCTCTTTGATATTATTATTAATTATTTCGACGCTTTTAACTTTTATTTACTGTTATTATTTATAATATTCTAAATTATCTGATTTCTCTATCTTCTTTTTCAGAAAGAGATCCTATATTTTTACCTCTCGCCCTTCAGATAAGAGAGGTATAGGAATCATGCTAAAAATTGGGTAGTGAGTTTTCAATGGATATACACGTTTTGGGGTCCCTAGAATACGATTTTGATATTTTCGCGATGATGTCTGTGTGTGTGTTAGTGTGTGTGTGTGTGTTAGTGTGTGTGTGTGTGTGTTAGTGTGTGTGTGTGTGTTTGGATGGATGTTGTAGTAACGATAACTCAAAAACTACTGAATGAAAAAATTTGAAATTTTGCATACAGGATTCTGATACCCTAGATTAGATCTGATTAGATTTTGGTGCCAATCGCACAACCGGAAGTGGCAGTTGCTATGGGTGATGATGCCATTATTATACAAAACGGCAATAAAGTTTTACACATATATTTTGTATACTCTATAGTTTATTTTCAACTCATTAAAATTTTGGAAACTTTTGCCATTGTTGACAGATTTACAAAAAAATAATTTTTTTTCATACTTTTTTGTGTCAACCTGTAAATTTTTGATTCAAAAATGGCGGTCACATCAGATTTTACCTCTCGCCCTTCAGATAAGAGAGGTATAGGAATCATGCTAAAAATTGGGTAGTGAGTTTTCAATGGATAAACACGTTTTAGGGTCCCTAGAATACGATTTTAATATTTTCGCGATGATGTCTGTGTGTGTGTGTTAGTGTGTGTGTGTGTTAGTGTGTGTGTGTGTGTTAGTGTGTGTGTGTGTTTGGATGGATGTTGTAGTAACGATAACTCAAAAACTACTGATTAAAAAAAATTGAAATTTTGCATACAGGATTCTGATACCCTAGATTAGATCTGATTAGATTTTGGTGCCAATCGCACAACCGGAAGTGGCAGTTGCTATGGGTGATGATGCCATTATTATACAAAACGGCAATAAAGTTTTACACATATATTTTGTATACTCTATAGTTTATTTTCAACTCATTTAAATTTTGGAAACTTTTGCCATTGTTGACAGATTTACAAAAAAATAATTTTTTTTCATACTTTTTTGTGTCAACCTGTAAATTTTTGATTCAAAAATGGCGAGAGGTCATGTGCTGGCCACATCAGATTTTTTTATTTATTTTGTTGCGTGATATCGCATAATACTGCTAGGTCAAATTTATATAAGTCATATCTGACAAGTATGTCAGGTATGACGGCACAGGTGAATCAGGTGGGCATATGAGGCATGTCAGTAATGAGCTACATGTTAAAAATATTTATAAATATATAGGGTTGTTCAAAAAAATTTGACATACCATCTTAACGTTCTCCCTAATATAATGACATATATGAAATAATTTTATAAGAAGAAATCTAGCAAAAATCTACCATCAATAAAAAAATATAACATATTAAATTATATATTTTTGTATAAAGTATGTAAACAATAGAAGAATATACATTGTTCTTGTACCTCCGTATTAACACCGCGTGTTAATATTCGATTTGAAATGATGATACACAAAAACAAAGTAATAAAGTGGCGTTTGCTTACAAGGCTGTAATTAGGCTCGAGATTTGCCCAATTTCGATGCATAAAAGCGAATGATTATTTGAACTAATTATAGCTATTAGAAGCTTGTCTACTAGTCAATCTTTTAGTGACACGTTCAGGCCGACATAAACTCATGACCTTTTTCGATTTATGGCCGATGAAAGAAATATGTGCGGTGGTGGCCAAACGGTGGGGGCGAAACTTCACAGACTCAATAAGTTCTTAAAATTTTCTCAACGAAAAATCAGTGCTGTACCGAGGTCAAATTAATACTGTCCCTGTTAAATAAATAAATAAATAAATAAATTTTTTATTCATCTGTTAAAATTTACAATTTTACATGATACATATAAAAAGGTACATCTTGTAAGACTTGTCAAAGAAAGAACGAAATAGAGCAACATAAATATTCATGGCTAAACTTGCATCTTAAAACACAATCACAGGTCTAAAAATATATATTTATATCTAAATCTAAAATTGAATTCAAATTAGATAAGTTGAGATGAATTTCAAAGGAATTCTTCTACAGAATAAAAGGCATTTGCAGATAGATAAAAAGTTGAGTTTTAAAAATATTATAATTACTTTTTCCTAAAAGTCTAATTGCATGATTGAAATAGATGATGCCCTTATAACCCCCAGAGTCCTATCCAATGGTCAATCGGGAATACGGTAGTCTTAAGTCATTGTTTCTTCGCGTGTCATGTTCATGAATCATGTTATTTCTTCTATATTGAGATTCTTTTTTCTTAATATTTAATGTAGTCAAATATATATAGAGACTTGGCAGTGTTAATATTGATAAGGATTTAAATAAATTCTTACATGATGCCCTATAGTGAGAGCCACTTATACATCTCACCTATTTTCTTCTGTATGCTGAATACTTTCAATTTATGTGCAGAGTTTCCCCAAAAGGTTAGTCCGTAGCTTAGTAATGACTGTACCAGTCCAAAATAGGCTAATTTTAATACCTGCAGAGAGGTTGTGTTGTATAGTTGTCTAAAGATGAAACATAGACTGCTCATTCTTGATATCAATTTGTCAATATGCCCTTCCCATGTAAGCTTCTGTTCTAAGGTCACCCCTAAATATTTAAATTTTGATACTTGGTCTATCGAACTATGATCGAGTCTGAGTAGCGGACAACAGTCATAGCTGATGTTTTTTTGTTGAAATACCATAAATACCGTTTTGTTTATGTTGATTAGCAGCCCGTTATCAGAGCACCATCTTGCAAATTCTTCTGCAGCGGCATTTGCATACTCAACTGATGAGGGAAGTTTATGTTCAGCTATTATCTGACTCGTGTCATCTGCATAGACTACGAGTTTTTTTACTTTTGTGCATGAGTGTGTGATATCGCTGATAAAAATAATAAATAATAACGGAGCTAGTGTCGAGCCCTGTGGAACTCCCATGTTAATATGTGCAGGCTGTGATATCGTCGAATCTATGCTAACTATTTGATATCTGTTTCTTAAATAACTAGCAATCCAGTCGCTGGCCACTCCTCTAACTCCCATTCTATGCAGATTTTCTATCAGTAGGTCATGAGTGACCGAGTCAAATGCTCTACACATGTCATAAAAAATGGCAACTGGGCACTGCTTTCCATTCAAATTGTCAATTATACTATTGCAGAGTTCGTCAATTGCTGTTGCTGTTGATTTTTTCTCTCTAAAGCCATGTTGGCAATTAGTTATTAAATTATAGTGTGAAGTAAAGTTGTTAAGCCTTGTATAAAAGGCATAGTCAATAACTTTTGCAAGCTGGGACTGCAGACATACATTTCTATAATTGCTTACCTCCTGCTTTGAGCCTTTGTTTTTGAAAATAGGCACAGATTTAGATGTCTTCAGCTTTTCAGGGTACTTCCCTGAGAGAAAAGACTGATCCACTGTTTGATATATTAACATGACTTTTGTTACTGGTTACAGCTCTGGCGTGATTTTTATGATTATTGACTTTTTTTGTTATAATTAATGTCATTTTTTTAAGTTAATAACCTGGGCTGCTATTTTCGTTCTCGTGTGAATACATCCGTATACGAATATTCGTAGGCGGATTTTTTCCGGTTGACATTTATATTTGGTATTTTAGTCACGCAATCGAATAACAATACGGTTCGTCTAACTTTAATTCGCATGGGTGAGTTGGCAACGTTGCTAAATGTCATTTATTCATTTATTGTGACAGCCAGCTGAAATTTTCTTAACCCAAAAATAACGTTTTTATGGAAGTTGTGGTTGTCTCTGCTATTCCTTATCACTTAAGTCCTCCAAAGGATTACATATTTGTTGACTATGTCTCCTTATTGGCCTATTTGCCAGTATTTCAGCTTCTTCTAAGGCTGCTATAGCGGCCAAATTGATGACATTATTAAACATATTAAAAAAAATCTAAAACCCACTACAATAAGAAAAACAAAGATATACACACAAAACTTTTACTTTGATTCACTTTATGAAATAATAAGTGAGGTTAACGGAATTTTATTTTTTAGTACTTTCTCACTCACAATTTTTTGCTATCTCTCAATTTAGTATGCGAATTTACAAATTCGTTTCACCAAGACCATGCGATGCAGTCAACCGAAAAATAATTCGTATGCGAGAAGCGTTCGGTGACTTCAAAATACGGTTTATTCTTTTTCATACGAAAACACCAAAATTCCGTAGACGGAACTGCTTCGCACGAGAACGAAAATAGCAGCCCTGTACAATTTTGGAAAGACAATTTTTCATTCTGATGGTAAATGCCAATCTCAATGTGGTACCAATATAACCACAATCATATGGTCGTAGCCAGTAACAAAAATCATGTTAATATATCAAACAGTCCTATCTGCTTTAGGGCCCAGTTGTACCTTGGAACAATTTACAATCAGCAGTTTCCTTTTACTTATCAATATGATAATATTACACTAACATTTACGAATTTTGATATGAATAGTCAAAATAATAGTAAATATGTTAGTCATGATTAAATTGGTCCATTCTAACAAAAGTCAGAGAAATAAAATCAAAATAGAAAAATGTCCCAAACTACAACACTGTCCCCTATCGACAATTGGATATCGTATAACGGTTTTGGGTCTCTTTCCATAAACCAGGTTTATTTTTAGTTAGTTTAAAGTGACACTATGATTATTACTATAATGCTTGAAATATTATTTTTTTTTTTAGATTTTGATAGGGTTATAAAAAAATTATAGATTTAAATCTGTTTTCTACACACTCCCAAAATTATTTTTTATTCATCAAAGTCGACTTTTCCATACGCTTGCAGGATTAATATTAAAATTTGATCCCTCACATTTCACAGAACAAATATATCTTGACATGTACACGATTTCTGAATTTGTGTCAGTGTAATAATGTGAGTTTTAATAACATATTTTGGTGAACTGTCTAACACATTTAAAACTACTTAAAATTACGCGCTTTCCGTAAAGCCAATTTTAGGTTTTGTATCAAACATTAGAGAACATTTTAAATAATCTATTCAAAAACAACTTCTAAATTGTAACTTAACCTATTGTTGCTCGTAAAGCTATTTTTTTAACTTTCAAGAAGTTCTGCTCGTTAATTTAAACTTAAATTAATTTTGACTTTAATTAATACACATTTGGGAGTATCACAAGTGAACTTTCAAATATGCAAATGAATGTTTTCTCAAGACATCAAACATTTTGCGCTATTCCAAATTAATTATATTTATTTAGTTTTTTATTCTGAATAGAATTTATAAATAAATTATATCAGTTTACAATAAATTAATTGGAAGAACGTCACATTTAAAATTTATATGACACGAGGTATTTGTATTGAATTATTTTTATTTTTAGTTAAATTGTTATTAAAAACGAGAGTAGTATTGAATTTTACTGCTGTTTTAAAATAAAATATATTCAAAAATTTAAATCTAATTTACAGTCGGAAAAACTAGAAAAGAGAAGCGAGTTGCGCAGACTGTAATGCTCTTAGCGTTGTCAAGCGGCTTTTTGGCACCAAAGTCCACGTTTCGTATTGCCACGGGCGGCACCTTTATAGTATGAAGGCTACTTGCACGGGCAGCTTTAGTAGAGAAAGAAAATACTCCAGGGGTATGGCATCGACAAAATCCTTAGCAGCCAGAAGACTATTAACTACCAATTCAAATCCGGCGAGAAAGAGTGTTTAACAGGCTTTATCTTTATCCGGTGACGTATCGGAAGATGCATACACTACTTCCAGACTTGTCGGATCGTCGGTTCTGGAATCCATTACAATTGAACTTGGCTTCAGCTCAGCTTGACTTGTCTCTAAAAGTCGCTGACTGGTTCTGGACTGGTTCCCAACTTGAACTCGGACTACCACAGGAACTCCAACTGCGACTTCCGCTGGAACTCGGTCTTCGGGCTGCCACTGCAGCTCCCGACAACTGATTAAATCGTCCTGGC
The DNA here is from genome assembly GCA_963243735.1 of Neocrepidodera transversa. Lineage (NCBI taxonomy): Eukaryota > Metazoa > Arthropoda > Insecta > Coleoptera > Chrysomelidae > Neocrepidodera > Neocrepidodera transversa. The sequence goes on along the minus strand of OY725337.1, from coordinate 16,107,689 downwards.
TGGCCTCTTCCATAATTTTAAATTATTTCTTAATTTAGTGCCGTGCGCGATTTATTGTATATAATTTACTTTATTACGGAAAAAGTAACTTCGTTACAAGACAAAAGAAAGAGAGTAACGAGAAAAAGGATAGGGCTAATTAGTTAAAAAATTGCGTTTTGTGGTGAAGACTCGACAATGTTGCCACATGCAAAACATTTTACTGAATTTAAGGACTTTATAGAGCTTTTTTGTTTAGGCCCAAACATTCTTAATTATAGCGTATCCAATTTTTAAAACATTTTGTCTCAACTATTTTTTTAATGCGGACCTGTACTTTTTATTTCATTTTTGAAATTACCATTTTTTTAGAAGTTTTTCTAAGTACGGACTTGTTCAATTTTACCCTAAATGTTTTTTAATAACTTAGTTTTTTGAGCATATTTTAATTTGTTTTAGATTTGTGTCGACTTTTTTCAACTTTACGACTTTTTCCGATTTTCTTAGACATTTTTTCGATTCTGTTCGATTTTTTTTTTAGTCTTTTTCGATTTTTTTAATTTTTTAGTTTTTTCTGGTGTTTTTTCATTTTTTTTTTAATATTTTACAATTTTTTTCTGATGTATTCCGCATTTTTCCAAACTCTTGTGCCGACTTTTCGATTTTCTTTAACTTTTATTCCATTCTTTTCGATTTTTTTTGATTATTTTTCTGTTTTCTCAATTTTTTACAGTTTTTTTCGATTTGTTTCCCATTTTTCCAATTTTTTTTTTATTTATGTCGACTATTTTCCATTCTTTTCTATTTTTTCGATTCTTCAATATTTTACAGTTTTTTTCTGATTTAATTTTTTTTAGATTTGTGTCGGCTTTTTTCCACTTTTTTCAATTCTTCCCAATTTTTTTGGTTTTTTCTATTTTTCAGTTTTTTTCTGATTTGTTCCCGATTTTTTTCAATTTTGTTTTAAGATTTGTGTCGACATTTTTCGAATTTTTTCGATTCTTTTCTTATTTCGATTCTTCATTATTTTACAGTTTTTTCTAATTTATTCCCATTTTTTATTTTTTTTTTAAATTTGTGTCAACTTTTTTCGATTTTTTTCTATTTCTTTATGAATTGTTTTTATGTTTTTGAATGATTTTTTGATTTTTTAACTTTTTTACCATTTTTGCTGATTTATTTTCCATTTTTTTATTTCTGTCGGCTTTTTTCGACTATTTCAATTCTTTTCGATTTTTTAGATTCCTTTTGAATTTTTTACATTTTTTTCTGATTTATTCTCCATTATTTTCAATTTTTTTTAGATTTGTGTCGACTGTTTTCGATGTTTTTTTTTGACTATTTTTCGACTTTTTCTATTCTTTGGATTCTTAATTATTTTATAGTTTTTTCTGATTTATTAAGTACCCATTTTTTCCAATTTTTTCTTTTGGATTTTTTCAATTTTTTTCGGTCGTTTCAACTTTTTTATGATTTTTTTTTTGGATTCCCTTGCGATTTTTCAATTTTTTATATTTTTTTCTTATTTATTTACCATTTTTTTCAGTTTTTTTTTTTAGATTTCTTTCGACTTTTTTCGATTTTCCAATTCTCTTCGATTTTTTTGATTCTCTTTCGATTTTTTCAATATTAACAGCTTATTCCAATTTTTTTTTGATTTGTATCGACCATTTTCGACTTTCTTCAATTTTTTATCGATTTTTTTCCATTTTTTTGGATTCTTTTTCGACTCTTTTTCATTTTTCATTTTTTTACAGTTTTTTTCCGATTTATTCCCCATTTTTCCAATTTTCTTCAACTTTTATTCGATTCTTTTCGAATTTTTGGATTCTTTTCGGCTTTTTTTAACTATTTCAATTGTTTTCGATTTTTTCAGATTCTTTTTCGATTCCCCATTCAATTCTTTTTAATATTTTTTTGGATTCCTTTTCGATTATTCAATTTTTTTACATTTATATTTTTTTATTTTTTTTTTTATATTTCTGTCGACTTTTTTCTATTTTTTTTTTGACTTTTTTTTGATTCTTTTCTTATTTTTCAGTTTTTTCTGATTTATTCCCCATTCTTTCAAATTTTTTTTTTTGATTTGTGTTGACTCTTTTCAATTTTTTTCAACTTTTTTCGCTTATTTTCAACTTTTTTTCGATTTTTTTGGATTCTTTTTAATTTTTTACATTTTTTTTTCTGATTTTCCAATTTGTTTTTGATTTGTGTCGACTTTTTTCGATTTATACTTTTTTCGATTTTCTTAGACATTTTTGCGATTATGTTCGATTTCTTTTTATTCTTTTTCGACTTTTCCATTTTTTTAATTTTTTACAGTTTTATCTGATTTATTCCCCATTTTCCTAATTTTTTGTGTTGACTTTTTTCGGCTTTTCAATTTTCTTCAACTTTTATTGGATTCACTTTTTTTCGAATCTTTTCCTATTTTCTCAAATTTTTACAGTTTTATCCAATTTTTCCCATTTTTCCAATTTTTTTTTTCGACTTTTCTAGTTTTTTTATTCTTTTTCGACTTTTTCAATTTTCTACAGTTTTTCTGATTTATTCCTAATTTTTGTGTCGACTTTTTTAGATTTTCTTCGACTTTGTTCCGATTTTTTTGGACTCTTTTTCAATTTGTTCAATTTTTTGGATTCTTTTTAGTTTTTTTACAGTTTTTTCTGATTTCTTACCCTTTTTTTTAGATTTATGTCGATTATTTTAGATTTATGTCGACTTGTTTCGATTTTTTCTGACTTTATGGTCCAATTTCTCTCTTTGAAACTTAAAAAACTAAAACCTATACATAAATTAGAGAAAAATAGTATATTTGCCATAACATACATTTTCACAATTACTTAACTTGTGCTGATTATAAGTGAATAAAAATTTATAAATAAAATCAATTTCTCTAGAGGTTTCCTTAAAAAAACAGTCTTATACTAATAATTGCCTTGAATAGACTCTCGGGAAATTTATTTTTTTTACAAGAAGATACGATTACCCCAAAGCTACTTGTTGTTAGTCGAAATTTTCTTAGAAAATACCAATTCTCATTTGGAATTGTAATGGCTGCTATTTTATCTTTTCCGTTATATATACTTAATATATACCGGGTGTAAACAGAGCTATAATTATCACAGAGCTGTTTTTTTAATCCAAAATGGCCGACTTCCGGTTTAACCAGAAATGAGCTGAAAATTGGAAATTTAAATGGAACACCCGGTACATTTCTATATATTTCTATAAATGTCACTTGAGATACGATTTTTATTTTGGTTTAAATTTTTTTATCCAAGTTACCTAAAAAGTCTCATATTTGTCAATTATTTATTGTTTCTTTTATTAAACAATTAATTCAGCAAATATATTTTTTGAACTAAAACTCAATTTTTTTTTGATAAAACATCATGTAATGGGCCACCCCGTAGTTAAAATTGTTCATTCCATTACCATTATAATGGCTACTAAAATTTAATTATAATAGTTGAAATCTGTTTACAGCAGAATAGTGTTCAATTTGAACAACTTATTACTTAATTATAAGCATTAATATTAAAATTATAAACACTTAATTTCTTTTTACTTTTTGAACTTTACTACTTGAAAATTTTGTATCAAAATTTAATAAAATATTGTAGCATATTTTTGTTAGTAGTATTAGTGAACTTATTAGCCAATATACTGTCCTAAATAATTGGTAATTTTCTTCCGGTTAAAGCCAATTAAAACATACAATGTAGCGAAATTTACTAAGCTTTCCTTTTAATTTATATCTATTCTTTTAACTTATTTTTTGCCCAATAGAATGGTTTTTTGTTCAAATTTCTAAAGCCATTCGAAGCCATTTTATATACATGTTATCTGAAAAGTATTATAGGATCTTTTAGAATCGTATATTTTACAACAACAAAAAACAGTGAAATGCTCTAAGTACAAAGATTTATTCGCCTTTGAAGGGCGAACTTCGAAAACATAAATTTACTAATTTAATTTATAGCTTTCATTAAATTTTGGAAGTTGTAACGAAGTTACTTAATTATCGATACTCTTTTCATTACTTTTATTTAATATTGAATAAATTAAAATATATTATATTGCGTCCAATTGAAAATTTAAATTCAAATTATGGCAAATGCGACGACACTTCTAACATAAGGCCAAACGCAATCAGTTAAACTTCCGCTCGATGGAAACAGTGGCGTACAGGATTCGCACACTCAACAAACAGTATTTTACACTAGGATCCAATTCATTTTTATTACTTAGAGCCAAGATCCAGATTCAGTACCTGTTCAGTGACGTTTAGAGAGATGTCCAGTAGGACCGTATGGAACTTAACACATCCAGTTCATGTCCAGTAGGCATGGGAGGTGAGTTTAAGATGAAAATGAAAATGAAAATTTTTTTCAAATAATATTTTTTATTAAACAACCTATTACAAAATAAAAAAAGGTGTTTTGTTCGTGCTTTGAATTTTATGGAATATATGGAATCTACCTATTGTAATCGATTCAATGACGGGACCCAGAACTGGGAATAGGGGCGCTATGCCGTTTGTGACCTTCTGAATAAGAATCAATAAAAAAAAAATTATCGGTATATACCTATATATATGTATGTATGTATGTATGTGTAGACATTCCGTTCCGGCACGATAGAGGTCGCAATTTTGGTCCAATCGACACCAAATTTGGTACAAAAATTCTTTGAAACAGTTCAAAAAACTTTTTTTATGTTCTAATTATTGTAAAATTAATTTGTCTGAAACTTTTTTTAATCGGACCTAAGGGGATGGAACTGGAGGGGGTTGAAATTTCAAAAAAATCATATCTCCGCTATTTTTAAAAATATTGAAACAGGTCATTAGATTTTTATCATGTCCTAATTATTATAAAATTTATTTGTTTGAAACTTTTTTCGATCTGACCATATCGTGGAGTGGGGAAGGATGCTCAAATTTAGACAATAGAAATCTACCTTCCGTGTCGACCCTACCGACAGGAATTTTTTTATGCGAATTTGCAGAAACTGTAAAAACAGGTAACTTTTTTTTAATCAACATACTAATTTCGTTAATTGAATTTTTACGAAAAAATTGTTCTAAACATTTACAGATTTACTAATGCCTGTACATTTTTAGTTAATATGAAATTTATTATTTAATATTAATATAATATTTAAATAAGCATTTCATTGCGTTTTTATTTATATCTTAATTATGTTAAAATTTAGCTTTTAACATTATTAAACATATTCAATTAAAAGGAACTTTAAATATAAGCAAATTTTTGTTTATCATATTGGGATAATTATTTTCACTAAGACTTTTATCTTGTCTTGGACACAATTTCGCAATTTTTCTCCATACGAAGAATTTTTAAAATCGGGAAAAATACATATTAGAATTTAATTTATTTTTATCTAACCAGACACTGTTTTTAAAAAAAAATCATTTTTTTTTTATGAAAACAGTGTCTTGTTGGTGAGTGTTAATATTAAAAAGACAATTTTTACTGAGCACTGTGTTAATTATTTTCGAAAATTGGAAAAAAATATTTTGGACAATTGGAAAACCGAAAAATTTTAGACAACATAAGCAAGTAACTAAATTTTTGTTTTTATAATATATTAAAAATTTGGAACTGTTATATCTATCGTATCGTCCGTCGACTGATTGGTCCGTTGGAGCTGACGCCGAGTCCTTGCGGATGCGTACGGTACGCGTCAGTTCGGGCCACATGTGTACATGTGTACTGACCAGTGTTGCCAATCTGCGGGTAATGTATTGTGATAGTGATGCCACTACCACTAAACCTAAAAATTTCCGCTATAGCTATCTTATTTCTCAAAAAATATAGAACGCACTTGGCACCACTTCCACATAATTCACGTCAGATGTAAAAGTCAAATGGTAAAATAGAAAATAGCCCTGGCAGCTTAGGCCTCAAAAATAAAAAAGAAGAAGAATTTTATTTATTCTCCATTTAAGATTTATTCTCTGGTTTGCATAGCATTTGCATGTTGCAATTTATGTTGTAACATGTCGTATACATTTTAGTCTTCACACAGAACATTTTTTTAGTAATTGACGCCGAAAGAAAAGACTACCCGCCGGAGGCGCAAGTGGGGGGAAAACCTCTGACAAACTCTTCAAATTGTAAGCGGGTAAAATGCAGGTATTTTGTTGATTTGTCATTGGCAACACTGGTACTAGCTGATGATAGACAGTGTTGCGCATTTTACTTACTGTTTTAAGTTTCTGTCTAGTTTCATGAGTTTGAAATATGTCCTCCAGCGATTTTAAAATCGATACTAAGATATTAATTTGTTAAGTGGAACAAGAGAAGTGTGTACGAGATCCATATTGCTCTTTTTGTTGTTTGTCTTCGAACTATTAATCTTTTTACGCATAAAGCGGCAACAATGCGTTCTTTCACTCTCTGTATGTACTGACCATACGCCCACTGCATGTGAATATCTACGCAATCCGTGTGCGCTGACCAGGGTTGCTAAAGCTACTCCATCTGGAGAAGATCTACTCCGTTTAACCATTTTTTACTCCGCTCCTCCAAAAAATCGATTTCTACTCCGGTTGAATGTACGGATGAATATGTAGTTGGAAAGGGACAGTTGCCGATTCTGCAATTATTTTCAGAACATGGTTCGGATAATTGCCGAATGCTTTAAGAGAAAACAGCACGAAAATCTACTTTATTCTAGTTTTTTTCTTTTTTTCCTAGAAATATATCTGGCCATTTGAAATTTGTTTAATAGCTGACCAATGAAGGCCCGCTTTTGCTGTCATGAGTCATTGTTAAGTTTTTTTTTCTGCGCTACCTGATATTTTATTATTTCTCTGCTCAGTATATTTCTAATTTCGCTTAATATCCCTTCTTAATTTGCTCTCGTCCTGTCACATCTCAACTTATCTTGAATTCCTTCTCTTTTTGATACTGAATATAAAATGTCTTTCCCATGTTAACAATTCTTCTCTTTACTTCATCAGTCAGGAAAATCAACTCATACTTATTTATATCGTTTATTGAAAATTTCTTTTCTTCCCCTCGATATATATATATATTGTAAGTTTTTATTATAATATATTATATTTTCACTTATGTCTCCTGCTATTATTATTAATTATTTCGACGCTTTAACTTTTATTTACTGTTATTTTTCATTCTTTTTTTATGTCGGTATATATATTTTTTATATTTACCTAGAAGTTAATATCTTATATTTTATATATATTATAACAATATAAATTATCTGATGTTTGTGGTGCTCTTTCAGTGTCAATTACAAAAAGAGAATCTATTTTTAATTTGTTTTTACAGATTGTCTTATAATTTAATTCGCTTTGATTATTTTATATTTTGATCTAACAAATCATGTATTTCATATTAATAGTATTATTGTTTTATATATTTTTTTACAAAAATGGAGACCACGAAATCTGATAATTTATAAGATTTTTGTCTTATATTTGCTTTATGTGAATTTTTAGGGTTTTTTTCGGACTGAATGTTTTCTTTTTTGACTTAACGTTTTTTTTTTGAAACAAGTCTTTTTTGGGAACAAGTTTTTTCTTAGATCGAGTCTTTTGGAACGAGCTTTTTTTTGGAACGAGTTTCTTACTCGATCAGAATCTGCTTTTGGGCTAAAATCATTTCTCTGAGGCCGGATCCAGGAAGTTTTTGGAAGAAACTTGATGATAAGGACAAAATCAAATTTCTGAAGTATTATTAGCTAAATTTCTTTCTTCAATAAAACACATATAACGTTTAATTTGAGGTGAATTTCCTTAAACGAACAAATAGAAATAAATGACGGATTTTGAAATATATCATGGTTTTTGTCAATTGTTTCTAAATACATCAAAAACTCAATTAGATTGGCGTCCAAAAAAAAATTTTTATTTAATATTTTACTTTTCGAGATATTTCAAATATTATTTTTCTTCAAGCGTGCGGAAAAGTATACTTTTCTGCACGCATTTGAGTATGGAAAGTTGTACTTTTCCGCACTGATTTTATAAATGCTAAAATGATTAAAAAAATATTTGGTAACTAAATAAAAATATTGTTCATGAAATATTTAATTTATTGTAAAAATTATGAAACAATTTACAAAAAAACAAAAAGTTAACTACTAATATTTAAGAAATAAGGGCCTCCAACATTAACGATTATTTTTGCTAAATTTTTTTTTTAATTCTAGGAGCTTGTAGAAATAATATTGTTCCTAACACTTGCGTAAAGTATCTTTTCCCCACTTAATTGCATGCCCGAACTCCGCTTCGCGTCGTTCGGGCAACTGCAATTGCGTGCGGAAAAGTATAACTTTCCGCACTTGTTAGGAAAATAACTATTGTGGGACAAACCTATTATAAAAATAATTGAGCTTAAATCACATTTATTACTAAATCACTTTTATCAACAAATGAGTAAATAAGTAAATCATTGACATATACTCAATGTCAATGGAGTAAATTTAAAATTCACAACAGTTTAAATTTAGTAGTTATCCTTCCATATTTGCAGAATACAAAAACGATCAAAATTTTTGTGTAAGTCAAACATTTTGAGTTATCCCTATTTTATTTTAATTAAATATTTGATAGTTTTTCAGTTATAAAACCTTATTTTATAAATTCATTTACTCAAAAATAACCAATTGAGAGTTGCGTAAATATTGGCAGGCAAAGAGGAAGATGAAACATCTGTTACCAATGAAAACAACTCTTACGCTCTTTAATGACGTCAAAAAAACATCAAATTGATTCTGGTGTAAAGTGATTCTAGTTGAATCTGTCTATGGAAATATCAGGAAACATGGTTATTTTATCTTAATATCAAATGACCTTGAAGAAGGGCCTCTGGTAGCGCATGCGTGAAGGAAGTTGACTGAATATTCTCTCTGTACTTGTCTGTACACTAAGTACTACTCCACTTTTGTTACGAATCTACTCCTCTTTTAATCTCCAATCTACTACTATTTTTTGTAGTATAGAAAATTTTTCATCTTATACTTTTTCTACTTCTATTATTGGTCCTATTATTTCTATTCTCATCTCCTTTTTTGTATCTTCTATTTTATTATCTGTGTAATTCTTCAGTTCTTCTATTTTCTGAATCATTTTAATTTTATTCTCTTTAATTTCTTTTTTTATATCTATTCCCATTTCTTTCAAGCGTTCTAGTAGATATTAAATGACAGTACAAATGTGCACTTCCGGCCACATGTCACATCTGGCGACCATCTGGCGTCAACGAGGTAATAGGAATACAAATGAGCACATCTGGCGAACATCTTACGTCAACGGAGTAATAGGAATACAAATGAGCACATCTGGCAACCATCTGGCGAACATCTGGCGTCGACGGATAGTATAACGCGCAACCTGTTCTGCGCATCTGGGGGTCACGTGATCATTTTATTTTAGTATATATGGGAAGCACAGTGGATACATTATCAGTTTGAAACGATTTACGCGATCTCTTCTTGTAATGCGAAACAATGCAGTGCTTTAAGTGCGGAAAACACTTTTCGAGAGCTTATATTCTACGCCGTCATCAACTTAATGATTGTGAGAATAATGATCTTTGCTCAATTCCTAAGGAAGTGCACATTTGTACCGCCATTACCCCGTTGACGCCAGATGTTCGCCAGATGGTCGCCAGATGTGACATGTGGCCGGAAGTACACATTTGTACTGTCATTTAATATCTACTCGTTCTTCCTTATCTTCCTTTCTATTATTTTGCATTATTTTTTCAAATTTTTTACTATTTTCATCCATTTTTTTGTTACTTTCATCCAATTTTTGAATAAAACTATTTATCGTCAGGTTCTTCTTGAAACAGGCCAATTATAGAATGTAATTCAAATTTATGATCATCCTGTATAAAGCAGAAAAATTAAATTACGCATTGCAGTATTTTAAGTATTGTTTTCTTAAATCCGTCTTCTCTTACAATCAATCAGCTAAGATTTAAAAACGTCACTGCTATATAATTATATTCTACGCTCAATGCGAAACGTAATTGAAAATTCTAAAGCGAAGTTTTTAAGAATTTTTCAGTTGCTTTATATTTATTTCTTTTTATCATACGCACATG